>CM053744.1:57653575-57674419 GCA_028658305.1 Pachyuromys duprasi
TCATTCAAACAAGCATTGATCATACCAACCTGGGTCCTCCTTCCTGTATATCCTCTCTAGGTGTGTAGATTTCCGCTTGACCTTCCTATCCTATAGGTCTATATAAATGAGTATATACCATATGTTTCTTTCTGCTTTTGGGATACCTCTCTCCATCTCTCCAGTCCCATGATGTGTTCCTAAGGCCAAGTGAAGCATGTGTTTTGATAGCAACTGTTAAATAACATGATGACCCTCAAGGCAGTTAGAACAAACACATCACATCCTTGGCAGACTGAACAGTGGAAAGATAGAAGAGGACACATGATGTCCTCCTTTGGCCTTCATACACAGGCCCATAGTTGTACCTGTGTGCACACATGCAATAGTATACACTGCTCTGTCTCACACATGTGCACATAAGAGGTCAACTCACAACTGTTGTGTTGTTAGATGGCTAGTACACAATGGTTGTTATTTCAGGAACTGTAAAATTGCAGGTTTAAAAATTGGCTTGGTTCTGACAATGAGGAGGTATTGTGTTACTAAGATGACATGAGAAAAGTTACATCTAGAACTGCCCCGCAGCCTTCCTATTTTCTGCCCCCTTCTATCCAGGTGTCTCTTGGCATGTTAGTTGAGAGCCAATGGCATGAGTAACCGAGACACCAACAGCTGCTTTGCACACTGCCAGCACATTCCCAGTGTCAAGTTTCCAGAGCGCCTGGGGGATGTGTGGAGTGGTTCCCTATCAAGAGCAGAGGGCTGGACGCTCTGGTGGACACTGGAGTCCAGGCCCAGCGACCTGGGGTGAAGGCCTTTCTAGTCTCAGCTGTGGCTCTAGGATTTGCGAAGTGAGATTGGACACACCCTTCATCCTTCTGAACATGGACCTGGCATCCTTGATCCTGAAGGAACCCCCAGTGAACCCTTCTCCTGTGGCTCTCCCCACCACCCCAGAGATACTTCATTTAAATAAGGGCTTAAGTGGATTTTATAACGTTAATACTGAACTAGAAAAGGAAAGTGTGTTAACCGGTTTGCTACCTTGAATAGTTCAAAGACAGAGGTCATCTTTTTCAAGAGACTTGAGTCTATTAGAAAACATGACATTTTTTCTGAGCTGCACTCCTCTGACCTACCATAAAATAGCTGTTTGTCCCTGGAGTTGGCCCAGCACTAACAAGTGTCTTTGTGAGCTCACAGCTGTGGACACTGGTTCCTTCAGATGCTCTGAGACTCGTCTTTGTTGTCTCCTCAGGAAGAGCAGCTTCTCTTCACTGAGAACAGAGGATGGGTTTGAGCGGATGTTGTGATGGTCGTGGGAAAAACTCACAGAGGGAATGAGAAATCCTAGTCACAGAGGCCTCAGCATCAGTGCTGTGGGCATTTGTGGGACTACAAGTTTGTGCAAGAAAGCCTAAGGCAAAGCACCTGCTACCCACTTGTCACCACACAAGCACCTGGCCAGAGGTGTATTCTTAGAGGAAGGGCTTTCTGACATGGCATGTTCTGCTGTGGTATGTGTACACATTTTTGGTTTGGGAAACAGAATGGAGAATGTGAATGCTGATTCCGCATGGGAGTCATTAGAAAATCCTAGCAGGGCTAGGCAGCAGGGCTTGGGAAGCAGGGGCAGGTGGTTCTGTGAGTTTGAGTCCAGCATGGTCTATATAGCACATTCCAGGCTAGCCAGAGCTACATAGTAAGACCCTGTTTAAAGGGGTGGGAAGAGGCAGGAAAACAAAATCCTAGCAGGGCTTGGGGGGTGGCTCAGTGACAGAGCTCTTGCCTTGTATACATGTGATCCTGGGCTGTTTCAAAAACTGAAAGGAAGAAATTAGGCTGGAGAGCTGGCTCAGCAGTTAAGAGCACCTGCTGTGTCAGTCATGGCGGGGCACACACTGTTAATCCAGCACTGGGGAGGCAGACGCAGGCTGGTCTCTGTGAGTTCAGGGGCAGCCTCATCATGGCTTTTGTTGTATCTAGGCAGCCCAGTCTTCACTGTAACAGCGAATGTGTTTTGCCTCGCTGTGTCCTAGCAGGAAGCAATTTCTCATATAACCATGTCAGGTGAGTAAATAACAGAACAGACACAGCCTGGGACTCAGCTATTGTGTCATACCCTACCAGCAAAGTAGCTGTTCATCTAACCACCCAGCCTACTATGGCCCTTCAGTGTGGTCACTATGGACCAAGGCCTGGGTGATGCCAGGCTTGAGAGCATAGGGACATCACTGGTGGTTCTCAGTGTATGTCCCAGAGAGCAGCATTTCCACACACAGCCACAGCTTCTGGGCATCCCCCAACCCCAGACCAAAGTTAGAAGTGAATGCCTGAGTGAAAGAATCAGCTCTGTGTGGGGACAGCTGTCATACTGATGCTCTGTGGAGACAAAGCTACTCTATGTTGACATTGTCAGGGTATGGCCAGCTTCTTTTATGTAGAGCAAGTGGCCACTGGGACCCACTCCCCACATCTCTGTTGTGACATACCCCAACCACCAGATCTTGGGTATATTCCCCATCCTTCTACCACACAGACCTTCTATCCACCCTAGATGGTTTGAGAGCTTTCGGGGATTCTTCTGCCTCTACTTCCCATTGTTGCAGTGTGCTCGATCACACTGCTGTTTACTGGTTGTGTTTCTAGTTGTGGTGTGGCCCAGTCCTAGCACACACCTTTGATCAAAGAACTTTCTGCTGAGTATTGTAAACAGGATTAAATAAAGTTAACCCTGAGTCAAGAAGTGGAGCAAGCAACCAATTGACAGGGTGTGAACATAGGAAAAAAACAATACCTATGGGTGATACAAGTCTTAGAAGAAAAATTAGAGAGACTTATAAAAATGAGAAAGATGCTCAGGCAGAGAGCAATTTAGACAAGAACCTGCAACACCACCACATGATTTAACTGAAGAGGGGTGGCCAAGGTGTCAGAGAGTCAGCCTTATTGCATAGCAAGTGTATTTGTTTGATTGGTTTGGGTTTTCCCCCCTAAGTGAGCCATCTCTCACCAGCCCTATTGTAGTTTTTGTTTGTTTAGCTCTATGTATTTATTTATTTATTGGGGTGGGGGCAAGGTCTCACTGTGTAGCCTTGGCTGGTCTGGAACTCCGAGATCCACTGCCTCTGCCTCCAATGCACAGGGCTTAAAGGCATGCATCACCATATGCCCAGGTTGTAAATGTGTTTTGAGACAGGGTCTGGCTTTGAACCACCTGTGTAATTCAGTATGATTTTGAACTTCTGATTCTTCTGATGAGGGTGCAGATGTGTGCCATCATACCTGGCTTCTTCATTTATTTTTATTTTGAGATAAACTCTCACTAGTTGCCCAGGATGGCCTTGAACTTGCCATCTTTCTGCCTCAGCCTCCCAAACTATCTGCAGGCCTGACCCACTTTTGTATGTTATCTGTATAATTTCAGAATTTTGAGGCATCTGTACAAAAGACATTCAAGAGCATGGGTATGCTAAGTGTGGTGGAGCATGCCCTTAATCCCAGTACTCCGAAGGCAGAGGCAGAAGATCTCTGAGTTGGAGGGCAGTTTCATCTATACAGCAAGTTTCAGGCTCTGCAGAGCTACTGAGAGATACAGTGTCTCATTAAAACAAGCAAAAGAAGCCTGAGTGTGAAACCATCAGGTCTTTAGACAGAATATTTTGTGTGGATCTCCTTTAGCTGCCTCTCAGGTTCTCGCTGTCTATATCTTTATTACTCTATGAAAGGCTCAGGTGTTCAGATGAAGCAGAAGGCGGTGTCTGGTGCCTCTTTTGAGTCTGAGCTCATTTCAGAAAATCAGCATTGTTTTAGGCATCTGCTTGGCTTTGGCATTACCCTGTTCTTGAAGGCTTTGTGGATTATGGTCACTGTCATGGCTTGTCAGGTTTGAAGTATGAGAGGAAATGGTCCCCTTCCTTCCTTCATTTTTTGAGAAAGTCTCTTGTATCCAAGGCTAGTCTTGAACTCAGTATGTGGCTGAGGATTACCTTGAACTTGAGATCATGCTGCCTCCAGAGAGCTAGTATTACAGATGTGTACAATCACACCTGGCTTATGCAGTACTAAGGATTGAACCAAGAGCTTCCTGACATTCTACCAATTGACCTAAATTCCCAACCCCCTCCCCAGCTTGCTTCTTTATACAGTTTTCTTCTTTGGGGGAAGGTGGAGTCTCTCTATGTCTTGGCTCTCCTGGAACTTGCTACATGGACCAGGCTGACCTAGAATTCATAGAGATGCTTTGTCTCTGCTTCCCAAATGCTGGGAGTAAAGGTAGTGTACATCACCACACGTGGCTATAAACATTTTTGTGTGGTTGATTTCTTTTTTCCAGTGTAATTAATCTAGTTAAAGAGTCAGGTTGGTTTCTGAGCCACTTTTTAAAAAGTATATGTGTATGAGTGTTTTGTCTGTGTGTTTATATATAGTTCATGTGTGCCTGGTGCCTGTGGATATCAAAAGAAGATATCAGGAACTGAAGTTAAAGATAGTTGTGAGCCTCCTGCTGTGGGTGCTAGGATCCGAACCGGGGTCTTCTGCAAGAGTAGCACTGTCTTTAACCACTGAGCCATCTCTGCAGCCCCATGTTTAACATTTTGGACAAGAAACCTCATGCCTAAACCCAGTTATTGAAGTGTTACGATACCACACAGTAAAGATGGCTGCTGCTCAGCAAGAATGGGAACTTGAAATGAAATTTTATTACTCCCTTCCAGGGATGCTGCCTGCATCTCCAGGGGACTTTGGGCAGTCTTGCCTCCACATGTGGCCGTGAGAAACTGCTGTTGTTGGAAAACAAGCAACTTCACACTTTTGACATTTCTATGATTGGAAGCCATTGGGCAGGTGCCTCCACCCATCACCCTGTCCAGAAGGAATGTGCTGTTCTTTTTCCCCTGCTGGGGGGTAGTCACTGAGAAAGGCTGTTGTATTGAAGCCCCTCCAAAGGCCACTATGTCTGCTCTGTTCTCTCAGGAATGGGCACCACGGACCATGTCATCGTCCTAGCATCCACGAATCGAGCTGATGTCTTGGACAATGCTCTGATGAGGCCTGGTCGACTAGACAGGCATGTCTTCATTGATCTTCCCACTCTTCAGGTCAGAACTGCTGGGAAGGATGGGGTGGTCAGTTTTTAATAACATAGTTGTTGTGGCCTGGGCCACAGCCTTCCTCCCCTACCTGGGACAACAAGCTCTAGTTTTGTAGTTGTCATGGTTCTTTCCTCCAGGACCTAGACTTGGTGTGACACTGGAGCCCAACTGTCCCTGGCTCCTCTGGGTGCCATAATGCCCAGCGTCCTTTTGTAGTTGGCTTGGCTTGGTTTGGTTTGGTTTTGAGACAGAGTCTTGCTATGTAGCCCAGGCTGGCCTTGAACTTATGATCCTCCAGCTTCAGCTTCTTGAATTCTGGGATCACAGGACCCTGGTACTGTGACATGCTCAGTATCTACTCACTATTCTTTCTTAGTTTCAGAGTGTGCTAAAGTGTCCCTAGTGTGCTCTGTCTTCATCCTTGAATGTGTGGAGTTGACTGCACTGGTCTAGTTAAGGTGGAGTGTGTTGTTTTGTTTTGTTCTGTGTCTGTCTGTCTGTTTGTCTGTCTATCTATCCATCCATCCATCCATCCATCCATTTTTTGAGACAGGGTTTCTCTGTATATCCCTGGTTGTCCCGGAACTTGCTCTGTAGACCAGGCTGGTTTTGAACTCAGAGATCCACCTACCTCTCGCCTCTGCCCTCTGCCCTCTGGCCTCTGTCTCTGCACTGGGATTAAAGGCGTGCACAACCGTGGCTGCCACCATCGCACAGCCTAGATTGTATTTTATAGTAATTTCTTTCAAATCAAAATGAGGCATTTCTCCCTTCCATCTTGAAAACTTTGTGGGAAATCTTGGGATTTTTATCCCTGCTGTTAGATTTATTTATGTGTTTTTGTGTGTATAAGAGTTTTCCTACATGTATGTATGTCAAGATGTGTGCCTAGTGTCAGAGAAGCTCAGAAGAGGTTATCAGGTCCTGGGTCCCCTACAGTTGGAGTTAGAAATGGTTGTGAACGACCATGTGGAGACTGAACACGGGGTCTCTGAAGAGCAAGTGTTCTAATCTCCGAGCCATCCTGTCAGCCTCTAACCATCTTACCTTTCATAACTACACTTGACTTTGTCCTAGATGTGTTGTCTGACGAAGGCCCTGGAAACCAGGGTTCTCTGCCCCGAGAGCCTCTTCCTCACAAGCTTCTGTTTGCTTTGTGGTCAAAGAGGCCGCATTACAGCCCGAAAGAAGGGGCTGAGGGCTGAGGGCTGAGGGTGTAGGGAGGGTCTGTGTGGAAAGGAGAGCAAACCTGGTTGGTTAGTGCCACTGGACAGAAGGTCCTGTGGGGCAGCCCCAGTATCCACTGCTCTGCATGAGCTGCTGGACAGTCTTCAGCTGCCAGCTCCGAACAGTGACACAGAGACTTATTTACTCTAGCTCAGGCTTTAGTTTAGGCTACTTTCCAGCTCGCTCGTATATCCTAATTAACCTGTTTATTCTAGCCATGTTTGCTACGTGATCCATTACTGCTCACTCAATCCCCACACCTGTTCCTCCCACCTCCATGTCCCCTGGCGAATCTCTGCCTCCCGGTTCTTTCCGAAGTTCCTACCTCTGCTATATGGCCCACTTTTCCTCTCCTGCCCTCTGTTGGCCTTCAGCAAATCAGAAGGTGATGGAGAAGAGTATTTACAAAACACTGAGATAGATGATGCTTCATAAAATAATAGTACCAAAGTACAGAAATCAGCATTTGAATAAATACAAAGGCAGCCTGTACACAGTGCACAAAAAGTGTGTAACTTGCAGAAGTGTTGTGGAATAAATCTTTGCTATGTGTGTATGCTTCACTTGTATTCTATTACTTTTATTTAATTTTTATCTTTAACTTGCTGCTTGGAGCTCTCTGAATTGGTTTCCAAATCATGGGTATGGACCGACAATGTTAAGCATGGTAACACCAGTGTTTCCTGTGATCACGAGCAAGGCTTGTTCACAGAGCTTATGGGAGAGGGGGTTGTCTTGTCGGCCAAGTGTGAGTTCAACTCTGTTTTCGAATTTGTGACAGGAAAGGCGGGAGATTTTCGAGCAGCACCTGAAAGGCCTGAAGTTGACCCAGCCCAGCAGTTTCTACTCCCAGCGGCTGGCGGAGCTGACACCAGGATTCAGTGGTACGGCCTTGGCCTTACTCCCCATTCTGTCCCCCTGTGGCAGTGCTGTCCCTGTTCTGAGGCCCTGGTCAGTCCAGGCCTGAGTGAAATCGGCAGCAGAGAGATAGGAAGAGGGACTGTCTCCCTCTTAGATGGTGGAAGCAACAGCAGTGCTGTGGCTCACACCAACTTGACAGGAGCACTGGGGCTGCTCCAGCAGACCAGCAGACGCCATCATGACAGGCCAAAACCTCTGCCGTCCACGGGTTGCGAAACAGTCTGCCTGCGTCCCCTTCCAGTTCACATTGCCCATAAGGCCTCCTTCTCACACTGCTCGTGTGGTTTCCAATTAAGTAGAAGTCACAGTTAGGCTCCTGTGATGCTCCTATTTTAAAGGTGAGAGCCAGGTTGGTGGCTTATGCACCTGAGAGGCTGAGGCATGAGGACTACTGGGAGTTTAGGACAGCCTAGGCTATGGTGGGAGGCCCTGTCTCTCACAATGAAGACAGAATCACACTCTTCTTTCTTCCCTTTTGATTACCTTTCAGCCCGTAATAAGATTTATAGACATGAGAGTCCCTCATGCTTACCCTTTTGTACACTTACGAAGTCTCAGGTGACACAAAACAGGAAAAGACTGCAAGGTCCAGTATAGCGTGACTCTGCAGTGCTGAGCCAGCTGCTTCTGGGAGCAGCACTGCCTGCCTCCTGCCTTCCTGCTTGCCTGCCACAGCTCGCCAGTGGCAACTTTTCTCCGTTTCCTCCTCCTCTCCCTTCTTCTGTCTCCCTTCCTTTCCTTCCTTTCCTCCTTTCTTCCTCCTCTCCCTTTTTCTTTTTGTTCTTTTGTCTGTTATTTTGAGACAGAGTCCCATTGTGTAGCCTGTGCTTTCCTAGAACTTGTGGTCTTCCTGCCTCAGCTTCCCCAGTAATGGAAATCAGAAGCCCATGCCCCCAATTTCTGGCTCTTTTCCTTTTTCTTCACTAGAAGCTGAGTCTAGCCTCCTTCTCTTCCTTTCCTAAATGCTAACAGGAAGGAGCCCGCACCCCTCCCCATCCCTGCCTGTGGTTTGTGTTGACAGGCGCCGACATCGCCAACATCTGCAATGAGGCTGCGCTGCACGCTGCTCGGGAGGGGCACACATCTGTCCACACGTTCAACTTCGAGTATGCCGTGGAGCGTGTCATTGCTGGTATGAGGGCCACACCCTTGTTAAGGCTGAAGCTTTCAAACAGCCAGAGGCTAGGGGTGGATAGGTGAAACTAACTAGACCAGGTTTTAAAGTTCTGTCATTACACAAGTAACAAGGGATTGTTACTTTTCTTGCATTTGAGATACAGTAAATTTACCTAAGAATATACCTGTTCCTCAAGCAAATATAAAACATAAAAACGTCACTTGGGAGGTGAAAGATCAGAGTTCAGAAGTCGTCTATATCTACATAGTGAGTACCAGGCCAGTGGCAGAAGGGTCTCTGTGAGGCTGAGGCCAGCTTGGACTGTATAGTGAGTTCCAAGGCTATGTAGAGAAACCCTGGGTCAAAATAAATCACCCAGCCTGAAAAACAAAACAAAACACTGCCTCCAGCTATGACATAGATTATCTCAGCTTCCATGAGGTGGCCGAGAGCCCACCTTGCCAGATGAGGTACAGCTAGCCAAATTCAGTGTAGCTAGAAGCAGCTGCCCCCAAAGGGCACTGCAGCCTCTGTGGGAGAAAGATAACTGCCACTAACCTCATCTCCTGAAGCTCATGGCTCTGGTGATTGACAGGGCAGGAGCCTTGCCGAGAAGATTCAGCTGCTGGTTGTTTTTTGGTTGGTTGGGGGTCTTTGTTTTGTTTTGTTTTGAGACTGGGTCTCACCACGTAGCCTTGGCTGGCTATGTAGATCAGGCTGACCTTGAATTTACAGAGATCATGTTTCAGCCTCCCAAGTACTGAAAATTAAAAGCATACTTCATAATGTCTAGTGAATGAGGTTGCTTTGTGATGGGGCTTGCCCCGGCCGACCTACAACTTGCTATATAGACCATGATGGCCTTGAATTCACAGAAGTCCTCCTCCTGCCTCCTGAGTGGTGGGACTAAAGTGTGCATCACTAGGCCAGGGAAGAAAGCTTGCGGTACCAGGCCTGGCCAAACACCTTTAAGACATACAGGCAGCTTCAGTTCTTTGCTCTGTTGGCTGGCACGAAGAGCTCAGGTGCAGTCAGCAGCTCCCTCCAGAACTTGCTGCTTCCAGAGTTCCAGTCTGGGAACCTTGTGGCATGTGTCCTAAACATTAACTCAGGGTCAGATGTGTAGCCTGGGCTACACAGTGAGACTCTGTCTCAAAAACAGCATCAGCAACAACAGTAGCAAGAAGGCGCAGAGAATGGGAACTTAAGAGTTTTGGCCAAGTGGTGTTGGCACATGCCTTTAATTCTAGCACTCAGAAGGCAGATGCTGGTGGATCGCTGTGAGTTCAAGGACAGCCTGGTCTACACAAAGTTCCAGGACAGCCAGGGCTACACTGAAAAACCCTGCCTCAATACCACCCCTTGCCCCTGAAAAAAGGTTGGAATGGTAAATGACTAGAAGATGAGCAGGGAAGTTCAAGAAGACTTGCCCCTGAGGTGTGAGGCCCTCAGCTAGGAGAGAAGGATGGAGGCAGAGCACTGCAGCAGAGGCTGGGATTCTGAAAGCATCTCTTCTCATCCTTTCAGTGACAAAGTCAGCAGTCACTCATGGGGCAGGGAGGGGCTCACTGAAGTCGAAGACTATCAGTACTTCCTAAAGAACTGTTCTGATGGCTCCAAAAAAAGCAATAGGTCAACCTCCACTGTGTTCTTCCATAGAGTCCCCTTGAATTCGGGTGTTAGGAGTTAAAAATTAAGGGTGTCTGTGAGAATTTAGCAGAGCTACAAATGTGCCAAGCAAGAAAAGAGCACCCAGAAGGTGCTCAGAGCATAACTGCTTTCTTGACTTCTTTCAGGAACTGCTAAAAAGAGTAAGATCCTTTCCAAGGAGGAGCAGAGAGTGGTTGCTTTCCATGAATCCGGCCACGCTTTGGTCGGTTGGCTGCTAGAACACACAGAAGCTGTGATGAAGGTGGGTTGTGAGGAAAGACAGATAGTGGTAGGCAAGTCTGGGCTCCACAGGCCTTTGGGAAACACTACATGTGTTCGTGTTACCTGAAAGAACCAGGGTCATGGGACAAGAAGTGTGACATCTGGATTGCCCTCTGAGGAGGCCTGAGTACCTCTCACAAGTAGCAGGGCTCTCGTGGCACTGCTGTTCCATCAGTCCAGTAGGAGACAGTGTAGCAGACAGCGACTGTCTGTATGCACAGTCTTGTTCAATTTCCACTGCTGCTCTCAGAGCGAAGAGCAAAGTACATATTGGTTGGTCTGTTTACAATAGCGTGGGTGGAAAAGTCCCTCTGTGTCCTTGGGATTGGCAGGAGGTTAAATCCTACCTGTTTACCCCATGACATGTTTAGCTGTCACTGATCTGGGCCCAGCATGAGGCAGGCTGGGCACTGAAGAACTCAGTAGCAAAGATAAATAATGTTTCAAAAAAATATCCAAACAAATTCCAAACTCAAGATTTCTTTTTTCCCTCAAAATTGTCACTTGATTTTTATGACTGCAAGCCAGTAGCATGGCTATGTGCTGTGAAGGCACAGTTACTGACCTGATATCCCTGTGGTCTGTGACCAAGATTGCTCATGACCACATCTGCCCTTACAGACATTAAGTCATCTTTTAAATTTTTTCTTTTTGCCGGGAGATAGTAGTGCATACTTTTAATCCCAGCACTTGGGAGGCAGAGGCAGGCGGATCCCTATTTGAGACCACCTTAGTCTACAGAGTGAGTTCCAGGACAACCAAGGCTATACTGAGAGACCCTGTATCAAAAAACAAACAAAAACAAATTTTTTTTCTTTATGTGTGGGTATTTTGGCTGCATGTGTGTCTGTGGACCACATGTGTGCCCAGTGCTCAGGAAAGCCAAAAGTGGGCATTGGATAGATCCTGGAACCAGAGTTACAGATGGTTGTGAACCAGCTTGTGGGTGCTGGGAATTAACCTCAGAGGTGCATGGAAGAGCAGGTGGTGGTCTTGAGTGAGCCATCTCTCCACCCCCAACCTTTCTTTCTTGCACGTGTTAGGCAAGCTCCTTACCACCGAACCGTAGTCACAGCCCTGACTTTGAATGTTAATGCTTCTAGCTGGGGCTCAGGCAGCTGGGCCAGCATAGACCCGCCCCACTCACATTTCTTTGTAATACAGCAGCAGCTTCTTGGCCTGTTGGAGCAGTAGTCCTACCCCTTCCTCAAATGTCTGACATTGGATTGTAGGGACAGAGGCAAAGGTAGGATGCCCTTCCTTCCTTGGGTACATTCTAGAGTTAGCCATGGGTCAGTGCCAACTGGTGTGTAAGGGGGAATTCTCCCTACACCTTAGGATCACTTCTAAGAGACCTGTCATACGACTTCCTGTGTGTACAGTGCTCCCAGGAACGTACGATATAAGCTCCTGTTTCTGTGAGCTGCCCTCTGCAGTGTGAGGATTTTTTAATGGGATGTGCACACTCACCTGACTGAGACGACAGGTTTTGACCCACAGCTCCCTGCTAAATTGTGTGTTCTTCTGCAGGTCTCCATAGCACCTCGAACAAATGCTGCCCTGGGCTTCGCTCAGATGCTCCCTCGGGACCAGTACCTCTTCACCAAGGAGCAGCTCTTTGAGCGGATGTGCATGGCACTCGGCGGTCGTGCAGCGGAGGCCATTTCATTCAGCAGGGTCACCTCTGGTGAGGAGCTGGCCTTGGGTGGGACTTTGTCAGGGTGAGGACTCCGATGCCTGTTTCTTTCTGCTCAGTGCACATGGAAGGGTGTGGTCGGTGGAGGACATATGCAGGCAGATGTAGTGCACTGTGCAAGCTCCAAGCACAGTGCTCTGGGAAGCTGGTATTACTCCTTGAGCTCTGACATGGCCTGGGGGCCAGGTGCTCCTCTGCGCTTGTGCTCTTCACAATGCCTCCCTTTCTTGATTCCAGGGGCCCAGGATGACTTGAGAAAGGTTACCCGCATTGCCTACTCCATGGTGAAACAGTTCGGGATGGCTCCTAGCATTGGGCCTGTGTCCTTCCCTGAGACACAAGAGGGCCTCATGGGCATTGGACGGCGTCCCTTCAGCCAGGGCCTCCAGCAGTTGATGGACCATGTAAGTGGGCACAGGCCTTACTGCTATACCTCTGCCACAGGGGAGAAGCATCTTGCTCTGTGGGAGGAGCATCCTCAGATGAGCGAGCCTGGAGGCCTGACATGGGTGTTGTACTGTTCTGGACTCTGGCCTGTTAAGCATGCTTTCTTGGATAAGGACCTAAATGGTTCCAAATAAAACTAGATATGGAGCTGGGAAGTGTCAGACAAGGATACCAAATGGTAGAGCCAGTGTACATGTTCCCCTCAGCCTGCAAGCTGGGCCAGCTGGGCACCTGGCTCTGTCCAGGCCAGTTGCCGTTGAGTGTCCAGCACAGCAGCTGTGGTTGTCCAGTTGCTCTTTCTAGGGTGAGGGTGGCTGGTGGGGTGCACCTTGGCCTGGGCCTGGGAGACACTGCTGGTGTGTTGGGAAAGGTGGCCCTGTTCTCAGACCTGTGCTTTTCTGCACCCTGGTGTCCCGAGCTGGCAGTCCCGGGGCCTGTGAACCTTTCTCCTGACTCCTTTACAGGAAGCAAAACTGCTGGTGGCTAAAGCCTACAGACACACTGAGAAGGTGCTGCTAGACAACCTGGACAAGCTGCAGGCGGTGAGTGCACGTGGGCCCACACGTGTAGGGGACAGCATGGCCAAGCCAACACTCCTATTCAGCTAGAACCTGTTTTTCTGTCTTTTTCGTATAAGTGTGTCAAGCCAGTTCATTGGGTGAATTTCCTCCACCGCCATGCACGGGCCACACGGCACAAGCACCCTGAACTGCTTAGTTGGAAGAGTTTTGTTTTCTTTTTGTTTTGAGGTAGGGTTTTTCTCTGCCTCTGGTATGCTGGGATTAAATGTATTCCACCACACCCAGCTCTTGGAAGAATTCCCCAACCCCCACACTTGAGACAGGGTTTCTCTGTGTAGTACTGGCTGCCCTAGAACTCAGAGATCTGTCTGCCTCTGCCTCTCAATTGCTGGGTTTAAAAGCATACATCACCATGCCTGGCTTTGGAGGAGTTTTTTTAATCAGCAAGAAATAGCAAGATAGGCCACAGACACAGGATCGTTAGGACACTATTTTCTGGGCCAGTCATGATAGCATATGCTTGTAATCCTAGCACTCAAGAAGTTGAGGCAACTTTGAGGTCACCCTGAATGATACCCTGTCTGGGAATAAGATAGTAATAATAATGATGTTCAGGACTCTATCCAAAGTAGCAGAAATCCTTCCTCAATCATGTCAGTCAGTGCCTATCTCTGCAGATTTCAAGCAGGAGGCTGATTTTAGCACCCTGCCTGCCTCTCCCAGACACACATACCTTGTTTGGTGAAGGAAGTGTCAGTTGCCAGAAATAAGCAGAATTTTAAGAGGAAATAGAAGTATTAATGAGGCTGGCAGCTGACATCACTTTTAGGGTAAAGACAGGGAGCAATTCTTTGTCTGAACTGCCTTGCGCCTGCATCTTTCTGGGAAGGCATCCTGCTCACAGACCAGCCCTCCTCCTCCACTGGGACACAGAGACGTTCTGTGGGCTGGCTTTCCATCTCTGATGCTCTGCCCTCCAAGGCTCTTGTCTTTGTGCAGGCACTCACACTGCCGTGTTTGTTCTGTCTAGCTGGCAAATGCCCTTCTGGAAAAGGAAGTGATAAACTATGAGGATATTGAAGCCCTCATTGGCCCGCCGCCCCATGGGCCAAAGAAAATGATTGCACCACAGAAATGGATTGATGCTGAAAAGGAGAAACAAGCCCCAGGGGAGGAGGAGGCTCCGGCTCCCTAGCCCCCACCTTCAAGGCCCAGAGAACTGTTTTCCTCAGCTGCACCTGCAGTCATCACAGAACTTGTCAGCCAGCTGCCATCAGCCTTTGAGATTCTTCTCACCTGAACTTGAACCTTACCCTGTCAGCCCTCTGGTTTTTGATGAAGACTTCTGCTATCTATTTATTGATTCATGATTAGTAAACTGTTTGCAGAGACACCTGAACTTTCCATCTGTATCCCGTTTCTTGTGGAAGTATGCGTGCTTGAGCTGAGCCCCTGGGGCTTCAGATGCTGTCTCCATTGTGGCATGTAGATCTGAAGGTAGCCCAGAGTTACACTGAATGACCCCCAGTTTGTGTCCTGGACCCTCAGAATGGATCCAAGATGAAAGACCCTCTGAGCTGACTGTGCTCATGACAGTGCTCACTCATTAAGGGGCCACAGTCAGGGACAGGCGCTAGGTCCTGGAAGATTCAAATACTGCCACCTACTGCTGTGTGCACGCGCAAGTGAGAGCTTCCCCTGCCTGGTTCTTGTGGCTCCCGCCTCCAAAACTGACACCTCACACAGTTTGTGGTAGAGGATCCACATGTGAACAGTGTAGTCAAGGGTCTTGTTTTCATTTCAAACCTTGCGCCTTTGTGCAGGCATCTGAGCTCACACCATGCAGGGTGGCCGCAAGCATTTGCCCGTTCACAGTTCCTGCCTGTGGCGCCTCCACCCTTCCTGTGCAGTGGCATTTGGAGCATGGGTTACAGAGACTTCCTGAGAGAGCAGATTGTTCTTACTACCTAGCATGCTACACCTGAGGAAGCTCTGGGTGGCCGGAAGCAGCCGCAGGACCAGCAGCATCTGGCCTGGTTCAAGGGGTTTGTAAGAACATCTAGTTTCATCTGAGTTGTGGTTCTTACAAAGATTAGCACATAATTAGGTTTTTAGGTTCTAAAGCAGGACCTCAGACAGGTAAGGTAACTGCAAACCTAATAACCTGAGTTCAATTGCTGGACTCCTGTAGCTGTCCTCTGACCAGTCCATGCCATGGCACGCATACACCCAGATCCATACACACAAAATAAATATGCCAGGCTTGGTGGCACAAGCCTTTAATCCCAGCACTTGGGAGGCAGAAACAGGCAGATACTGATGAATTTTAAGCCTTGCTTATTTGACCTGTAGAGTCCACATCAGCCAGAGCTACATAGTGAGACCCTATCTCTAAAATAATAGTGTAAAGACTGTTGTCTTTGGAAAAATCCCATCTGCCTCACTTTTGTGTGTATTTTTTTATAAATTTTAAAATTTTGTGTATAAATGTTTTGCCTGCATATATGTATATTGCTATATGCATATGCTTGGTGCCACAATGCAAGTACTTGGTGCCCTTGGATGTCAGAAAAGACCATTGGATCTCCTGGCACTACAGCTGTGAATGGTTGTGACCACCATGTGGGTGTTGGTAATCAAACCCAAGTCCTCTGCAAGAACAGTAAGTGCTCCTAACCACTGAGCCATCTCTTCAGCCCTAATTTTTGTTCTGTATTTTGGAAAGCAGGTCTTGCTTATGTAGCCCTGGCTGGCATGAGATGTGCAATGATGCTCCCGATTCTGCCCTCTGTTGGGGTTACAGGTGTGCAGCACAAATCTAGAAACGCGATGCCACTCTTAAATGTGCGGCCCCGAGGTCAGGAGTGCTCCCGGCGTCTGTAGAAGGACCCAGGGCCCCAGCCCCTGTGGGGCCTCTCAACACCGCCTGTGCAACCTGGTTCTGAGGGATCCAGTGCTCTCTTCCGGTCTCGGTGGGCTCCGGAAGACATGTGGGACACACAACTCATGCGGACTCGCACACATAAATATTCAATTAGTAATCTAAAAGTAAAAATCATGGTTATGTGTCTAAAGGAGTTCTAGATTATGAATGGCAAGAAAACTACTGACAGAGGCAGGTGGATCCTTGATGTGATCTGTAGCATGAGTTCCAGGATAGCCTACACACAAAAACCCCGACTCAAAAAACCAAAAAAGAACAAGAAAGCTTACTACTAGATTAGGCCAGAGTTTTCTGACACTCCCAAACACCTAAATTTCAGTAAGCAGCCACAAGAAAGGGAGGGGGCTACTGCAGGAACAGCTTGCCTCAGAATGTTGCGCACGTCACAGCCATGAGAAGCTGGGGCTAGTCATGCAAGGGATTGCAAGCCTGTGCAGAGCATGCCAATCGGGCAAGAGTGTCACCCAGGAAGCTCTTGGGCAGAATCGTGTCTTCAGAGCTCCCTGTCCAGGAGAACAGGAACTGTAACCACAGCTAGAGCTTGAGAAACTGAACCAGGCACGTCTTTGCGGCCACTTCTGCGTCTGTCTTGGCTTTCTGCAGCAGAGAAAAGCCACAGCTCCACTTCCCTTCAGCTAACTTGATTCTAAGCAGTGTTTGCCTTTCAGATGGCTGACACCCACCCAGCGTCTCCAGCAGCTAGAGCTGTCACTCAGGTGCAGATCAGGGTTAGTGGTGCTTGCCTGAGTCTGCATGTCTGTCCAGAAAGAAAAAGTGGTGGAGATGGAAATAACCTTTGAGATCAGAGGGAGCCAGGTACTTGGTGGGAATGTTGAAATGGGTCTGAGAAAACACATGCTAGGTGACTAATTCGAAGAAATGAAGCATGAATCAAAGCATTCATTCAACAGACATTTTCTCTGGGCTAGCTTCTGGCCTCCACACCCACACGCAGAATGTGGCTTTTTTCCATACCGAGTATTGAACCTAGAGTCACTCATACAGTAGACAAGCTCTCTGCACGGAACTAAATCCTCAGCCCTCTTTTCATTATTACATTTCCTTTGTGTGTAAGCATCCCATGTTTCACATAGGGAGCTCAGCAGACAACTTGGGGATCTCAATTCTCTCCTTCAACCATGCGGGCCCCAGGAATCAAACTCAAATGGTCAGATTGGGCAGCAAGCACCCTCAACCCTCTGAGCTATCCTGCCAACCCTTTTTTTTTTTTTAATTTGAAAGAGGGTCTCATGCCTAAGTTGCTCAAGGAATCATTGAAATTGCTATTGCCCTGTCTCAGTTTCTAGAATAGCTGGGATTACAGGTCTGTGACACCAGGCCCAGCTGGAATGTTGTTTTGGTTTTTTTTTAATTTATAGCTCTCAACTACTGAGCCATTCCCACAGCTTCTATGGTAGAACTTTCATCAGGGAGAACCTGGTAATGAGTGAGGGCAGGGTTACTGGTACACAGGTGCAGGACAGATGTTGGCCTTGGCTGTTTCATGTTTTGCTGTCGCCTCCAATGTGGGTAGGAGCGCAGTATTTGCATTTGGTCACCCCTGATCCCGGAGGAGTTAAGTCTAGCCGAAAAGATTCATCTAAATAAATGGTGAGGCTGGGGCTCGGGAGGTAACTCACTAGTTACCAGCACTGGCTGCTTGCTCTTCCATAGGTTCAATTCCCAGTAACTCCGGTCCCAAGGGATCCGACGCACAGACATGAGTCAGGGAAAGACTCATACAGAGAAATCAAAAATAAATAAAAATCTCAAAAAAACAAAAACAAAACCAGTCGGGAATGGTGGTGCCTGCCCGTAGTCTCTGTTCTAAGGAAGAAGACATGAGTTCCAGGCAAGTCTGGGCAACACAGACCACAGCTCTTAAAAGAATAAAGAAAGACGCACAAATGTTCCTGAGTGGAAGGCGAAAGAACACGGGACCCAGGAGGGAGAAGAACCTATAGGGCTCTAATCATAGGTCTATCTGTGCGCCTCAGATTCGCCAGCTTCCACAGAAGCTTTTCGCCCTTCCCCTGCGAACAGACCGATATACCAGACCTGCAACGTTGGGAACCAGCGAGAAACTCCAACCGAAAGGCTAGAGAGGCAATAGTCCGCCTGTGGGCGGATTCTCGTGGCGTCATTTCCGCACCCACCTGGTTTTGATTGGTGTTTTGGATTGGCCGCATTCCCTACAACCCCAGGGTGCTTTGCGGTGCCTGGTCCTTTCCGCTCGGCCGTTCTCCTGCAGAGGAGGTGAGTCTCTACTGCCGGCCGCCCAGGTCGCGTTGCATCGGGCTCCATCGCGCTTCATCCGCTGTCATCGGCAAGGGGAGGCTGCTCGCGCAGCCATGGAGGAGCCTAGGCACCAACAGCATGGGGCCGGAGCCGGGGCGGGAGAACTCCGGGCGGGGGTTCGGGACTCTGGCCTTCATCTGCCGCCCTCTTCTCCCTCGCGGCCTTAGGCAGCCATGGCGCCCAGCCGGAATGGCATGATCCTGAAGCCCCACTTCCACAAGGATTGGCAGCGGCGAGTGGACACTTGGTTCAACCAGCCGGCACGCAAGATCCGCAGGTGTGGGGCGCGCGGGCCTCGCGTGGCCTTCAGGGCGGGGTGCCGGAGTGAACGCGTGTGGGCCAGAGGTGACTGTCTTGTTTTTCCCACAGACGCAAGGCCCGGCAGGCGAAAGCGCGCCGCATTGCCCCTCGTCCCGCGTCCGGCCCCATCAGGCCCATAGTGAGGTGCCCTACAGTCCGATACCACACCAAGGTCCGAGCCGGCCGGGGCTTCAGCCTGGAAGAGCTCCGGGTGAGTGCAGCAGGGTCTCTGCTGGGCGCGCTTGGGCTCGGTGAAATGATGACATTCTCCGGAATCTCTGTACTGTCTTGATGAAAGTACTTTTGAACCCTTTTCCATCTGACAACGCTGAGCTTTCTTAGCAGGGCCAGCCAGGGGAGGGCCTGCGAGGTGTTTGATCCGTGTCTGTTTCTTGGACAGGTGGCTGGCATCCATAAGAAAGTGGCTCGCACCATCGGCATTTCTGTGGACCCACGGAGGCGAAACAAGTCCACGGAGTCCCTGCAGGCTAACGTGCAGCGCCTGAAGGAGTACCGATCCAAGCTCATACTTTTCCCAAGGAAGCCTTCTGCTCCCAAGAAGGGAGATAGTAATGTAAGTGCAGTCGGTCTAGCGGGGTGTTAAAGGTTTGCCTCAGTGTAGAGAAGTCTGGGTCTTATCTAGGTGTGCCAAGTCATTCTCCAAAACACCTCAGCAGTGTGAGATGAGGGGATTGACGCATGGGAAATCAGTATTGTGATGTCTCTGCTTCCCGGTATTTCTAAGGTTGGAAGCTGTTGACTTGGAGCCTGACTTACTGTTCTAGAGTGTTTGCCACTTGAAAGGCCATCCAGGAGCATTTCTGGACATACAGTGTCTCCGTATTCAGAAATGTAAAGGAGTCTTGTACCAAGGATTAATTGGGTGTCTGTCAGTGTGGGCTTCCTGAAAGTATGGTTAGAGGTTCAGTTCCCTCAGTGGAACAGGGTCCTCCTTCCCTCTTAGGGGCCATGAAGTGGTTAGTGCTCCAGACCCAGGCAGCCTGTTCCTTAGGAGCAGAATACAAGTATTTGCAATAGGATCTGTAAAAGGCATGAGAAAAGCTGGACTTAAACTTTTCTTGTTCTTAAAAACAGGCTGAAGAGCTTAAATTGGCCACCCAGCTAACAGGACCTGTGATGCCCATACGGAATGTAAGTGGACTCTTGGCTTATGCGAGCAGGCTTAGTTAATGCTTAAGACAAAGTGCACAGGTGGAAAATGAGTTTGGCAGACATTGGAGGTTAGTGAGACTTTCGGGCTGTTTTAAAAGAAACCACTCGGGAACAACATGGCAGTTTTTTTAAATTTTCTTGGGCATTTCTCTGTGTAGCTTTGGGCTGGCCTTAAATTCAAAGAGATCACAGACCCAAGTGCTGGGATTACAGTTCTGCCACTGCCCAGCTACCCCCATGAGCCTACTTGTTTGGCATGTTAGTGAGTGCTTGTGGGTATATATGTGTCTGAAGGGGCCATCGCGTGCAGCCTCGTTTTGATTTCTATTGTGATGGAATATCATGGCCAGAACCAAGATTTGGCTTATATATACTTCTACATTGTAGTCCTTTATTGGAAAAAGTCAGGAGAGGAACCTGCAGGTAGGAGCTGATGCATAGGCCACAGAGAGAAATATAAATCACTGAGAAGGTTTGCCTACAGCCTGATCCAGTCACACGTACCACCTGCCAAAAAGGACTTTTCTGTTTGGTTGGTTTGATTTTTCTAGACAGGGTTTCTCTAGCCCTGGCTCTCCTGGAGGTCACTTTGTAGAGCCACCTCCCTCTGCTGCCTCCCAAGTGCTGGGATAAAGGGATGGGACACCACTGTTGTGGAGGCATTTTCTCATTAAGGCTCTCTATCAAGTTAACATAAAGCTAGCTAACAGCATATTAAGGAGACCATGGCTCTAGTTATTTTCTGAGGCAGGGTGTCTGAGTGTAAGCCAGGCTGCTCTAGAACTTGCTTTGTAGGCCAGGTTGTCTTAAACTCAGACCCCGCATTTCAACCTCCCAAATACATAAATACCATAGTATTTATGGTGAGTTATTCAGTCCCAGAGGGTGGTCCTGTGTGCCCGAAAGCCTGTACTCTTGAGAGTTGAGGCGGTATTAAAGTCCTGTGGACAGGTTGTAGTCCAGGCTACCCTGACATCTGTCCTCTTTACAGGTCTACAAAAAGGAGAAAGCCAGAGTCATCACAGAAGAAGAAAAGAACTTTAAGGCTTTTGCCAGTCTTCGAATGGCCCGGGCCAATGCCCGGCTCTTTGGCATCCGAGCAAAAAGGGCAAAGGAAGCTGCAGAGCAAGATGTTGAAAAGAAAAAATAATACACTGTTGGAATGTTTTAATAAATTTTCCATAAAGCAA
>CM053744.1:57674919-57735750 GCA_028658305.1 Pachyuromys duprasi
TACAAAAAGGAGAAAGCCAGAGTCATCACAGAAGAAGAAAAGAACTTTAAGGCTTTTGCCAGTCTTCGAATGGCCCGGGCCAATGCCCGGCTCTTTGGCATCCGAGCAAAAAGGGCAAAGGAAGCTGCAGAGCAAGATGTTGAAAAGAAAAAATAATACACTGTTGGAATGTTTTAATAAATTTTCCATAAAGCAAGAACTGGACTTCTGTGCATCCTTTTTGTTGTAAGCCTGTGCTGTTGCCTCTTGGCTCTTCTATGTTAGGATATTCCCCTGTCTGGTACCAGTTATAAAGCTCAAGGCATCAGACCTGGTGAGCATGGCTTGGAACCTTGTGGGTCCTATTCTGCCCTGCTGTGTAATACAGTGCTGAGGCCTTACCTGCATCCAAACATCAGGGAAGCCCCACAGGCAGGTTTGGAGGCCCTGAGGTTTTTTTTTAACTCAAGCATTGCTCAGTTCCTTTGTCCCCTGAAGCACTGGAAACAGTGCCCAGTTCAATTACACATTTGAGGGATAGGTGGTCTGGAAGGGTCCTGGGCAACACATTACTACCAGTTTGAGCCCACCATGCTGGTCACTAGGAACAAGATAGTGGGTAGTTCTAAGCGTTAGACCCATGTTTGCCAGTGTTAATAAAGTAGGTAGCAGTTTCCAATCAGTTTGGCCACAAGGGGGCAGAAATCTACAGATGAGGAAAATAAATTTTTGTTGTGTTGGGCCTTCATGTATGTGTGCACTGTGTACATAAAAATCTGGTGTCTGCAGAAGCCAGAGAATGGAGTTTTAAGTTGTAACCCACATGGGGGCATTGGGAATCAAACTCATCTTCTGCAAGAGACCTTGCTTATCTGCCTGCCCCACCAGGCCATCTCCCCAGATATGGAAAACAACCTGAGTTTATGAATGCAGTTGAACAGCCTTAGGATTTATGCTCCATGGTCAGCTTTACAGGTCAGCTCTGGTACCCTAAGAGTTATGAGTTGTGTACATTAGTGTTCTGCCTGCATATATATCTGTCTGGGATGTCAGGTCCCCCTGAAACTGGAATTACAGACAGCAGTGCGGGTGCTGGGAATTGTCCTTTGGAAGAACAGCCAGTGCTCTTAACCACTGAGCCAAAATTTTTTTTCACTTTCTCACTAGGTAGCCTAGGTACCTGGAACCTAGTGTGTAAACTAGGCTGGCCTCAAACTCAGGTCTATTTGCCTCTGGCTCCCCTTAAAAATGTTTTTAATTCAGTAAGTGACTTGAGACAGGTGCTCAAGTATGCCGCTTGCCACTGCCTGCCAAGTTCTGGAATGGAAGGCTTGTGCCATCTCCTTGCATCCCTTTTTTTATATGCATGTATGTGCCTTCATGACTGTACAGTATGGATGGACCTGCAGGAGATCAGGTACCTCATCGCATCTTTCTGTAAGCTACCACATCGCTTTGAGCCACTGCAAGAGCAGTTAAAATGGAAGCACTAAGCTTGGCCGGTGATGTGCGGGAAATGCAATGAAAGGTTCTTGTGAAGTTGCTAGAGAGATGCTCAATGGTTAAGAGCACTAGCAGCTCTTACAGAGGACATGGATTCAGTTTCTAGCACCCACATGGCTGTTCACAACCATCTATATGAAGTTCCAGGGAATCGGAAGCTGACTTCCAGCTTATGCAAGCAGGATGGTCTCATGTGCACAGAGATACATATAAGTAAAAGACCAATATATAATTTTTTTAATTATGTTAAAGACAGTAGTGAGCTCCCAGACATGAATGCTGGGAAACAAGTCCAGGTCATCCGTAAGAACAAATGCTTTTTGACAACCTGTGAGCCATTTTTCTCCCCTCTTTTTCTTGTTTTGGTACAGGGTTTATCATGGGATGTAGTCTTGGCATACTCTTAACATTATTGGGTTCTTATGCCTCTACCTCCCTTCTCTACCCCAACCCTTTCCAACACCAGGTAGGAGAGAAAGAAGGCTAATGGGGAAGAGGTCATAGTTTTCTTTGACTACTTCCTGCTGGTTAGGGTCATCAGGCTCCTTGGGGCAAGTCCAGTCTTCATAGCCAGGATATCTAACTCTCAGACCACAACAACAGCAACCAGGAGCAGCAGGGGAACAACAGCAGCACCCCACTTTCTTGGCGTGACCCCCCAGCCCCTCTCTGGGCATTGGCATTCACTTCCTGAGTTCCCAGAACTAAACTATCCGCAGCTGTCCCAGATCACACCCCTCTCAGTCCGTATGGGGCTGCTGTGAACAATCTGAAGCAGCCCCATATCCCACACCTGGGGTTAAGACAAAAACAAGTTTACATAACATAACTGAGTTTTTAAAGAGGCGGAAACCCCCACTACAATATAGCAAGTACCAGTCCAGCTAAGGCTACATGGTAAGGTCCTGTCACATACACACACAAAGTATAAAACCTGAGTATGGTGTCATAGGCTTGCTCAAAAGGAAAAGGTTATTCCCAATTCCTCAGAACTGGTATAAACAGGTGGCAGACGGCCACTTTCGGTTTAAATTCATTCTGGGGCTGGTTGTGGTGGCACACGACTTTAATCTCAGCACTTGGGAGACAGAGGCAGGCAGATCTCTATGAGTTCAAGGCCAGCCTGATCTACAGAGTGAGTCCAGGACAGCTAAAGCTACACAGAGAAACCCTGTCTCGAAAAATAAATTCATTCATTCATTCATTCTGGTGTGTAAAGTATATATATGGTCCTTTATGTGGAAGGTTGATTTAGGGTTTTTGTGTGTCTCTGCAGTTTATTAGTAGCTCCTTTTTGTTTTGTGTCCTGGAACGAACTCTGTAGAGCAGGCTGGCCTGAAATTCACAGCCTCTGCCTCCTGAGTACTGGGATTAAAGATGTGAGCCACAGCCACCAATTTTTTTTTTTTTTAAGATTTATTTATTTGTTATTTATGCAACATACCAGAAGAGGGCGCCAGATCTCACTATTGATGGTTGTGAACCACCATGTGATTTCTGGGAATTAGACTCAGGACCTCTGGAAGAACAGCCAGTGTTCTTAACCTCTGAGCAATCTATCCAGCCCCTTTTCTTTCTTCTTTTTTTTTTTTTAATTTTTCTGGAAGATCAGCCCATGCTCTTAATCTCTAAGCCATCTCTCGAGACCTCATAGCTCCATATTTTTAAGCTCTTTTTTTTTTAACCAAAGCAAAGTTGGGTTAGGATATATGAGAGGTGACAATATGGCCAGATAGGGGGCTTAAGACAAGCAATGACAGGGTCTCTGTGGGCTCTCCTCTCCTCCAAGTCAAGTTCATCAATAGATCATGACTGGGATTAAGAGCCCTTTCGAGACGCCATCAAGAACTAACACTTTCCCAAGTGCCAGAGACTAAAGGGCCCCCACACTTAGGGCAGGATGTCTGAGTGGGGGTCCTGGGGCCCAGAAGGCCTTTTCAACATTTCCCACTGCTGTGCTGGCTGCAGCAGTCTGAACGTCAGCATTAGGTGAGAGTCCAGCAGCCAGTTCTTGCTGGACATTTAAACAGCAGTACAAGAATTGGATCCACTGTAATGCCTCAGTTCCAACACCATGATGCCAGGGAAGGGCGGGCCAGTGATGGCATGAGCTGCTGTGCCCTGTTGGTCTTCATGACAGCTAAGGTCCAGCAGGAGCCCCGCCCTGGACTGCAAGTGGTCCGCAGAATTAAGAAGTAGTCCATTTTGGTTTTTGCCTTTTCCTTCTTTCTTTTGATTTTTTTTTCACTGTTGTTGTTGTTGTTTTTCCTTCTAGACAGGGTTTCTCTGTGTAGCCCTGGCTATCCTGGACTCACTTTGTAGACCACGCTGGCCTTGAAATCACAGAGATCCTCCTGCTTCTGCCTCCCCAAGTGTTGGGATTACAGGTGTGTGCCACTGCTTAGGTTTTGGTTTTTAAAATGTTTTTTGGGTGTTAAATCTTTTCTCTTCTATAACTTACAGAAAAGGACATAAAGGGATGTAGCTCAGTGGAAGAGTGAACACCTAACATTTGCAAGAGCCTGATTTGAACCCCACACAAAAGAAAAGTTAAGAAATGCATGTCAGCTGGGTGGTGGCACATACCTTTAACACCAGCACTTGGGAGGCAGAGGCAGGAGGATCTTTGCGAGTTCAAGGCCAGCCTTGCCTACAGAGTGATTTCCAAGATAGGCAGGGCTACACAGAGAAACTCTGTCTTGAAACAAACAAACAACAAAAAAGACAAAGCCAAAAACCAACAACAAAAAAGCCAGACTGCATTTCAAATCCTAGTAACTGCTTCTGACCGTCCTAAAATGGGTTCATGTAAAAACATCCCACCACAAAAATCTGTCAAGAAGAGAAGAGAGAGGAAAAAAAAAAAAACTAGGTTATTGATGAAAAAGACCCAAAAGAGGGGAAAGAAACATCCAGACATCACTCCAGGACAGCTCTTGCTAAGAATATCATCAAAGCTCCAGATAGTCAGGAGGGACTGAAACCAGGCTGTCCATCGCCTAGGCCTGAGTGTGCAGCACACGGGCTCTGCTGCTTCCTGCCACTTTGGCCCACTCTGCCATGGCCACCGCAGCACCAGGCTCTCTGGTCTCCTAACTTTTGCCCAGAGCTCTCAGCTATTGGAGTAGTGCCAGGAGTGGTCCTAACAAGAGGCTTCCGGTGGAACACAGGCTGCTTTCTGGGGCTCCTTCCTTCCATTCCTCTCCTTCCCTTTCCTCTTCTCTCTCCTCCCTCAATCTCTACCCCTTGTCTTCCCCTCCCTCCTCTTTGCATCTTAGGTTACTGGGAAGCCAGTCTGGTCACCGGAGGAATCCTGGAAGCAGGTCTCCCACTGCATCTCAGGGAGAAAGGGGCCTGCCTTGGTACCTCAAGCCAAGGTTCTTCCTGCAGAGAAATAACAAAACAGAGAGTTAGCCTTGTGTTGGCTTCTGTGTTTTGGTGCAATTTGTTACCTATCAGTAGCTAAGTGCTATGTTCATAGTTTCTTCTCCCCACAGTGGAGACTGAAAGGTGGGTGAGATCTTGTTTGTCTCACAGTGGCCTTGGCTCCTCTGATCAGCACACTAGCCTGCAGACAACAAACTCAGCAAATAGCCCTGCCCTCTTCCTGAGCCTCTACCATTTGTAACACTTACTCTTGTCCCCACTCTGTCCAGGGTGAGGTCAAAACCCCAAGAAAATGGTGAATGCCTTAGTTCGTGTACCTGTGTGGGCCCTGGAAGATGTCAAATGAACAGTGGATAAGAGAATGATGGGAGAGCCAAGGAGGAGAAGGGTGTTTTTCAGAGACTGTCCTTGGCTCCTACGACAATCCTCAGAAGAAACGTGCCGAGGGCTATAAGCTGTGGCACCCGAGGGCACATTTAGGTGGACTCTGGGTATGGTCAGGAGCTGAGGGTTGCCTCTGACTCTGCTGGTCAAAGGGCCCATACTGACTTGAGTTTGTGCGTTAACTTGACACAAGCTAGAGCATCACCACAGAAGGAGCCTCAGCTGAGGAAATGCCTTGGTGAGATCCAGCTGTAAGGCATTTTCTCAGTTACTGATTAATGGAGGAGGGCCCAGCTCACAGTGGGTGGTGCCATCCCTGGGCTGGTGGCCCGGGTTCTATAAGAAGGCAGCTGAGCAAGCCACAGGGAGCAAGCCAGTGAGCCGCACCCTCCGTGGCTTTGTGACCCTTTGTGTCAGCTCCTGCTCCAGGTTCCAGCCCTGCTTGAGTTCCTGTCCTGACTTCCTTTGGCGAAGCAGGAGGAAGCAAACCCTTTTCTTCCTAACTTGCTTTTTGGCCATGGCATTTTGCCACAGCAATAAAGACCCTAACAAGACCCCTTGCCCAGCTTAAGACCCTGCCGATGAGGTGCAGGCCC
Source organism: Pachyuromys duprasi (assembly GCA_028658305.1). Classification (NCBI taxonomy): domain Eukaryota; kingdom Metazoa; phylum Chordata; class Mammalia; order Rodentia; family Muridae; genus Pachyuromys; species Pachyuromys duprasi. Next base: position 57,680,769 of record CM053744.1, read on the forward strand.
AGTGGCTTCTGAGGCCCAGCTGAGCCTGGGCTCCTGCTGTCTTGTGAGTATGTGAAGCTGGAAGACAAAGAAGATACAGAATAAAGCCAGATGTCAGAGGCGCGTCTCCCTGGGGCGCCAGGGTCTTGTCTGGGTACAGAGGGCTTCAACAGACCCAGGGGCTGGTTCTGGCTCAGGCAGGTTCCTGACACTGGACCCAACTCCACAGAGCCCATCAGGACTGAGCCCAGATCCATAGCAGGTCTCCATCTGGTCAGCTGTGTAGGGGGCAATGAGACACATTCGGGGATTCTGTAGGTCAAGGAAGACAAAAGTGTGGGTTCTGAGCTGTCTGGTGAAATCAAGACACGTTGACCCTGGTTAGCAAGTGGGTAAGGTGCTGCCAAGCCAACACCTGAGTTCAATTTCTCAGACCCACACAGTGGATGGAGAAAACTGTCTTCCACAAGTTGTCCTGCAACACCCACACCTGCCACCTTTGCTCACAAATAAATGTGCAAAATAAAGTCCCTATGGCTGCTGCGGTGTTTTGAATGAAAATGGCCTCTATAGAGCCAGGGGCGTGGTGGCACATGCCTGTAATCCCAGCACTCTGGAAGGCAGAGGCAAGCGGGTCTCTATGAGTTCCAGGGAAGCCTGGTCTACAAAGTTAGTCCAGGACAGCCAAGGCTACACAGAGAAATAAGTAAACAAACAAACAAAAAGAAAAAGAAAATGGCCTTCACAGGCTCACAGGGAGTGGTACTATTGGGAGGTATGCCCTTGTAGGAGGAAGTGTGTCACCAGAGGCAGACCTTGAGGTTTCAGAAGTCCAGGCCAGCCCCAGCTAAATGCTTCCTTTATAAGAGTTGCTGTGGTCAGGGTATCTCTTCACAGCAATAAAAATCCTAACAAGGCAGAGGTTCCCACACACACATGAATAAAGGCAGCTCAGAGACCAGGCAAGGGGTCCTGCTGCTTCTCATCTCCCACTTCAGGTTGCAGATTCCACTCAAGCCACTGGAGGATACAAGCCACTTAGGGACACACACTCGGGGGCTGGTTCAGACAGACCTGCAGGGGAGCCCATCTTCGGTACTCAGTGACACGAGCCAGGAACCTGCCTGAGCCAGAACCAGCCCCTGGGTCTGTCGAGTAGAAGCCCTCTGTGCCCAGACAAGACCCTTGCACCCCAGGGAGACGCGCCTCTGACGTCTGACTTTATTCTGTATCTTCTTTTGTCTTCTAGCTTCACTAGAGCTGGACAAATGGATGCACACTTGTAATCCCAGCATTCCAGAGGCCGAGACAGGAGGATCACTGTAAGTTTGAGGACAGCCAGAGCTACATAATGAGTTCCAGGCCAACCTTGGGTAGAACAAGACCCTGTCTCAACAAGCCATAAAAAACAGGCACAGTGGCTAGTGCAGGTCTGTAATCCTAGCACTTGGGAGGTTGAGGCAGGACTTCAAAGCCAAACTTTGGTTACATCCTAAAGTCAAGGCCAGCCTGAATGACAGGAGACCTTGTTTCAAAATATGGACAAACAAGACAACCACAACAAAACACCTAAACCCAAAACCCTTAGAGCTGGTGATGGACTAGTAGTTCTCTTGAGAATGTTTGCCTAGTGTTCCCAAGGCCCTGTGTTCAATCCCCCAGTACCTCATAAACTGGCTACGGTGGCCCATGCTTGCAGTCACAGAACCTGGAAACCGAAGGCAAGAGAATCAGAAGTTCAGCATTGTCTTTGGCTATATAGTGAGTTCAAGGCCAGCCTGGGCCAAATGAGACATTGTCTCAGAACAATAACAAAACCCACAGCAATAACAACAAACAAACCTCCTCATTAAAACAGAAAGGAGGGGCTGGAGAGATGGCTCAACAGTTAAGGGCACTGACTGCTCTTCCAGAGGACCTGGGTTCAAATCCTAGCACCCACATGGAGGCTCACAACTGTCTATCTCCAACATCTGAAACTCTCACATAGATATACATGCAGGCAAAACACCAATGCACATAAAATAAAGTCAATAAAAAATAAAAAATGTTTTATAAAAAAGGAAAGGAAAAAGGAACAAAATTAAGGCAGCCAGGTAGAGCTTACATGTAATTCTAGCACTGAAAGAAGGGGCAAGAGGATCATAAATGTGAGGCTAGCCTGAGCTACATAGTGAGACCCTGTCTAAAAAAAAAGAAGGGCCAGTGACATAGCTCATCAGGTAAAGGAATCTGCCTGTGACTCAGTCCGTGAGAGCTGGCGCCATCTCCCGACCTCTAAGAGCAGCAGGCACGCACCCAGTGCACATACGTGCAGAATAAATACTCGTGAACATGAAATAAAAATGGACAAATCTCTTTGTAAAAAACATATAAAACATTTGTTCCGTCATGCTGTTTCCCATAGTTTTGCAACTATATCAGAATTAAAAGGAATTTTTATCTACTTTAAATTTTTTTAAATCTTTATTTTTTTATATCTGTGAGTGCTCTGTCTTTACGTACCCCTGCATGCCAGAAGAGGGCATCAGATCCCAGTATGGATGGTTGTGAGTCACCATGTGGCTGCTGGGAATTGAACTCAGGACTCCTAGGAAGAGCAGACAGTGCTCTTAACCCTTGAGCCATCTCTCCATCCCCCTAATTTAATTTTTTTTTAATTTTATGTGTACAGGTGTTTTGCGTGCGTGTGTGTCTATACCTGACATAGGAGCCTGGAGTCACACACCCACTGTGAGTGTTCTAGAAGATGTCCTCACTCCTGAGCCATCTCCTCAGCCCTTGCAGCACTGGCTTCTCCTTCAGAGGAAATGGGTTCAGTCTCCAACCCACATGGTGGCTCACAACCAATTGTAACTCCAGTTCTAGGGATCCAATACACTCTTCTGGCCTCTAAGGGCACTAGACATACAGGATGCACACACATATATGCAAGCAGGCAAACACTCCTATACAATATTTTTGTTTGTTTTTGTTTTTGGAGACAGGGTTTCTCTGTGTAGCCCTGGATGTCCTAGAACTCACTCTGTGGACCAGGCTGGTCTCATAGAGATCTGCCTGCCTGTGCCTCCCAAGTGCCGAGCACCACCACTGCCGGCTTCATACACATAACATTAGAAAATCTTTTTAAAAAGAAAACACCCACCATGGTGGCAGACACATTTAATCCCAGCACTTGGGAGACAGAGGCACTTGGACTCTGTTACTTCAAGTCCAGCCTAATTTACATAGTGAGTTCCAGGAGAGCCAGGAAGAGGCCCTGTCTCATAAAGCAAAACAAAAGAAAAAAGAAAACAAAAACTTCTTTTACAAAAACCAACCAAAAAAACAAAACTACATTAACCAATGAAAGCATTTTTGCATAAAATAGCTAGAGGGATAAATATAACATGTTAATGGTGTTTATGTCTGGGTGCTCAATGTAAAAAAGGTTTTTGCTTGCTTATCAGCATTTTAACATTTCAACACTGACATGTGTTATTTCCTGTATGATTATAACAAAATATACTTGAAGAGAGATCTCATTTCCTGTGTCTGGCCAGGAGAAAAAACGTGAGGTAGCAGAAGCTGGGAGCATTAGCTCTGGGAGGTCGGGTCTGCCTCATCCTCGCTGGCCCTTAGGCTGCCTGGCTGGCTCCGAGGCAGGGCCACTGGCCCATCAGGGCTGCAGGGACAGCAGCTTGTTTCTGTCTGTCTGTCTGTTAGTGCCGGCTGCAGTCACGGCCACTGGGAGCCAGCAAACACCAAGCTGGTTTCCAGGAGGTTGGTTAAAACCTTAAGTCTGAGAAGCCAGCACCAGGCTCCTTGAGTCTTTTTGCCTCTCTCTCTGGCTGACCATCTGTCACTTGCCCTAGAGCAAGTCATGGAAATGCTGGTGAAGCAATGGGTCCCTTCAGACAGGCAGGCGACTTTGGACTAACTGCTGAACGCTTTGATTTTTCTTCAACTTTATTGTTTTTTAAATTATGTGTATGTGTCTGCAACGGAGTTTTGGTTTCTTTGTAACCTCAGTTACGTAAATATGTTTTTGTTTGAGTCCCAAATGTTTTAGTTTGGGCTATTGTTTGTCCACAATAATTGTCCACAACAATTGATAATTGTCTTGTGTGGGGCATGGCCTTTGCCAGCTATAGCAGCGGCATGAAAAGGGACGTGGGCTAGGACTCTGAGAGATTTAAATATGAGAGCCCAGAAAGAGAAGGAGTGGCCTGTGGTGTTGGCGTGTTTCGTGTAGCAGTTTGGAGTGACCAGAGACGGCGGCTTGGACAGATGGAGAGAACGATTTCAGTGCAGCAACTTGGAGGACACTGCTTGCTGGGGATGTTGGCACAGCCCCAGGGGAACCCCTGGGCTCTAAGCAGCCGGGGAAAGTAAAGGGTCTGTGCCCCCCTCCCCACTCACCTTCTCTCTGAGACCTGGAGTTGGGAGGTTGGAAGGGAGCGGCTTTAAGGAACCCCAAGTAAAGTAGAGTTTAAGAATGAGTGCCACATGTGTCTGTGTCTCTGTGTGCGCGTATGCATGATCGATACAATGGCACACATGTGAGCGCTGCTGCCTGAGAAGGCCAGGGGTGTCAGGGGCCACGGGCTGGAGTAACAGGTGGCTGTGATCCACTTGACAGGGGTGCAGGGACCTGGACTTGCAGTATGTGCTTTTAACTGAGCCATTTCTCCAGCCCTTTGAACCATTTTTTGTTTGTTCATTTGTTTTGAGACAATGTCTTTGTTTTGTTTTTCAAGACAGGGTTTCTCTGTGTAGCCTTGGCTGTCTTGGACTCACTTTGCAGACCAAGCTGACCTCGAACCCACAGAGATCCTACTGCCTCTGCCTCCCTGAGTTCTGGGAATACAGGTGTGCACTATCAGCGCCTGGCAAGGTCTTATCCCAGAGCCCTGGCTGCCCTAGGACTTACCATGTAGACCAGGCTGGCCTCAGATTTAAAGAAATCCAACTGCCTCTTCCAAGTGCTGGAATCAAAATCTGTGCACCACCACACACATACCTCTTTTTGTTTTTGTTTGTTTGATATTTCTAATTTGAGACAGAATCTCTTTATGTGGTCTTAACTGTCCTGGAGCATACTAGACTAGAACTCACAGCCTCTGCCTCCCAAGCCCTGGGATTGAAGGTGTGCCCCATCATACCTGGGCTTTTCTTATTTTAAAGCCCATCACGCCTGGGCTTTTTCTCTGTAAATCCACCCCCCTTCCTCTCTGTCTATCTGTCTGTCTGTCTTTGTGTATGTGTGTGCACATACACATGGAAATCACATCTCTCTTTCCACCATGTGGATTGTAGGAGGTTGTCTAGCTTGGCAGAAAGCCACCTCATCAGCCCATGCTAACCTCTCTGATGTCTCCCTAAAGTGGAACAGTTGGACATGGCCAGGTGAGTGCTACCCAGCAGTGTGTCCACAGTCACACTGAGCAGCCTCCTGAACAAAGGGGTGGACACTCAGTGATGTCAAGGCCACAAGTCTGGCTGGGACCAGGAATGGCCCAAGGTCAGTGACCCTGAAATCCTGTTGGGGAGAGCAGAGGCCCTCCTGACCCTGTGAAGGGGCTAGCTCTCTGCTTTGAGCCTGGCCCCTTGGATTTTTCATTCTTTTTGCTCATGTTAAGGGCTGAGAGGCCAAGAAGTTGAGGGTCTCACCCAGAATAGAGGAACCACAGGAAACCAGGCTTTGGGAGGACTACAGGTGCCTGTGAACAGAAAGCCGCAACCCCAATCTCACAAGCAATTGGGCTAAAGGTGGGGTCTGCCAACCCCGAAGCTGTAGGGCTGAGAGGCGGGGAGCTACCCAGGCTGGGCTCCACAGAGGGAAGAGCCCCGGAGAAGGGCGGTACAGAGCAGCTGGGGAAGCAGGTAATAGGTGAGCCTCAGGACCCTGAGCTTAGGTGTGGGAGCCCCAGATACTAAGGCCTGATGGAGTGGCTGTGTCAAGCTGCTGGAGCAGGCCTTGTCCCCACCATTTCCCACTAGAGCTACCTTCCACATCCACCTCCAGCCCTGTGATCCCTGCCTTGGTGTTGACTCCCTTTTGACCCCAGAATCTCCTGGAGTCCTGTTTGTTGATACTGAATACACCCACCCACCCCCTGCACTCTGCCCTGCACTCCAGATCTCCTGCTTCTCTGTCTTTCTCCCTAGCCTGAGTCTCACAGACTTCCTTACCCTCCTACCCCCATGGCTTTGGGTCAGGTCTCTGCCCTATATTTAGGCAGAAATTGGCAGAGAATGGGCTGGGAGGTCATTTCTGACCTAGCCAACACCTCCTCTTCCCAGTGCCTTTCTCTGGGGAGGAGATGGAGGGTACAAGAGGGAGGGGAAAGGAAGCTTCCCTTCCACCAGGGGATGGCTGTGCATGAGCCAGGTAAGAAAGGCTGGTAGAGAACACTCCTAGGCCCTCTCTGGCCCTCAGCTGGAGACCAAAGACTGGTGAGGAACTCTCCTTGCCTGCCCCTGGCCTACAAATTCTGAGAAGCAGGGACACCCCTTCCTGCCCCCAGCTTGAGCAAACAGTGAGCTCCCACTAAGTTGCTCTTTGATTCAGGTGATAGCCCCCAGGAGGGGCGCGGGGCTTTGGTGCGACCCTGGGGTGGGTTGTGCTTCTCTCTGGAGACTGTCTGAACGATAGCGGTGCCTAGGTTTGAGCTCTGCGGAGCCTTCAGCACCGAATGAACCCTATAGACACACCACAGCCCCAGAGCTTGCGGGCCACGCAGACCCTGTCCCTCAGCTCCAGTGAGGGGATCGAACCCCAGCTCCCTGCTTGGTCCCTGAGCTTTCCTCCTGTGGCCCCACCCCGGCCCCGCCCCTTCGCGGTCCCCCCCATCCCTTCTCCGCTGCATCGCCGCCCTACAGCCCCCACGCTGTGGCGGCCGCCCGAGACACGTGTGCCCGCGCCCGGCGGGCGTGCGGGGGAGCGCGGCCACGCCTGGCCCGGCCACCATTTCTCCGGAGCCCACCCGGTCGAGTGCGGAGCCTGAAGCATGAGCGGGGACTCGGAGCGCGCCGTGGCCCCGGGGGTGGTGCCTGCACCCTGCGCCTCGAAGGTGGAGCTGCGGCTGAGCTGCCGGCACCTGCTGGACCGGGACCCGCTGACCAAGTCCGACCCCAGCGTGGTGCTGCTGCAGCAGGCACAGGGCCAGTGGCTACAGGTAGGGCGGCCAGCGTCCTGGAGCTGGGCACCCGTAATCTAAGTGTGAGTTGGATTTGGGGTGCTGGCAAGGGTGTTCCAAAACTGGGGCTCCCAGGGCAAAAGAGGAGGTGTCAGCCTGCTGCGAGGAAGGGCAGGGCAACAGAGAGCAGCAGCAGAAAGGAACCTTGGTGGAAAGTGTTCGGAAGTGCAGCTGGGGGGCTCAGTTTGGGCTTGTAGAGCTAGAGTGAAGCGCTCAGGCTAGACCAATGAGCTCAGGAGGGAGCGAGGCTCAGGAGCGGGGACACTGCCTGAGTCAGGTAGAGGGGCTGTTTAAGGTCACAGGGTTTCCTCTCTGTTGGCTGCAGTAGCCATCAGCTTCTCATAGAAGCAGGGTGGCCAGTGGGGGTGGGTTGGTAGCTAGACTTTGCTGTTTGGGTAGAATGGAGCTGGGCAGGGCTGGACAGCGACTCCATAGCTCGGATTCCAGCCCTGGTTAGAGGTCTCCCCAGCCTAACACTCCCCGCCTCCTCACTGGGTAGGAGAAATCGCAAATTACATGCATGTGCTGCAAGCCCCTCCCCACTCCTCAATGCCCCCTGCCGACCCAGATCTGAGTGCCTGCCTCCAGCATGGGGTTTTCCCACCCGGAAACCCAGGGTAGCCCGGTCGGCAGGAAAGTGGGCTTGTCACTAGCTTTCACTAGCTCCCAGGTCCACACTCTGGGCCAGTGTCAGGATACTGCCCATGCTCTGTACAGATACTTTCTCCGTTGCCATCTCCCACGGGACACTGGCTTCATCTCAGGAGTGAGAACCAGGGGTACACCATAGCTGGGAACCTTAACAGGCATAGAAGACTTGGCCCTGAGTTCCTACCAAGCAGGAGCCGCCCCCTAGCCCCCGCCCCCCAACCCTCAGCAGCTCCGGGCCACCGCAGGAAGCATAGCTGCAGAGAGAAGAGCCAGGAAGAGGTGTTAGGCCAACCCTGTGACTATGGTGGGGGTAGCCAGGGAGCCTAGGATGTGCAGAGGATCCAGGGAGTTCAGGACAGGACACAGCTCAGGGACCCACTCTTTTTTTTTTTTAAGATTTATTTATTTATTTTATGGATATGAAAGCTCTATCTTCATGCACCTATCTCCTGCATGACAGGATCTCTCCTGTCATCAGACCCCATTTAGATGGTGGTGAGCCACCATGTGGTTGCTGGGAATTGAACTCAGGACCTCTGGAAGAGCAGACAGTGCTCTTAACCACTGAGCCATCTCTCCAGCACCCGGGACCCACTCTTGGTACATCCTGGTACCCACAAAACAGCAACTCTGCATATTCACTGTGGCAACTCAGGGTCCTTCTTAGTCTCTGGGGCTCAGAAGTCTTGTGGTTCAGGGACCTAGAGAATCAAGGGCCTACCCAAAACCACTTGGTCAAGCCCCTAGAAGGAATTGGTGGGAGGGGTTGCTGCTACTGCTACTTAAGGACCATCTTGTGACCTGGGTTCTCCCATAGCTTTTGTTGCTTGGTCTGATTGATGCCTGGGAGGACCCTTGCAGACTTTTGACGAGGGGTCTTGACAGTCTACCAGCGATGGGTTGTCACTGATATGTTTTGGAAGGCAGAGCTTACTTCAGTGGAGAGATTGGTGACCCCAAGTCCCTCCAGCAAGGAAACCCCTTTGCTGAGTGCTGGGGGAAACTCTCCACACTGGACTTGCCCTGCCCAGGAGTGGAATCCAGTTCTATCCCCGACAACCTAGGCAGGACCATGCTGGTCTGCCAGGCCTCAGTTTTACCCTCTGTAATGTGGGGGATGAGCAGGCAGTAGTGGGCATGAGATGAGAAGATGCAGAGAAGCTTCAGCCTGTGACTGGCTAGGGGAAAGATGTGCTGTTCAGCCAGGCATACAGGCACCGTTGGTGACCTCTGTAGAGTGACCCTTCCAGGCCAGCAGCCCTGTATGCAAGGTGGGAGCTGGGCCCCATGGATGGAAAACAGGCTTGGGATGGCACAGATGAGCGGGAGAGGGGATGGCAAAACCCAGCCCTCACAGGAGGCTCGTGTTGCAGGTGGACAGGACAGAGGTGGTGAAAAGCAGCCTGCACCCTGTGTTCTCCAAGGTCTTCACGGTTGACTATTACTTCGAGGAGGTGCAGAAGCTACGGTTTGAGGTGTATGACACCCATGGGCCCAGCGGGCTGAGCTACCAGGATGATGACTTCCTAGGGGCCATGGAGTGTACCTTGGGTCAAGTGAGTGACCATTTCCTTGGAAGGGAGGAGGGGAGGAGTGGCTTCTAGGGCACAAGCATCTGGCCCTCCCCGCCTCTGCCTCTCTTTAAAAGCAGGCAGCCCAGGCTGTCTCTGAGGCTGACATCCTCTTGCCTCAGCCTCCTGAGCCCTGCTGTTATAGGAGTGTACCAATATGTAAGCCTTCCTTCTTTTCTTTTTCTTTCTTTCTTTTTTGACAGGGTTTCTCAGTGTAGCCCTGTCTGTCCTGGAACTCACTCTGTAGACCAGGCTGGCCTCGAACTCCGTAGAGATCTGCCTGCCTCTGCCTCCTGAGTGCTGGGATCTAAGGTGTGTGCCACCACCTTTCTTTATTACTTGCTGTGTTGTTTGTTTTAGACAGTCTCATCATGTAGCCCTGAATGTCCTGGGACATCCAGGGTCAGGCCTCTGGAAGCAGAGTTATAGGCGGGTGTTAGCCTCTGTGTGGGTACTGGGAGCCAAACCTCGGTCCTCTTGCATGAGCAGCAAGCATTCTCAACAGCTGAGCCCCCTCTCCAGCCCCCAGAGAGAGACTGTCTATGTGTGTGTAAAAACAGCCTGTCCTGTAGCTCAAGTTACCCTGGAACTCCCTGTGTGGCCAAGGAGGACACTGAATTTCTGATCTTCCTGGTTCCATCTTCCACCACTGAAATTACAGGCAGGCAAAACCACACCAGTTTTAATATTGTTGTTGTTGTTTTTCCAAAACAAAGTTTCTCTGTGTATCTTTGGCTGACCTGGAACTCACTCTGTAGATCAGGTTGGCCTTGAACTCGCAGAGATCTGCCTGTAGAGTGCTGGAATCACACCACTGCCCACCTCAGTTTTCGTATTTTTGAGCTGGGTTATGCGCTCCTGTGTTTGCAGCAGGCCTATTCTAGCATGTCTCCCTGCAGCCCCTGTGTAGTCCTACCCATTCCAGAGACATAGTCTTTTTTTTTTCAGGGACATCATCTTACATGAGTGAATAAACACAGTTTTTCTTTAGAAATATCTAGGTGGAGCTGGGCGTGGTAGCGCATGCCTGTGGAGGCCAGCCTGGCCTACAAAACAAATCCAGGACAGCCAGGGCTACACAGAGAAACCCTGTCATGAAAAACAAAACCAAACCAGAAACAAACATAAAAACAAAAAGTTGAGGTAGGAGGATCAGAAAGTCAAGGTAGCCAGGCATGGTAGTGCACACTTTTAATCTCAGCACTCAGGAAGTAGAGGCAGGCTGATCTCTGTGAGGTCAAAGCCAGCCAAGTCTACATAGTGAGTTCCAGGCCAGCCACGGCTACATAAAGAGATCCTGTCTCAAAAAAAAAATAATAATAAGGTTATCCTCATCTGTATGGTGAGTGCAAAATCAACCTGGATTACATGAGACTATCTTAAAAAAGAACCGTAGAAAATGACTCACCTGCTAAGAGATCTTGTAGTACACACATGAGGCCATGAGTTCAAATCCCCAGCTTTGAGGGGTAGAAGCAGGAAAGTTATTGGAGCTTGTTGGTTACCAGTGTAGTTCCAGGTTCAGTGAGGGACAATGAATAAGGTGGAGAGTGACAGACAGGACTCCTGATGCCCTACTCTGGCCTCCACGCACACAGCACGCACAACTGCATATACATGCAGTCACATCCACTCTTGCACACAGCATGCTCACCCACAGACACACACACCCACAGACACACACATACACTTCCACTCCCTCCTGCAAACCAGGTATGGCTGTACATGCTGTGATTCCAGCATTTGGGAGTTGAAGGCAGGAGGGTCAAAAGTTCATGGCCATCATCAGACACATATCAAATGAGACCAGTTTGAGCCACTTGAGATCCTGTCTCAACACAACCAAATCCAAGCAAACAAAGAAAGAAATCCTGCAGCCGACTCTGCCCTTCTACAATCCCAGCCCTCGGGGTGGGGGTGGGGGGCTGCCACTCATTCCACACAAGCCTAGGCAGCCTGGCGAGATCCTGTCTGAACAGTCTCTTCCCCTCCCTCTCTTCATCTCCCGCCTGCCCGCCCTACACTCCGTTCTGCAACTTGTTTGTTTGTTTTTTTCTCTTCATGATTCTTTCCTCGTCAGCCCATAAAGTCTTCCTGAGCCCGATGCGCAGCTCAGTGGCAGCGTTTGCTCCTAACAGTTTGAGGTTCTGGGTTCTGGGTTCTATCCCATGTAAGACAGGGGGGCAGGGGGCAGGCTCCTCATTTCTCCCTGCAGCCAGCGTGGGAGGTTGCACGTAGGCTGATCCCGCCTTGCCGGCACCCAGGAGCCGTCTCTCCTTTGTGGCCTATGTGGCAAGCACTTTGCTGCCACTAGTTACTCTGCTTATGCATTGAGTGTGTGCCCTGCCCGTCTCAGCCTGCCAAGGGATGCCCTCTACAGTATGAAATAGTTTATAGAGAACAAAATTCGGGCTCTGAGATGACAGTTTCATGTGACTGTCTCCTGCCTAGGTGGCCATTTCTGTCACCCCAAAGGCTGCCCTTTCCTGCCAGTCCCTTGGCTGTTTCTGTTCTTGAGTTACCACATGGCATGTTCTGGGTGTCTGATTCTCCGTTCCAACATCATGTGTGTGACTCATCCCCACCACTGCCTGGTCAGGGCTCCTTCTCTGTAGACCTTTTTTGCCATTCCCACTTTACATAACAAAGGCTGAGATGAAGTGGGACACAGGTACAGAACTGACTACCTGGGCTACAGTCCCAGACACCTTCACATCCGTGCTCACGTGTCCAGGCAGGACTGCTATCATTCAGACGAGGGTGTGCGCCCAAGAGGCCTCCCTGGATCTGGCCCCTTAGACCCTGTTCCCTACTAGACAGATGCTATGCCATATGCAGCCTGGGCTGATGTGAAGCCATTTGCCTCCTTAAGTGAGGGGTGCACTGCTCTATGGGTGAGCTACCTACCCTGTGGGACAGGCGAGGACAGGAGACCCAAGCTGGGGGATGTGTTTTCCAGGAACTGATCATTGGAGCCCACATTTGCACGGCCCTCTTTAAGCAGGCACCTGTGCAGAAAAGCTGAATGTGCCCCTCTGCCACCCAGGTCCACTCTGACTCATTCGGAACAGTGGGGATCCAGAGCAGGGGCTCAGAGCTTTTCAACCAGCCACTCTTCAAGGGTTCTCACCCCAAGACTGAGGAGTAGACTCAGGCCAGCTGTATGGAGAGGTCCTGGTGCTAAGGGTTGATGTCCTAACGCACCTGCATATGTGCTAACTGCGTGTGATGTGTGGACCCCACAGTCAGGTGACAGCTGGCCCAGGAGTGCTGGCAAGAACAGGAAGGCCAGCAGGAGGCCAGGGTGCGGTGGGGAGCCCTGGAAGGCCGAGCAATGCCCTCTTCCTCCTTCATCCCTGCCTGACTTTCTTGGTTTCCAGATTGTGGCCCAGAAGAAAATGACACGCCCATTGCTGTTGAGGTTCGGCAGGAATGCTGGCAAATCCACCATCACGGTGAGGCCCAGAACTGGGATTTCCCCTTCCTCCCATGGCTTCGGGAGGGGGGTCTAGGGAGGAGGTGAGCAGGGAGGGGTCAGAGGGACTGCAGCTGTGTGGCTGAACCACCCTGGCGGCAGCTGAGGCAAGAGGGTGAGACCGACGGCCTGGAGCCCACGGGTCCCGTGTGACTCACTCAGGTGATAGCAGAGGACATCTCTGGGAACAATGGCTACGTGGAGCTCTCCTTCCAGGCCAGGAAGCTGGACGACAAGGTGAGCCTAAGAGCTGCTGCGTGCTGGGCAGCTGGGCTCCGAGCCTCCTGCAGGCTGACTCAGTGTGAAAACCTAGTTCCCGCTCAGCTCTGGCCTCCAAGCCTCAGAAAAGAAGTGACAGGATAGCTGTGTAGAGCCCTTGGCATGCTGCTGTCACAGTCTTGGCCTAGATGCTATGTTATTTGTTACCGTTACATTTTACACTCATGTCTGTCATCGACTTGCCGCATGCGTAGGAAGCTTTTGTTCTGATTGCAGCGTGGCACACGATCACTGAACGACCTCCGGCAGAGTCCCTGTTAAAGGACAGGGAGATAGCTCTAGGGAGGACAGGGAGGCCACTTCCTTAAATTGGGGCTGAGCCTGCCTCAGTGCTGCTTCTCGAGGGGCGGGGACCCTGGATAGGTATCTGTCTCCCTTGAGATATTTAAGCCAGGACAAGCCAGGACAAGCAGGGCCGGGTGCGGTGTGAACAATTGTTCAGACACCAGGCAGGCAGCAAGAGTGAGGAATAGCATGGGTGTGCAGTGGAAACACACCTGGGGAGAAGCCAAGGGTCACAGTGGTCATCGGAAGCCAGTGAAGACTCCGAAAGACGAACCTTTGTCACTGTGGGCTTTCAGGGAATGTTTGCAACTTATCGTATGCCTGGGGAAACTGAGGCTGTGGGAGGGGGTGGAACACTAACCTGTAAGGGATGAAGCCAGCATCCAGCATCTCAGAAGGTAGGGCGCTGTCCTTGAGCCCAAAGTCGGCTAGCCCCTTGTCCAGCATACCCTCTGCTGCCCCAGGACCTCTTCAGCAAGTCGGACCCCTTCCTAGAGCTGTATCGGATCAATGACGACGGCAGTGAGCAGCTGGTATACAGGACAGAGGTGAGGGTCCCAGTGCCCAATGACAGAGGGGCTCCAGGGGTCAAAGGAAGTGGCCGGAAGTGGACCCAGCACCCTGCCGGATGGTGGCTGCGGGGTCTTTACCTCCAAGAGCCTGGACTCTCTTTCGATGGATGGAATGGCTGCGTGGACTTGGCTCTCTGTCCGCCCAGATTTAGCGTGGCAGCTTTGTTGTCGCCAATCCTATTTTTAGGGTTACCTGCTTCCTCCTGCTGCAGCAGGGAGAGAGCTTCCTTTTGAGACAGATTAAATTGAGCGAGAAGAATCTATTTAAGGAGAAAACAGCCCAGGTGGCTGGAGTGAGGCAGAAGCTAGTAGGGTCGGGGGTGGGGGTGGAAGGCATGGAGAGTGGAAAGGTCTGGGCTTCATCAGTTCTGTTTGGAGCCCTAGGCAGGCCCAGTCTCCTGATACCCATTGTCTCCATCCCAAGTGTCCCCTCACAGCTGCTTAGTTCAGGACTCTGCTAGCCCTGTACCCTGGCTAAGGGACCTGTGTCCTAAGGACTCCAGCCCTCCCTGGGTCCTAGCTCCCTGGGGTTCCCACCCAAGTCAGTCTTTTCTGGCCCACAGGTAGTGAAGAATAACCTTAATCCAGTGTGGGAACCCTTCAAGGTGTCACTGAATTCACTCTGCAGCTGTGAAGAGACACGCCCTCTGAAGGTAGGGATGAAGTAGGGGCAGGACTGGAAATAGTGGGGACAGGGTTAGAATGAGTGGGGGAATAGAGACATGGCCATGCGGGCAGGGCCAGAGCCCATGGGCAGGTGTTCAGCTCCTCCATCACCGAGACTTTGGAGAGTTAGTATTTGTGGATGAGGGGAGGCCAAGGAGGGAGGCAATAAATGACAGCCTGTCCAGGGCTGACAGGGCTGTCCTCTGAGGAACAGCCCACTGAGAGGCCTGAGCTCCCCAGTGCCTGGTCTGGGACTATGACTCCCGAGGAAAGCATGACTTCATCGGCGAGTTCACCACCACCTTTGCAGAGATGCAGAAGGCCTTTGAGGAGGAGCAGGTGAGCTGCTGGCCCGTCTTGGGCCACACAGGTTCTGACTTGTTCTAGTGGGTCTCTGGGAGGCTAGTCATTCTACCCCACCCCAGAGAAGACACGGTGGTGACAAAGAGCAGTGATACCCACCACGTGGCCAGCACAGGGGCCTGCAAGCAAGTGACCGTGTGAGCAAGCCTGTACATCTCTGTCAAGGTGGGAGGGGTGCCCTTACTGGGACCTGCCTAAGCCCCTGGAGCTGGGTGGGTATGCGGGGAGGGCTGCCCTGGGTTCCTCCAGGAAGATCTACAGCCTCAGGGTACAGCTGACCTATCGTGGTGCCGAGGCTGCCGTGTGTGCAGGGTCTAACCTGGGCCCCTACCTTGCTCATGTTCTCATCTGCATGGCCCTTCTCTATCCCATTGTGCGCTCGAGTGCTACCCTGTAAATGGGTATGTCCTCACAGAGGCCATCCTGACCTCTGTGGGCAGCATGGGCCTTGTACTCAGTTGGAGACAGTTTTGTGCAGCAGTCACCAGCAGGTTTGGGACTTCCATGGGCTCCTGGCCCCCATGTGGGAGGGGCCTGAGCACTGCCGCTCTGGGTGGAGTTTCTGCCCGTCCCTGTCCCTGTCCCAGGCCCAGTGGGACTGTGTGAATGCCAAGTACAAACAGAAGAAACGCAATTACAAGAATTCTGGGGTGGTGGTCCTGACAGACCTGAAGGTGAGCCTCAGTCCTGCCTACAGCCCCTTGGGCAGATGGGTCAGTAGGATTAGCCTCTAGGTGGGGTTCACTGTGGGGTCTTGAAATAGCTGGGAAGGCAGAGGGAGGAGGAATGGGGAAGATGCCCCCACAGACAACAGTGGCTAGGAGAGCCCTCCCCCACTGACACAGGCCTGCTTTTCTGGGTGGAGCTGGGCGGGGAGAGGGGTCATGAGCGGCTTTGCCAATGGCGTTGCCTGGAAGCTCCACAGGGTTCACTCCTTCCTGGACTACATCATGGGTGGCTGCCAGATCCACTGCACGGTGAGTCTTTGGGTCCTGCCATGCACTGCCCCCAGCCAACTGGGCAGGGCCTCCGTCAAACCCCTGAGCCCCAGCCGTGTACAGAGAGCGGCAGGTTCCCAGGTGTTATTTGTTTTTTATCTGCATTTCCCTGCATCTTCCCCTTAATGCTGAAGAAGGATAGGATACAGGAGTGCAGGACCAGCCCAGGGCCACCCTTCCACACCTTCGTCCAGGGCTTACCTTCCACATAATTATAGGAGGAAAACAAAGAAACTAAGAGGAAGACAGGAGTGAGGACTGTAGAGTCCCGCTGACTTAGCCTTGGGCAGACCACAGACAGTAGTAGGCTGGACAGACAGTCTGTCATGCTCTGCTGCCTGTGTTCACATATAGCTAGGCCGGTCCAATGTGGCCTTGAGAATGATAAGGTGGGAGGCGGAGAGAGGACCACGGTAGTTAAGAAGAGTGGGCCTTGTCCCTCTAAGGAGAGTTTAGCTGGAAGCTTTTCCCAGAGGACAGGGCCAGTCATCCCAGGGTGAGACTTAGGGTTTTCAGGATCCAGATAGCCCCCTCATCGACTAGGGAATAATGACTAGCTCTCGTGAATAGTTACGCTTGCTTAGAAGCTGGGGCAGCTGAAACGCAAGGCCCTTGACATCAAGCCGGGCCCGGGTGCCCTTTGCCTGCCCAGCATGTGTGTGCATGCCTGGGCACGTGCCTGTGTGTGAAGTTCATCATTCGGGATGTTGCAGGTAGCCATCGACTTCACAGCCTCCAACGGCGACCCAAGGAATAGCTGCTCCCTCCACCACATCAACCCTTACCAGCCCAACGAATACCTGAGGGCACTGGTGGCTGTGGGCGAGGTCTGCCAGGATTACGACAGGTGTGGCCCCGCCCCTCTCTCTGGGCCAAGTTGGGCTTGGGGGGGGGTGCTTCTGAAGTGGCATCATGGTTGGCACAGGATGTGCCGACAGAGAGGTCATCTCAAGCAGGAGTGGGAGTCCCTCAGGGGCAGACAGTATGCCCAGCAGACACACAGCTCACTGACCCTGGCAGAGGGTGCAGAACCTGGAGGGGATGGGCAATGCGTTATGTCCCTAACTTGGCCACACATCCCTTCACTGTGACACACATGTGGGCCTGAGTGGAAACCATTAGAGAGCAGAAAATACAGTCGTGAAGGTTGGGGTAACTGGCGAGGCAGGGGCTGAGGGCAAACCTGGTAGTCTGGGTTCCTCACTAGGCTCCTCACTATGGCCCAGACCCCTCACCCAGAGCCCCCTGCCCATGGGGCCCTCCCTCTCTGCAGGAGAGCAGAGGATACAGTGGGACAGGGTAGGTGCTCTTCAGAAGACACAGCCGAGGTCGAGATGCCACCTCCACAGGGTCTCCAGGCTTGGAGGGAAGAACAAGGAGCAGCCCCACCCTTAACCTCAGCTCCCCTTTCCCACCTGTGCTCATGGGTGATTTCTCATCTTAGTCCTCAGTTTCCCCTATGTGGCATGCGTATGATCCCTGTTTCTGAACTAGCAAGGCCCTGGCCTCCTAGTCTCTGTCAGTGTCTACCTTGGCCCACCCGTGGGGCCAGGTTCCTGAAGCCATCAGTTTTGTCTCTTTTTCAGTGACAAGCGATTTTCTGCTTTGGGATTTGGAGCCCGGATCCCTCCCAAGTACGAGGTAGGAGGGCCCTGGGCTGTGGCCAAGCCATATAGCCACCCGTCTGCCTAGGCCTTCACTTTCCCCGGAAGGAGTGTCTTGGGTACAAGAACCATAGTGGCCACTATTCCCTTTTGGAATAGGAGAGGGCCTTAAGGGAGGGTAGATCCTGGCCTATGGGCCAGAAGATGACTGTTGGCCTCCTAGGAGTTGGAGTTATAGGTGTGACAGATTCAGTGATGATTTAGCTGCTTACGTATGAAAACATGGTGGGAGGAGAGGGGATTTATTGGTTAATGTACCTTAGAAGCAGCAGTTAACATTGCGTT
Organism: Pachyuromys duprasi; assembly: GCA_028658305.1. Lineage (NCBI taxonomy): Eukaryota > Metazoa > Chordata > Mammalia > Rodentia > Muridae > Pachyuromys > Pachyuromys duprasi. The sequence goes on from CM053744.1 coordinate 57,698,738, forward strand.
CAGGCCCTAAAGTAATGGCCCAGCATTAGTCTGTCTCCTTCTTGGCTCCTTCTCTCTGTCTTCCCACATGGGGCCCAGAACTTAGAAACCAAGTCCTCCCAGGAAATGGGAAGCAAGTGGGTCCCGGGAAGGTCCTGGCTGACTCTTTCCCCTACCCAGGTGTCCCATGACTTTGCCATCAATTTCAACCCTGAGGATGATGAGTGTGAAGGTAGGAGCTGGATGTGGGTCTGGCACAGGGGTACCCGGGGCCAGGCTCACCCCACTGTCCTCTCCAGGAATCCAGGGTGTGGTAGAGGCCTACCAGAACTGCCTGCCCAAGGTCCAGCTCTACGGCCCCACCAACGTGGCGCCCATCATCTCCAAGGTGGCCCGCATGGCAGCAGCGGAGGAGCGCACAGGCGAGGCTTCTGTAGGTGACTGGGGACAGGGACTTCGTGCATCCCTCTGTGGCACCACAGAACTGCGAGTGCGTAGTGGTGGCCAAAAGCCGGGGAAGCAGTGACCTGGCAGTGCAAAGGTGGCCAGGTGGCACGGGGTCAGCTGAGGCTCCCCCAAAGCCCCAGGCAGTCGGGTTTGCTTGCTTGTTTGTTTTAATTGTGGGCAGAGGACTGAATTAATCACTTCACAGTCAGCCCTTGGCTGTCCAGGACAGACACCGGCTTCCCTCAGTTTCCCTGCCTCCTGCCCTCCACACCAGCCTGCAGGTGTCGAATAGCTGCCTCCTTTTAGGCACCCTCAGTGTGCGTTTAGAGCGGGTCTTAGGCTTGCGCTCTGCTCTCCGAAGCCCTGTGCTTGTTGCTGAGGCACAGCTGGCCTGCTGCTTTCTTTTAATTTCTCATTTTGGAAAAAAAAAATCTAATTTACAAATGACCAGGCTAGTGCATGACTCTGGCCCTCTGCTTGGTCACAGTATCTGCCAGTTTGCCCCTCTCTCCCCCCCCCTTCCCCCACCGCTGCCGGCTGACGCTAGGTGAACTCTTTCAGAGCACACTGATCCTCAGACATCAAGGACAACCTCTTACAGGCACCCAGCTCACCCTGTCATGACCACAGTGTGAGCATTCCCTTCACGGAATTCACTTTTACCGGCTGCTAGGGCATCGAAGCCAGCTTTTGCTGACTTAACTGCTGAACCATCTCTCCTTCCCCAGTTGTCCAAGCTTTTAAAACATTTTTTGTCATGTTCATTGTATTTGTATGAGTGTCTTGCCTCCATGTGTGCAGGAAGTGCCCACAGAGGCCAGAAGAGGGTGCTGGATCTTCTGGAACTGGAGTTACAGATAGTTGTGAACCACCACGTGGGTGCTGGGAATCAAACCCAGGTTCTCTGTAGGAGCCATCAGTGCTCTTAGCCACTGAGCCATCTTTCCAGATGTGTTGTGTCTGTGTGTGTTCCTGGCTGGCCTGGAACTCAGGGATTAGCTTGCCCCTGAGCTGGATTTTGTATTCTTGACAATGAACATGAACTTCTATTTAAACAGGTCCCTCTCTTGAAGGACCTAGGCACCCTGGTGCAGGGTGTCAGGGCCCTCTCCATTCAGGACTCCTCCTCCTCTGGTGTCAGACCTGGGTTCAAGCTCTGCCTCGGTGGTCTTGTCTATAAAGCGGATTCTGCAGTGCCCCTCTGATGGGCAGAGCACTGAGCTTTGCTCCGAATAGTAGCCAACCCTAACTTAACAGTTTTAGCAAAGCATGGATAGGTCCTACAGAGCTACACACTGACAGGCCCCTTCCAGGTGGAGACTGTGTGTGTGTGTATGCTTTGAGAGAACCTGGGGACCAGCACCCCCACTTTTTCCCTATGCCTCCAGCAATACTACATCCTGCTCATCCTCACGGACGGTGTGGTAACGGACATGGCAGACACCCGAGAGGCCATTGTGCGGGCCTCCCACCTGCCCATGTCGGTCATCATCGTTGGGGTAGGCAACGCTGACTTCACGGACATGCAAATCTTGGACGGGGATGATGGGGTCCTGCGCTCCCCTCGGGGTGAGCCTGCACTCCGGGACATCGTCCAGTTTGTGCCCTTCCGGGAGCTCAAGAATGTAAGTGGCCGGAAGGGGGACCACACAAGATGTGGGCCCCCCGGCGTGGTACCCACTGTTCATGCATACATACATGGCTTTCCTGCCAGGGTACGGCCCCCCCCCCCGCCTGTGTCCACAGAAAGCAGGCCCCGGAGGATGGCTCCCTGGACAGTCTCCACCCTGAGCTTGAGCAGTCAGCTCCTGAGCCTAAAATCTATGCTGTGGAGAGAGCAGCAGGGGTCCTGTGGACCTGGCACACTGCTCCCCATGCCCACCTCACAGTAAACACATCACATGGATTCTCTCACACACGCACACTGCAAGTTTTCATGTAGGAGCATGAGGATGGATACCTGGGCCCTGGTGGCCCCACTTCACCTGCAGCTCGTGTGTCATTTCCTGCTGTGCTGGGAGAGATGAAAGGGCTGGGTGGAGACCCCAGCACAGACAAACTGGGGACAGTGCAGACACCGCCATCAGCTATTGCTAGGACAGTCTTGGGGCTCCGTGGTTGCATTTTCAGTCTGTGTCTTTTAAGTAGATTTGGACACTGTGTCTGTGACCCAGATAGAGGGATGAGGATTTGGAAGGCCTTTGGATGTAACCACGCTGTCTCTGAACCCAGGCGTCCCCTGCGGCACTTGCCAAGTGCGTGTTGGCTGAGGTACCAAAGCAGGTGGTTGAGTACTACAGCCACAAGGACCTGCCTCCTCGCAGCCTCGGCGGCCAGACTGGAGAGGCTGGTCCCAGCTCAGCGCCATGAGCCAGGCGAAGGGCTCTGAGCAGCATGTCCACCTATAGAGTCTCCCGAGCCCCAGAGATCCCGCCGAAGCTCCTCACCCAGCCCAGGCCCCAGCCCTGCTCCTGTGATCTCCCAGCAAATCCAGACCTTGTGGAGGGACAGAAATCAGCAGCTCCTCCGTGCCTGGGCCTCCTGTCACCCAACAGGCACAGAGCAGGGTTTCCTGAGAGAACCGGAGGGGCCCTGGCAGCTCAGCTATGGAAGGGTTGGTGATGGAGCTAGAGAATTTTGTCATTGGCTCCCATGGGGGAGGGGCAGCACCCCAACCATGGAAGACACCCATGTTTAGGCATGTTGTCCCCATAAGTTTCTCTGTCCTGTCTGGTGTCACTCCAGCCTGTGCCATAGCTGAGACCCCGTGGCCTTTGGGGTCTGTGGGAGGTGGCATTGGGTATAATAAAGTATCCGCACGTCCTCAGAGCCCTGTGCCTTGTTGCTTCAGGGCATTTGGTGTGACTATCCCTAGAACCAGGCTCACCAGGTCACACACAGCAGTAAGGCTTGGAGGCCTGGTCGTTAGAGGGTCCCCTTAGCTGCTGATGTGTCAGGAGGGAAGAGCAGCCCTGAGTGCCTGTGGCTTGCACTCAGGACTCACCATGTGCCTGCACAAGCTGTCGGCTGAAGGCAGCTTCCACCTGTCTGAGTGGGGGTGGATTTCTAATTGAGATTTCCTCTCAATTATCTTGTCTGAGAAAAACAAATTGTCCCAACCCCGAATCAGACCCACCCCATCTATCAATCTATCTATCCACTCTGGGGCTATTTTTAGCTCCTGATTCATCTCCTGGTAAGCCCAGATAATAGGCATTACCATGGTAACCTGGCTACGATTCCGGAAGGGCCAGTGGATGTTGGTCTCTTCAGGGACAGAGAGGACACACCAGAGAAATGTACTATCCACAGATATCTGGGGAAGCAGAACCCCAGCAGGGTGGGAGGGAGGCTTTCCTGGGTCTGACCCAGTCCCCACAGTACGGAGCCCAAGAGTTTTTAGACATCTGGCCTGGGTTCTCTGGTGAAGCCACAGGGCTTGAGGTCCAGCAGCAGCAGCAGCAGGTTGCGGCACATGGAGGAAGGGTTTTTACATGCAGGAGTCAGTGTGGAGGGCTTGGGAGAGCTGCTGCTGGGGGGGTGAGGAAGGGACAGTCCTCCCAAGAGCTGGCCCTTTCAGAGAAGCATTTAGCTCTTAGACCACAAAGCAAAGAGAAAGTGAGTTTCTTTTAACACTTGCGGAACCTGGTCCAGCAGCGCGTCCCAGGCTCTCACTTCACAAAGAAACCAAGGCTGGTTCTGGTCAGTGGAGGAACTTCTCTGGGCCAGACACTGATAAGGGCAGGGCCAGTACTTGCTTGGCAAAGTTCCTGTTTTCACACCTTTTGCTATGCTAACTTGTGTGCCATGTGATTTTGGAATCCGGGGGAGCTTGTGTGAAGCGACCACTTGACAAGGCAGACAGAATGTGTTCCCAGATATTCAGAATCTTCCAGCTTAGGTTGGAAGCCTGACTCTTTGGCCCACAGCCTGCGAGTGACTCTAGGGCCCTGGGAGGAGAATTTCCAAGTTGGCTGAACTATGGGTCCTAGGGTGGCCAAGCGCCCACAGCCCACCCTGCTGACACTGCCCCAGGGTGCTGTGTGATCAGCCTTCTCTGCAGGCTTGGAGGGCGCTAGCTTTTAACACCTGCAGACTTTTAACAGAACTTAGCTTGAGCCAGGGCCTCTCAGATGGGGTCTGATCCTTGCTTCTTGTCAGTCATAGACAAGTATGGCTGCTTAACAGGGCTTTGAGTTTATCCCGTCGAGAGGTGGGCTTTCATTCTGTCTTTATGAACTTGGGTGGACATAGGGTCCAATGTAATTTCCATAGCAGGGTCATAAAAACAAGTGCCAGTGGTCCCAGAACTCAGGAAGCAGATGTAGTGGACGTTCCAGCCTGGTCTACACAGGGAGGGCTAGGTTAGCTAGGGCTGTCTTAGAAAATAAATGTCGGATGGTGGTGGTGCATACCATTAATCCCAGGAGGCAGAAGCTGACAGAACTGTGAGTTCAAGGCCAGCCTGGACTACAGAGCAAGTTCCAGGACAGCCAGGGCTACACAGAGAAGCCCTGTCCTAAAAAACAAAAGCAAGCAAGCAAACAAACACAACCTCATCCCTGGATAAATACCAAGTATTGTCCTGCTCAGTTGAGATATTTGCCCTCAGGGCCCACCATGCCAGGAGCAGCCCATGGCACGTGTCATAAGAATAAGTCCCTGACCCCAGTGGGCTCCCATCCTGCATAAATACACAGCGAAATGGGCAAATGTCCTCTCCCAGCCAGCTGAGACTCAGCCCTAGCTGGTGTCACCATTAACAGAGACCTCAGGCAGAGCCACAGGCTAGCCAGGCCAGACTCCTGCCTCACAGAGATTTGGTTGAGGTGCTCCTTACACTTAGAACACCGTGCTTCAGCTTGACCTACCGTGCACGCTGACACAGCATACAGAGCCTTGTGTAGGAGGCCGGATGAGTGGCCTTCAGTCTGCTTTGGGGTACTGATTTCTCAGTCTAAGGGACAGCCAACCTTTGTGCTGTAAATGTGTTCCTGCCTCACTCCCTGCCCCTCCTCTAGAGCATGGGGGCCAGGCTGTGCTTGCTGGATCAGCGCCCATCCTGCTCCTTCTCCAAGCTAGGTGGCTGCGGGATGGAGGGGGTGGGGAGGACCAGCCCCATCAAGGCTGTTCTTTCTCCTGCTGCTGAGAGGAAGTGCGGGCAGGAACCTGTGACTAAGTGCCTGTAATTGGTGTGGGGGCTGCAGAGCTGTCAGACGAGCCCCACGCAGTCCGGCCAATCACACAAGAGCTGTGAGTGAAGCTGTTCCCTTCGCCACCTGCCCCTTGCCTGTCCTTCTGCTGGTGGACGCCCCTCACTGGTGGGCAAGCAGCTGGCCCTGGGGGCGTGTCCTCCCTGCTCCTCTCCTCTCTTCCACCTCTCCCCTTCCCCCCTCCTCTCACCAGACCCTGTGCCTGTGCGCAGTGGCGTCTTCCCCCCTTCTTAGTACTCCTTTAGCTTTTGCTTAAACATCTTCGTGTTGAATTCTCACAACAATCCCACGTGATGGCCCTACTGTGAGTGCATTTCATGGAGGGAGAGGGTGAACTCAGAGAAGTGAAACCATTTCACCAAGAATACACTGCAGCAGAGTCTGGAGCTGGGCCTTCTGTGCTGACTCTCAGGCTGCAAAGCTCGGTTATGTGTGCATGTGTGTTTAGGCATGTGTCTGCGCACATGCAAATATGTGCATGTGTGCATTTGGGAAGGGCCTCAAGTCTTCAGTGGCTTTACCATTGAGGTCTATCTGTGGGGTTTTATGCCAAAAGCAACATCCAGACATAGAGTGGAACATGTTATTTGCTGATCTAGGATGAAGCCTGCTTCTCTCTTGAAAGGTATGTCATTGTCCCCAGTTTGCAGATAGGCAGTGGGCCTTGAGGCCAGTACAAGAGAGAGCTATGCCCCTTATTTCATGCATCAAAACCAGGGTATTAGTTGGGTGTATGGAGTTTGCTCTGGGTAGCCTCAACCCTAGAAGGTTCCGTTTTGCAACTCAAGACAGAATCTCGGCCAGAGGAGGTGGGATAAGAAGTCGTCTGTTTGGCGCGCCAGGAGTTACGCGCTGTCAGGCTGGCTGGCTGTGCTGTGGGGTGGGGGAACTGATGGAAACTGAACTAATAGACTAAATCCTGGTAGACTCACTCTGCTGAGCTGAGAAACAGCCCTAGGATAGGGAAAGGAGGTCCCTGGGAGGCAACAGGAGCCTCCTCCCTTGCTCTGGGCTCCATCTTTGCAGGTATCTACTTTAGCAACCAAGAGGAAACTTGGAGACATGGTCCTAAGATACCCCCAGGCCAGCCTCTTCTCAGTCCTACTCAGGCAGAGCCACAACCCTGACCCTGGCCAGACCTGAGGTCTAGACTTCAAGGCAATCCTGGGTGATATTTCAGGCTGATAGATACCAAGAAGATCTCGGTCATCATGAGAGAGAGAGAGAGAGAGAGAGAGAGAGAGAGAGAGAGAGAGAGAGAGAGAGAGAGAGAGAGAGAGAGAGAGAGAGGAGAGAGAGAGATGTTCTGGTCTCTTTCTGGCTTACGAAATTTCTCTTTCCTCCTAAGACTGTGAGTGGTCCACGCTCCCAGCCCCCAAAGAAGGATCTGGCACAGGGTCAGTGTATCCTTTGAGACTCCATCCCATTCCCAGTTTCAGCCTATATTACCAGGAGAATCTGCTCTCACTGGCTCAGCACCACCCCACACCCTTGCTGGACTCATCCCCAAAAGGCCATTGGTCCATCCTGGATCACAAGCTACTGGGCCCGAGACAAGTATCTGCCTCTCTGTGGTCCGGGAACACTTCCCGGTGCTGTCCCTTCCCCGACTGGTTACAAGGTGTACCGGTTTTTTTTGCCAGCCTTTGGATCACCATGCATGGAATCACAGTGCATTTGGCTCTCTTCTCACTGCCCTGCAGAGTCCGGCGTATGAATCACTCATCCCACTGTGGGCAGGTTCCCCTTTCATTTCATCCTTCTCCATCCTTCTCTATCAAAGGGAATGCTCTGACATCGCTGGGTTCAGTTTTATCAGACTGACCTGCTGGCCCCAGGGTAAACACACTCATTCAGAAGCTAGAGAGCCAGGTCCTGTCCAGAACACTTGGTACACCCTTTGCGCTTTCACCTCCGCCCTTCCGTGCCAACCCAGAACATGGTTTTTGTGCTTAAAACTCACCCTGAGAAAGTCTCAGTGCTACACTGGGGTTCTGAACATTCAGTGTAGTCTCATGCCAGCTAATAAAGCCTCTCTATTGGCTTTAGAGCCAGGTCTGAGCATCTCTGGTAGATACCCCAGAACACAGGGTGAGAGAAAGGTAAGTTCTGTTCTTGTCTGGCTGAGGTTGAAGCTGCATAGTTATGTTGCTGCTCAAAGTCATGAACCCCTCTGTTGTTTTGTGTTCTGGAGACAGGGTATCACCATGTGGCTTTGTCTGGCCTGGAATTTACTGTGTAGACCAGGCTGGCCTTGAGCTCATAGACCATCCACCTGCCTCTGCTTCCTGAATGCTGGGATTAAAGGTGTGTGTCACCACACCCAGAGGTTGTAGAAGTCTTGCTTGTGAATCCTGGCCTCAGTGTCCAGTGCTGCAGGTCAGCCTGGCTCCCTCTGCAGGCCGTGCCAGCCTGGCGTGCTTGCTGCCTCCAGCCTCGAGCTTCTCCTCCCCCTTGGACACTGGTATGTTGTCATTCTGGCCTCGTGGATGGGCTAAGCAAGCCCAATGAGGATCTACATCTAAATTTTCACCCAAGAAAAGAGATAAGCAGGGCTTGTTCCTTCCCCGTCTCTCCCAGGCTCCATTTTGCCTTTGCATTTCATTTCCAGGGAGCCTTCCTTCCCAACTCTCTTGGTGGCCCCTGGTCTGAGGCAGGCAAGCAGGGGGCTTGGCTTTTGGCAGCAAGACTTGAGGGAGACGGCTGGCCAGTCACAGCATTCTGGCAGCCTGGGACTGCCCTGCTGGTGGTCCACGGCTGGGGTTGAGCACTGGACACATGTGCCACATGTCTGGGATGCAGGTTCTTGGCCCCTGGATACCTTAGTGCTTTACACGGGGACAGGCCAAAGGGGAGCAGCCTCCAGCTCTGCGCTCACACCCTGAAGGGCCCCCACTCTCCTGTGGCCTCATGGCTTCTCTTAGCTGAGTCGTGGCCTGCAGCAGGAAAGAAACATCACCACGCTGCCCTGTCCTGCAAAAAAGCCAGGGACCCTTTCAATAGCTGAGCCAAGGCCAAAGGCTAGAGAGGGTTTGTCTCATTGCAGTGTGTGAGCAGACAGCTGGCAGGATGAGCTCTAAATGAAAACAGGACTGAGCTCTGAATCAGGCTGTACCGGAGCCAACTACTTGGATCAAGGCACTCCTTGGCTTAAGGCCAGGCCTGGCTTTTTGTCATTTTGCCGTTAGAGTATTCCATGGAGCACAGGCAGATGGGCAGGCAGCACACGGGTAATGGGAGGACTGGAAGGGACTTTGCCGGTGCCGCTTGGGCCAAGTTATGTCCCGTGCTGCCAACCCTTTTTCCCAGAGCAGCTTAGTGCTGTGCACATGTGTCAGGGGATGGCAGACATCCCAGAGGGCAGCCCGCGTGCTCTGGGAGCCCAGTGAGTGGGCAGAGACGACTCCCAACTTGGGTTGGTTGGTGTTTGTTCCCAATGCTTACTTTGACTTCTCTGGTCTAGATTTGGTCTCCTAGGGGCCCTCCCTATTTTCTGAAAGAATGATCCTGGGGTGTAAGGTCTAGGGGGGGTCACTTGTGGAGGTTCTGAAGAAAGAAGCCTAGTAAAGGGCCATGCTCTAGAAAAAAGAAAGAGGGTCTTAGGGGTGTACATTCCTCCCCCTTTTCCCTCTAGTCCCAGGGTGAAGGATAAGGTCCACAGGTCCAGGCTGTAGCTGGGACAGTCTGCACAGCACAGACCAAGGCTTTTATTGCTTGACCAGGGCATAGCACAGGAGGAAAGGAAGACAGGCCTGTGTGAATAGGCTGGATGGGTCAGAAGGGTCAGTCCATGGTCCAGGGTAGGCAGAGGCCAGAGTCACCCATCTCAGACTGGTAGACAGCATTGAACTTTTCAGCCAGTTCAGGAGTAAAGTGCTCTCTCCAGTTCCCGACAACACCTGAAGAGTAAGAGCAGACTGCATGAATCAGGCAGGGAGAGAAGATAGCAAGGATACACCACAGCCAAGCCCTGAGAGACTGGCTACTCTCTCTCCATCACCACCTCCACCTCCCACCTGAGACCTGGAAACATGACTTGATTTAGAAATCAGTTAAGAGGTCTAATCTAGTAGCTGGTGCCCTCAGAGGGTATGGGAGGAGAGCCTGTGGTGGTTTGAATAGGAATGGCCCCCGTGGACTCTTTGTGTGAATGCTCTGCTCATAGGGAGTGGCATTATTGGGAGGTGTGGCCTTGCAGTAGGTGTGGCCTTGTTGGAGGAACTGTGTCACTGTGTGTGTGTGGGGGGGGGGGTTGTTCTTCTATGTTCAGTCTATGTCCAGTGTGGCACACAGTCTCCTCCTAGATGCCTGTGCATCAAAATGGAGAAGTCTCAGCTCCTCCTCCAGCACCGTGCCTGCCTGCATGCTACCATGATGATAATAGACTGAACCTCTGAAACTGTAAGCCAGCCCCAATAAAATGGTTTCCTTTAGAAGAGTTGCCTTGTTCATGGTGCCTGTTCACAGCTAAGACAGAGCCTAAAGCAATGCAGCCAGAAACTGGGAACATTAGAGTCACAGGAGTAAAAGAGGCAGAAAGATGCCTTGCTCTGGCTTCCAGGGCTGTGTAAGAACTTCCCCTAGTCTGTGTACTTTGGATGGAAGCCAAAGGATGTGGTCATGGGTACCCACGGCAGGCCCACCCTGAAGCCACATTTGGCTGGGAGCTGGGGGCCAATGTCTGGCTTCATGTACCATGAAGAGCTGTGCTGAGGATTTGTTTTGTTGAAGACTTTGAGGACAGTTCAACTTCTTCTGACAGTTGAGAGAGTTGAGGCCCAATTAATACACAGGCCAGCTCTCCTGGTGCACAGAGGGGTTTTATGACAGACAACAGCAAGGTGTACTTGTAGTGGCCATTAAGACCCCACAGGCCTCTCCCTCTTTTTTACATTGAAGCATCCCACAAGTACTCAGGTAGATAGAGACCTTTTCCACAACCCACTCTTCAGAACTGGGTGGCTGGGGCTGGACTCAGGCAGTGGTAGAGCACGTTGCTCGTGATAATGGTAAAGGTCAATTTCTTTTCAAGTCCTGGACTCACTTTGTAGACCAGGCTGGCCTCAAACTCACAGTGATCAGCCTGCCTCTGCCTCCACGAGTGCTGGGATTATGGGTGTGCACCACCTACCCTGGTATGAAAGTCAGTTTCTTTTGGAATTGTTGGCAGAGGTGAAGCTGGGGCACATTTGGAGAGGTATTTCAGAAAGTCAGGTAGCTCTGGGAGGGGAGGTCTGAGACAGAGCTGTAGCCTGGGACCGAAAGGAGCTTCCTGTGAAGGCACCTTCAGAAGAGAGTGGCTCAGGCCTGGGGCTGTCTGCAGCATCACAATGAGCTGCTGAGGAATGAGGAAGGCCAGGGAGGAAGGTATGGGAGGTGAGTGGATAGGGTAGGTTAGGGGGCCATAACCACATACAAAAAGATGGAGGGCCAGGTGTGGTGGTGCACGCCTTTAGTCCCAGCACGGGGAGGCAGAAGCATAAGGAGCTCTGGGAGCTCGGAGCCAGCCTGGTCTACATAACAAGATCTAGGACAGCTTGGACTACAAAGAGACCCTGTCTCAAAAACAAAACCAAAACAAACAAAAGGTGAGGGGCCCTTGGTGTTTGGATGGGGCTGGCAGGAAGGCCTACCTTTCCTCAGGAACTTGCCCTGGCTCTGGTCTATGATCTCCTTGGGCAGAAGGCTGTAGTTGACCATGCTGCTCTGCCTCATGAAGGAGAAGCTGCAGTGTTCCAGGGTGAGGTCCTCCTCTCTGTGTCCCAGTGGGCGCCCCAGGAATTCACTTAACTTCCGGATGGCACGGCGAGGTTCCTGGACCCAGAGGAATGGATAACGTGCTTAAGACACGAGAACAGCACAGGCGCGGACCACAGACACAGCTCAGTGGTTGAGAGCACGTTCTGCGCTTACAAAGGTCCCGAGTTCAGCTTCAGGCACCTTTAACTCCAGCTCCAAGGGATCCAACGTACAAATATCCACACACACACACTTAGACACATATGTAAAAATAAAAACAATAAGCCTGGCAATCCCAGAACTGGAGGAGGCAGAGTCAGGCAGATCTTTGTGAGTTTGAGGCCAGGCTGGTCTATGTACTGAGATCCAGGACAGCCAGAGCTACATAGAAAGACACTGTCTCAACGCCCCTGACTCTATTATATGTTAAAAAACAGTACGAGTAACTAGAAGTGTGAGCAGTCATGCTCACTTCAGTATTAACCGTTACAGGAAGTAGCTGGAAGCAGCAGAGAATCCAACCCGAGGGGAATTTATTTCTCCTGCCCTTACCCCTGAATATTTGGGGCATTGTTAAGAATGCATGGGTGGGGTGCTGGAGAGACGGTTCAGCAGTCAAGAGCACCTGTTCTTGCAGGGGGATGAGGTTCCGTTCCCAGAACCTGCACAGCAGATCACATCTGCCCGTGACTGCAGCTCTAGGAGAGCTGACACCCTCTTCTGAGCTCTGAGGGCGCCAGGCATGCATGGGGTGCACAGCCCTACATGTGGGCAAACATTTACACACAGAAAATAAAATCAATCAATTTAAAAAGACACACAGGGCGCTAGGTGTGGTACTGCATGCCATCTTTAATCTCTGCACAGGGGAGGCAGCGGCAAGTGAATCTCTGTGAGTTCAGGGCTATCAAGGCTAGCCTGGTCTACACAGCAAGTTCTAGGTCAGCCAGGACTACACAGAGAGAACCTACCTCAAAAAACTAAATATACATATGTATATATTTATATGTGTATACACATTCATACACATACATATATACACATATGTATATATATGCACACACATAATGCATACATACATATTGTGTTGCATGGGAGTGCATGCTTTGGATTGTAGAGCTGGAGAAGCAGAGTTGACAAGGCCCTCCTGGAGCCCAGAGGATTGTGCATGCGTCCCCAACATCACACTCTGAACTTGTTACACTGGAATTTTTTTTAATGTATTTATTATTTACACAGCATTCTGCCTGCATGTGTGCCTGCATGCCAGAAGAGGGCACCAGATCTCACTATAGATGGTTGTGAGCCACCCTGTGGTTTCTGGGAATTGAACTCAAGACCCCCGGAAGAACAGCCAGTACTCTTAGCCTCTGAGGCATCTCTCCAGCCCTGAGGTGAATTTTTAAAGACTGTAGGACTTTTAAAAGGCAGAATGTAGATGATGCAATGGGACTAGGGTCTATGTTTTGAGTAGTTGGGGTTTTCTGTAATAGTGTCCATCTGTTGCAAAGTGGAGTTTCCTCAACGCGGTATGAAGATTATACTTATTAACAGGTATAAGAACAAAACATACAAGAACATTATATGGAGTGAGAAAGTTGTATCTAGGAATTCATATGCATGCAGAGACCATGAAAGAAAAGGCCATGAGAACAGGAAGGGCTCTATGAGAGGGCTTAAAGGGAGGAAAAAGAAAAGAGAAATGCTATGATTGTAGTATAATCTCAGTAAAAGTATAAAAAATGTACTCTTTAAAAATTAAAAAAAAAATTAGCTGGGCATGGTGGCAAACCCCTTTAATCCCAGCATCTGAAGAGACAGGTAGATCTCTGTGAGTTCAAGGTCAGCCTGGTCTACAAAGCTAGTCTATACAAAGCTAGGGCTACACAGAGAAACCCTGTCTCAAAAAAAATTTTTTTTAATTAGAATGTTTTATATTGTGATGTCCCTATTAATATGAGATTTGGGGATACATAAGAAATGAAAGGTTACTGTTTAAAAGTGTTGGTGTGTCAAGCTAAGTAGGGGGTCAATTGTCCCTGTGGCTTCTTATGTTAACTTGATGCAAATCTAGACATATCTAGGAAGAGGGAATCTTGAAGAAATTCTTTCATGAGATTGGCATGCAGGCAAAACAGAGGAGTATTTTCTTGATTAATGATTGACATGGAGAGCCCAGCCCATTGTGGGACACAGAAATTAAGGCCCCAAGAAACACAAGAGGGATCTCCAGGGCAGATGGTCAGGAGCTGTGGCCAAGCGGCGGCCTATCAGGCCAATGCCCATCAATGGCCAAGCACTAGAAGCACGGCATAAAAATCTTGAAAAATGAAACCTCAGGTATTAATATGTTTTTGTGTTCAGGTCATGTTGTATTTGGCAGTCAGAGAGGTCATATCTTTAAAAAGCAATAAAAGCTTTGAAAATTGAGCTTTAATTCTTGTATCAAAACTCATTCAGTTGGAAAGGCCTGAACCTCTCCTGATGTGAATCTATTCATGGCCCTCTTTGCTTGCCTTGTTCTAACGTCTTGAGGCCAAACCAGTGTTGTCTGCTGGGGGCAAATGTGTACAGTGTCTAAGAGCCAACAGGCCTTGGGTTCCCCAAAATCCCTCAGCACACACAGCCTCAGCAGCTGGAGGCGGTGCCGCCGGCGTCGGAAAGGTCAGCCCTGTGGATGGGACTTAAAACACCCTGTGAAGAAGCGGACTTCGTCTTGTTATTCTGAGTTAAAGCCTTGCTGTTTACACATAATATTGGAACAGCTCAGAGAACTCAAGGTTCTCCAGCATCACGCATGCAATTCGCTGGCTGTGCCAGGGTAGGCTGAGTAATCGGAAGGCCTGTCTGTTCCGTTACAGAGTGCAGGGGCTGACAGGAGAGCAGAGGGAACGCAGCAGGGCATCGGCAGCGCCTAGACGAGCTCTTGAAATGTTCACGCGCAGTCCAAAGATTAAATTGATGAATAAACACAGAAATGGCATTAATATACAGAATGTATAACTTAGCGGGGGGGGGGGGGAATAGTTCTCTACTTCTGGGGACGCCAGGGCTTGGACTGGGGAGGAGTTGGCTGTAGGTGGCCTGTTGGATCTGTGGAAGGGTCGTTTACCTGGTGCAGCTCCTCATAGGTGACAAAAAGCAAATTGAGGTCCTTCTGGAGGCCCAGCCAGCCCTTCACATGGTCAAACCAGGAGCCGAAGAAGCCTGAGGTCGGAGGAAACAGAAGGTATGGCAGCCCCGGCGGCACGTGGCTGTGGCTCCGGAGGAGCAGGATGAATGACCCTCAGGGCAGCTGGAACCAGGAAGCAGAGCTGCTGCCCATCAGCTGGGGACAAGGGCACTCTCCCCGAGACCCACCTGTGCCCTCCAGAAACTCATCCACAAAGTCTTCAAAGGAGCCGGGGTTGGGCAGGAAGCCGGCTATTCGGTGGAAATGGAAGAAGGAAACCAGAACATCCTTGGGGTGCCGTGCCATGTACACCACCTGGTGGACAGAGCTCTGAGCTTCGGGGCCTCCCAGCTGCTGTGACCTGAAGCAGCTGAGCCCTGGCCCCGGCTCCCATCTAGAAGTGGGGGTGGGGAGAGCTGCACAGTGCTGGCCTGGAGCCCCGACACAGCAGCGGTAAGGTGGATACCAGACCTGGGTCACACCTGATCCCCAAGTGGCAGCAGGCAGAGTCTCAATGTGTGGCCTCTGGGGGCATGTTTTGCTTTCTTTATTGTTATGTTTAATTTAACATTTTTAAACGGACTACCACTATTATAGAACTGTTATTCATTCCTTCAGCATCCAGGCAGCTTATGGCCGCCATCACCCCACAGGGTAAGTGGGCCTTGCCTACCAAGGTTCCACCAATCTCCAGTGCTAGGAGGTCTGGTGTAGACCTGTGTCTGCAAGACCTGCCTGAGCTTCTCTGGCTCCTCCCCACCAAGGCAGGAAGGGAGCTCTCTTCTCCAGGGCCAACCACTAGGTCAAATCGGTGACTCTGACATTTGCCACACCCGGACACCTAACTGACTTTCCTCCTCCTCTTCCTACCTTGGCTGTGTTTCTGGCCTGGCACAGGCTTCCTGCTTCCTTGACTCCAGCCTAGGTCCGATGCTGCTGTGCTCTCTACCCACCTACACGCCATCGTCTTCACCCCAGGACTTGAAGGTAAAGCCAAATCCTTTGGACCCTCTTGACCCCCAAAGACTGACTCCATCTTGTGAAATGCTCAGGGGCATGAAGGCGCCTGTCCCTTACCTTGGCCTTGGACTTCCTCAGAGCTGGGGCCAGGCCTCTGGCGTTCAGGTGGGAGGTGAGCAGCCGGGGCCAGGAAGTGTTAAGCTTGGGAAGGAGGCTGCTGAAGGAGGCTTGCTCTATCCAGGGCATGCGGACCCAGTTGGGGAGGTGGTGAATTGGCCACAAGTCGCCCTCACAGAAGATGAGACTCAGGACCTGCTGCATCCATGTGGTGCCTGCCGAACAAAGGGTAGGGGTGTGGGTGGGCAGGTGACGGGCCATGCTACTTCCGCCTAAGACATTCCCACTTGCTCACTTTCCCCTCAGAGTAACAGATGTATTGGGTGCATTTTTAACGGTGTAAGCAGGATGGTGAAGATTCCGAAGCAAAGCTTCCTCCCTATTCTCGTGTTCTGTCTTCCATGGACCACAGAACCCACTCCTGGTTCAGAGCACTCTGCCACTCTATACCTCATTTCTGTTTGAGACCTTAATCAGTTTGTCTGTTTATTGATATAGGGTCTCTCTACATAGCCCTAGCTATCCTGGTACTCACTGTAGACCAGGCTGGCCTTGAATTTACAGAGAACCCACCTACCTCTGCCTCTGCTGGGATTAAGGGCTTGAGCCACCACACCCAGCCTTCAGTAGAACTTTTATCACCGTATTTCTGTTAAATGCCTGTACATAAGCACTTAGGAGCTTCATGGACCCTCATCTTAGCCACAACTTCAACTTAGTGATTTTCTAAAGAGCTTGGGCTTTCTCTACACTACCTTCCTGCTTCTGTCTTCTTTGTCCCTTTTTGGGGGGTCCTAAAAAAAAGGTGGAGCCCAGGGCTGTGTCTGAATTAACTGAGAACTTTACCACTGAGCTAAACTCCAGCCCATTCCTCGTTTCTTTCCATGTGTTCACCACAGAACTGCATTCTGCCAATGCCGGCTTTTCTTAACATGCATCTAAAATCTCTTCCATGCATTCTCACATTTAAAAAAATATATTTATTTATTATTTATACAGCAGTCTGCCCACATGTATACCTGCACACCAGAAGAGGGCATCAGATCTCACTATAGATGGTTGTGAGCCACCATGTGGTTGCTGGTATTTGAACTCAGGACCTTTAGAAGAACAGCCAGTGCTCTTAACCTCTGAGCCATCTCTCTAGCCCACATTCTTGCATTATTAAAAGGTTTTTTTTTTTGCTTGTTTTTTGTTTTTTTTAAATAGTAGAACCATAGTTTCTAGTACCAGTTTCAATCTTTCTATGCTTTTATTTAAAAGCATGTTTTGTTTTGGTGATAGGCTCAGTGGAAGATCACTTGCCTAGCATCATGAAGCCCTAGGTTTTAGTCTTTGTGCCATGGGGTGGGGGTGAGGGAGAGGGCAAGAAGGTAGCAAAGAAAAAAGTATACTTTGGAAAAAAAAATCACAAGTCCTGGACCTGGAGAAATAGTCAGGTGGTTAAGAGCACTGGCTGCTCCTCCAGAGGATGTGGGTTCAGTTCCCTGCACAGCAGCTCACAACTGTCTTTAACTCCATTCCAGGAGAATCTCTTCTGGCCTCTTCCGCACCAGGTGTGCATATATCATAAAGACAGGCCTGCAGACAAAGCACCCACCCACATAAACAAATCACAAATAAAACTTTTTAAAGATTAAAAAGAAAAACAAACATTTGCAACTTTGAGGTATAACAGTGGAGAAACCCCGCCATTACTTGCAGCTGCCTCTTGGGAAGGTGAAGCAGTGAAGGCAGCAGCGAGTGGAGGCTTCCTCAGTGTGTGTGGGGGGTATTCTACACTTTAGAAGAACCAGACTTTACACGGACAGCATTTCCTGTTTTGAAGGTTGGTCTCATGTGGTTTGTGCCCGCTATACTCCAGGGGTACACGTTGCCAGATTTTACAGTCTGTCCTACATGCTCGTCATAATAAGGAGCCTGTCACTGGAGGACAACCTGGCGGTCTAGAGCAACTGGTTACTGAGGAGGCCCCCGCCCCCGTGCAGGAGAAAGGATGTGAGGGGCTGCCTACCCTGTACCAGCCCGTACTGAGACAGATGGATCTATGGATGGAGGAATGGATGGATAAATGAATAGTTACTCCATTAGTTTCCTCTTTTTCATTGGTTTACTCTCTCCCAGCGCTTTCTTCACTCCCAACTCCCTTCCTTTTGTGCTGCTTCTCCACCAGACTCCTTTCCCTTTCATGCTTTCTCAACACTTACCCAACACTTTCCCACATTCCCACCCACTTTACCAAGCCTCCTCTTCCTCCATTGATTTCATACCTTCATCAATTTGATTTGCATGTCTGTTATAACTAAAGTGTGATTAAAGCGCAAACAAACGAAACAAACAAAAGCAAAAAAAATGTGGAGAAAACCCGACTGCAGCAGTGACCGGGACCAACAGGAAGGAATGGGTAAAATTGTGTGGGAAGAGTGTTCCCACCTCTGTGAGGATGTGGGGGTGGGCCAGGCAGATGGAGAAGCCTCTGTCCTTAGACAGAATGTCTTAACAAAATAAACAGACAGTTTCTCCCATGTTAATCTGTAAATCAAACACACTTCTGATAAAAACACCCTCAGGTTTTTATAGGGTTAGGCGAGTTGATGCTGAAATTACACTGAAGAGAAGCACGAGGCAGCCAGGCCTTAGGACCGAGTGGAGCTCATTGGGGAGCAACCCGTGGCTCCCTCAGGACACAAGGGTGGTCACTAAGGAGCAGTTTAGAGCTGTGGTTCAGTGCCACCCCTCTGGGTCAGCAGGGGAGCCATCTGGCAGAACACAGCAGGAAGTCTGTTCTTCACACAGCAAGGGATAAGCCAAGTGTGAAAACTGCAAACAAATGGGCAAACTCTTCGTCAATATTTGTTGTTTCTTTTTTTTTTTTTTTGAGACAGGGTCTCACTGTATAGCTGTTCTGGAACTCACTATGTAGACCAGACTAGCCTCAGGTTCACAAAGAGCCACCTGCACCACCACTCTCAGTGGCAAATTCCCGTATAACGTCCACACAGTGACTGTTTCTAAGAACAAAGCAAAATGTCATTGGCCCTATTGAAACTCAGAGGCAGGCAAGTTTAAGTCTGCCAATACCCGCTGGCCAGCACTACAGCTTGGACCCAGAGCATCTCTGAAAGGCCTGTGTGTCAGAGGAAGGTGGGGAAATGGAGAGGCAGAGCCTGGCGGAGGCCTTTGGATCGCGGAGAAGACTTCTGAGACAGCACCCCAGTCTCTTCCCCTTCCTTTTGACATGGGTCTCTGTGTTAAAGGTCTGATTTTCTTGCTCCACCACCTGAACTCCTGAGTGCTGAAGTTACAGACATGTGCAGCCATGCCTGCTTAACTTGTTGCCAGGCTTCAGACCTGCTCTTGCCCATGCTAGGAATCGTTCTTCCAACTTAGCTATATCCCTATGTGTCTTTCTCTTATTGTTTTGCTGCTTGGGAGGGACCCCAGGGCCTTGTGCGCGTTATGTAAGCGCTGCGTCACCGCTAGACCACACCCTGTCCCTTCCTCTTCCTTTTCTCTTCTCAGTCCTAAAGAGCGAATTTGCTCCAAGTCCTCTCTACCACGACACTGTATAAGACCAAAGCCATGGTACCCACGGGTCACCGATTGGGAACTGTTAGCCAACATAAGCTGTCTTTATAATCTGATTATTATAGATGTTTTTCAGAGTGAGGGAAAGCTGACTCACAGTTCATCAGCTGCCAGCTGGTCAGCACAGAGGGATGAGTTAGACAGTCCCTTCTGCCAGGTGTTGCGGTGCACACCTGTAATCCAAGCACTTGTGGAGACAGGAGGGTCTCTATGAATTCAAGGCTTGTCTGGTCTACAAAACAAGTTTCAGGCCTCAGGCCAGCCAGGGCTACATAGTGAGATCCTCTCAGAAGAAGAAGAAGAAGAAGAAGAAGAAGAAGAAGAAGAAGAAGAAGAAGAAGGAAAAAAGAGTTTCAGTGTCTCCACAAGACACATTCTCCTTGCAAATGTACACAGCAATGTTCAGTGCGGCTTAACAATGAAGTAGGCAATTGTAACAATGCTCTGTAACAGAGTCACGCAAACACATTCTCCCAGCCTTACTTTTTTTCTTTTATAAACTTTATTATTTAAAAAACAAAAAAACCTTAGACTAGGGCATGGTGGCACATGCCTTTAATACTATCAGAGGCAGGTGGATCTCTTTGAGTTCTAGGCCAGGCTGGTCTACAGAGCGAGTTCCAGGACAGCCATGGCTACACAGAGAAACTCTGTCTCAAAACAAAACAAACCCATAAATAAATAAAACCCCTAAACAAATAAATAAACACACCACACGCCAAGATTAATAGCAGTTAGGGCTCAGCGTCAGTCCTTTCTTCCATGTATAACTTAGTGCCTTTTTCTCTTTGCAGGTCTCTCCTGGCCCCAGGCTGGGGACTCCTGCTCACTCTCCAGGCCAAGGCTGCCCTTTACTCTTGGAGCAGTAGAGCTGGGGTGAGCAAAGTTTGGGGGCATAGGCCACCCTGACATCCTCTGCATGGGACCCTCACACCAAGCCCAGGACCTAAAGCGTTAAAGCATTTCCCTCATTGCCTGAAGCCTGACCCCACTCTGTGGTAACAGCAAAATAGCTTGAATTTCTTCTTCCTTCCTCATACTTTCACGGATTTGTGTTTTTTTCCCACAGACCTTGGCAACCTGAGATGATTTAGTCTTTTCCTTATTAAGCTGAGAATGTGTACCTTTTCAGGGAAAGAATCTTTTTCTGGCTTCTCTGCCTGAGTTGAACAGCATCATTGTTCGTGCTTTGTGGCTTCAGGGCAATGTGAAAAATGAGCTCTAGATTCTGTGTCCACGGATTTAATAACTGGGAACATTGCTAAGAGATTAACGTATGCAGCATAGCTACAATGGAGAATTCACACTCCAGGTTGGAGGAAGTGAACGGTTTTCATCAAGCAGTTTAAGATAGGAGTCAGTGATTTCTAGAACTTTCCCTTTAATATTTTTAGACTATTACTGCATATGAGTACCTGTGATTACAAATCAGGGGGAATCGCTGAATGCCTGACCTGACTATATCAAGGAGACACAGATATAAAATGCCTCACTGAAAGGTTCTGGAATCATACAGAAACTGTGCAGGAGTGGCTTCTAGGGAAGGCTGGTACTTTCCACCTTTCTGCCTCAGGGCATACCTCAGTCATCATTCATGGCTTTTATGAAGACAGGCAGAGCTGTGCAGCTGGCTCTGTGCCCTCTGGAGCAGGAAGGCATGAGTGTTGTGCCATTCTGCAGATCTGTCTGTCCCTGGGAGCTTGGGGTAAGGAACAGACACAGCAGGTTTTCTGAGAGGGGAGAGAGAGATGCCCAGGGCCCACTGTGCTCTGGTAAAGCAGGATCTGTTCCTCAGCAGTTGAATGTCTGCTCGGCAGCCTGCTCAGGCCTCTGTTTACTCCAGACACTGAGTGATTAGCACTGGTGTGATGCTAGGTATGGTGTGACCAGGACGTGGTCCTGGACACGGAGGCAGTGTTCACGCACCTTCCTGGACCCCCTGGCACAGGTACTGTAACAAATGCCCACCAAGCCAGTGAGATGGCTCAGTGGGTAAAGAGGCTTGCCACCAAGCCTGACAAACTCCCTTGGGAACTACATGGTAGCAATAGAAGCTGCCATCTGGCCTCTACACATGCACTTCGCCAGTGTGTGCCTGAGCACACACAAATAACAAAGAAGCAAATGTTAACAGATGACCACCAAACCCGTGGCTTTCAACGGCGCAACAGCTATTACTTCTGGAATCAGTGCTAGCAGGCTGGTATTGCCACGCTTCCTTACGGCCTTTCCTTTCCCAGCGGCTGGAGGCTACCATGTTCCTTCCAAGCTGTCCCGTCCAAGCATCACTGCAGGACCTTTCCATCTCCCACCCACCCCTGCTCCTGTCACCGCGCGTTCTTTCCTGTCTGAGTCTTGAGCACCACTCTCTAAGAACTGTGTGATGGCACTGGACCCCATGGTCCGTGATGCCCTCCATCTAAAGCTCCTTAGCCTGACCCCTCTGCCACCTGAGGTCACACGCCATGAGGACTGGATTATGAGCATGTTGAGGCTGTTAGTCAGTGGGTGACAGGCAGGGAGAGAAGGGAGGCTAAGGCAGTCCTGCATCTGTCAGGCAGGCATCGGATGCAGGAGCATGAGGGCAGGGCTCCGCTGTGGCAGCAGAGGGCACCGGTTCTTACATGCCAGCATCCTGCTTGGTTGGGCTGTGCCCGCAGCCTTTCACCATCCTTCCTGCAGAGCACTGGAGGGAGCAGCCCTGAGATGGGCAGTCACTGCGTGAATGGCTCAGGGCCTCGTTGGTATGGATGATGCCACAGTGGCTCCACCGGGCAAGGCAGAGGAGAGAGACGAGGCAGAAAGATGGCCAACTTTTACCTGGGCCTGCAGACGCCTTCCCGGAAGGGATGGCCGCTGAACCATCAGTGGGGTGGTCAGATGGAGGGGGAGGAGCATTGGGATACGGAGCTAGCCCCCACCTCCAGGCGGCTACCTGTGCATGTCTGGGGTTCCAGGTGAGCTCCTGAGGGGAGACCATGGCATTTAATGACTACCATTTTCTTGTAAGTTCAGTTTTGAGTCAAGATCTCTCTGTGTAGCTCTGACTGGATGGGCGCTTGCTGTGTAAAGCAGGCTGGCCTCAGACTCGCAGTGATCCACCTGCCTCTGGCTCCAGAATTCTAGGATTAAAGGCTTGCGCAGCCATGCTTGGCTCACTATCACTGTCTGTAGAGGAAGTTCAATCCAGCAACATGGCTGCTGTAGCAAGGAATCATACAAAGACCTTCTGGGTCTATGTGATCTGGCTGGAATGCAGACAAGCTCTGGGTTACAGTATGGTCTGGCTGGAGTACAGACACACCCTTAGGACACCCTAACAGTGAAGGTAACGTTAGGTCGTAGATAGGAGGCCTGTTTGAAAACACATATTTGAAAGTGGTGTCTAATTGAGAGGCAGATAAAATGACAAATCAGAGAAAGATTTGACAGCATGAGTCAAAGAACAGCACAGCAAAGAGAGGCCACTTGAGAGCAGTGCAGGGAGAAAGAAGAATCTAGACATGGGATGGATGGGGTGTGCATGCGTGTGTGCATGTGGCAGTTTTAGCTGGATAGTTTTGCAGAGACAGGTAGCAGAGAGAACAAGCCAGACACAGGGGAAGACAGAAAATGGGAAGGAGCCAGAAGATTAGAACATATTGCTGAAGTTAGTATGAGGCCAAATAGAGCAATTCAGTCAGAAGCCAAGAAAAGCCAGATTGAATCAGTCAGTTTGGAAGATTAGACTGCACTGGGACTAGAAGCTTCCAGGCCTTAGCCTCCGGATCGTTAGAGCAGAGAAAGAAGTGGTCTGGACTCAGCCCAAGTGGTGTGTTCACACAGCTTGGGCACGGCTTTCATCTCATCCCTCATCTGAGGAAATAAAAGTGACATTTACAACTTTCCAACTGAACGTTCCAGGACATTCTAGCCTTGATGATGGTCTTTCCCAAAGCCTCTCTGGCCTTCTGTGCTAAGAATGTAAGCCAGGTCCTCACCTACACAAACCCAACCCTTCTCTGGGCTGTGCCACAGCCCATTTCTTTACTTCAGACACTTGAAAAGAGCTTTGGCCATGACCAGGGTGAGGTGGAAGTTGTTCAGGGTGTCTCTTCCCCTCAACTAGCCACCATTTCCTGGAGTCACCTTCAGAGACAACAAATCCTAGAGCCTTCGATGGGGATGGGGGGGCACAGGGTCTCCCTTAGCTTCTCTGGCTTCCAGGATGGGGAGGAAGGTCACCATCTTCTCTAAGTCAGACAGAACCAGTCTAAGAAAACACAAGCTGGAAAAGGCTCTTTCTTCAAAGCAGGCATGGCCCTTTCCTCCTGTCCTGCCTGTGCCTAGTTGAAGGACTGGGGACAAGAGTCAGGAGCATATCTTGCCTACTACATGCCAGGCCCTGCTCTGTCTGGACCTGCTCATGCAGGTATTGACGGATGATGTGTTCCTGCCTCTGCTCTGCACACAGGGACACTGACCCCCTGGATCCAGGACCCAGGGCCCAGAGCTCAGCTGCCCTGTCCTTTGAGAGGATGGAGAGAGAGCTGTAGGCACAGCCTAATGGATCCCAGCCCACAGACCAGGCCCCTGGGAGGATGTGTTAAGATGTGACAGGAGTGATGTGATCCAGGGAGCAGGAGGAGGGGAAGTGGGTGGAGGGGAAGCAAGTCTGGTGGAAGAGGAAGAGGTGGCAGGAATGTCAGGAGTAGAAGGGGCGCTTGGCCCCCATCCATTCAGCTGTTGGTTCACCTAAGTCATTGGTAGCCCAGGTTGGCCTGGTGACCAAGTTACATGAGGCAGATCTTGCTCTTAATGGGCAATGAGCCTCAGCTGGGCTGTGCCCAGGAAACAAAAGCAGCCTCTACCCCTGGTTGGGACCCTCACCCTGGGTGCCTATCCCGATGCATTCAAGATGGACAAGATGGCCATGCGGGGTCCCACAGAACTGTGCTGGCACCTTGACCACACTGGAGGAAGGGCGACCAGGCAGCCTTATTGTACCCATGTAAACACACTTCACGGGGGTCATAAACACCACTGACCTCAAGTTTGTCCACAGAAGACCACAAGTCTTCTCAAGGCACCAGGTTCTCAGTGCACACCCCACTTCATCCCCAGCATTCCTCCCACAGGCTAAGAAACATGTTCATGCAAGTGCAGAGAGATTACGAGAAGTGTGGGGACCTGACAGAGGTGTGGGGGGAGGAGGCTGCTGGTGCCCAGTGTAAGGAAGCCTTGCAGTTTCTGAGGCTGCGAGCAGAAGGACTGGCCAAGGAGGAGGCCCTTCTCGGAGCTGGTGGGGTCTGGAACAGACGCAGGTGGCAGGGAGAGGACCCAGGGCTCTGCTGACAGGCCCTCCGGGTGGAAGGTGGCGCTGGTGTTGGGTCATCCGGGCTCCTCGACCCAGTCTCTCACCTGACTTGGGGAACGTTACCAAGAGGACGTCTGTGTCCTGGAACTGGAAAGAACAAGCTGCTTTCAGGGACTCCGGGGTATGCATGAACCCTGGGAAGCGGATGCCGTCGAAAATTTCAGTGGTGTTCATGCGCTCATTCATGCTGGTGCTGGCAGGGGCCGGGCTGTAGATGAGGGAGTCTGTTACCCAGTGCCCAAGCTCTTTCCAGCAGGTGCAAGCCAGTCTGCCATTCCATCACTGAGATTAAGCCACCCCGGTGGCTGCTGGCTCTGCTGTCAGGGGTCATTGTAGGACCATCTCAGAACCTTGGCCTGTCATCTGGGCCAAGGAAGGGCCAGGCCCATCAGGGGATACAGATCCCAGTGCTCTGGCAGTGCTGTCTGGCTGGCCATGAGAGCGTGGCCAGTAGCTTGGCAGAATTCTGTCCTAGCCACCAGTTCTTGGCCACTTGTATGCAGGGCTGCACCTCAGCAGCTACTTGTGTGGTTGTGACATATTGTGCACCTCCTCGTGGGCTTGGGAGCTGCTTGTCTCAGCCCCAAGCAGTAGAGGGAATGGTGGTCAAAGGCCCCCACCCCCACCCCGTCAAGCAGGCAGGCTGACCGTTCCCACCCACAAACCCCACCCCACCCCCCAGTCTTCCTACACAGCCGCCCAGCCTGGGCTGAAAGGAATATTCTTACTGAACCCTGGACCCCCACCTCCCTGTCCCCTCCAGGATCCCCTACTCACCACAGTCCCTCTCTGAGAGCTGGGCTTCGCTGTCTGCCCAATCCGAAAGAACGTGGCTCAGGCTCTACTTGGGCAGCTCCAAAGAGGCTCCACCCTAGAGCTGCAGGGCCCTGGGGCAGATGACTGCAGGGTGCCCCGCCCCCAACCAGACCCATTTTGGGGAGGGGCTGGGAAGAGCGCCCCTGTAGGCAAGCAGTAACTGGATAATCTTCAGGACACAAGCCAGTTTTGAGCAGACTAAGTTGCAGTTTAACAGTGACTGGGTATAGCGCTATTTTTCGTGTTTCAAAAATGTTCCACTGTGGAGGCACTGGCCAGGCGGGGGCCAGGAGGAGGCCAGGAGGGGCCCAGGAGGAGGCCAGAAGGGGGCCAGGAGGAGGTAGTGCAGCAACCCTTTCTTGTATTCTGCCAACAGAAGGGGGCAGCTTCCTCTGCCAGCCTAGAAATCATGCTGTTTATGTAATTTTGACATGTGTGATAAGCAGTAGGTAACAGTACAAAGCTCTAACAAAGTATGTCCACGTAGACTTTCCCATCTCCCACTACCGCCAGCCTCCAGCCACCGAATTCCTGGCCTC
This sequence comes from Pachyuromys duprasi, assembly GCA_028658305.1. NCBI lineage: Eukaryota > Metazoa > Chordata > Mammalia > Rodentia > Muridae > Pachyuromys > Pachyuromys duprasi. The sequence continues at coordinate 57,724,664 of CM053744.1, forward strand.
CAACCACTGAACCCCTGGCCTCGGAATCCCTGGTCTCTTAGCCTCATTAGGCAGCTGCCAGCAAGCACAGAAATATCTTACTGCCTACAGTGCTACTCGGACAACCAGTGTCTTGGAGATGTGTATGCAACAAAACAAAATTTCTTCCATTTGCTTAGGAGATTTGGTTTTTGGTTTGTTTGGCGGGTTGGTTTTGGGTTTTTGGTTTTTGTTTTGGCCCATTGTGCTGAGGGGAGTGGGCGCCAGGGCTCCACCCTCTCTGTCTCACAGTGGAAAGAGAACCATTATCTGCCAACATGCAAGCATCCAATTGTCCTGTCTTTCCTTTAAAGAATGACTCCATACCTGATGCTTCTTTTCAGATTTTTCCAGGGGAACACCAGCTCACCATCTCAAACCCAGAGAGATGACAGTCAAGTTCTCCATGGGTTCAGCCAAACTGATTTCACTAATTCACACCTCATGTGATTACCACATGTGGGATGGGGCCTCCTAAAAATTCCCCGTTTGCCTCTTGACACAAACCTGGGTCCTCCCCAGAGAGAAGTTACTCAAGCTCGTCACCATCCCTTTCCTCATTTGTTCTCGAACGTCACATGAGTGGGCATATACGAGCCGTCTCTCATGTCCGGCTTTGTTCCCTATACATGTTGTTATGATGTTCGTCCATGGCAGACAGTTCCTTCACAGGGCTGTGCTGTGGTCCCTTGAACAGAGGCTTGTCCACCTGCCCATGGTGTTTACTGACAGCAGGGCTGTTTCTAGCTGTACTAGCCCAGATAACTCAGATAGTGGCCTGGGGATGGAGCTCACTTGGAAGAGCTGCTTGCCTAGCAGTCCTGAGCCCCAGATTCGGTCCCTGGCTCATGTGACACCTGCCTACAATTCCAGCACTTAGGAAGTAGAGGAGAATAAAAAATTTAAGGTCATCAGCTCTACAGTGAGTTTGAGGCCAGCCTGCACTACATGAGACCCTGTCTCAAAAGGAGTGAGGGATTAGAGAGTCAGCTCAGAAGTTAATGGCACTTACTGCTCTTGCAGAGGTCCTGGGTTCAGTTCCCAGCACCCACACGGTGGCTTACAACAAACTGCACTCCAGTTCCAGGGTGGCTAGGACACTCTAGTGGCCATCAAGGTAACTGCACCCGAGGGTACAAATACACACTTGCAGGCCGAAGACATACACCCCCAAATTCATATGCTCAAATCCTAATCCCCAATATGATGGTGCCAGGAGGTGGTGCTTTGGGAGGTCTAGGCATAAAGCCTCCCTGTGTTACTGTTGAATGAGTTAGCATATTTATTTGCGTGTTTGTCTATTGTTACTTAGGGTTTTGTTTGTTTGTTTGTTTGTTTGAGACAGGGTCTCCCTATGTAGCCTTAAAACTCACGTTCTTCCATCTCAGCCTGGAAGTGCTAGGATTACAGGTGTGCCCAATGAAGCCAGGACATGAGCGCCCCTTTAAGAAAATGCACAAGACCTTCTGTCCCCCATGTGACAATACAACCAGGAAGTGGTCCTTTATAAACCAAGAAGCGGGTGTTCTTCTAGATCTTCTAGCTCACCCAGAGCTTGAATTTCCCAGCCCTCAGCCCTATAAGAAGTAGTGAGGCATGATGGTACCAGTCTGTAATCTGAGCTCCCAGGAGAGCGAGGCAGGATTGCATCATCTTCAGTTGCATAGGACATTTGAGGCCAGCCTGGGCCACAAGAGACCCTGTCTCAAAGTTGGGAAGAGAGAGATGACTTAGCAGTGAACAGCACTTGTTCTTGGAGAGGGCTAGGGTTTCAATCCCAGCACCCACACAGTGGCTCACGGCCGTCTGTAACTCCAGTGCTGGGGTATCTGATACCCTCTTCAGGCATCTGAGGGCCCCAGGCACATTACAACACATGGGCAAAACACTCGTTCACATAATAAAATAAATGAGCCTTTCAAAATTGTTAAGCACATTATATACATGTATAAAATGTCATAATGGAGACCATTATTTTGTATAGTTAGTATGTGCTAATAGAAACACAGGAAAAAAGAAAAAAACCTGAAAGATAAGCACATTGCTCTGTCATAGAAGTCTGTTGTAGCCACTCAAGACAGAATTAGGTGCTAAAAGTGTTTCTACAGCAACAATATTTGAAGGTTGAGGTTTTTGGGTTTTTGTTTTTTTTTCAATTCTTTTGGTACTTCTGAAAATTGTCTCCAATTTGGTTAAATTCAGAGGGTGTTTAGAGCACCAATAGTGTATACTATGAGCTGGCAAAAAGACGTGAAAAATGTCCACATTGACTGATAACTACTGGTAAGCCATCGTAGGTCACAAGGAACATAGTGTCTATGTGGTACATTAGAATGCTGGGAAACTAGTAAATGTAAGAAGATTGGCTATTGTTGCAGCACAAGAAAAGAATGAGCTCAGAGATTTGACTTTCCAGCTCAAGAAATATACATTGGAACTGGGCATGGTGGTGCACACCTTTAATCCCAGTGTCTGGGAGGCAGAGACAGAAGAATTTTTATGAGTTCGAGGCCATCCTGGTCTACAGAGGGAGTCCAAGGCCACAGAGAGAAACCCTGTCTCAAAAAACCAAGAGAGATGGACAGACAGACACAGAGAGAGCCTGAGAGATGTACAGCACTGGGAAGCAGAGAGAGGCAAAAGGATCGTGGGTTCAAAGCCAACATGGGCTACCAGGATGAGCCAGAGTGTTTCTCTGTTTATTGGAGACAAGATCTCTCTATGCAGTCCTGGCTGTTATGGAGCGCTAGTTGTAGACCAAACTAGCCTCGAACTCACAGAGATATTCCTGCCTCTGCTTCCTAAATGATGGGGTTAAAGGTGTGCATCACCACATCTGGGCTAAGACCCTATTTAAAAAGAAAGGGCAGCGGGAACCGTCTCCAACCATGTGGATGTGCTGAGGAGACTCTGAGTCTTTAGTGGAGGACAGGTGTTGCTGAAAGTGAAATCCAGACTCTTATCCTTGGAATGAGGAAGAGTGGGGACCTGGGCTGGGCTGGGAGCATGCAGAAAGACTCTGCTGGCCTGCTAAATCTGGACTCTTCCTGAGTGAGGGCGGGTCCTTCCACACACCCCCACCCCAGCAGACCCACCTTTAACAGGACTTTTTGCAGCTGTGGCAAAATCCTGAGAGAAGCAACTCCAGGGATGAAGGAGTCACTTGCAGTTTCAGAGATTTCAGTCCATCAGGGTGGGCCAGTGTGGACGAAGAGGGCAGCACACACCATGACAGCCAGGACACACACACACACACCACACACACACACACACACACACAGGCACGGAAGGGAGGAACTGCTGGCCTTGACCGCCTGCTCTAACTGCTAACTGCGTTCTCCAGTTTTCTGTTTATTCCACTGAAGCTGTCACATATGGAACGGCACCGTTCCACACCCAGGGTGTCTGTCTTCCCTATAACTGGACTTCAGTCCCAGAAAGAGACAAATGAGGCCACAAGAAGGCACAGCACACTACTCCTGAGGAGCCACCGAGTGTGGGTGACACAATGGCCCACTTTGGAAAACAGCAGTTCTGTCTTGGTCTAGGGAGCAGAGACCCACATGTGCAAGGACATTGGACTGTCAGTGAGCAGCCCTTACATATGTCCGTGTCTACACACTCGGAGGGGCCACAGAACACATCCTGGGCTCCACAGCAATATGAGAACTAAGTCTGAGTAGAGGCTTAGCTCTGAGGAGCTCCGGGCTGCATGTCCTGGGAGGCACAACAGTGTGGACGTGAGTCACTGCAGAGGAATCCCTGGGCGAGGGCCTCAGGCCCTTTGTCAGAGAAGGATGAAACTATAATATCAAGATCTGGGCCACTTTGGGTAACTCACGCTGTGGAAGGGCAATGCCTCACGGGCAGCAGCCTGTGTTCCTGAAGGCTGTGGCCTGTGACCTTGGACCGATAATCATGCCACCTGAACTTTAACCTTCAGACATAGCAGCAGGTGTGCAAAGGATGAGAGTTTCTCTCGGGCAACAGGTTTTGTGGCAGCAAATAATGAGAGACGCCCCAAGTGGGCCTGGCAAAGAGGAGGCTGAGGCAGGGGGATTACAGCAAGCATGAGTCTAGCCTGGCCTACGGAGTGAGGGTTGGTCTCAGAAAACAAACAAAAACCAAACAAAATTCCAACAAAAAATCCTAGATATCCAGGGCCCCTCAGAGGAGGCCAGACAGACTCTCAGCCATCAGCTCACTGATCTCTACAGCTGATGGCCGTCCGCTGTGCTGAGGAGCAGTTTCTTTTCTCAGCCTGTTGGACATCTTGTCTCTACCTGGGGCAACAATGAAGAGTCCTGCTATAACACACATATATATCATGTTTATAATGCTTATAGCAGGACATATATAAACTGCTATAACAGCATCTGTGTGGATCTGCACATGTGTGTTAAGTACTCCTGTGTGCACTGTAGTCTCACAGCTAAAATGTTTACTACAAAGAACCAGGAAACCTTGTCGTCCTCATATGGCTCAAGAGCTAACTTGCAAAGTTCAGCTGGCAGACCAAGGCCCCAGCACCCTAGAGGAAAAGGCCATCTCCAGGGCACCCACAGGAGACGTGGAAGCTGATGAGAGAGGCTCTGCCCTGGGGACGGGTCTAACACTTAAGGGCAAAGTTCTAGCACAAAGCTCCCCCTTCCTGCCACCTCTCCTTTCTTCCTGGCCCTCATGCCTTCTCTCCTCACCCCTCCTACACAGGGAAAAACAGGGGCAGAAATGGGGCTAGCAGAGGGCTGGGAGGAAAGGCAGGTGGTGGGGTGGAGCCAGCATCTAGCAGGCCCGAGGAGCTGCCGAGGCTAGGAAGGGCTCTCTGGGGCAGATCTGGATATTGCTGCGGTGAGTGGGCAGGGGCAGAGGATGGGTGGGGACGGGGTGCCCTAGGGAGGGACTGTCCGCAGGGAAGAGTTTTAGTTGTGGTTCTGCCAGGGAAGACCACTGGAGCGATGGCCTTTCTGCTTGTCCTGTGCTGTGCCCTTCGGTTCCTCACTCCTCTGATGTCTTTTGTTACTTCTTTTCTTTTCTTTTTCTTCTTCTTCTTTTTTTTTTTTTCCAGTTTTTCAAGACAGGGTTTCTCTGTGTAGCCCTGGATGTCCTGGACTTGCTCTGTAGACCAGGCTGGCCTCAAACTCACAGAGATCCTCCTGCCTCTGCCTCCCTGAGTGCTGGGATTACAGGGGTACTTCTTTGCTTGTCTTTAGACTCTCTAACTTGGTTCTCTGTTCCCAAAGCCTCTCTGGAGACAGGATGAGGACAGGTGCATGTGTCACCCCTGTTCTGGGATGTTCTGAAGCATTATTTTTCTTCTTACCCAACTGAAGGTTGGCCCTCAGCCTGCTGCTACGGTCTCTGCATGAAAAGATGTTTGTTGGATGTGGGGCTGTTTGAGAGGAGGAAATCGGAGCGCTGTCGTCAGCTTGAAAGGCATTGGGACAGTGGCTGTGTGGATTCTCTCTGAACTTGGAATGTTCTGTTCTCCTGCAACAGCAGTGCCACAGAACAGCACCAAACGGTTTAGGGAACGTTCCTCTGCCTTGTCTTCCCTGGTGTCCGAGGCTATCTGGTCTAGACCAGGTCTTCGGGTACCTCTGTCTGGTCACAAGAACCCATCTCCTTCAGGCACAGCTCATTTAGAGAGCGCAGGAGGCAAAGGCAGGCAGGTCTCTGGGAATCTGAGGTCATTGGTCCACCTAGAGGGCTCCAGGCCAGCCAGCAAAGCCCACCCTAACAACGGCAAAATGAGCTCTAACAGCAGTAAACGCCCAGGACAACAAGGGCTGAGGCCAGAGCACAGTGGAGGAATGAGTGCCCAGGTTCTGTAAGGCTGGAAAGAGGACACAGCATGGTCACCTTTCAAGTCCTGGTGATTAATCTTAGGTTTGGTTTTCTTTGCTTCTTGCTTTGTTTCATTTTGTTTTTTGAGAGGCAGAGTCTCTCTATGTAGTACTGGCTTTGCTTGATCTGCAGGACAGGCTACTTTGAACTCACAAAGATCAGCCTGCCTCTGCCTTCATAATGCTGGTATTGAAAGTGGGCTACCACGCCCAGATGGGGTGAACTGCACCCTAAGATGATGGGGTGAACTGTGCCCTGAGATGATGGGGTGAACTGCTGCCCATTGGTGTTAGATAGCTGTGCCTGACCTCCTAGGCAGGAAAGGCCCCAGGACATTTCCCTAATATTTACATTCTGCCTTCTCATGCTCTCTCTCCTGTCTGTAAAGGAAGCAGCTTTCACTGAGAGATCTTTGATGGACCCTAGGTCGGCATCAGCTCTGAGGACTAAGGACAAAGGCATGGTGGTAGGAATTCCCTGAGAGCAGGGGAACATTACAGATGAATGCTGACCTCCTGCAGAGAAGCAGAAGCACAGCCATGGCCCCTCTAAGAGGCAGCTTTTCAGCTTGGTATGAGCCACGTGGAGGGGAGGTGTTAGGAGTTAAGAGTCCCTTTCTACCTCACGCAGTCCTGAGAGTTTCAAGGTCAGGAGATCAGCCTCAGGGCCCAGTGAGAGTTTAAAACCCACGTCACAATGTGCCAAAGCATGAATCATGACCCCTACTCCTACTGCTTTGTGCTTTCATTTCTTGGTTTACAGAGTTAGGCAAGAGGGATAACAGCAGGGTTTGCTCCCAGGGAGAAAGATTGTGGTTTAGGAAGTGGGGCCTTGGAGGGAGAGGGCCACGGAAAGCAGTGATGGTGCCAAGCACTTGGCAAACCCGCCTGGTCCTCAGAGTCTGTAAACTGAGCCTACTGTGAGCAATGAGGAATAGCTTTCCTGGGTGGCTTGTCATTATCTCCCAAGCCCTGATCAGACAGACCCTCAAGGAGCGCCTGGAGGGACAGAGCCAGCAGAGGGCAGCAGCTACAGCCTGGTGGGTGTGTGCGCTGACAGGAGTAGGTGCGGAGACAGCAGCTGCTTGGCCGGGCCTGTCTCCTGGTCTAGAGTTCAAGACTGAGAAAAGCTTTGCAGGGCACTTTTCGGAGCCTGGGGCTGAGAGCCTGGCTTGCTCCTGAGGTTTCATAGCCTCAGGCTCTCAGACAGGATGCTAAAGCCGGAGGGGTTAGGGGAAGCCTCATCTCCTTTAACCTAAACTTCCCTCCCCATTTCACAGTCAGGCCCTCAAAGGCCACTCAGGAGCCCCTCCTCTGTAGTGTTCTCTGCCCTGACTCTGACTTTGTTTTCTGGAACGGACTGTGGGTCGTGACCAAGGAATTATCAAGAGATTTGCTGATGAAGCAGCAGAGATATGTCAGCAGATAGGCGGTGGACCCGCCCCATCCAGGGAGGAAGCTCAGGAATTTACCACAATGGCTATTTAATGATCTCTCTCAGAATAACCAATAGGACTTACCCAGGGTCCTGGCAGGGTGCGTGGCTTCCTCAAATTCCCCTGCAGAATGCAGATGTGTGCTAGGATGCCTCGGGGACTTCACAGTGGTGGGAAGCACCTGTATGTCCTCACTGAACTGGGTCCAGAAGTTGAACCGATGACCAGAAGGGGCCACTAGGAATAGCAGGGAGCCCCACCATGGAGGGCAGCCTGGGGATAAATCACTCTTCTCCCCTCCCACCAGCTGCTCCAGGCATGACTGTGGACCCTAGGAAAATATGGAGGTCGAATGTGGAGACAGTGATGAAGCCAGGAAGGCTGAGTAGGCAGTGGAAAGACTGAGTCTGCGTTTCACCCTTTGACCCTTCATAATTCACTCTTGGCTGGAACACACCAAAATGAACAAATCAGACCTCTGGGGTCATGGGCTTCTTCCTAGGGGCAGGGGTAAATAATGAGCAAGCCCCCAGCAATCTGCAGCTGCTAGACTCTGAGGGGGGGGAGCTAGGACTCGGGGGACAGTGCTCAGGGAGGCCGGCCGCAAGGGGAAGCTGCCGAAGAGGGGGTGTGCTTCTGAACACAGTCTTTAGGTACCTGCAAATGTCCTGTGGCCTTTGAACATACCTGCAGAGTTAGAAAGGACCAGATAAGCAGGGTGGAGCAGAGGGGGGTGAAGGTCATATGTCACGAAGGCGGTCTTTCCTGTAGGACTGGGACTTCTGAGTACTCCAAGAGGACTTTAAACCAGGCTAAAAGATGCTGTACCAGCCAGAGGGGTGGTGGCGCACACCCTTAAACCCAGCACTTGGGAGGCAGAGGCAGGCAGATCTCTGAGTTTGAGGCCAGCCTGGTCTACAGACTGAGTTCCGGGACAGCCAGGGCTACAAAGAGAAACCCTGTTTCAAAAAGAGAGGCTGGCCAGAAACCAGCAGGGCATGCAGGGATCAGACATGAGAGCAGGCACTTGTGGCAGGGTTTACTGAAGGATGCGTGGACGAGACAGGGTCCCTGCAGAAGCAGACCTGACAGGGGTTGTGGGTAGTACGCACAGATTTGTTACTAAGACTTGGCTCCACCACAAGCATGCTACAGCCGGGGCTACACAGAGAAACCCTGACTTGAAAAAACAAACAAACAAAAACAATCCCCTGCAAACAAAACAAAAAACCCTGTAGTGACATTTTTAAGAATTCTCAATTTTTGGTTTCTTAAAACACACACAGAAAGAGAGAGAGAGAGAGAGAAATATTATAAGAATGTGCTTTTGTTTTGTTTTTGTTTTTCCGAGACAGGGTTTCTCTGTGTAGCCTTGGCTGTCCTGGACTCACTTTATAGGGCTGGCCTCGAATTCACAGAGATCCATCTGCCTCTGCCTCCCAGAGAGCTGAACTTACGGGCCTGTGCCACTGTGTTTGACTTGTGTGCATTTGTTTTACTCCCAGGGGTAGGGAGTGTAGGGTGTGGGGCTGCTTCGGACTGTCCTCAGCAGCTGACTGTGGTTTGCCTCCTGCTCTAGCTGAAGTGTGGTCTTTCCAGGTGCAGCTAGTTTCTGTGACTGTGTGATATTTGGAATTCTGAGAACTCTTCAGAGGGTTTATAAATGCCAGCATCTCATAGGTGTGCTCCGTGGTGGTTATTGGGGGTTGGTTGCGGTTTGTTGGTAGCCATGGTCAAAGAAGAAACAAAAGGAAAGAAATTAGATTCAGGATTTTTCCCTAATTCTTCTCTCCCTTCTATTCTTGTTTCTCTCCTATCTAGTGTTAGGGGGTGAAACCGGGAGGATAAAAAGTGGGAAAAAGAAGAGCCTACAAAGTAGCAGACTGGCTACAGAATCATCCCATGGTAAGGAGACCCTTTAGCGACCCTGGAGCTTACCAGGAGAGGGATGACCATGATGGTACAAGATGGGGGGGGGGGGTGCTGAGCTGAAAATGCTCTGTCTCTTTAGCCAGAGGTGTTCAAGACCCAGCTGGGCATGTGAGCAGAGGCTAGGGTCTATACAGGCAAAGCCATCCAGGCAGCCAGGGGCTGCAGCCCATCTATCAGGGGTAGCAGCCGACAGGGGAGTTAGGTCCGGGGACACAGTCTCAGGGAGCGGATATGGCAGAGCTTGCCTGCAGAGGATTCAAGTCAGCCAGTGGAGATGGCTAGGCTAACCTGAGGAACTACTATGCCCCTGTGGGTGTTGGGGAACAGGGAGGCAGGTTCACAGAAGTCTGGGGAACGTGGCTAGGGAAGCTCAAAGTCAAGAGCTGGGGCAGTGGGCCCCCAAGGAACACTGCAGAGTTCTCAGACTCCACAGCACACACTGTGTAGGTCCTGAGTGTCAGGTCCTGCCGGAAGAGTCCAGGTCCTGAGTATCTCACCCTGGAGCTTCAGCCACCTAGAGCCTGAATCCCAGGGACCCCTGAGGGTGATGGTATCACCTGAGGCTAGTAATCAAAGTGGTGCCCAAGGGCAGTGAGGAGAATGGTCAGGCTGAAGGCTGGCAGGACAGGGACAGTTTTACCAAGGATGCCTAGCAAACATAAAGTGGAGGACCCAAAGGGCTGAGACATCTCCAGGAAGTGAGGGCAAAATCTGTGTTCAGAAGGCCAAAATCCCAGGAAGCAATGGTACGCACTGGCTGCTGTCCACACCGCTGGAGTGAGGAGCTGAGAAGTGTGTAGAAGGGCATTGGAGACTGTCTGTAGGAGGCCTCTGCTTAGGGGCGTGGACAGCTGACCACTGTTACAGTCAAGGGTCATGATACAGTAGGATAGAAAGGGAACAGGGAGCAAGGTTCATACAGGGACTCACAGGAACTGGCCGTGTGAAGAACCAAGACAGGTAAGGCTGAAGATGTGAATCATAGTTGGTGGAGTCAGAGAAAGGAGGGAGGCATAAAGGACAGAACCCTTTCCTCTAGGTTAGGCTGCCAATGTGGGGAGGAGGAGCTCTGTCCTGATAGACTCCCAGGAAATATAGGAGCTGCTCAGTTAGCAGGCGCTGGTATACTGCACACACATCTAGAGACAGAGGCTTCAGGCCGTCTGGTCAACAGCAGGAAGCTGTCCTGTCTGTGGAGGCCCCACACCTGAGCTCTGCCTAGGCAGACGCCTCAAGCTAGGACCGTTATGATACATGTGTATCAGACTTGCTCATATCCGGTAAAGCTGAGGTTTGGCAGCTCTGGGGTTCCCAACAGCAGTGGGTGGAAAGGCCATGTTGGACCTTCCTTCCTGCAGTCCCATCCCCAGAGGGGCTGGGGTCTCAGTGCTATTCCTGGGCCCTTTGCTGCCATTTAATGAGGTGCTCCTGATTTAACGACATGCAAAGATGTTTCCTCTCCGGGGAATTTCAGAGATTAGTGAGCTTGCCCAGGGTACCAGCCGTAACCTGGCCAAGGGCCACATGTCTTCCCAGCTCCTCACTGTGCAAGGAGAAGGACCCCCAAGGCATAGGTAGGGTACTTGGATATTGTACCTGACAACCCCTAAATGAAGAAGGGATTCAGGAGGTATCTGGGGACCCTGGATATCCAGAGTTACCAGGGACCTCAAAAGCTACCCAAATGTGGGATAGATCCATTTGCTGGGCCCTTATCCTGAGTCCTCTCCTCCTCCAGGGCGGGGCTTTCACAGCCTCTTCTGCCTGGTCCTGGTCTACCCCTGTACCTCAGAGTAGGGTCTCCAGTCTGGCTTCACTAGCCTGCCCTGGGAGGCTAAGGGAGAGCTGATTGGCTCCA
>CM053744.1:57735850-57922724 GCA_028658305.1 Pachyuromys duprasi
CCCCCCCCCCTTCTCTCTGGCATTCAGGCTCCTCCTCCTTGCCTGTCTCCTTCTGAAGCCTGGGGCCTGAATGTCTTATGGCATCAGTGGATAAACATAGAGCTCTGGGGGGAGGAGCTCACATTCCATTACAGAGGCAGGCCAGGGGCTGGACCAGAGCAGGAGCAGAGGTCCCTGTATGGTGGAGCCCACCCTTGGCCTGGCCTTTCCTCACATCTTCCAGAGGCCACCAGGGATGCCCAGCTCTCTGGCACCACAGAATCCTCCCCGACCTCCCCTTTGGTATTAGAACCAGGAATAGCTGTGAACCAACATGTGAGTGCTGGGAATCGAACTCGGGTCCTGTGCAAGAGCAGTCAGTGCTCTCAGACATCTCACCAGCCTAAACACACACACACACACACACACACACGCACGCACGCACGCACGCACGCACGCACGCACGCACGCACGCACACACACGCACACACACAGGCACACAGGCACACACGCACACACACGCATGCGCACACACACACGCACACACACGCACACACGCACACACACGCGCACGCACGCCACCACAGAATCTTAAAACCACAGGCAGCCCTGCCTCCAGCTCACCATGAGTTGCCAGACCCTCCCAGAGTTTCGAAAGGCCCGTAGTTCTGCCAGAGGACATTCCAATCTGAGGTTGCTTTTGTTTCTCCTTATGGTAAGGATGGATCAAACCTCAATTGAACAAAGGCTCCAGGGGCTCCTGGGACTGGTCCTAGCAGGACTGCTTCATTCCTGGCTTAAGGAACAGGCTGTCCCAACTGGGAAGCACAGGTCATTCTTACTTCATTGAGAGTGATAAGGAGGTCAAAAGATGGAGAAAAACATGTGGCTCAAAGTCCCAAGGCCACCTCGGGACAGAGTTCCGCAGAAGGAACCCAAGAGTGCACACATACTCTGAGATGGTGGCCCAGGCGTCTCTTCTGGATTCCCAACTCAGATAACTTGACATTATGACCCTGAGGTGGAGGGCTCGGGTTACTGCCTGTGGCCTCACAGGCTTCTGCAGACTTTTGACCCGGAGGCCCAGACCCCACTGGATACTCTGAGTTACTGAGTGCTTGCGTGTCTTTCGGAGACGAGGAACAGCTGACATGTGTGAGGCATTAGCCCTGTCTGCTCTCCTTGGCACATTGTAGAGCCCCGGGGGAGTTTCCCTTTTAAAGAGGTGGCCCGTCAAAACTGGAGGACTCAGGAGCAGGCTGCCAGTCTCTCTGGGTTTCAGTTGCAGGACTGAAGCCACATTTGTACCCCCCGACCTGCGTGTGTCCGTGGTGAGTGTTGGGGTGCTGGGAAGTAGAGTTGGGTGGAGGCCAAGTGATAATGAGGTACAGAAAGTCATTTCCATTTCTGGGTAGGAAACATCCTGTGAGCAGGGGAGGACGTACAGATAGTCCATATGTTGAGAACGACATGGTACAACACCTTGATGGGAGAGGTCTCCAAGGCGAGAGGTGGTGGACAGAAGGAGCTTCTTAGCCCCACGCAGAAGAAAAGTATTGCTTCCAGGAGCCCGGTATGGTGTGCAGGAGAGGGAGGACGAAACTAAAAGCTGGACCTATTGATTGATGCAGCCAGGGCATGCAAAGCTAGGGTGATGAATGGGAGAAACAGAACTGCAGGGCAGCACACCCAGGAGCTGTGCAGGGCTCCTGGGAGGGTGGGGGGAACCTGGCTATAGAACCTGGCCACCCTGAGGATGGACTGGAGGGCAGGGAAGCAAGAGCTAGTCTACAGGTGGCCCGAGACCCCACGGCCCCGAGGAGCTGCCTCTGTGGGCAGAGGTCAGGGTGAGGGCTCGGCTGCTGGGCCTGAAAGTTCAGCGGTCTAGGGGAGCTCCATGTGGGGGGGGGTCAGCCTGCTGTGCATCTGGAAGGTGAACCGGCTCAGTAGTGAGCCAGAGTGACCCAGTGACAGTCTGTGGGGGGAAGGCATCGGGACAGAGGATACACAGCTCACCCCTCCACATGCAGCCTTCCTGGAAGCTTATTTGGGGGGCCCTAGGTTCGAGACTCTACAAATAGTCAGATAACTGAAGGTAGTACTCCAGGAGCCCGAGAGGGTAGAGAGCTGGGTGGTACCCGAGGCTGGGCATATCCACCATGGGCCACACGGGGGCCGTAAGCAGAGTGTGTGACCTAAGAGATGGTAGGGCTTATGTGGGTACACGTGTAGCTGTCTATATCTGTCTAGGCATCTGAGCGTCTGTTTGCTTAATGTGTGTGGAAAAGTACACACGGATTCAGAAGCATGTCTACACAGCTGGACCTGCTTGTTTGTGGTATGCCCAGGTGTCTGTGATGATCTGTCTGTGATGATCTGTCCACAAGTGGGGGACCCGGCAGGTCTGTGTTTGCATGGATCCCTCTGCACAAAGAACGTTCAGATATGGATACGTGTGTTCACACAGGTCTATTGCAGTTTATGAGGGAGTGTACCTGTACCATGCAGATTTACACACATCCATGTGGAGTATCACCCATGTATATGTGGATGTCTGTTTGGATGTGCTGTGTGACCCATGTTTATGGAGGACAGGAAGTCACAGGTCTGAGAACCCTGTGCTGCTGTGCAGTTGTCTCTACTGCTCCATGGCTGGTTGGTGGCAGGGTCAGGGTCAGGGTAGCCCATATGGGTCTCAGATTACAAGAGAGACTTAGAGGCAGCTTCCTAAGGTCCCATATCACAGCGTGGTTTGGTACAAAGGTCTGTGATAAGCTTTGGCTGATAATTCATTCTGGGGCCACCTGTGCCAGAACCTGGTAACTCCGGGCCCATTGGAGTGCCCTTGCTGGATGCCACACATATTTTGAGTTGGGAAGTGGTTTGCTGTAGCCCTCCATGGCATCCTCTCTGATTCTGGTTGGAGCTGAAGAGCAGTGTTTGGGTATTGCGTGTTTATTATTTTTACTGAGTTCCTTCTGCCTTGGGTAAGTTCCCACAGGTTTTTGTTTGTTTGATTTTGTTTTTGTTTGTTTGATTTTTTTCTAATGAGTACCGCCATCCTATACATACAATGAAGGGATGTGGTTCAAGGCTAACCTTCAGCAACTGAAAGCAACTCTTGAGGCAAGGGTTGCTACCGATCTCTTGAGAAGTGCTCACCAAGGCAGGCAGAAAGCAGTGTCTGAAACACGTGCGCGCACGCATATACACACACACAGCTACACGCACAGAGAGACAAAGTAAACAAGAATGTAAAGAGAAAAAGAGCAAGGTGACCTAAAGTAGCCACTTGGCTTCTGACCTGCTGCTGCTGTCTATACATCAAGGCTGTCAGCTAACCCCTCAGCAGCTCTGTCATTGTCACATCGTGACAAGTTTGACAAGGAGCCTGTAGAGTGTTAGCAAAGGGGGCTGGAGGGAGGCTTCCTAACCCAGCAGAGTTGTTGCAGACAGCTGGAGTTGGAGTTCATTGACAGTGGGATTTTGGAAAAGACCAGGAAGAGACGAAAGACAGAGGCAGAAATAGTGACAGAGAGAGACATGCAAACAGAAGTACGACCCAGTCAAGGCAGGAGAATTACATTAAGAGACACCCCTGAGGCATAAATCTTCCAGAACCAGGACTTTTCTCAACAAAGCTTCTGGTTCACTTTAAGAGCCCTGTTGTGTTGTGGCAGGCCTCTTTTGTTAGTTCAAGCCTAAATTGAGAGTCCTGAACACTGCAGCTCACTTTGCCATTGCTCTGGCCTTAAACATCAATCAGGGAGCAATAGGGATTTCCAGCTGGTTGTGGAAGGATGTTAATGAAATGGAAGGTCCAGAAGACGGGAAAGCAGAGGCTGGAATTCATTCAGTAAACCAAAGGGAACAAATGAAAACAGTGTTGCTACAGAGAGATATGGCTTTCATAACCAGAGCAGGAAGAACAAGAAGGCAGTCTTGGGAAGCTGAATGTATAATTTCTGAAATAAAATATGAAGACAGAGAGGGGAAGTTACTCAAGGACATGGAAAGACAAACACACGCACATCTACACCAGAAACAAGGCGGGGCATGTGGGTGTGAGCCTAGGGAGAGTGTTAAAAGTTCAAGGCTAGCCAAGGCACCGCCTCGAAATGAAGAGTAGGGCTTAGTATGCACGAAGCTATGGTCTAACTTCTTGCACTCCAAAAACAAAATGTCTAGCCTTGGAGGCTACTCCATAAGATCATAAGTTCAAGGCCACCCCCAGCTAATATATTGGAGGATACATGAGACTCTGTCTTGAAAAAAAAAAAAAAGACTCAAAGTCAGCATGTCATTGAGGATGCACAGGTGATGCTGCCCAGAGAAGAAAAAGCATGCCATCTGCAAAGACCTGGAATAATGAAATATTATTTTATTATTATTTACTTATCAGCTGACCTGAGGTTCCTATCAACAGCTCAAGTGAGACAGACTCTTTGGAGCCATGACTTTGGAGACATTACTTCAAGTTCATGGGGAAATGTTTTATAGCCCAGGACTGCATATCAAGCAAAGCTGTTGACCGGGTGTAAAAGCTGACTAGACACAGTCAGGCTTGCAAAAGTTCAGAAATGTGGTCTTCACACACCCACTGCCAGAGAATGTTATGAGGTCTTGCTCCAATCAAGTATGAGGCTAAGCCAAAAAGGGAGGGACAGTTAAAGTACAGATGGTGGGTGGAAGCCATAGCTTCCCCGCCGGCAGCCAGGGTTCCCCAGCGGAGGCATGCGGGGGCATCTGGGGTAGATGGAGGCGAGCTGGGGTGGGGAAGAGGCTGCAGCATCAGGAGACTGGTACCCAGTGGGACAATGTGGGAGGGTCAGAAGTTCAGAACAAACAGGAAGACAGTTTCTAAAAAAGATCTTTCACTCTGCAGCCTAGGCTAGCCTCAAATTTGCCATCCTCCTGCCTCAGCCTCCCAAGTGCAAGATTACAGAAATTATGGATGAGCAAGACAACGCCTAGTTTCGGAGACCCCTTTGTGGCTCAAACAACCCTTCCACAGGGGTCACGTATCAGATAACCCGCTTATCATGTACTTACATTACAATTCAGAACATAGCAAAGTTACAGTCATGAAGTAGCAATGGAAATAATTTTATGGTGGGGGTCGCCACAACGTGAGGGTCTTAAAGGGTCGCAGCATTAGGAAGGTTGACTTTTCCTACCAAAAAGGAGATAGCACAGTGACTTCTCAATTTCAAGGAAGGTGAGGCTGAGAAATCTGACTGACTCCTAAACTCCGAACTGACCAACAGTATAGGAACCCAGAAGCCTATGAGGCCTCACTATTTTGTTTTTGTTTTCTCAGCACCGGAAGCCGAACCCTAGCTTTATGCATTCTAGGCAAATAAAGGCTGCACCACTGAGCGAGAATCCCCAGCTCCTTTAGGCCTTTTAAGCCAATACAGAGATGACAGGAGGAATTTTCACAGTAGTTTTTAACAACCCAAGCTAAGTGTGGTGGTGTACTTGTATAATCCCAGCACATGGGTTGTAGGGGTAGGAGACTAAGAATGCAAGGCCAAACTGGGCAGTAGTGGCCCTTGCCTTTAATCCCAGCACTTGGGAGGCAGAGGCAGGTGGATCTCTGAGTTTGAATCCAGCCTGGTCTACAGAGTGAGTTCCAGGACAGCCAGGGCTACATAGAGAAACCCTGTCTCAACAAAAGTGTTCAAGGCCAGTTTTGGTGACAGGAGACCCTGTCTTAATAACAACAAATTTGAATGAATTTGCGCTCACACGTGGGAAGAAACACATAACCAATAGCCAAGATCTAAACAGATGATTGGCCCTTCCTGGGGAAGCATAGACAGCGATGATCCCAGCCATGAAGGCCCAGAGCTCAGACACTGCTGTGGTTCTGGAAGCAGCAGGGAGGGGTTGCCAGACCCATTCGGTGAGAATTCTAATGCACACTTGACAACAGTGCTTCAGGAGATTACCCCAGAGAGAATTACAAACAAGCAGAATAAATACCACAAGAGAAAAGAACAAGGAACAAGTGAATCCAGGGTGTCCTGTTCCTAAAGGGACCTTGTGCACAATGCCCTGGGAACTAAGGATCCTGCAAGGCACACGGGGGAAAAAACGAGATGCTAAACAAGGAGAGACAGGGCCGGCAGAGGCGCGACAGAGTGAACACGCCGGCCTTGGCGGTCGGGAAGGACTAGTAACTTGAAAGCATAGTGAGATCACCAGGGTGTGGTGGCCACGCCCTGCACTCGGGAGGCTGAGGCAGCAGGATGGCTGCAGGTTCAGGTCCAGCCTGGGTTACAGTATACCCTCATGCATTGTCCTAGCCCACAGGGACAAGTTCTTTCCTGCCCTCCCCTACTCAACAGCCTTAAAATGCGGACACAGACCTCATTGCCAAGCCAGGGAACCGTGGCTGACAGAGCAGGAGGTCTCCATGCCCCTCTTGTCTGCGACAGGTCGGGGCTGAATATGTACGGACGCCCGAGATGATCCAGATGCCACAGAGGAACATGGACAGTGGCATTTTGTATAGGGTCCTGGTTCTCAGGAATCTTGGGGCCTCTTTGCCAAGACAGGGGGAGCTGCGAGGATGACATGAACATAGTTCTTCTCCAATGATGAGGTGCACTGACAGCCGCCACCTGGCCATTTGAGGTGCTAACAGGAGGGAAAGTGAGGCTCAGGGGCCCAGGTGCCTACCAAGGAAATATGGCTGACTATGACCTTTCTTCTCAGGGTAAGGAGGAAAGAGAGGCCTCGGTGCCTGGAGGTGAATAGGTACCCTTGTTGGACGCTGCAGTCCCGGCCTGTCAGAACTTGGGCACTTACAGTGAAATGGGCCCCAAAGGGCAGATCTGCATGAAGGCAGCAAGCCAGATGACAAGAAAACTGCCTTGGGGGGCTGGAGAGATGGCTCAGTGGTTAAGAGTACTGTCTGTTCTTCCAAAGGTCATGAGTTCAATTCCCGTAACCCGCAACTACATGGTGGCTCGCAATCATCTATAATGTGAACGGATTCCCTCTTCTGGCAGGTGTAAATGCAGATAGAACACTCATATACATAAAATAAATCTTTTTTAAAAAGTTTAAAAAAATTAAAAAAAAAGAAAGAAAACTGCCTTGGGCTAGCCCCTTCTGAGTCTCTCTCAGGGTCTGCAATCCTCTAGTCAATGCAGTAACGCCCAGCGGAGAATTGCAGGCAGAATGGGACATTCTGTCACCTCCCTGTCCTGAAAGGCGGTGGAGAGGTTGTAAACAGGACTCACAGTTTTAATTACTTGGACCAAAGGCCTCTGTCCTTTTCCCTGACAGCAGCTCCATCCGGCCCCTTTTTGTTCTTCTGTGCATAGGCCAGCACTGAGGTGCCAAGGCAGCTGTGGAAGCAGATCCCTGGGGACGTTTGGAACTATCTAGGAAACAAATGTTGACCCTCTGGTGGTTCTGGTCTCTGCTGGCCATCTGCGCTTCTGACTCGTTCCGGGACCGGGCGGTGGAAATCATGAGGAACACACCAGTCATCGACGGGTGAGTGTGGCCACCTTTTGAGGTGCCTCCGGGGAGAGGGCCTGGGGAGAGGAGGGAAGGTGTCAGTGTTCCAGCCCCAGCTCCCAGGTCTTCTGAAGCTCAGAGTTTGGTTGGGTTTGGGAGATTCTGAGGTCTCCCAAATCTCTAGTCATATGTCAGAGGCAGGGATCCAGGTCCCTCCATGGGTCTCAGCTGAGGGTGGCTTTACAAAGCTCCTCTTGAGCATCCTTCTGGCTCTCCTCATGCCTTACCTAGGGTCAAGTGCCCCAGTGCCTCTCTTGTTTCTTCATGAAGGTCACGGCGCGTATGGTGGTGCCACACATATCCCCCAAACTTCCCATCCCTCCAACATCACTAGAATACTTGAAGACCTCTTGCCAGCCCCTTACCACCCAGTGGCCAAAGCATTGCCACGCTACTTGTAGTTTTTGCTTCTGCCTACCCCTGCTAGCCAGTCACTTGCCCACTGGGCTATTATGAAAGCCTCTGATGAACCTCCCACGGGCAACTGTGATCCCTGAGGCACACAGAAACTAGAACTGCAGTTTGACCTGGCAGAGACATTTCTGTTCCCTCAGGAGACAGGAATCCAGTGGTCCCATTTTGTCTTCCCATGGTATGTGGAAAGAGATAGGCAGAGTGGCTCCAAGTATGGCAGAGGGCTCCTGAGGCATCTAGGGCCCCATTGCACCCTTCCCCAGCACCAACAATGGGGATGAACTTCCTGGATGGGTTGTAAGTGTCCTCAGACAAAAGTCCCTTTCCTGGAGCCTGCCTAGCCCTGCCTCAGAGAGCTGGCAAGGCTGCCTTGGCAGGCCCATACTTATTCATGTATCCATTCAATGAGCATATCATGATCAGTCTATGCCAAGTGCAAAGGGTGGGGTCAGAGAAGGAAGACAGTCAGTTCAGCGCATTCCCGACCCTCTTCTGGGAGTGACATCATGTCACCTTGCCAGAGGCTGAAGCATGTATTCCTTTGCTGAGGGAATAATTGGGCACCAGCCCTAGGGAGTGTCACTCTTCCTGAGCTTTCCAAAGGAGCTTCCTGGATTGACTAGGAGTGGTCAGGGTGAAGGAGAACTGAGAGGTGGCAAGTGACAGCAAACCTGAGTCAGGTATTGGTGGTTCTGGGTGTAGCTGCTTCCACCTGTAATCCCAGCACATGGCAGGTTGAAGCTAAAGGTCACTGAGGGCTTGAGTCCAGCCTGGATTCCATAATGGCCTCATGTCCAGTCTGGGTTAATAGAAAGGCCCTGTTTAAACATAGACAACTCCAGGCATAGTGGCACACACCTTTAGTCTAGGCACTTGTGAAGCAGAGGCACCTGGATCTCTGGGAGTCTAAGTCCAGCCTGGTCTACACAGTGAGTTCCAGCACACCAGGGCCACATAATGAGATCATATCTCAAAAAATAGGAACAAAAATAAAAAACACAAGAGATTGGGGAGATGGCTAAGTGGTTAAGAATAGTTGTTGCTTTTGTAGAGGACTGGGATTTGGTTCTTTTTTTTTTTTTTTTTTTTTGAGATAAGATTTCTCTGCATAGCCCTGGCTGCCCTGGAACCACTGTCACTCTGTAGACAAGGCTGGCCTGGAAACCAAAGATCTGCCTGCCCCTGCCTCTCAAGTGCTGAAATTAAAGGTTATGCCACTAACTGCATAGCTTGGGATTAAATTCTTAACATCCACAAAGTAGCTTACAGCTATCTGTAAATTCAGTTCCCTCTTCTCACCTCTGTAGGCACAAGGCACACACATGGTACACAGACACATACATGCAGGCAGAAAATGAAATACACATATAAAATTTAGTAAATCTAAAAACTAATAAAACCACAGACAGACTAGGTAAGTGGCATATAGTGGTAATCTCAGCATGTAAAAGGCAGAGACTGGAGGATCACAGCAAATTTTAGGGCAGTCTGGGCTCCATGGAAAGTTTCAGGCCATCCAGGGCTGTACAGTGAGACCCTGTCTCAAAAAAACGTCAACCCTTAAAAGAAAAAGTGTTTCATAACGACATTTGGATAAAGGACTGTGCCTGTGTGCCTCAATGGGACCCTATGAGATTGCCTAGCGAGGCATAGCTGTCCCGGTTTGTAGACACTCCCACATGTTTAAAATGATCTGTCAGTGAATTTCTCTGGACAGATCCTAATGACTACACTGACAGTTAATTATTTACCTTAACAATGCATGCTCTCTGGGAAGATGTCAAGATACTCCATGTTACAGATAAGGAAACGCAGGTGGTAGCCAAAAGGAACTGGGACTGGAGATGGACAGCGGGGACAAAGGCAGAGCTGGGGGTGGAAGGCAGGCCCAGCTTAGCACAGAGGTGCAGTCTCGTGCAAGCAAAATCAACAGGGTACAGATCTGCGGCAAAAGTTCTGCTGTGCCTGCGAGCTAATGAGCCTGCCTTGGCTGCTCCTGGACCATCTGCTGGAGTCTGGTGATGAGTCAGAGCCTGTGGCAGCACAGGCAGAGGTGATAAAGAAAACCTTGTATTAGCTCAGGCGCTAGCTCCCTGCCCTCTCCTTCCTTCACGAAAGCACTGGCTCCCTTGGGACGTCTCAAATCTCAGAGGACCAAAGTCCTTTGGAGTCACAGATGAAGGTGAGCTGAGGTTTGCCATGGGAATAGAGACAAAAAGGAGCCTGGATGCTATGAGTAATTCCTCACTCCCCAAAAGTGGGGAGGTAGGGATGGGGGGGGGCAGACTACCCTAGACATGTCCCGGCTTTCCCTGCAAGGAGGAAATGTAATCTTTGGATTGAAAATATCAGAATCCAAACTGGTACCTGCAATGGTTCCCAGCCCCAGACCCAGATTTTACAGCAGAGCAGGGGCCTGCCCTTTCCTCCTGCCTGGTGTTGGCTGGGGCATGAGGAGGCCACTTGGCCTGGAGTGCAATTAGGAATTTCACCTGAGTGAAGGTGTGCTCAAGTTAGAGCTATTCCACCTGTGGGGCTGCAAGTCAGTCTTGAGCTGTGGGATTTTGAACTGGAGAAGAGCAGCCTGCAAGCCAACTGGTTCGGAAGCCTACAGGGCCAAGCAGACTTCCTAACCCACCTTGGATCCCTCCCTTGTCCCCTGCCCCCAGACACAATGACTTGCCTTGGCAACTGCTGAGTTTGTTCAACAACCAGCTGCAGGACCAGAGGGCGGACTTGAACACGCTGAATGAAACGCACACCAACATCCCCAAGCTGAGAGCTGGCTTTGTGGGAGGCCAGGTACAGCCTCTGGTGTCCCACTGCTCTGTCTGCTCTCCCCTGCAGCCCCCGTGGGACTGATTGGGTATGGTCTGCCTTACTGAAGCATGCTTCAGGGCCCCAGGGATCCAGGAGGGCAAGAGAGCAGAACCATGTGTACACTGGGGTGGGCTCAGATGTCAGTGGTCTGAGCAGTCAGCTATTCCTCTCGGCTCCCAGTTCTGGTCCGCGTACTTGCCTTGTGACACCCAAAATAAAGACGCTGTGAAGAGAATATTGGAACAGATGGATGTCATACACCGCATGTGCCAACTGTATCCTGAGACCTTCCTGTGCGTCACCAACAGTTCAGGTGGTGTCTCACAAGGCCTCAGTGTCCTCCTGCCGGGCTGGGTTTTGAGTATGGGGTGGGACTTTGAACCTGGAATGTCCAGCGCCGACCCTCTCCTTTGTTTCCCGTAGATATCCTACAGGCTTTCCAGAATGGGAAAGTGGCCAGTCTGATTGGTGTGGAAGGCGGCCACCTGATCGACAGCAGCCTGGGCGTACTGCGGGCACTCTACCATCTGGGCATGCGGTACCTGACCCTCACCCACAACTGCAACACACCCTGGTAAGGGGTCCCTGTGAACACCCTGGGCTGTGGTCAGAAAAGGAAACCACATGTCCTCTGCCATGCCCGGAACCCAGGCCAGGCCTTCTTAGCTGGGCTGCCACGTGGGGGCTGCGACTGCTCCTCTGTTCCCGGGACACATGTGTGTTTCCCTTCAGGGCCGACAACTGGCTGGTGGACAAAGGAGACGACAAGGCTGAGAGCCAAGGACTGTCAGACTTTGGGAAGGTGAGGGGGAAGGACCACATTCCCCCCAAAACAGGGCAGAGGGCTAAGAGGGTTTCCAGCACAGGGTGTCACACCTCAGTCCTCCACAGTCACGTAGAGCTAACAGTGCTTTTTCCAGGACAGGGTCAGGTGGACCCCTGCGTACTTAGAATGCTGCTGAGTCCTGGGTACCCCACAACTTCCAGCCACTAACGGCTTAGTTGACGCTCAGTGTTGCTTCTTCCATGTCTCAAGCTCAGAAAGGCTGGGAAGCGGGCCCAATCCAATCTCCCCTCCCCCCTTCCCCCCTCCCCAGCGAGTGCTGAAGGAGATGAACCGCCTGGGTGTCATGATTGACTTGTCTCACGTGTCTGTGGCCACCATGAAGGCTGCTCTGCGGCTATCCAAGGCTCCAGTCATATTTAGCCACTCCTCTGCCTACAGCCTGTGTCCAAACAGGCGGAATGTACCTGATGACGTACTCCAGATGGTGGTAAGGACTCGAGGAATGAAGGGGAGCCCCTTGCCTCCTGGGGGCCCTCTCCAACCTTCACCCCCGTCCCTCTCTGAGCAGAAGAACACAAGCAGTCTGGTGATGGTTAACTTCTACAGTGAGTTTGTGTCCTGCTCAAAGGATGCCACCTTGTCCCAAGTGGCTGGTAAGTGGGTGTGACCACACAGTGGCCACGTGGGGGAGGGCCCTGCTTAGGACTCACGCCTGCTACTTCCTACAGACCACCTGGACCACATCAAGAAGGTGGCGGGCGCTGGGGCTGTGGGCCTTGGAGGAGATTATGATGGTGTTACCAAGTAAGACTGGCATGGTGTTCTATGATGGGGTTATGATCCTGTAGGCTCTAGTTTTTAGCCTCGACTTTATTTGGGGTTCCTTAAGTCTCTACCTCCCTTCCAACCCAACCCTACGTAGGAGAGAAAGAAGGTTAGAAGGGAAAGGGGACATAAGACCTCTACGACTTCCAGCTGGGTGGGGTCGTTGGGCTCTTCAGGGCTATACCAACCTCAGTCGTCAGGACATCCCGCAGTCCAGTCAAACAAAGGGCAAAGGCAGCAGGATGAGCAAGCAGCCTTCCTCCTCCTCTGTCAGTCTCCTGGAAGCCCCTTCCTCTCTTGCTGGGCTCTGATATTTATACTCTCCAGAGTCCTCAGACTTCCACTAACTCCAGCTGGCAAAGACCATGCCTCTCTCTGAGCCCCACGAGGCTGTTATCAGCTGTGGATAAACACATTCACATAACATAGCGGAGTTTTTAAAGAGACTAAAACCTGCACCACATGATCCTCTTTGTGTGTCCTGATGGGAAGGTGTGTCCGGTGCAGGATGTTTTGCTGCAAGCCTGCTCTTATGGCCTTCATGTGCCTGGGGAGTGTCCCGTCTACAAAGCCTGGTCCTCTCCATCTTGGCTCAGGCTTCCTGTGGGACTGGAGGATGTTTCCAAGTACCCAGATCTGATAGCGGAACTTCTCAGGAGGAAATGGACGGAGACCGAGGTCAAAGGTGTACTAGCTTACAACCTGCTGCGGGTCTTCTCTGACGTGGAAATGGTGAGGAGAGAATGCCATCTGGGTTCCCCGCCCTTCCCCCAGCCCCAAGGCAGGCTGCCTAACTTGTGTCTGCCTCCAGGTAAGCAATAACATGCAAGGTCTTGAGGAAGAGCCTATCTCCCTGGCTAAGCTGGATGGCGCCTGCAGGACACGCTACGGCTACTCACAGGCCCCCAGCATCCACTTCCAGAGAGGGGCCCTGTTGGCCTCCCTGGCTCCCCTGCTCTTCAGTCTGCATCTCCTGTGACATCCTAAGGACCAGAACCTCCTTCAGAGCACTCAGAGCTCAGGGAACACTGGACAAGCCCAGGGCCCCTGCTGCCCATGTAAAACCACACCCTCTCCCGAACAAGCAGTGGGCCTACCTGGGGACAGCTCAAGGCACAGGCCTTCAATAAACACAGCTCTTTAAGTCCCGAGTAGGCTTGCTGTAGTTTCTCAGCCCTAGGACATTCCAGGCAGCAGGAGAACAGATTTTGTGAGAATGGGCCCCGTGTGCACAGGGGCATGGGAGAACCCGAGTTCGTGGAGGGAAGGGCTAGAAGGAATGCAGAGGTCATCAGCTAGATTAAAAATCACGGTCCAGGTTCCAGTGGCATGCCCCCCCCCACAGGTACTCATGTGCACACAGCCCCCGCCCACATAAACTCACTAAGTCGTACATATATGTCATACATGGGCACATGTACTCTGACACAATCCATATGAGGGTCACACATACACCCGTGTGTTTATCTGGGTTCCGTAGCGTTGGGAAGAGACCCAGAAAATCTGAATTTGGTCTAGCCTTGGAGGGTGGGATTCTCTGAGCCTGTCTCACCCAGCTAACAGCAGGTCTTTCCAGGTTCACGGGGGCAGAGGTGGTTTCATGTGTTACCTATCATGGCTGTTTGTGTGCAACAGAGCGTCAGGCCTCACGATGAGGACACTCAAGGATGAGTCTGGTGGACAAACGCATGAGGGGCAGCATAAAGCAGTCCTGCTGAGTGGCCTGTCACCCCTCTGGTCCATGCTGCTTAGATACTCCTCATGGACACGGGCAAGAGAGCCTGTCCCTGCCTGCTCTGAGAGGTACCCCATAAGGGGTGGAGGATGTTGCTGTCTGAGTAGTTGAAGCCCCGTGGCCATCTATATGTATCCCGTTCAGATCTGCCCTCCCTGAAAAAAAACTGAGCGGCTGATGACCACAGCCCATGGGGGCTAACCACAGGGCCACCCACCTGGCTTTAATAGTTAATTTCTTGAGGCAGGTTCATGTGTATCCCAGGTGGTCCTCCAACTCACTATGCAACCTCGGATAATCCTGAACTTCTGATCCTCCCACAGCACCTCCCAAGTGCTGTCATTACACGTAGTCCACCTCACTTGGTTCATACCAGACTTTATAAGTTCTAGGCAAGCGTGCTACCTACGAAAGCCCTTTAGAGTTCTCTCTGTCACCCCCCTACCTGTTCACAGGTGCCACCAAGGAATGAAAGGACAGGGGCCTGCATACCAAGTGTGTGAGTATTGGCACAGAACAAGCCTTGGTCCTGTCCCTGTGCCTGTCACAGCATGGCCCACCAGGCATAGTCCTTCTGACTCAGTCGACACTGCTTGAGGATCGCCCTCCGGCTACTTAGGATCAATTTATGCCGGGAAATACTTGGGAAAGGTTTCTGTGCCCACTGTCTGGCCGGCGCAGTGAGAAAGGCCCCCTGGTGGATTCCCAATGTATTACACTCATTTTGCCTGCTGGGAAGTAAAGGGGCAGAAGTCCTAAAACAATCCTAGACCCCAGCTCTCAGGATAAAAGACTACGATTGAAATCAGCCCAGGCTGCATAGCAAGACCCTGTCTCAAAACTTCTAGTTGCCTAAAATAATCTGTTGTTGTTGTCAGGGTCTCATGTAAGTATGGGTGGCTCCAACTCGATGCAGCAGGAGGACTGAATTCCTGATAACGAAAATAATCCTAGACTCACAGTGAAGCTCCCATGGGGTGAAGCATCGCCCCTGGTTCTGAAGTTGTTTACTTATCCAATTGTTCCACTTTACATCACTATCTCTCTTTTAAAATGATGAGGCTGGGCGTGGTGGTGCACGCCTTTTATTCCAGCACTCTGGAGGCAGAGAGGCAGGTGGATCTCTGTGAGTTGAGGTCAGAGAGGGCTACATAGAGAAACCCTGTCTCAAAACAAGCAAACAAGAACTTGTACATGTATGGACACAAGTATTGGAGGTCAGATGACACTTTTAATTTTTTTTCGAGACAGGGTTTCTCTGTGTAGCCTTGGCTGTCCTAGACTCACTCTGTAGACCAGGCTGGCCTTGAACTCACAGCGATCTGCCTGCCTCTGCCTCCCAAGTGCTGAGATTAAAGGTGTGTGCCCCTACACCCATCTCCACCCCAGCCCAGATGGCAATTTTGAGAGTTGGTTCTTTCCTTCTACCATGGGTTCCATCAAACCAAACTCAGGTCAGCAGGATTCGAAGCAAGCTTTTACCCACTGACCATCTTCATGTCCTAAGTTTCCACCTTCTAAAACACCCAGGTCTTGTCACGGTCAAGGATGCCACAACAGGTTTCACAGAGGTGGGGACAAAGCTGGATCCCACCCGTGGGTGCGGGTTATGTTGGTGTTTGTGGGCATGATCTGGGTATTCCTCTGTCTGTCTAACAGAGTGAGGCGGCTCTTGGAGCGATTACAACCATTTGGGAGGCCATTGGGATGCATGTGAAGCACATCCTGACTGTAGGCCAGGTTATTTCACACACCCAAAATCCAGGTAAATTGGGGGAGCCTCCCATAATGCAAAGTACCTACCAGAATCATACATCCACCTTGAACAGTATAAACACACACACACACACACACACAGAGTTTAGTCACTGGAAACAGTTTGTCCCGACCCTTCCCCTGGAGTTAAAGATCAAACCCAGGGCCTTGAACTTGCTAGGCAAGTGCTCTACCACTGAGCTAACCTACCCCAACCCCCAGTGAATAAGTCTGAAACCATGTATAAAAGGAAGGAGAGGAGTCCAGAGGCCAGTGGAGCAAATAACCAGGAAGGAGAGTCTGGACCTCTTGAGAGGCCAGAGTGGGAGGACTTAAATTCAAGGCCACCCTGGGCTACACAGTGACATTTCCTCATTAAAACAAAACAAAAAAACCACCAAAACCCTCTCTAGATGAATTTTTGTGGATGGGTGTTTTGCCTGCATGTATGTCTGTGCACCTTGTTTGTGCCTGGTGCCCACAAGGTCAGAAAAGTATGTCAGATGCCCTGGAACTGGTGTCACGATGATTGTGAGCTGCCGTGTGGGTGCTGGGACTTGAACCCTGGTCTTCTGGAAGAGCAGCCAGTGCTCCTAACTTCCAAGCCAACTTTCCAGCCCTGAGGTCTCTAAAAAAGAAAAAAAGCAGCAGGAAATGGTGGCTCATAACTGTAGGCCTTGTCTCAAAAACAGAAAGTTTCTAATGCCAGCAGGCAGATCTCTGTGAGTTCAAGTTCAACTCACTATGAGTTCCAGCACAGCCAGGGCTATACAGAGAGACCCTGTCTCAAAAACACCAAAACAATTCCATAGTAATGGGAACAGGGACTGTCTCTGACATGAACTGATTGGCCTGCTCTTTGATCACCTCCCCCTGAGAGGGGAGCACCCTTACCAGGCCACAGAGGAAGACAATGCAGCCACTCCTGATGAGACCTGATAGACTAGGATCAGAAGGAAGGAGAGGAGGACCTCCCCTATCAGTGGACTTGGGGAGGGGCATGCGTGGAGAAGTGAAGGGGGAGGGAAGGTGGGATTGGGAGGGGAGGAGGGAGGGAGCTACAGGGGGGATACAAAGTGAATAAGGTGTAATTAATAAAAATTAAAAAAAAATCAAACACCACCACCAAAACAAACTAGAAGGTACAAGGAAGGAAGATGGCTAGGCTGGCCCTTACAGTTACTATACTGCCCTAATGTTATCTGGGGTTACACAGCCATGTGCTTTTTTGAGCTACTCTTTGGAAGTGTATGGTGTGACATGTGGTCAATTTGTTTGGTGTGCATGTGTATGCATTTATAGTTCAGAGGTTAATAGTTGTCTTTCTCAATCACTCAACCTTTTCTTATTTTTTTGAGATAGGGTTTCTCTGTGTAGCCCTGGCTGACCAGGCTGGCCTTGAACTCACAGACAGCAACCTGCCTCTGCCTCCCAAGTGCTAGGATTAAAGGCATGCGCCATTATGCCCAGCTTCAACATTTTTTTATGTTTTAAGAATCTAAATCTTTTTTGGATTTTTAAGACAGGGTTTCTCTGTGTAGCCTTGGCTGTCTTGGGACTTACTTTGTAGAGCAGGCTGGCCTCAAACTCTGCCTGCTTCTGTCTCCCTGGGTGCTTGGGCCACTTCGCCTGGTGTGGCTCCATGTCGGGCTTTTTAACAGGAGTTCTGGGGATTCAAACTCATGTCTTCATGCTTGTACAGCAAACACTTTGCTGAAGGAGTGCCCCCTGCCCCGACCCCCAGGCAGTTTCTGAGCACTGCTCCCCTCTCAAATGAATCAGGGATGAGCAGGTGCCAAGGCAGAGATGACACAAGGAGGCTGTGTACCTTCCAGTGCAGGGGAAGCTGGGAAGTAGGATGTGCTGAGACCAGAGGACAGGTTGAGGGGCCCAGAACTCAAAAAGAAGCATCTCAAATTGGAAATAATCTTTATAGCAATAAATCAGAAACCTGACTGTAATTCCACTACTATGTACAGCCTGAGACTCTTCAACCACACTTCCCTTCTCCCCAAAAGCCGGCCTTCAGGGATACAGGCCCCTCCCCATTCTTGACTTCATGCTGAGATGGGGTCTAGCCCATAGTTCAGCAGACTTACCCAGGAATTCTCCAACAATCAATTTATTGACTTATGACAGCATTTTAAAGGCAGATGCACCCATTTTGATGAACCCAGAACAAACCCCAATCCACTAGTGTCCACAAATTCCCCCTCCAGGACCCAGGGAGCTCACAGGCTGTCCCGTGACTGCAGCTACTTCCAACACCTAACAGGTAGGTTGACTTCGGAAGCTTTGAGGGGCCCATGGCTAGATTGTTCCTTGATCCCCGCAACCTAACTTGTAATGTGGGCACCAGGGCTCCACAGTGCAGAACAGAAGAGACTACCCGGTGAGCCCAGGCAGTCTCCAGATTTGCGTGTAAGCCTGCGGGCAGCTCTATGCTGCTCAGCCTGTGGAGAGGGCCACGACAAACACACCCCATCTGCTGTGTGCTTTCTACTTTGGCAAAAGAACAAAATCACCAGGAGTTTTAAGAACACGAGTAAACCTCAGGAGACAGAAAAACAGAATAGCAGCCTGTACATACAGCCAGGCCACCCCAGTCAGCCTCACTAGCTGCTTGCTGGCAGCTTCCCCGCTGTGATAGGATGGACAAGAGCTGACAGCGGCCCAAGGTGACTGTCCCACATTCCCTTTGTTAACCACCCCGCCTTTCCCTTGAGAAGGCAGAAAGCAGCAGCCTTTCCTAAGATGACAGGAGAGCCAGAGGACCTCCCCTTCAAGAGAGAGAAGCTCTAACAAGGCCTGAGGGCTGTGACACTGCAGGGCCTGTGAACATCCGGCAGAGAGCTCAGGCCAAGTGGTCCAAGTTCTTCCAGAGGCAGCTGCCGAGTAAGGTTCACGGATCTCTTGGGAGGACCTGGACTTGAAACTGCATTGAGGCTCTGTTCCTGTGGGCTGGGGAAGGGAGGGACAGAAAGTCAAGCAGGCTCAGCCAGTTGGCAGTGGTAGCCAAGACCTCAGCCCTGGGAGGATGGAGGAGAGCAACCACTTATAAAGGCCCCAGGTCAGCGCTGGTGGCACTGGATACCTTGGTGCATAAGCGTTTACAGGAACCTACTCAGGGCTGTCACACAATGGGGTTTCCTGTCTGCACAGGTGGGGGAGAGGTTCCCAAGAGTTGCCTGGCAAAGGAGAAGTGGCTCTGGCCCTCACTGGGCACAGCCAACAACAAGTGTGCAGTCATTGGAATCTGAAGGCCCCAACACACTGAGCTGAAGTCCACACACATCTACTCGCCAAATCTTGTCAACTCTACACAGGCAGAGGACAAAAGTGAGCTTGCCATCTTCCAGCTGTGGCCCACAGTCACAGAAGTCACCCACACACTTGTGTAAATCCAATGCCAGGACAGAGACTTGCTGCCCGACCTAAGGCTCAGTTCTAAGGCGCCAGCTGGACAGGTTGGAAAAGAGCCAAGGCAGCTATGAAGGGTTGGAGAAAGTTGAGCGCAGAGTGGGGCAGAGGCCTCCAGTACCTCACAAGACAAGGAGGCAGCCCTTGCCAAGGGCGTGCTAGTTCCGCAGGGCAGCCAGCCTGGAAACCAACAAAAGAGATTGCGGTAAGAAAGGCAGAGGGGACCAGCAATATCGTGAACCAGCGCTAGACATAAGGACCCACTTAAGACTCAGGTCTCAAAGTTGTTCCGGAGGAATGGTGAAAAGATGCCAGAAACAGCCATGCGCTGCCATTCTGAGGAAGGGCACAGAATTCCCTTCTATAAGGAGCTGCTGGCTCCGGCGGACTGACGGCAGTGCTCTGGTGCCGAACTACCCAGCTCTACACACGGGGCTTCCCTCTGCCCTTCCCAACAGTCCATAAGCGGGACAGGTCTCAGGGCCCCAACCTGCACTGGAGAAGGACTAGAGCCAGGGTTATGGCATTCACTCAGGCAGGACCCACCTCCGAGACAGCTGGTCCTCCTGGCTGCGCACGGAGCTCTCGCCCACCGCAGAGGCTCCCTCTGGAAGCTGGCTGAGCTGGTCTAAGACCTCCAGGCCATTTTCCTCAGCAATCTGCACAATGAGGCTGTCAACCTGCTCCTGAGGCGTGGTCAGCGTGGTGGCAGAGCTCACAGAATCCTCCATTACCTGAGGAGAGGTTCACTCTGGGCAGAGTGGCCATGGAGACCCCGTGGCACCATGAGGCACTGCAACTGTTCTGTCTGTGGTGGGTACACCTGCACTCCTGTGAAGGCCAGCAGCTAGCACAGTGTCTTCCCAATTCTGCTTTCTACAAGGCGGTTTCTCACTAAACCCAGTGCTCCCCATTCCAGCCAGGCTGGCTGGCCAGCAAAGCCCTGCATTCACCTGTTTTGGGCCCCTAGCACTAAACTGCCATGCACCAAGCTTTTATGTGGGTGCCAAGAACCCACTCATGCCTTCAGGCTTGTATAAGAAGCACATTACCAATGAACCATGCCTCTAACCCCGACTGAGGCTCTTGCTCACTCTTCCCCAACACCACTCTTTACAGGCTTCTCTCTAAGATGCTTTTCCTGGCTCCCCTGGCCATTCCTGTCCCACATCTAGCCAGCCCCACCTCAGGGACCTTTCTGAACTTCTGTGTGCTGGTCTATCATGTGGGCCTCCCCAAAAAGGGCTGGTGTCCTGTCCCTCCTGTCTCCCAGTGCTTTTTGTGTCCAGCTCAGTCCAGCCTCCCATCCGGCCTTAAATAATGACCACCTACCGACGTGTGTACATCCAGGTTCTGCACCTGCTGCTCAAACCTGTCCATCACTGCAGACACCTTCTGAAGGTCCATGGCACTCAGGGCCTTGTCCAGAGCTTTGGTCACCTGTGCCATATTCTTGGTTACCTGTAGTAGGATTAGGGACACAAACAGAGTTAAAGGTAGTCAAGGGCTGCAAGCCAGAGATAGGTCATCAGGATTCTCAGATGGGACCCCTGGGCCTCAGCACAGTCACTTGAATATAGCTGGTGATGCAGTGGAATTCTAGGGGTCTACCCATTTTGAACTAAGAGGAACTAACAGGTCCATCTAACTTCTAGGATGTTAGGATGTGGGATGAAACTATGGGATCCAGGCTTTCCTGAGGCCTTCCTGTGTCCAGTACTTGCTGGTGCAGCTTCCCTCTATCCTACGGCTACTCCAGTTCCAGCCACTAAATCCCACAATACATGTGGCCACACAGCTCTGTCGTCTAGCACTTACCCCCTTCATGGTCACAGCTGTCTGCACCTTGGAGGCTACTGCATCCACACGGGATGCCATGCGGAGCCAGTTCACACCTTCATTCTTCTTGCGGATGGCGTTTTCAGCATACACACGGGCACACTCCACATTTTTCTGCTGTAGGGCCTGAGATTCACAGGGACATATTTATGGAGAGGCTTGTATGCCTCTCCAGGGAATGGTTTAACTTGGAAATGGTAGGAGGCTTTCAGTTTTCTAGGTGCAATCCTTAGAA
This sequence comes from Pachyuromys duprasi, assembly GCA_028658305.1. Classification (NCBI taxonomy): domain Eukaryota; kingdom Metazoa; phylum Chordata; class Mammalia; order Rodentia; family Muridae; genus Pachyuromys; species Pachyuromys duprasi. The sequence goes on from CM053744.1 coordinate 57,757,196, forward strand.
ATGTGTTAGCCTTGTAAAACTGCAATGGCACCATCTGGAGTATGGGTATCCAGACAGACGGATGGCACAGACCAGCCCTTGGGGGTCTGGTTCTACCACTGCTGTTCCTCCAGGCTACATCTGCACAGGAGAACAGTGACAAAGGCCAAAAGAATGGGAGGTCCAGGCAGGCTGTCATTACCAACAGCCATGGCCTTGGAGCTGCTCTAAAGTGCTGCTCACATCTGGATGCTCTGGGACCAGTCACCCTACTTTGCCTTCTGTTCTATCTTTAGGACCTCCTTGCAAAAACCTCAGTGAGCTTCACATCTTCCCGACCCCAGTATCAATGCCTCTCCCCTGATCCTGACACCTCCAGCAGCAGCCCTAAGGGAAAGAAAGCCAATAGAAGCAGGTGGGAGACATGGCGAATACCTGTAATCCTAGCATGCAGGAGGCAGAGGCAGGTGGATTGCTGTGAGTTTCTACAAAGTGACTAAGGCTACACAGAGAAACCCTATGACTCCCTTGCCCCCAAAAAGGAAGCCAGTAGAAGATGATGACACTGGACAGAGACAGCTGGAAGGCCACATCTTGATCTTGGAAGGGAGGAAGAAGGAAGAGGGCGGACCATCCACGAGTTCTGCTGTGACATCACTGTGGGCGGGGAGGGTAGGGGCTATTACCCTCCCCTCATGCCCGCTTGTCTCCAGTATGAAAGGAAGCATCTCAATCCTCCGAAAGCAGTGTGGGCTGAATCACAAGTCTGAACAAAGAAGACACTAAAGTAACACGGAGGGAAACACTGGGGGTGGGGGTGGGGGTGCTGGCTCTCACCTGCAACCCTGCCAATGGCGTGAGGTTAGCTTGGGCTACACAGTGAGTTCTGCGTCCACCTGGACTACAGTACTCAATCTCAGAAATAAAATGAAACAAAATACAAAGGCAGTGGAGAAAAGAAAGAGCCCAGGGCAGAGAACTTACACACCTTCTTCACCTTGGCCTGCTCAGCCTTGGAGTCCTTCTCTGCCTTCTTGGCCAGCTTCTCCAGCTGCTTCGCTGTGAACTGAGCAGAAACCACAGCATGCTGAGATGCACAGGTGGAGCCCTCCCTCTACCCTACACCTCCTGCCTCCTCCTGTCCTTGGTCCAACCCTGTGCTAAGCCACAAAGCCTCAAAATGTAAGTCCTGATGGCCTCTGTGAGGCCGTGAGAAACTGCAGCAGCTCCAAGGGCAAATGCCCCAAAGCCCCACCTGGTTCTGAGTACCCATGTGCAAGGGAGGACTACAAGAGGTCATCATCTCTACACCCTAAACCAAATCCTCCCCCAGAGTGGAAGGCCAACAAGGTAACTCTCACCAACCCTGCCGCAAGGACTTTCAACTCACAGAAAACACACAAGAACCTCTTTCAGGCTACTCAAGCAGTGACATGAACTAAAAGTGCTCTCTGTATAGAACCTGCACATATAGCTTCCTTACTTCTTTGCCAACAAGAAGAAATGATGTCAGCATACCTGTGACCCCTCTGGCAACAGAATTCAGGGCTGGACACCAGACCCTGGCCACTAGCAAACAAGGCTCATACACTACCCTCCTTAGGGCACATGCCACCACTTGACAACCTGTGTGAAAACAAACCACACCAGAGCCACGTTCAGGTGCTGTTACTCGCTCCTGCCCAGACCCAAGGCAGACAGAAACAAGATAAAATTAACCCTCACAGCCACTTGTGAGGCACTGAGAGAAAAGCAGCGGAAACGTGCCACAGAGCATGAGGCAGGTACAGACCCCTCTCTCACAGGAGGCACTTGCAATTGCCCATAAAATTCTCCTTCAAGCATTTTTAAATTCCAGTCTACGGTTTGAAATGCTTAGTAAAACACCAAAGCAAGTGTGTGCCGCCCCAGCCCTGTTTCTTAAAGATAAGTCTGAGCGATGTACTTCTCCTTAGCCAAACACAAAGAATGACCCTGCGTCTGGTCAGCAGTGTGAGCCCTGTGTGGTTGTCATTCAACTACAATCATTTCCCCATGAGTTCCAAGAGCCGATGCTGCTGTAATTCTTGTCGTTATTTGCTGGTTGCCAGGACAGGACTGGGGAAGGGCGGCTTAGTACAAACCTTCAGCTGGAACAGGGTATCTGCAAAGACAGAGGAAACAGCTTAGCAGGTGGACTCAGTGAGAGCCCTGCAGTTGCTAGAAGCTGCCTCATGCCTGACAGACAGGCCAACGGTGCAGTCAGAAGATAGACCATGTTAGACATGGGGCTCCAAGCCAGCAAAGACCCTCACCAATCCTGTCTGTCAGGCACCAGCCACTCTCAAAGGCTTACTTTAAGGACAGCTAGGATAATGCAGGCAGCTCTTGCCACGGTCAGAATAGTGATGGCGGCTTAAATTCACTCAACTTTACAAAAGACATTGCATTGACCTGACATTCTTTGCCTTTAAGTACCAAACTTAATCTTTAGTACTTAATGGTTGGTATTGCATGATCTTTCCTTTATCTTCCCAAAAGTAAATAGACAAAACTGGTAATGGTGATAAGTCCTAGGTAATCAAAGAAGTTACTCCATGACAGATGCCATTTCTAAGCCACAGTAGAGGCCCGGAGCACTGGCCCTACCTGTACAAAACCAAGGAAAGAACTCAAATGTGTATAAAAAATATAATTGCTAACCAAACCTGCTATTCACTCAAAAATTTCAGACAGGTAAACTCAATTTCTTGTTCACTTATTTTTGATGTGTTGAGACAGGATCTTGCCTCAGGCTCACTAGGCAGCCAAGGATGGCAGTTCTTGGACCTTCTGAGTCTTCTGTCTCCACAGCTTGCGGGCTGGCATCAATACTAAAGCCAGCACACCAAGTAACTGGTTCCATTTCTAAATCTGCAGAGGGCTGTGCTCTTGATTCCTGAAAAGGCTTACCCTACCGGTCCAGAATGAGGACACTGAGGGTCTACAGATGCAAAATAAGGCCCAGCAGAGACCTGTTGGGGTACAATGAACTCTGTGCAGCCACCACCCTCAGTGCAGGCCAGATGCACCACATGTCATCATGCATGGCCAGATGCACCACACTTGACTGTGACTCTTGGGGAAAAAAAAAAGACAATGACAGGAGGTACAGTGTCACCCAGGCATCTCACTAGAGTTAAGACACTGGCCACGTCTCCCATCTCAGTCTGTATTTTCATCTAGACTCTAGGGGGACTGAACTCTGAAAAAAAAAAAAAAAGAGCTGGTATGAGCCTAAGAAAAGTTCCCTCTCAGGAGCAGAGCAAACTGTGATGCAAGAAAATCCTTTATTGGTGGGACGTAGGGACACAGTATAGAATTCCTGTGTTTTTCTTCTGTGACAGTTGTATAGCGTTCTACATTTCAGAGAACAGTTTTAAAAAACTCCATTACAGCTGTACTTGGCGGTGCACACCTTTACTCCCAGAAGTGAGGAGGCCAGCTTGGTGTACATAGTAAGTTCCAGGCAAGCCAAGGCTACAGACGGAGACTGTCTCATGCAAACAAAAACTCTGTCACACCAGCACACCAGCCCGTAAAGCCTGCATGAGTTCTTTGGGAGTTTACAGCTCAGAACACTGACAGGTCGAAGTGAGTCAGATAACCAGGCGCGGTTCCCTCCCAAGCTGTTAACCTAAGGATAATGGCAGAACAGGACATGTAGCTCTTACCTCAAGGAGCTACTAGCAGGGAACCCATACGCTACTGCTTGGTACTTGAAATCCTTTGTATCTGAATCATTCCTACTTCTCTGGGTACCATTCAGGCGTCAAAATATGCAACTACCAGTTTTCTGGTGCCTTCTGACCACATCCCAGGGTCCCCAAAGCAGAAGCAAAACAAACAGGGAGAATTTGGATCTGAGGTCATTCGGACAAAATTCAGGGTTTGGGTCCCAGGACAGGGGCTCAGGCCTAGGGAGTTCTGATCAAGGACAAGACCCTGGGGTAGGTAGTGGCAGGGGTTTGAAGTCAAGAAGCGAAAGCTAGTTCCTGTTGGGTTGTGGGAACGAGGCCCAGGAGAGAGTTTCAGTTAGGATGTAAACCGGTCCTGGTCAGTATGTGGGGTGCAGACCCAAGGGCAGATTCTAGACGGGGTCTCGAGTCAGGGGCCGGTCCCTGTCCTGATGTAGGGTTCTAGGCCCAGGGACAGGGTCTGGGGCTGAAGCCCCAGGACGGATCCGGATGAGTTATTGGCCTGAGGCTAGGTGTCTCCAGAGTCCCGCTCCGAACCCGAAGTGGATGACAGCCCCTTACCGTCCATGGCCAACCGGGCAGCACACCCCTCAGGGCGGCGCAGGGGATGAGAACGTTCGGACCAGCACTACCCGTGAGGACTTCCGGGATTTCCGGTCGCCCGGCCTGCTCTCGCGAGAAGACGGAGCCGGGTCTTGGGTGGGGCTTAGGCCGGACTGGCGCCGCACGCGGTTGCCATGGTAATGAGCTCCGGAAGCGGAGCTTGAGTTTTGTGAGTTGGTGGGGTTACGCGAGCCTAAGGCCGCCGGACAGGGGCGGCGGGGTCACCTATGGGCCAGTCGAAAAGCAAACCCAGAGAGAAGAAAGGTAAAGGGCGCCGCCTGGCGGCGAGGCCCGCCCTCCGAGCAGGCGTCCTCGGGCTGTAGGTCTAACTGATTATCCGTGTGTTTCAGTTGAGGAGCAAAAGAAGAGCTCCAGCTTTGTAATTGCAAAGGCTAAGGAGAAACCAGTGGAGAAGGAGGTGAAGCAGCCTGACAAGGAATCCTTGAGTCAGCCTCCCGACAGTTCGCACTTTGTTGCAGCGACAGCCAAGCACTCAAAGCCTTCCTCTTCCTCTGAAGGTAGGAGACCCAAGGAGACCCGCTAGTCAAGTCATCTGGGAAGGGGCCCATTTCTAAGACTCTTAACGATACTGGAGGTAATTATGCAGGATTCGTGGTGCAGTAAGTTCAACAAGAGCGCAGGCAAACTTGTTAGTTTAGTCCAGTCTAGGCTATAGTAGGAATTTCAAGGGCATCGTTTATATATGGAGACCCTGTTTCAGAAGGAAAAAAAATTAAGAAGAAACTTCTTGAGTGATCTGTACAGTGTCCGCAAGGAGGGTTGGGTGACTTCTGATTCTGCTGTGATTTCTTCAGCATGTTACAGCTTGAAGCAAAACCTTGAGTGATTTGGTCCAGGCTGGAGTGTGATTCCTGATGTCCTTCAGCCTGGGGGCAAAGGTGGGAGGGCTTCTGAAGAAGAAAGGATCGTGAATGGGCAAAAGTGTTTCTTTTCATACAAAGTCTCGAAAGAACGTGGAAGACACCAGAAAGTGACAGTGTGCTGCCAATTTCACTTTTCCTTGAGACAGTTTGTCAAATGTATTCATGTTAGTATGACCACACCTGTGGTGTGGAATCGGTGGAGATAAGAGCACAAAAGCAGGACTAAGCCTAAATACAAAGTCTTCCAGCATTATATCTCCCTGAGTGTTAGAAACAGGACCGTTAAGTATTTAAAACAAGAAAGGTGTTTGGAGCTGTATGCATTGTGGTTTTTGCTTCCAGAGTGGAGGGCAGTGTGAAAGCAGAGCCCTAGGGTAGGAGGGGCCTACCCCAAGCTCACTGCTGTAATCTGGCAGGAACTGGGGAAGCCGTGGCAGTAGACAGCTCAGAAAGACTGGAGGTAGAGAGCGTAGACCCTCTTCTCAGGTGAGGAGGACTGGCCTGGTGCAGGCAGTGTTGGGTAGTTCAAGTGCTGCAAAATAGGCAGTTTAAAATCAAGGTGCTGGGACTGGGAACCCGGCCTGGCTTTGGAATTTAGGACCCGCCCACTTGAGGACAGAAGGCCATGGCAGAGGCTGCAGGCCTAGGGAAGTTTGTTAACATGATACTTGTCCCTCGGTGCTTTTAGCTGATCACAGAAAAGCCAACTAAACAAGATTTTATCACCAAATGGTTTGATATCTCTCAAAAAACGTTCAGAGATGGCATCCACCATGTTTTCTCAACAGCATGGCATTGGCATCAAGGACTCTTCCTGTTCCGTTGTGCTACCTTCAGTGTCTGGACTGTCTCCTTCACGGTGCCAAGGTATCTGGAAGGCTGTGGGCATCAGGCACACATGGCCACACTGACTCTGACTCGTGAGAGATTTGGGGCCTTGCTTACTATTGGCAAGGAGATCTTTCTGAGGTCGGCTTCACCTGCTCAGCCTCTCTAAGATGGGTTTAGCTCTACAGATTCATGAAGTGCCAGAGCAGCCTTAAAGGTACCAGTAAGCAAGGAACTACCCATTGAAAGCCACCTGTGGCACCTGTCACAGCGTCACTTCTGGAGGAAAAGCAGGTGGACATGAAGAGAAACCAAGTGAGGATGACGTCAAGAAAAGAGGACGGAGCAAGCTCGGCACACAAGGAGCCACTGACGCAGGAGACGCCGGGGCCTCCACACATGATGACACAGGAGACGCTGGGGGCCTCCACACATGATGTCGGATGAAGTCAGGCGTCAATCTCAGACTCACTACAATCCTATCGCTTCAGATTGCAGTACATGGCTGTCCTGGCCATTTAGAAATGATGGTAAAACTGAACAGGTTGTGTGTGTAGCCATAGTGCCAGCTACTCAGGAGACTGAGGCAGGAGGCTCATATAAGCCCAACATAGCCCTGGGGAGGGCTAAGGATGCAGCTCAGTTAGTGGAGTGTCTCCCGTGCAGGAAGCACAGAGGATGGCTTCAGCAGCACCATAGGAGAGCAGGTGTGGCGGCATGTGCCTGTGATCTTAGCACTTGAGGCAGGAGGAGCACGAGCTCAAGGGAAGCCATTACATGAAGTGTTCAAGTCTAGCTTGGGATACCTGATACCCTGTCTCAAAATAAAATTGGGGCTTGGGAGTTGGCTCAGCAGTTAAGAATACTTGCTGCTCTTGCAGAGGACTTGGGTTCAGTTCCCAGTACCCATTTGGTGGTTCACAGCCATTTGTAACTCCAATTCGAAGGGGGTGGGCCAATGTCTTCTTCTGACCTCTGTGGCCACCAGACGTGCATGGTGCACATACATGTATACATACATACATCCATGCTGGCAAACAAAACGAAGAGTGACCCATGATTGTCCAGCTATGAGGCCACAGGGCTCTGTGATATACCATAGTTAGGCCTCCTGGGCTAGACCCTTGATGAACAGCAGGTGATTGTAGGGCGGACCTTTGAGGCTTTGCAACCTGTTGCTGCCAGCAGCACTCACAGCCCAGATAAGTCTTCAGAGGACACAGCCCAGAAATCATCCAACTGTGCCCACCACAGGGCCTTAAGTGGGAGCTGTCTAGGAGAGCCTGTCCTGTCCTGACCTGTAACAGTGGAGACAAAGCTGCTTTGAGCTGTTGAGGCTTAGAGTTAGTTGTTACAGAGCAGCAATGGTCAGGCCAAGAGGTAAGCCTGGAGTAGAGAGGAAGTTTGGCTATCAGTTACAGAGCATTCCTGAAATCTTAGAACTCAGAAGGCCAAGGCAGGAGGCTCATGCATTCCAAGCAGCTTTAATACTAAAACCCTGTTTTTTTGTTTTTTTTTTTTAAAAAGGCCGTGGCAGCTTGTAGATGGGGTGTGTTGTGCTATTCATACTGTATCTGTATGTTTAAGGTATTTTTACATTGAGAATTCCACAAATATACACAAAGAGATTAGCACACCACTGATTTACAAATAGCCCTTTCTACAATGTTGAAAGTTGTATACCCTCAAATGACCCAATTTATTCAGCACATAAAAGACATAGAAGTTGCTGGAGGGATGACTCAGTGGTTAAGAGCTTGTATTTGCTCTTCCAGAGGTCCTGAGTTCAGTTCTGAGCACCCATACCGGCTGGCTCATAACCACCCTTAATTTTAGGTGCAAGAAACCAGACACCCTCTTCTGGCCTCCATGGGAACTGCATCCATACACAAAATTAGAAAGAAGGGGCTTGTTGTAAGTGAACCAAAGGCAGTGTTTGGACCTGAGCTGGGTCGTCTTAACAGAGTCAGTTTGGATTTTAGGTAATATAATAAAGGATTTACCCTGGACTGGAGCATCGCTTGGTGACAGAGCAGTAAGCATGTTGAAGGCCCTGGGTTCCATCTTCAGCACTATTCAAAACTAGAACCAAAACCTGCTGAGTAAAAACCGCAACCCCTAAAGTCTCACACTCCTGCAACTCTCTTAGGGACAGTCTCCAAATGACAAAAGCATAGAGTTGGAGGACAGACTCAGTTGCCAGGTGTTTGGGGTAAATGAACGAGGGCAAGTGTGACCCAAAGGGGCATCAAGACAGGGTCTCTGTTGAGGAAGAGTCCTGTGTCCTGTTCAGATGGAGCAGCTGTGTGTGTACATAGGGGGGCACATGTCTGTGCACTCACTGGGCTGATGTCAACTTCCTGGTGTTGATAATGTACTAATGTAAGATGCTCCCACTGGAGAGACTGGGTAAAGGGAGCAGGGGACCACTTCTTGCTGCTTTTGCAACTGCTTGAATTTATGCGTATTTTTAAAAAATAAAAAAGTTCTAAAATATGCAATGTTATAATTTTTATTATTATAGTCCAGTATAGGAAAAGATTATAGAAAAGAGGGAGAATAAGTGAAGTGTGTGTGTGTGTGTTAAGCATACAATAACACTGACACTAAACATCAGCAGAAAAGTGCAGGGTTATTTAAGTTCTGCTAGGAGAAAAGACACTTTTAAAAAGATGTTTCATGTAGCCTCTTGCTGCAGATTATTTCTACAGGAATAAGACCCAGTGGGGCTGGAGAGATGGCTCAGCGGTTAAGAGCACTGTCTGCTCTCCCAGAGGGCCTGAGTTCAATTCCCAGCAGCCACATGGTGGCTCCCAACCATCTGTAATGGGATCTGATGCCCTCTTCTGTCACGCAGGTACACATGTAAATAGAGTGCTCTTATGTATAAATAAATAACTAAAAAAATAATAAGTGAATATAAAAAGTGGGGCTTGGGGAAAGCTGGGCAATGGCTCAGCAGCTAAGAGCACGACTGCTCTTCCGGGGAACTAGAGCCCAATCCCCAGCACCCACACGGCCTCCTGTGACTGTCTGTGTTCCAGTTCTGGGGGATCCTGTGCTCTTTCTGGCTTCTGCGGGCATGTACCCAGGCAAAATAACCATACACATAAATTTAGAAAAGAAATTCAAGTGGGTGTTGGTGGTGCTTGGTAGTGCACCTTAGTCCCAGCACTTGGGAGGCAAGAGGCAGGTGGACCGTTTTTGAGATTGAGGCCAGCCTGGTGTAAATGGTGACTTCCAGGCCAGCCAGAGCTACATAATGAGAACTTGTGTCACAAAACCAAAAAGTGACTGTGTAGCTCAGTGGTAGACGGCTTGCCCTGGGTTCCATCACCAGTACCACACAAAGCATTCCTGGTGCTGATGCTAGTGATCCCAGCACTTGGGAGGTAGAAGACGGAGGATCATAAGTTCAACCAATTGGATTTTTTTTTTCTCAACAAGAAGCATTGTTCTAAGCCTTGAATGAAAGAAAGGCATTGCTGAGAGATATTGAAGGCTATGACCACACTTTATCACAGTGTAACACCTGAAGTAGCAGTTAGGATGCAGAGACAGGATAAATCTTAGTGTCCAGGCCAGCTGTAACTGTAGAGACCCTGTCTCAAACAAAGCAAAATGTATGTGTGCACGCAAAAAAAAAAATCTCTTCAAACACCATAAATGTTATGAAACTCAAATAGTGAAAAATCATTTACAGTTAGGTTTAGTGACTCACACCTCTAATCTCAACATCCAAGAAGCTTAACACCAGCCCAAGCCACAAAATTGAGTTTCTACCTAAAAAAAAAAAGAAAAAGTTAAAAAGTAACTCATATGAGAGGAGAGCAGCTCAAATGTTAGGCGTGAGGCTGCAGAAGCACCTATCTTCTTGTTTGCTGTTATTTTTAGTTTTGTGAGGCAGGGTTTCTCTGTGTAGCCCTGTCTGTCCTGAGTATGCCCGACCTAACCACAAAAGCCTTTCAAAAGTCACAGGCAGAACTGGGGAAGATGAGGAGAGGTGCCTGTTGCCAAGCCTGACCACCTGAGCTCAACTCCTGGACCCACAAAGGCGAAGGAAGAGAAACAACAACTAAAAGTTGACCTCTGACCTCTGACCTATACACCTGCAGCATGGCATATGTACGACCCAAGCACATGTGCACACAAAATAAAATTTTAAATGTTTCTAAAAAGTTACAGGCAAGCCAGGTGTGGTAGTACACACCTGTACTTCCACATTCTAGATGCTAAAGCAGGGAGATCCCCTGAGTTTGAAGCCAGACCAAAAACAAATAAACAAACAAAAATCAGAGGTTGCAGGTTTCTGGAAGCTGCAACAACCTCTGGCCACAGCTGTTGGGGAAATAGGACGTCAGTAACTGAGCCGTGGAGAAACCCTGACCTTAATCTAATCTGTATGCAAGACTGTAGCCTCAGGCCCCGAGCAGAATCCTAGCCAAACTGTGCCTGAATCCCTGGGCCACTAAGACTGAGAGACTTAAGTGTGGACTGGTAAAAGCCACCAACTTTGAAGTAATTTGTTATGCAGTAATAAAGTAGCAACAAAGGGTGGCATTGTGGCTCAAAAATAAAATGATTGCCTAGTATTCACGAGGCTCTGAGATGCATGCCAGCACCAGAGAGACAGGGTGGGGACATGGAGGCAGGGTGGTCTATGCCTCCTGCCCCACCGACAAGGAGAGAGAGGCGGGGATATGGAAACAAGTTCTAGGCCAGTTATTGCTACAAAGAAAGTTCCTGTCTCAAAATTTAAATAGTGCAGGCATTTCAAGAACCCTAAATCAGTTATGGTGTCTTTATTCCCAGCATTCACGAGGCTGAGAAAAGAGAATCCTGAGCTCTAGATAGCCTGGGCTACATGGGTAAGACCTTGTCTCCAAAACTAAAATAGATTAGATAGATAAATAGATAGATAGATACATATATAGATAGATTAGAGAGACAGATAGATGGATTAGATGGATAGATTCATAGATACATAGACAAATAGAGGCTATACAAAGAAAAAACCTTGCCTCAGGGGAAAAAAAAAGACAGTGGCTAGAGAGATTTCTTAATGGTTAAAGTACTATCTGGGGGCTGGAGAGATGGCTCAATGGTTAAGAGGGCTGTCTGCTCTTCCAAAGGACCCAGGTTCAATTCCCAGCACCCATATGATTCACTCACTGAGATCTGCCTGACTCTGCCTCCTGAGTGCCTGGCCTTTTTTCCCCCCCACTGGTTCTTGTAGATGAAGTTTCTCAGCCCAGGTTCTGTAGACCAGGCTGTCCTGGAACTTAGTCTGTAGACCAGGCTGGCCTGGAACTCACTGAGATCCACATGCCTCCCAAGCACTGGGATTAAAAGCGTGCCGCTGTCTGTAACACCAGTTCCAGGTAGTCTGAGACCCTGCACATAACACACACACACACACACACACACACACACACACAAAGAAAGAAAGAAAGAAAGAAAGAAAGAAAAACTTCACTTCCTTAGCTACCACACACCACCCTTCTGGCAGAAACAAATTGATGTTTGCTGGAGACTGAGCCCAGGACCTTAAGCATGGGAAACATACATGGAGCTTCATCGCACCTCCAACAGGATGGTTTCTGCTTGAGGAAGGGTCTCTTAGGTAGTCACACAGGGGGCCCTGTGAATGCCGAGATTACAGGCACATGTGTGCACCATGTCTTCCGCTGATTTGATATTTGCCCCAGTTTGAGCACACACAGTTCGACCCGGACTTTCTGTGTCTAGTAATGTGCCCAGTAAAGCTGTAGCGGCTGATACTGTCTGCCTGTCAGGAGCTAGAGTCACGGAGACCCCCTCCCCCACGCGCCTGTCTGTGAGGAGGTTTCTAGATGAGTTACCTCCGTAAAACTCAGGCTCTGTTTGCCATTCCTCCCACACGTGCTGATGGACTGTAGTCCTTTAGTTTTTGTTTTTTGGGTTTTGTTTTTCCAATTTTTAAAATTTTTTATTTGAGACAGGGTTTCTCTCTGTGTAGCCCTGGCTGTCCTAGACTTGCTTTGTAGACCAGGCTGGCCTGGAACTCACAGAGATACTGCCTGCCTCTGCCTCCCAGAGCGGTGGGATTAAAGCGCATCTCTTCTTAAACTATGAGACAAAATAAAGCCTCCCTAAATTCTTGTCAGGCATTGGTCACAGCAGATGAGAAAGAAGTAACACACACACACACACACACACACACACACACACACGGGAGGGAGGGAAGGAGAACAAATGCAACAAAAAGATAGAAATCAGAAACAATCTATGTACATAAAATGGAGCTGGTCACACAGAGTATGGGAACCCAAAATAGGCATAGGCTCAACATTTTTTTGTGGGTTTTTGTTTGTTTTTGTTTGGTTTGTTGTTTTTTTGTTTGTTTTTTGTTTTTGAGATTTCTGAGATAGGGTTTTTCCTGGCTGCCTGGGAGCTCACTCTGTAGACCAGGCTGCCCTCAAATCAGAGATCCCCTGCCTCTGCCTCCTGAGTGCTGGGATTAAAGGTGTGCATCAACATCTCCTGGCTGAAAAACATATTAGTACAGCATATTCTGATTATTTTTTCTCCTTCACCAATTTCTCCCAGATCCTTCCCACTTGTGCATCCACCCAAATTCACACCCTTTCTTTCTCTCTCCAACAAAGTCTCACTGAATATACAAAACTGAAAAGCAAACTATATACACAAAGGAACTGTAATGCTTTGTTTTTTGTTGTTTTGGTTTTTTTTTTAAAGCTCTGACAAAGCATATGAGACAGAGAATCTTTAAAAATGCCATTGAGTTCATTTTGTGTTGGCCATGCACTGAGTGGCCTTATGAGTGGTTTTTGGCTTAATGATACAAAGAAAAGGAAAAACACTCTGCTGCCTGGTACAGGTCATGGGTAACTTGGCAGTGGTTAAGATAAATTTGTTTAGTTGGTAGAATGTTTTTCTAACATGCAAGACACTCTGGATTGGATTTCCAGGACCACAGGAGCCATACAGTCACATTCCTGTATTCCCAGATCTCAGGAGGATCAGAAGTTCAAGGTCACCCTTGGCTATATTCTGAGTTTGAGGTCAAGATATGAAAAACTACCTCAGAAATTAAGTAACTAAGTAAAATGAGGCTCTAATGAAGCATCAAAGGTAGAGGATCTCTCCCAGAAGGGCCTGGGTACCAGCATTTCCCCCTGCTGCATGAAGCTTTGTTTAGGTGGCTTAACCTCTCTGTGCCTGTTTCTGTAAAACAGACATATGTCATAGGAACATATGTGAGAAGCTGCTGTGTGCTATTATTTCCTGGGTGTTTTAGTTTTTGTTTGTTTGTTTGCTGTTGTTTTGAGATAGGGTCTCACTATGTAGTCTTGGCTGGCCTGGAATTTACTATGTAGACCAGGCTGGGTTCTGAATTGTAGAGATCCACTTGTTTCTGTCGCCTGAGTAATGGTCTTAGAGTTTTATGCCACCATGCCCAGCATTTCCCACTTTTTCTAGGGCTCAAAACATCTGGCACATAGGTTCACTCAACAAATGCTATCACTGCGTCTTTGGCTCAGAGGGAAAAGACACTTGCTCCCAAGCCCTAGGATTGAGTTGGATCTCCAGTACCTACCTGGTGGAAGGAGAGAACCGACTCCACAAGCTGTCTTTTTCATCTTCACATCTGCATCATAACATATGTGAACCTCTATACAAACAGAGAGACAATGTAAATGTAACAAGCAAACAAAACAGAAACGCTGGGGCTGGAAAGATGGCTCAGAGGTTAAGACCTCTGGCTGCACTTCCAAAGGTCCTGAGTTCAATTCCCAGCAACCACATGGTGGCTCACAGCTCTCTATAGTAAGAGCCGGTGCCCTCTGCTGGCGTGCAGGCCCACATGCAGTCAGAACACTGTATACACTGTGTGTACACACTGTGTGTGTAGTCCTATGGCTTTGCAGGGTTTATGTACTTCCTCACAAGTGTGTGAAAATGTGGACAATATCAGGAACACCTGTTTCTAGACCATTCTGATCCCTAAAGTTCTGAACAGAAAGGTTTTACAAGTTGGAATTCTTTGGAGACTGGGCATCTGCGCCCTCATCTCAGAGGTAGACTCATTTTCTTCTAGCTGGCCAGGCAGCTTGATGGAGGTGGGAAGCTGGCCGAGAGAGTAATATGGACATCCTAAAGGGCTGACTGGTGTGCATGTGGAAATAGCCAGCTGTGCAGTGTAGACAACGGAAGGCTGCTCACACTGTCACTCAGGAGGGCATTTAAAATCCTCTCTCCTCATTTGCTCCTGAAGGTGTCCATTGGAAGCCCTTGGAAGTTAGTAAATGACAGCCCTCAAGTCTGGGGAAAAGGCCAGTGTGAGAACTGTTAAGTTGAAGAACAGACAGGCCCAAAGGCTGGTGGGATCCTAGCTTTGTCTATATCAGAGACTCAAAAGAATATAGTATCCTGTACTTGTCACCATGCCGCTCATGAGATTTAGCCTCTTCTCTGTCTCTCTCTTGCAGGAGTATACCCAGTACTCAGAGCACATCCCTCTGAGCTGGGCATCTGTTTGGGTGTTGGAATAGAATCAGGACACTCTGCTTTGTTTTGTTTTCCTTGCTGGCCACAAATCCATTTCCTTTACTGTGAGCTAAGACAGACCTTGTCTTCACTGTGGAAGGAGTTTCTACACACCCACTAAATAGATGGATGTTTTCTTCCCTCTAGACAAACCTGACACAAAACAAAAGTCGATCAAGAAGAAAAGTGTCATTCCACAGATCATCATCACTCGCGCCTCAAATGAGACACTAATCAGCTATGGTGTCCCTGACAGCGAAGAACAGAGGACCATTCGGGAACACGCTGACTGGGGCCCTTACTACCGGCACAGGAACCCCAGCACAATAATAGCCTACAATGTACAAAACACAGAATAAATGAGAGCTCCTGGTAGCTGTGGCTGTTTACTGTGCTCTGAGTCTCAGCTAAGCTGTCAGAGGGGGCCACCCCTCCGTATGTTGGAGCCGAATGCCCTTCTGCAATCTTTGGAGTTCTCTGTCTCAGTAGCTATTTTAGTTTTCCCATGCCAGCATCAGCTTGACAGGGGAGAGGGTGGCTGGGCCAGAGAGTAGATCTGGACGTCCTGAAGGGCTGATTGGTGTCCATGTTGGAAAATAGCCAGCTATGTGATGTAGACAACAGAAGTCCACTCACACTGTGACTCAGGGGGCATTTAAAATCTTCTCTCCTCATTTGCTCCCAAAGGTGTCCGGTGGAAGCCCTTGGAACCTCCAAGTCTGGGGAAAAGGCCAGTGTGAGACCTAACTGTTAAGCTGAAGAGCAGAGAGGCCTCCAGGCTGGTGGGATCCTAGCTTTGTCTGCATCAGAGACTTAGTGCAGTATGTCCGTGAGCTGATGAGGACAGCAGGGCACTGAGGACATTGGCAATAGCCATGGATGCTGTCTTGTTTTCTGGACCCTGGAATGAAGGGTCTTTACAGTGAAGGGCCACTAGGGACTGCAAGCATGCTGGCTGTAACAGCTGTTCAGCTTACCCCACTCTCATGAGCTAATTCAGGTCAGGCTCTGCCTTGAGAGAATGTCCCGCCCAGTCTCATTTCTCTCTTATGGTCTAGCAACAGAGTGTTGTCTTCATTAACTGCCACATTGGTTGGTACCTGTGGGCTAACCAAACCAGAGATGATGGTGTGCTCCTCAGGGGGATTGGGGTGAGGGTATCTGTTGCCTGGTACACATACATGCCAACAGTCTCTAATATCTACATCAGGCCAGCTAGTTTGTAAAATACAATTGGGCTGGAGAGACAGCTCAGAGGTTAAGAGCGCCGTCTGTTCTTCCAGAGGTCCTGAGTTCACTTCCTAGCAACCACATGGGGGCTCAGAACCATCTATAATGAGATCTGGTGCCCTCTTCTGACATGGAATGCACTTGCAGATAGAGCACTCATATACATAAAAATAAACAACAAACATTTAAAAAATACACACTACCTTATCTAGTACAAACTTGCAGGCCCGACAGTGTGTATGTTATATATACCAGTAACCTAAACTTGCATGTATAGTGCCAAGGAGTGAGTCTAGGACTTCAGGTGGTGCTAGGCAAGTGCTTGACTACTGAGTTGCATTCCCAGCATTATTATCTTTTGAGACAGGGGCAGGGTCTTACATCCAGTCCAGTCTGGACTGGAACTGACTAGATAGCCCAGGTCTGCCTTGAACACATAGCAATCTCCCAGTCTCAGCCTTCCTGCTGCTGGGATTGCAGGTATGTGACAACATGCCCAGACAAAAACTGAATTTTCAAAGAAAAAAAGGAAAAGGGCAAACAATCTGGCAGAAATGTTCGGTCATTATGACCATCACTATTATAGAGGCTTGCTACTGACAGCCTCCTTTTGTCTTGAGGTAACTGGACCATACGGCCCATTCTAGCTTTCTAGATTCTCAGAATCTTCCAGCTTCAGCCTCCAGAGGGCTCTGATTACAGGAATTACAGGCATATGCCACCACCTCCAAACACCAACTACAACCTGCTTAGCATGGACCTAAGTGTAGTGTCCACATGGGCTGGGCCCTGGGCACTTAGAAGCAGGAACATTCACTTTGCTAAGCTACCTAAACCCGCCAAATTCCATTCCACACCACAAGAGCTGAGTGTAGTGTTGCAGAACCTCTTGGGCTAGAGTTGGTCTCCAGTGGCCAGAACGTTAATTACCTTCCAGTTGTGTCTCAAACCAGGCAACTCTCCCCACCCGGGACGCAAATGTGTAGTAGAAGGGAAGAACAGGAAATGCAGCTCTGAATTTCTTTGTGATGATGAGCACCTTCCTGTACAAGGATTCCTTCTGTCTTGTCCTTGCCTAGTGATGGGGATGAGGTTGGCCTCAGGAAGGATTGGGTTCCTGCAGAGCCAGCTTTTGGGGGAATGTACTCAACCACTATCAAAAATCATAGCTCTCATTTGCAGTAGTCTCCTGTAAGAGCAAAAAGCATTGCTGGTCGCTGGACTTAAATGGGAAATAGGAAAGCGAAGCATTTTCTTCTAGTTGATCAGAACCAACCTGAGTCTTCTGCAGGACTGAGCAAGTTTGTGTGATTGTGTTTACACCTAACGCTGAAAAACAGCCGGAACCTCTGTGGCCTTGGGAGATCTGATCCTCCAGGAGAAGCTTAGGGGAGGTTTTTCGTTTGACAGGGCCAGAACAAACCGGAAGTACGTTATGCGCCTGCGTAGAGGGGGCGGCTTCCGCCTTCACGCTCAAAGGGGGCGGCAGGGCGGCACCGGCTCTGCCATGGCGGAGGTGGACGTGGAGTCGGACCAGATCCGACTGAAGTGTATCCGTAAGGAAGGTTTCTTCACCGTGCCTCCAGAACACAGGGTGCGGCGGGGTGTCACTCGGGCGGCGCTATGTGGCAGGGCTGGACCGAAGCGCTCTGTCGCATTGAAGTTTGAGGTCCCGGCACTGCAGGGAACGTCAGTCGTAGAGTTAGCTGCGGCGAGTGCAGAAATCCGCAGCCGGGAGCCTGGGGGCGGGAGGCCGCGCGGGCGTGGGGCGTGGCGTTCGCGGGTGGGAGGTTCGGCCGGGAGCGCTCACCTTGCTTCACCCGCCTTCTTGTAGCGTCCCTTTTGCGTGATGGGGAACCGTAGGGCCGCTGATTTCTACTCCAGTAGACAGTGGGAAGAGGTTTTTGCAGCAGCCCAAGTTTTGACAGCTTGTTTATGCTTTGCGAGGCCGAGGCGCATTAACTTAAGTATACTACCTGAGGGCCTCAGCACTGCGCTGGAAGCCGTGGTAGCGAAATCCGCTCTTAAAGGGGGAGAAAGTGCACGTGCGCACTTAAGACGAGAGTGTCGGTCCTGCGTTGTGCTGCACGCTTGTAATCCCGGTACTCAGGCGGTGGAGGCAGGGTGATCACCCCAAGTTGCAGGGCAGCCTGTCTAGAGAGTGAGACCCGGACTCAGAACAAGCAAAGATACAAAATACTGGAGATTTTGGAGAAAAGAAGTATATTCCGTAAGAAATTTGTGGAAGAGTTGACATTTGTTTTGGACCAGGAAGTGTAGCCAGAATTTGGGCAGATCTGACAAGGAATGGCACTACAGACTCAGGTAGCAGCACAACGTCGCTGTGAAGGAACTTGCAGAGTAAACAAGAGAGGATGCCTGAGGAGCTAGGTTAAATAGTGCATGGCGCCCTTAATCCCAGGAGGCAGAGACAGGCAGATCTCTGTGAGTTCCAGGTCAGCCTGGTTTACAGAGTGAGGTTCAGGACAATGGAAGGGCATCACGTATCAGTAAGTTACAAAACCCAGGACAGGGCTGTTAAGGAGGCCGGCTGGGAACTGGCATAAAAGAATCCCAACTTGCTGAGCCCTTCTAAAGCCAAGAAATGCTTATTTATGATGCTTTAGGTTACAGAATCCCCAGTAAGACCCCAGATACCATGGCTGGAGCGATCTCTGACCTCTGAGACTCTGTAAGAGGCAGCTGTTTCCCATGAGGTGGGCTCCCTCTTCTGTGTTGTTGCCCCACCTGACCCCTCATCTTCATCCCAGCTTGCAAACGCCGTGGGTCAGTCAGCTTCCCTTGGTTTGGAAGTCCCTTCTTGCATCTCACGAATGTACCTGTGGGCAGGTTTCCTCACACAGGAGTTGTGAAGCGGATCCTCCACAGAGCTGTTTGTTTACATGGCCTGTGGCCATTTGTTACCAGCCAGCAGTCATCTGGAGCACCAGGCTGGGGAAATAGTTAGGGCACCTTCAGCAGTGGTTCAATACTTCAGAGTGGTTCCATGGCATTGGTGCATCCCCTTTGCTCACCAGAAAACTCCCAAGTATGTGTATATGATTGCTTTTGTGTTTGGTGAGCAAGATGAAAGCGAGTTTCTCATTGCCGGTTGTGAGTGAGACTCATCATTATGGGAGCTGTTAGCTTCTGGATCCCCACACCGGCTCCTCCTCTGTCTTTCAGCTGGGAAGATGCCGGAGCGTTAAGGAGTTTGAGAAGCTGAACCGAATTGGCGAGGGCACCTATGGCATTGTGTGTGAGTGCTCAGGATGGGGAGGGTCTATAGTTACAGCTGTGTTAGCACTGTACTCCAGACCAGGCCAGAGCTTGCTCCCAATCTTTAGTTCCTGGTGTGATTTCCACAGAATTTACACCATGACCAGACAAGCATAACCATCAGGTTGCTAATGTCAGCAATCCAAACATGTAACTATGGAGTGGAGAAAACCAATCAGTAAAATGCGCAATTTCCAAAAGCTCCTTGCAGCTCCATGGGTGTGAGTCATTTTGCCAAGATTTTGGAAGTTGCACAAGCCAACAAAATGCTCTGTAAGCCATTACCCCCCTATGGAGTACACAGAGCAGTGAGCACAGAGTGAGCACAGCAGTGGGCTGCCAGTGAAAGATTCCTGAGAGCTTCTGCCACATGAGTTGCTGGGCACCAGCTTTCAGCTCAGAGCAAAACTGGAAACTCAAAACCCATCTCAATCGAGGATTCAGAAGCTCACATCTTGGGAATGGAGAAAGGACTGAGTGTTGGGAATTTGGCTGTCAGAGAAGAAAAGGAATCCTCGGAAAACTGTAAAGGGCTCTAAGAGGGTTTAAGAGGCATCGTGTATGTGCATCTGTTTCAGATCGGGCCAGGGATACCCACACAGATGAAATTGTTGCCCTGAAGAAGGTGCGGATGGACAAAGAAAAAGATGGTGAGCTGGGAACAGGGTGCAGGACTCCCTGCCTGACTGGGGCATCAGAGCAGGAAGGGGTAGAAAAGCACAGATTCCCCGGGTTCATTGTGAAGGGGCTGGCCCAGCCTGTCACTGCGACCGGAGGTCAAGCTACCTGAGCCACCCAGACTCTCCCCACCTTGGCCAGCTGTAAAGTTGTTCATTCTCTCCAAACCCTTTTCCCCGTCCTCTGGTGAGTTCACTGCATCTGCACACCCTGGTGCCCCTGCCCACTCCCCTTGTGTCCCTGATGAATGCTGGGGTCAGGTGGTGCTGGCATCACTGTAGTTTCCCCTGATGAGAGCACAGTGTGTGGTCCCTCGTGTTGTGGGTGGAGCTCACTGAGCTCCTTTGTCCTTAGGCATTCCGATCAGCAGCCTGCGTGAGATCACACTGCTTTTGCGTCTCCGCCACCCGAACATTGTGGAGCTGAAGGAGGTGGTTGTGGGCAACCACCTGGAGAGGTGTGTGTTTTCCCCAGGCTATCCCACCCGAAAGGGTCTCTCCTGCCTTCACCTCCCTATAGCAGGCACAGGCCTCTTTTCCTGTGGAGAAAATAGAAGATGCCATGTGTCCTCTTTTCTGTCTAGCATCTTCCTGGTGATGGGTTACTGTGAACAGGATCTGGCCAGCCTACTGGAAAATATGCCAACACCCTTCTCCGAGGCCCAGGTGTGAGGCCCAGGTGTGAGGGCGGTGCTTCCCAGGCCCTGGCTGGTGGAGAGCTGTATTGAGTGTGACAGCGGGAAGTGGGTGAAGTTACCCAGCACTCTTGCATCTAGGGCCTAATGAGTTGAATTGCTACTGTGGGGTACTGTGGGAGATGGGCACCCAGACCTCAGAGTTGGCTCCAGGTCTTCTCATGTGTCAGGCAGCTACCTGTAATCCCAGCATAGGGGGCGTAGAGACAGGATTTCTAGGCGAGCTGACTAGGTAGACCAGCTAAATTTGGGCTCACATGAGAGATGCAATTTCAGTAGATAACATGGAGAGCAATTGATGAAGATACTTAATGTCAGCCTCTTCACATAGGTGCATGAACACACACATATATTGTGCACCCACACCTGTTCAAACACGTGCATCCCATACATACTCTACATGTTCATACACACGCGCACACATGCACACATATTGTGCACCCACAATTGTTCAAACACAGGCACCACATACATACATGCTCATGTATTTATATACATTTATATATGCGCAAACACACATAATAAATAAGTCTACTGCAGTGCTATCTTAGTTTTGCAGCACATAGCAATAGCAAACACTCCTGAGGCTGCTGGTGACTGCCAGGCAGTGTATCAGAGCCCTCCAACCTGTGCCTCTGAATCTTCTCAGGTTAAATGCATCATGCTTCAGGTGCTTCGTGGCCTTCAGTACCTGCACAGGAACTTTATCATCCACAGGTGAGCAGCAGCAAGCTAGAGGAAGGGGTGCCAGGGTGTCTGAGGGGTGAAAGGGAGTGGGCCAGGAATAATTTGGTTCCCCATAGTGCCTTATTCTGAACATCTTCAGGAGAGGAGCAAACACCCAGTAGAAATCTCTGACTCCTCTCAGGCAGAGCTCTTGGATCAAACAAGTCTAAGCAACCCTCATATCTCCAGGAAGTAGAAGGTGGGTGGGTAGGTGGGAACACAGCCACCAGAAACTTTCAGTAGAGAGCACCTACCCACAGTGAGCCCTAGGCCAGGAGCTGGCTGCTGCTAGAGTCGTCTGTGAGGCTTGGAGCCCACTTGTTGGGCCTGTGCTGGAGCAGCAGTGCTGAGGGAAACTTAGCCTCCACTGAGACGCCTGGCATCCCAGCACCAGCTCTGTACCGCTACCAGCCCTTCTGATTTTAGACAAGCCCAGTTAAATGACAGGAAAGTGTGTCCAGCTGCGATGGCAGCCTGGTTGCCCTTTGCAGTTCACTTTCTCGGAAAACCAGTGCTTTCTCTCTGACCCAGGGACCTGAAGGTGTCCAACTTGCTCATGACAGATAAGGGCTGTGTAAAGACAGGTGGGTGCTGAGTGCTGGGTGCTGACCTGGCACATATGGAGGTGGGTTTCTTTGAGCCTTTCCGGGTGGGGATGCCAGTGTGGCTCAGAAAACCGGAGATGGCTTGTCTGTCTGACTCGCCCCAGCCATCTTAGCCCAGTTTTGTTTCCAGACAATAACCAGACAGTAATCCTCATTGAGTGATACTCTCTCATCCCTCCCTCTCCTGCAGCGGACTTCGGCCTGGCTCGGGCCTATGGTGTGCCAGTAAAGCCAATGACTCCCAAGGTTGTTACCCTCTGGTGAGTTCCTTGGAACCATGGTGGCCCATAGGGATGGGTATGTCTTCACAGGGTCCTTTACATTGGGCAGATGCTACAGAGGGCCTTGAGAGTCTAGAAGCTCTAAGGGCTGCACACACTGCTGATCTCGGAGTCTAGGCCGATTGCGCAGAACAGAGGTAGGCTCACTGTTCTCAAGAAGTCTGCATGTTCAGATGAAATGCCATCCTATGCTGGGCAGTGGTGGCATCTTTAATTCCAGCACTCGGGAGGCAGAGGCAGGAGGATCTCTGAGTTGAGGCCAGCCTGGTCTGTAGAGTGAGTTCTGGTACAGCCAGGGCTATACAGAGAAACCATGTCTCAAAAAAGCTCAGAGAAAGAAATGCTCATCGTACACCAAAATAGCTATACATAGACTGGCTGTGTCTCAGGAGGGGACAGTAGCTTTCTGTAGGGTTTGGTTTTGGTTTTTTGATTTTTGAGACAGGGTTTCTCTGTGTAGTCCTGGCTATCCTGGACTCACTTTGTATACAAGGCTGGCCCTGAACTCACAATGATCTGCCTGCTCTTCCCACCCCTCCACCCCCACCAAATGCTGGGATTACAGGTATGCACCACCACTCCCTGCCTTTTTCTGTAGGGTTTTTGTTGTTGTGTTCGTTTGTTTGGTTTGGTTTTTTTTTTTTTCAGGACAGGGTTTCTCTGTGTAACTTGTCCTAGAACTCACTCTGTAGACCAGGCTGGCCTTGAGC
The DNA here is from genome assembly GCA_028658305.1 of Pachyuromys duprasi. Taxonomy (NCBI): domain Eukaryota; kingdom Metazoa; phylum Chordata; class Mammalia; order Rodentia; family Muridae; genus Pachyuromys; species Pachyuromys duprasi. The sequence goes on from CM053744.1 coordinate 57,779,959, forward strand.
TCATAGAGATCCACCTGCCTCTGCCTCTGAAGTGCTGGAATTAAAGGCGTGCTCCAGCACTGTCCAGCCCTCTGTAGTTGTTTTTAAGGCAGAGTGAGGCTGTGGCTAAGGCGAGGCATTGATGGCCCTCACATTCTCATCAGGCGGCAGTTTATATGGTGGCAGCTGCGGGTCCTTTGACCTCCATCTGAAAGCAAGGTGATGGTGGCATGTCTGTACTTGGATCCATTAGGTTCTCATGCATGGTACAGACATGGTGCCTCTCTCAGGCTTAGGGTAGAAGGTAGTCCAGGGGCCACTGGGGAGGCTAGAGGAGAAGAACTGACCAGAGGTAAATTGGGACCTTTGTCTGCAGGTACCGAGCTCCAGAGCTGCTGCTTGGAACCACTACCCAGACAACCAGCATTGACATGTGGTAGGAGTGGTTTCTCTCCTGGGGCCTCAAGTCACCTGGCCCTGGAGGTCAGCCCTGGGACAGGGGGAGCAGGATTGGTGCTGTGGTGGTGAGCCTGGCCTTTGAACCCCGGGGGAAGCATGAGAGCAGAGCTGGAACGCTTATTGGCCTCACAATTAGGCTCCCCCAAGGCAGCACTGCAGACCTGGTGGGCGTGCGTATGGCCACCTGTCTCCTCCATGGGTGTGCTGACGTGGTGCTAAGCAGAGACTGGCTACTTCTGCAGGGCTGTTGGCTGCATCCTGGCAGAGCTGCTGGCCCATAAGCCCCTCCTCCCTGGCACGTCGGAGATCCACCAGATTGACTTGATTGTCCAGCTGCTGGGAACACCGAGTGAGAACATCTGGCCGGTGGGTGTTAGGAATGACCCTCAGTTCCGGTCAATGCCTGGTGGCTCTGTTGTTCCAGCCCCTGCCTCTTCCAGGGTTTCTCCAAGCTGCCGCTGGCTGGTCAGTACAGCTTGAGGAAGCAACCCTACAACAACCTCAAGCACAAGTTCCCATGGCTCTCAGAGGCCGGGCTTCGTCTGCTCAATTTCCTCTTCATGTATGACCCTAAGAAGAGGTACAGACCCTTCCAGAGGCAGCTCCATGGGCCATGCCCCTCAGGAGGAGAGGGCCCTGCCTTTCGAGGGGTGGAAGGACACCCTAAATCTAAATCCTTAAATCAGTTGTTGCGGTGGAGGGGGCTGGGAGCTACGGCCTCATACATGCTAGGCAAGCAGTCTAGCACTGAGCCATCAACCTTTCTAAAGGTGGTTCCTCATGACATAGACTGTAGATGCCCCTTCCCAGATGCACCCAGACAACCGGACATGCCAGATGTCCAGGATGAGTGGCCTTAGCTCTTAGCCATTTGGAGCTGCCTGTCAATTTCTAGGCCTCTAGTCCCCATTTGTTGCAAGTGGAATTGGGCTGTTGAGATTGCATTGAGTGAAATAGGCCTCTCTGAGGCCAAAGGTCATTGTTATTCTCTAGGGCAACAGCAGGAGACTGCCTGGAGAGCTCCTACTTCAAGGAGAAGCCCCTGCGTGAGTTCCCCAACATGGGTTTCTTCTCGGGGAGTGACAAGAGCCCCCCCCATTTGTCTTTATTGGGTGGATGCCAGGGCAGGTCTGTGCACGTAGAATGTGGGCAGGCTCGGTTTGTGCCCAGTCCACGGCATGGAGGGGAGCAGATGGAAGGTCGGGGCCAGCTTAAGGGAGCAGCAGCCCCAGCAGGAACCCCTTCTCCAAGCTAGTCCTGAAGCCGCCCTTCTCTTGCAGCCTGTGAGCCAGAGCTCATGCCCACCTTCCCCCACCACCGCAATAAACGCGCTGCCCCGGCTGCCCCTGAGGGGCAGGGCAAACGATGCAAACCTTGATGGTGGGCCCAGCTCATCCGGCACATCCTCGTGGATCATCCATCAAGGACTGGGAGGCCCCCCAAGGCCAGGACGCCTTTGGCTTCTCCAGCTGGCCACAGTCTTCAGCTGACTCCTCCCTCCTGTTTCCTATGCCCCGATGCTATTAGAGCATGGGCAGGGGTGCTGCGGGGTGGGTACCCAGGACAGGCTGGGCCGTTGTAGTGCCGTCTGGTGGCCTGTTAGCCCTGGCTGCCTTGCCTGTCAGTGAAGCCCTGCTTCTGGGGAGGCAGTGCCAGTGCTGAGAGGCCCAAAGGCTCCTACCAGTATATTGCTGGGGCTGGAGCTGGGCCCAGGACAGACAGGCTCTGGTGACCCTGGGCAAGGCTGGTGGGTCTTCCAGTGGGAAGGAGGGGCAAGTGTTACTTGGGGCCATGACAGGATACTTTTAAGACTTGTCAGAATGAGAGCCCTTGGTGGATGTGTCTGGCACTGATGGCCAGGGACAGAATTGGTGGACTGCTTTTCTAGGGGTGTAGAGATAAAAATCTTTCCAGGAGACAGTTTCACAGTCCTTTACTGTGGGGTTTTGATCCATGCAACATGGACAGTGTCCTCTGGGGGCCTGGAGTGAGGAATAGGAACAGGCTTGGCTGGGGGCGGGGGGTATCCTCTAGAGGAAGTGTCACCGAACAGTGCTCACTGTACCTGGGCCTCCACGTGGTTGATGAACACCCAGCCCTTCATCATCCCTACCCTGGGGATTAATGGTTTAGGGACCATAGTGAGGGGTTCTGGGCTACCCGAAGGGAAGTGAGGGTTTACTTTCTGGCTAGCTGTCTGGAATGAGCTACATGGGGCCGTGAGGGGCTTTTTGGCAGTAGCCCAAGGAGTGGCCCATGTGTGCGCCCACCCCTTTGGTTGGTAGGCAGTTGACTGCTGGATGGGGTGACAGCTCCCACTGCCTGGTTTTTACAGCTCTCCCCTCCTTGCTAACAGCAGTGGTGAACAGGGATCCTTCCACCTAACGATCCAGACCCTCCCACATGGCCCAAAGCCAACTCGCCGTCTTACAGTGCCATCTGCAAGCTCTTGAGTAAGCCGCTGGGTGAGGACTTCTCAGCAGAGAGAGGGGCCGTATCCTGAACCATAGACTTCAGGGTGCAGGGGGGAGCTTGTTGGAGTGAGTTTGGGTACTGTAACATGGATAACCTGGACTACCCTACCCAGCACGCCCGGCCATGAGGACAGGGACATGGTGATCAGCTCAGGGACTACTACAGCCAGGGCCAGGACATGGGCATGCCAGTGAGGAGCATTCTTTCAAGGCTGTGCCCTCTTCCAACTGTAGGTCCTGGACTCCCCTGGGGAACAGGAGGGCCAGGGCAGCTAGTGGCCTAGGCCCGTTTCCAAAAGAAGCACCATGGAAACTGTCACCCCAAAACTCTTGGGGTCCAGCTGGGCCTAGGGATGGGCCCCAGGACTGTCATAGAGCAGGGTATCCACCTGAGGTCGCTGTAGCCACAGACGTCTCTGGTTGTCACCGAGAAGTATGCGCAGTGAATGTGTCGGGCGGCAGGCAGACAGGGCAGTGCAGTGGGTGGCATGTAGCTGGCGGCAAGTGTCGCAGCAGAGGGTGGGCAGGTTGCCAGGGCTCAAGCAGCTGTGTGCCTGGTAGCCCAGAGGCTCAGCAACTGACCCATAGGCTGAGGCTGCTCCTTCTGCCTGCCTGTGTCGGGGGCTAGCTTGCCCAGGGCTCCCAGGGGCTTCAGGGGGAGCTAAGTCCCCTGACCGACTCAGCTCACGGCGCAGAGAGAGGAAGGAAAAAGCGGAGGGTTCTGGCTCCAGCTCCTCTTCCAGAGCTCCATATGGTGGGCTACTGGTCCGATGCAGGTCATCAGCCGGGGGTTCCCAGGGCTGGTCCCCAGAACCCCAGAGTTTGGCACTCTGCTCCCAGAGTGGTGGCCTATATGCCAGTTCCCCAGGGGGTGAGTCCAGCCCTGGGGAAGGCTCACCATACAGGCTGGCTTCTGAGCTCTCATCCTCCTGCAGGTCCTGATACAGGTCCACTGGGGGCCCGTAGGCAGCAGGTGTGCCCCGAGGGGGCAGGGGTGGTGGCTCCTCCTCCTGGGCCAGCCGCTGCTGCAGCCAGGCCACACAGGAGGCCACATCCCCACTAGCCCGCCGAGCGCGAAGCAGCTCCTCAGCTGGCAGCACGCTTGTGCCCAGCTGGCTCAGCACCTCACCTAGGATCTCACACTCCAGCCGAAGGGCAAAGCAGCCGAGGGCCACCTGTATCAGCTGGCAGGCAGGGGGTGGTGTCATCACCATTAGGCGGTGGTTGTCCCTGCGCACGTAGCCCATCTTCTGGAAGCTTCGAGTCAGGAGTTCCTCCGAGAGCACGCCCTTTAGCACATGCACGTAGCCCCCTGAGAAGGTCTGCAAGGAAGGGCCCTGGTCGGGAGCGTTCTTCCACAGAGGTGCTTGGGTGCAGCCCATGTGGACTCAGGCCTGCCTCGACCTTGGTCTACTTCTGAGGTTTGTGTTCACCCCCTGAGGTTGCGATCATCTGTCTGGAGTGAGCTTGGAAGCCAGATATCCCCACCCCACCCCCAGGGGAGAGCCAAAAGCCTTGTGTGCTGAGCAAGCATTGTATCACTGAGTCATATCTCTAGCCTTTCAGGTCTTTGTAAGTTTTGAGACAAGGTCCTCATTGGGTAGCTCAACTTGACCCTAAACTCAGCTGTCTTCCTGCCTCAGCCTACAATACTATTCCACTGCACCCAGCTGGTAGGTGGCCTCTTAAATTCTATCCTGCCCTTTGTTTTTGCTTCCTCCCATGAATCCGGGAGACCTGTTCACAGTCCCTTGCTGTATATCGTTCAGAGAGTCTAGTGTGCAGTGAGAGGCCCACTCTAACACATGGGAATGAGCTTTCTAGATCGAAGTTACACGTGGAACCACAGCAGCTTATAAGTCTGGGTCTTTCCCGATTGTTAAAGTCTACAACAGGGCTAGGCCTGTCTGGAATACATCTTGCATAGTGCCCTTAGGGGACCTCTACCCTGGAGCACCGGCCACAACACCCTCTTGAGGGAGGGAACTTGCCTAAAACCACACAGCCAGGATGCTCTACCCAACACTAACCCTGAGTTAACAGAATTCAAGGCCACCACGCATGGTGGCTTTTGTCCTCTGGGTCTGGTGGGCAGGCCTCTAGCCTGAAAGGATGAATGAAAGTCCCAGGCTCTCGGGCATCCTGGAGCAGCAGGCTGGTGGGGTAGGGAGAAAAAGGGGTGCCATGACAACCAGTGGAGGTTTACTTCGCCCACGTGCTTACTGACGTCATTGCCTTCCCACTCAAAATTAGCTCAGAGCGGCCCTGCCCCCTCGTGGTGGTCTGCCAGTCGACCTAAGGATCAGGCCAACCCTGGACCTGTGCACCTAACCTGAACTCAGGCAGGAATAAGGTCCGTGCTTCAGTCCCCAGCCTGCTGTTCTCCCAGTCTTATGGCCTTTTGCAGATGGGACCAGTCCACACCCTGGAGGAGTTAGGGTGGACATCAGGTACCTCCCTCACCCACCCACGGCTAGCCGAGAGAGTTTCCATGGCAACTAGGGCAGCCAGACTGCTTTGAGGACAGCCATTTAAGTTCTAGGTGAATGGCTGGTAGGTAGGCAGCCCAGCACGCCCGCCCCCGCCCCCTCAGCAGGGAACCCTCCCCTGAAGAGGACTGGCAGCCCCCAACAGCCCCGGCAAGGAAGGGGGTGAAGGAGCAGCAGCACACTGTACCTTGATGGTGGTGAATTCCTTTCTCCAGGGCAGCAGGTACAGGTGCACAGCAGCCAGCTCCAGGAGCTCGAAGGCGCGGGCCAGGTCTCGGAGGGCAGGCGCCAGGTCAGCGCGGCCCCACAGGCCGTCGGTGAACAGCGCCAGCGCGTCGTCTTGTAGCGCCCCATGCAGGTCAAAGTCCTCCACCAGAATCTGCCAGAGCACCGCGCGCAGCGAGGGGTCGCCGCACACGCCCGCCCGGCCGCGCCGCAGCTCGCGCTCCAGACACAGGCGGTAGTCCTCTGACAGCGAGCTGCTGCCCATCCTGACCGAGCGCGGGACGAGGTGTCAAACTAGAGACCATGTCACCTCAGCTGTGCGACTTCCGAGCCCGCACCCAGCCACCCCAGGACTCCCTCCAACCTGGAAACGGGGACCTTGCCAGGTTAGCGAGCCTCGGAATCTATGGTCCCCCTCAGCCAGAAGATGTGGACGCCGGCAGCTGGGTGGCCCCTGTATCTACAGCCCTCCCCCCACCCCCACAAGGGGGACCTCCAGCCCCGACTGCTGGGCACGCTCGTATCAACAGCCCCCTCCTCCAGCGGATGCCCACTCCCACCAGCTGAGCCTCTTGCAACCAGGGCCCCTTTCCCACTGCTACCTGCTAGTCCCCTGCGGTCCCAGAGAGCTCCACTTGGGCCTGGGTCTAGCCTCGCTCTTCCGCAGAGAGTCAAGCCCGCCCCTTGGTATTGGTCGTGACGTCGGGGGGGCGAGGCTGGAGTCGGGTGCCGCCCTTTCACTAAGTGGAAGGGTGACAGTGTGGGCGTGGTCTGGCCGAAGCTAGGGTCCGCCCCGCCTTGCAGCTTCACCTTTTGAAGTCCTTTCAGATTTACTGTCTGCAAGTCCCTGGTCTTTCAAATAGTCCGAGGTTCTTAATCGCCTAGTTCCGGGCCAGCGAGTGGGAGTACACAGCGGGTATACAATACGGGTCGCCAAGACATGCCTAGTGGAGCCTCATCAGGTCTGAACCAGGCTGGACTCTGGCTCCTCAAGCTAACCAGCAGAATGGCCAAACACCGGCAAGGTGGGGTTTGTATTGGTGGGCGGATCGTGGACCAAAGGAGCCCAAACTCATGTATTCAAGCGCAGTTTAAAACGGGTGGTGGTGGAGGATTGCTCGTCGGTAAGAACGCCTTCATGGCAGCTCACAACCTTCTGTAGCTCCAGCTGCCAACACATGCTTCTGGCCCCTTCACCTGACACATTTATGCACAGACACTCATGCAGGCAAAATGCTTCTATGCAGAAATAACAGGACAGGAGTGGCCTCGGAGTCTGCCCATGTTTCCTAGGCCTTGGCACTTCATTTCTCAGTCCCTGAGGAAATCAGGGTGTTTTTGAGGTAGGATGAATGTGTTCATCCTTCAGGACAGCGTGCTCCTTAAGCGTGTGACCTATAGGCCTTCAGAACTGGCCTGGACCATGTATTCACCAGCATTTGACTGGTGACTTCTGGGAACTGTGCTTAGACTTGCTATGGCTCTCTGTGTTTCACTAAGGACCTTCTCCTCAATCCCAAGACCTAACTTCCATGTGAGCAGTATCTTTCTTAGATCCATTCTTGGACAGGCTGCACCCCTCGATCAAGTTTAATGAGGTAGAACCTGGCATGGGGAGGTACGAGCCTTTTTGGGGACTTCCCCACATTCCAAGGACCTACCTCGAACAGTGTAACTTAGGGAGCTCTCCTGGGACATCCTCCTGCCTATCACTAAACAGAGGGCTTTTGTTGTGGGCCCACACCAATCCAAAGGGGACCTTTGTTGGCTTTTGAGGTTGCTTCAACTTACAGTGACATTATTTAACTTCCTCAGACAAATCATAAAGATTCCATGCCTGTCTTTTCTCAGGACATGTCTGGGTCCCAGCTGTGGCATAATGAGGGAGCTGGCAGGAAAATGAGGAGGCCTTGGGGGTAGTGGGGTGGCTCAAGGGTAGAGCAATTGCCTAGTGTGTGTAAGGCCCTAGGCTGAAATCTCTTAACATTGCAAAAAAAAAAATGTTACACTAATGGTATGGCCTTATAGAGGGCCAATGTCTACCTGCAGAGTATTTTCCACTTGTAACTAAGAGGTTATTCTGGATTAGGATGAACCTTAATCTCTCTCTCTCTCTCTCTCTCTCTCTCTCTCTCTGTGTGTGTGTGTGTGTGTGTGTGTGTGTGTGTATGTGTAGCCCTAGCTGTCTAGAACTAGCTCTGTAAACCAGGCTGGCTTAGAACTCACAGCAATCTGACTGCTTCTGCCTCCTGAGTGCTGGGATTAAAGGTGTGTGCCACCACTGCCTGGCAATATTGATATTTTGTTTTAAATATTCATTATGTATACAATGTTATGTCTGCATGCACATGGGAAGAGGGCACTAGATCTCATTATAGATGGTTGTGAGTCACCATGTGGTTGCTGGGAATTGAACTTGGAGGCAGAGAAGATCCCACACCCTCTTCAACTAGGGTTCTCATGGGAAATGCAGTCCTGGTGACACCGATTTCGAATTTATGGCCTTCACAATTACAAGGGCAATTTCTCGTTGTTTTAAGATTGCTGCCTCCATTTTGTGGCAGTTGTTACAGCAGCTGCACAGACCAGTCTTCTGTAGTTCTGGCAGCTTCAGCTGAGGCCCCAGTTAACCATCAGCACTGACTGCAGACAGATCTTCGGACACGCTCAACCTCTGTCATCACTTACAACCTGGAAGCTGTCATAGCTGGTGACAGGAGGTGAGCAGAGAGAAGCTCTTCATGGACCTACCTAAACTGGAAGGTACACAGACCATACAAATGGCTTATGTATTTGGGCCAGTGAATGGGGTAATTTGCTTTGCAACTGCTGCTACATACCTTTCTTGGGTGCTCTCCCCGTGTGTCCTGCATACCCTCCACTGACCTCAGTTTTACTCAGGAAGATTTGCAAGACTGGGACCATTCAGACTTATCTTGCCTGGAACATAAGTGTCTACGTGGTTCATCCACAGCCGTGTCCTGCCCACACCAGCATATATACAGCAATTTACAAAGATTTTCCTCAATCCACTGCATGTGTGGTTGTTATTGCTTTAACTTCAAGTTCTTGATTGTGATTTTTAATTTCTTTTATGCTGGTTAGTGGTTTTTTTTAAGACTTTTCTGGGGCTGGAGAGATGGCTCCGCGGTTAAGAGCACTGTCTGCTCTTCCAAAGGTCATGAGTTCAATTCCCAGCACCCACATGGTGGCTCACAACCATCTATAATGTGAACTGATTCCCTCTTCTGGCAGGTGTAAATGCAGATATAACACTCATATACATAAAATAAATAACTCTTTAAAAAAAAAAAGACTTTTCTGTGTAGCTCAGCTGGCCTAGAACTTGATGCTTTGGCTTCTGCCTCTGGAGTATGGGACTATAGGCATGAGCTGCCTGCTGGGCCTGGTTACTGATACTTTTTTTTCTTTATACATAGCCTAGTAGTTGTTAACTGTTTATAATTTTTGGTTTTGGCTACTTTTTGTTACCATATAGGATTTTCAGTAGAAAAATTGCTATTATCCCTGCTCTACAGAGGAAGCATGGTTTAGGAATGCTTTAGGACTAACCCAGAGACACACCTTGTTTTTTCCTTCAGCCACCACAATATGACAAAGCTCTGTCAGGAGCTGGTACTCCACAAGGACAAGGCCATCTTAGGTCAGCTCATGACACCCATTAGTAAGAAGCACGAGGAGTGAAGGAGTTCGAGTTAGAGAACTCCCAGGTGCTGCTGAAACCAAAGAAGTTGGACTTCAAGGTCCAGGTATGGCACCAAGGAAATCACAATTGGTGGTGGGACATGTGATAGATTTTGTTCCAGTTTAACTGGAATCTTTCCACCAAACCCAGGCTAGAAGAAACACTCAGTAGGAAGCTTCATGGCTGAGAATTCAGTGTAAACCAACCCAAGAAAGCTGTGTGTAGAATAAGCAAGTGTCTCAGAGGGCACAAGGTGAGCCTTGAAGACATTGTCTTCACCAGCAACACTGTGGGCAGTAGAGATGGATGACGACTGGCTCAGGGAGGTTCATGCGGAGGCTGGGGCTGAGGATTAGATGTGAGAGTGCTTGCCTAGCATGTAGAAAGCCCTGGTTCCACTTACATTACATAAAACCCACATGGTAGCAGAGGCCTGGAATCAGATGAGGGGTGGAGGCAGAAGAATCAGAAATTCAAGGTTGTCTTTGCTATAAAGTAGCTAGAAGCCAACATGAGACTGTCTTAAAGAAAAGAAAAGAAAAGAAAAGAAAGGTTCAGTTGGGTATTTCTGGTGCACGCCTTTAATCCCAGAACTCCAGAGGTAGAAGTAGGCGAATCTCTGTGAGCTAGAAGCCAGCCTGCTTTCTAACCAGAGCTAGTTCCAGTGCTGCGCAAAGAAATCCTGTCTCAAAAAACAGAAACATTAATTTGTACATACTAGCAGAAAAATGGAATATTGGCTGAAATGTCTTCTAATTGTAAGAAATTCACAGGCAAAGCTAATTTTGAATGCTGAGTTTGTGAACAAAAATGACTACACACACACACACACACAAAGGCAGTACCTGAACACAAATCTGCCATATCTTAGTGTCAGGGCTGTGCTGCAGGTCTTATCTGATCTCATCCCAAACCAGTAGTCTCAGAACCAGGACTTACTTAAACACAATGCTCTGTGCTTCTGTGAAATGGGTCTTTGACGTGCATATCAGAGCCGAGTCCTGCAGCAGGTATGCTAATATATCAGAAGGCTCTGTAGTTACCTGCCATACATGTTCACAGTCTCTGCACATCTCAAGAGCGTGAGCCTCTGGGAGAATACAATGCCAAGAATCCAAATCAGCTGACACATTTTTTTTAACATTTATTTATCTATCTGTCTATTTGGTTTTTCAAAACAGGGTTTCTCTGTGAAACAGCCTTGCCTGGCTATCATGGAACTCACCTTGTAGACCAGGCTGGCCTCAAACTCAAAGAGATCTGCTTGCCTCTGTCTCCGGAGTGCTGGGATTAAAGGCATGGACCTCTATGCCCAGATTTAACTTTTATTTTTTATGTGTATGGGTGTTCTGTCTGCATATGAGAAGTGCCCATGGGGCCAGAAGAGGGCACTGGATCCCCAAAAACTGAGTTACAGATGGTTGTGAACTGCTGTGGGTGCTGGCAACTGGAACCTGGTCCTTTGCAAGAGCAAGTGCTCTTAACTGCTGAGCCACCTCTCCAGCCTAGCTGAGACACAAGTTTCCAGCAGCAGCTGGACATGGGGTTGAAATTGCCCAGCACGACAGTGAAAGGCAGCACCAGTCTATTTCTGATGCAGGTAGGAAGAAGCTGCCAGGAGCTTCTAGCCATTTCCCCTCCACAGAGTCTCTTCTCTAGGGCAACCCAAGGATGGGCTGCCCTGCCCAGGCCCACGTGGCCCAGCACCTGCTTTTGGTGCCGTGGTGCCAGGCTTCTATTGCACCATTTGTAGCCTGCACTCTGGAGTCGGCCTACCAGGCTCAAGGAGGCATGTTACCTATTTCCTTGTCAAAAAAGTCACTGCCTGCAGGTTTGGAACACAAGTGTTCAATAAATACCCAATAAAAAAGCTACACATAGCCTTACCCCAGGAATCCCCAACAACCCCACTGCTTCTGGAGGTCTGGGACTGGCAGCTCCCCTCGGTGTCCTGCTATCTTTCCTTCCTTCCATCCTTCCTTCCTTTTTTTTTTTTTTTTCTTTTCTTTTTGGTTTCTCGAGACAGGGTTTCTCTTGACTGTCTTGAACTTGCTTTGTAGAACAGGCTGGCCTCGAACTCACAGAGATCCACCTGCCTCTGCCTCCGTGAGTGCTGGGATTAACGGCATGTGTCACCACGACTGGCTGCCACCTCCTTCCTTACAGCAACCTCAGTTGCCATGGGTATTTCCTTTCCTGGGTGGGGCAGCCTGCCTTCCTGGAAGATGTTACGTGTGCTTGGATGCCAACATCCTCCTAGGGCCCAGCACGTGTGTCCCCACGTGTGGAAATACAAGGACTTTGGGTTTGAGTAGGGTGAATATTCCTCAGACACTGTCAGGGGCTGCTGTGAGCTCAGAGCCGCAGGAGTCAGTCCTAGCCTCCTGATGCTCCTGCAGACCTCTGCTATCCCAGGGTGAGGTTCACACTTTCCTTGCTGGGAATAGCCCTGGGAAGATGCTGCTTCTGTGCAGAGGGTCTGGGACTGAGCTGTGGCCCCTCATTGCCATCAACTGTGATCTCTGCAAAGACTGGCAGAGTGTGTCTGCTGCCTGAGTCCTGCCTGCCCAGTGGCTGAGTGAGCAAGTCAAATGGGCTTAGTGAGCAACTTCTTTATTACAGGCTGAGTTGCTGGCCGCCTGGGGCATATAACAGTCAGCATGCTGACCCTAGGACTCTTAACACCAGAGAGTCTGTACAACTGTGTGTTTTAGCCAGTGTCCTGAATGTTCACTGTCCCCATCCAAGGTAACCCCAGGGCAGGATGTCCTGGACCTTGGCAGGAGACAGGCTCTTGTCCCAGGCATGAGCAGTGGCACCTGGGCCAGCGGAAGCAAGCAGGGCAGTTGCTACCCGATAAATAAACAGCACAGCCTCACAGTACCTACACCCACTAGCCCTGGGGTAAGGGTAAAGCTCTCTTGTTATTGACTAACAAGAAACTGGCTCACATAAACTTGGACTATCTCAGGAGACTGGAGGATTGTAAAACTAGACTGGCCTGGCAAGGCTCCCAGTGCCCATTTCTGTGTTGATGTTCCAGTAGGGATTGCCGAGCATCCATGAGACCAGATCAGGGCCATCCAGGGTTACTGGAGGCCCCTCAGTGTTTCAGGATCCCCAAGAAATAGCAGCTACAGATTTCTCCTATGGGGTCTGAGAGGCAGGCCTAGGACAGAGCAAGCCTGACTCAGCCTGCCATGTCCTGCTAAAGAGCCACTGTGCTAGGCCTTCAGGACAGACGTGTGGTTAGGAAGGTGGGCAAGAGCTATAGAGTGCCCCACAGCGGGTTGGCCTCTGGTGTCCCCAAAGCAGATATACAGTATGGTGGGGAGGTCCTGTGGTTCCTTTGTCTGTAAGGTCCAGCCTCTGCTACTTATCCAGCCGTCCCCGGGATAGAAGCTCCACATAGCTCAGGGCGCTCTGCAGTGATGTCAGGCAGTAGCCCTCTTCTCCAATCAGGTACCTATATGGAGGTGGGAAAACAGATGTGTCACCTTAGAGGACAGATGCACAGCCTCATACTCTGGAGGGCAACATCTTCCCTAGGTGCTTGGACAATGATGTGGCCCCAGCTAACGCTGTTAGGGAGCTGGGTTGGGAGAGGTGTGTCCCCATTGCCAGTCCTGGCCCTGTGCTGCTCCTGCAGCCAGTGCATACTGCTGTTCCCCAGGAAGATGCTGCTCAGCAGAGACCCTCTAGCTTCTGAAGGTGAAGGGGCATGCTGATGAGCATCCTGTGATGCAGGGTGGTGGTGGTGGCAGGGGCGGTGCATACCTTTAATCCTAGAACCCTGAGGCAAAGGCAGGTAGATCTCTATGAATTGAAGGCCAGCTTGGTCTAGAGAGGACTTCTCCAGACAGCCAGGGTTACACAGAGAGACCCTGTCTTGAATAACCAAAGGGAGAAAAAGTGTCTTGTGCACAGGTGGCTCTCAGAGGCTGTACAGAAACGATGGAGGTGTGCAGGCCTCCCACGCAGTTCCCACACCTATCACAACCAGTGCTTTAGGTCTGGGGGTGAGGCTCCTTTGTCCCCCTTGCTACAGCTGCTCGGTCCCCAGCTCTTCCCACAGAGACCCTTTCCCCTAGTCCCCTGCTTCCTTCCTACCCTTCATGAGTGAATTCCTCCAGGGCCGCACACTCTGACACCAGCTGGGGGAGGCCACTCCGCAGCACCACGAAGGACAAGATGGGCAGCAAGTCATCAGCACCACTGCTGGGCAGAGGCCAAGAGATCAGTGGGTTTAGGGCCAAGAGGGACATTTGCTCTGGCTCTCTGGAGCTATCTTGGCCAGGCTGGGTATAATCCCTGTACCCCCACCCTCCCAAGCAGCACAGGAGACCTCCTGGCTGTGCTTAACACTGGGCCCAAGTAGCAGCATCGCTGTCAGGATAGACTAGTGTCTGCTCATCTTCTAGCTGGCTGTGCTCTCACAGGTTTTTGGGAGCTTGGCAGCGAGTAGATAATCATCTCTGCCCCTTGGGGGCCTACCTCAGGAGAGGTCTCGCTGCATTAGCTAGGGTACAGATGAAGAGCTTCTCTGAAGAGCATGGGAACCAAGAAGCAAGGAGGTGGCTGGAAGCTGAGACTTCTGCCTGGGTCTGACATCTCTCCAATGGGCCAGGAGGCTCCACACACCTGCTGCACCTGCTCAGTGTCCTGCCACTCACAGGGACATGACTGCTCCCTGTTACGGGTGGCTTGGGCCAAGACTGTGATCTACAAACGCCTAGCCTGGGAACCCTTTTATAGAATGGGAAGAGGCAGGGCACAAGGCTCTCTGGTGAATATAGGCTAGCAACCCCACCTGAGAGTGTGTGAAGTATCCACCCCTCCTTCCCTTGGCTTGAGCTCCCCATGGGTGACCTCAGGCTCTGATATATTTACTTGTGGGGCTCCAGGTGCAGGCAGGGGTCATAGCCCCCTGGTCTGCAATTGCAAGTGTCAAGGCTGATCCTGGTCTTGGGACAAGGTAGCAAAGATCAGAGCTCATGCAAGAGTTGAAGGGGATACTGATTTCAGGTCAGAGGATGCTGAGTTGAGAAGAGGTGGAGGTAGGTTCAAGCATCCCAGAGCCCAAGGCTACAGGCATTGGTGGTTCAGTGGCAGAACTCTTGCCTGCCAGAGCCCAAGGCTATGTGGCATGGGGGTTGGGGGTGGGGGAAACTGCCCCATCTTAGATGCACCAGGGAGCTTCAGTGCTAGATCAATGTAGGAAAGGGGCCTTACTTTGAAAGTGCACCTTCCCTGCACTTGGGGTCCAGGCAAGTCTTTCTCAAAGAGCAGCTCCATCTCACCAGGTTAACCGGGACCCAGTATCCCTAGGATCCCTGGGCCTAGTCAGAGGGCACTGCAATAGCAGTTTGTCCAGATGGGACTGTGAGGCGGGAACCCTTCTTCTTGCTTTGTCTCAGCCCAGGGTCTTTGGGAGAAATGAGCTCTGCTCTGAGGTGATGTAATCTGGGGCTGCTAAGTGAAGCAGGGCCACCAGGGTCCACTCTGGCCAGCCACAGGGCAGGAACACATACTAGTATACTTCCAGGAAGTGCCCCATTCTGGACTCACATGGCAGCAGCAGGGGGCTGGGTTCCAGCCTCAGGCCTGGCCTCCTGGGCACGGCAGTAGTCCTCTGCACACATGCAGATAGCCCGCAGAGTCCGCACTGTGGTACAGAAAACTTGCTTCAGTGAGGTGGTGGGTGAAAGAGGGTGCTGAGCAAGGGCAGGAAGACTTGAAGGGCCCAGTGTGCGGGGAACTATGCCCTTCCTATACCCAGTGGGCTCCTCCTGGTAGCGCAGGACTGGGGTAAAGAGCACTGCGCTGTGTTAGCCTGGTGACGGGCCTGTAGGCTAGCAGGGAAAGTACATCCCCATCCACCTCTCAAACCTCTGGCCCCTCAGATCCCCGCACCAATGCACTCCAGCTTCTTCTGGGGGCAGCTCTCCAAAACCAGCAGCCCCAGTTCCTGGGCCGCAGTGCAGTAGGGGTAGGTGGAGGCTTGAGCCTCAGGGGCACATGGGAGGAGCTTGGAGGGGATGCCAAGGGCTGAAGGGGGTGCATTCCTGTACAGCTCCATGCTCCTGCTCACAGCAGCCTCCCGGGTACGGTGCACACTCCTAGAGCAGAGAAGCCAGGCTCAGCCACCACAGCACTGTTCCAGAGACATGCAGGGCTGTGGCTGGGGATCTCTAGAGCTCATCCTAGGAGAGCTGCTCAGGTATTTGAGCAACAGCCTCCGCCTAACTGTCCCTCCACAGAGAGGTGGGCACAGCCACCGACAGACATGTAACACTTGGGGATGGCCTCCAGATCATACAAGTCACTGGGAGACTGAGAAGGAGACCCCAGCTCCTGGGGACGGTGACCCAGGCTGGGGCAGTACCTGTAGAGGGCCAGCAGCAGGGGCCACAGAGGGGAGAAGAAGGGTTCCTCGATGCACGCCAGACAGCGGTCTTTGGAGGTGGCCGTATTCAGGCTCTCAAAGGCCAAAAGAGTCAGCGAGAGCAGTCTGTCTGCCAGGAACAGAGTTGAGAATGTGCAAATGTGCTATTCCTCCTCCACCCCCCAGAAGCTCCAAGTGCTTCTGTGCAAGTGAGCTAAGCACATGGAGGCTTGTGAGCTCATACTTCCTGGCTATTCTACTTGTTCAACTTCCCACACCCTTCCCTTGCCTATGCTGTTGTGTGGCCTGGGGCCGGGTCTCAGCTCTTCTTGGGCTCCCCAGTAGCTAAAGGGTCTGTGGAAGGGAGGGGATGATGGTCCCTTTCTGAAAGCACCTGCTCCTAAATCTACACAATCCCCACAATCCCCAGGAACTTCAGAACAGTAAGGCCCCAGGCTCTTGAGCCTTCCTCACTATCTGGAAGCCTTGTGGTAGACACAGCCAGGCTACCTTGTGACCAAAGGCTGTGACTGGCAGCGCATCCCTGAGCTCCCACGCCAGCTCCACCCACCATCTGAGGGGCTGGGATAGGCTAGGGCCTGCTCTTCTGGATGAATGCTTGCTCCTACGGGTGAGTAGACAAAGGTCTTTGCTGTCCAGGGCAACAAGTTGCACTTGAGGGCTGGCAGATGCAACGGAAACAGCTCCTGGCTTGGTCCCGCGGGCTCACCAATGGCATTGTGAATGTCCTTCACTGTGCTCTTCAGACACTCCAGCAAGGGCTCTCTCTTTGTTCCGGGGGTCTGTGGCTCGGACACAGCCAAAAACTGTTCCAGGTCCTCAAAGGAGCTGTCCTTGTCTGGCAGATGGGATGAAGCATCGACCAGGGGTGAGGAAGGTCCTGCTGGGCTGCTGTCTGTCTCTCTGTCAGGGGAGCCGGAGTGGAGTGTGGAGACAGAAGGTATGGACGGAGGTCCGTCCAGAGGTCTTGGGGCTGCGCTGGGCTCTGAGGGGGAAAGCATGCAGTAGAGGCTCTGGGAGGACCGAAGTCGCCGGCTCCCAGGAGCCAGGAGGCCGTTGGCTTCGGGAGGCAGGGAGCAGCAGCCTGGGGCAGGTGGAGCACTGATGGCTGCCCGGCTAACAATAGGGTACAGTGCACTGTAGACTGCACACTGCAGTTTCTTCAGGAGCTGCGAGATTGGGTGATCAGGAAGGCTGCAAGGAGAAGAGCACGTTGGTAGAAGGTGCAGTCGGGCCCTGAAGAGTCTACCCAGCTGGGCACCTGCTATGCCCCCCCCCCCATTTTTCTCACCCGAGAAAACAGTGAGTTTCCTCAAGGCTGGGCACGACCTCAATCTACTTTTCTAAAGGGAAGGTTTCGAGACAAGGTTTCTCTGTGTAGCCCTGGCTGCTCTGGAACTCACTTTGTAGACCAGGCTGTCCTCAAACAGAGTTCTGCCTGCCTCTGCCTCAGGAATGCTGGTGTTAATTGCGTGTGCCTACCACTTCCCCGCCTCCAACTACTCTTTAAGTAAGCTTAGACGTATGAGCTCAATTCCTGTTCTCTGACCTCAGTCACCTACCTGGGCCCTATGCCCTCATCTATGACATCACCTGCATAAAAAGAACTGCTACACTATGAAAGATTCCAGAGAAGTAACTTCTCTGCTATTTCCTGTTAGTGGATACCTTAGAATAGAGTGGGATCCATCCAGTCTGTGGAAGCTAATGGAAGCCAACAAAACCCATCAGAACAAAAGGTCCTTGTGCAGCCCTCTGCCCCCCAGCTTTCCCTTGGTGAGCTTTTCTAACCAATTTCCTTCCTTCCTAGCTCATGCCCCGTCATCTAGCAGGGGCACCCCAGGCTGAGGATGGACTCTCTGAATACCTGAGCAGGTGGGACACCAGGCCGCTCACTACCAACAGGTCCCCTGGGCTGCGCTTGAGCTTGGCTCTCCAGTGCTTTGGCCAGTCCTGCAGGACAGAGGGCCTTGGAGGAAAGTACAGTCGGATCTCCACGGTGGGATGCCCTGCAAGGGCTGTCTGGGGTTGTCCTGGGCCGTGGGAAGGAACCAAGGCCTCCAGGCCCATGAGATCCCAACTCTGCCCCCCCTCCACTGGACCAGTGGGACTCACGTGGTCCTGCTCATACTCCAGGATGGCAGCATACAGGGCCCGCTGCTCCCGCTCCTCGGGGGTCACAGCAACTTGACTGCAGAACCTCCTGCGGAGGAAAACAGGTTCGGAGCAGGGATAGACCTCTGGTTCAGGGAGCCCTTCCAGGCATCCCAGCACGTCTTGAGACAGGGAGAAGACATACCTGTTGGCAGCCTCCTGAAGGCGCAAGCGGCGCTCTTCCATCTTCCGCTGGAGCTGGGGTAACAGAGTCAAGGGGCCAGCAGCGTCTGACTTGACTTGACCTGACTTAACTCTACCCCTGCCCCGGACCTCATCTGCCAGGTACTTCTCCAAAACTCTTGCTGCCTGAAGGGCCCAGGAGGGTAAGGCTGCCTCTGTACTCCAGAGACCAGTCCAGCACTGGACACGCCAGGAGGAGAGTTCAGGAAGGGGCTGTTTCCAGGAAGGCAGACTTGAAGGTAGAGGAGCTAATTTGTGCTGGGAGGCCGAAGCGCAGAGCCTGACAAGGTCCTCAGGAGCAGGGTAAGGGTTAAGGCTAGCTCCTTGAGAGGATGCTGCTTCAGTGCTGGAAAGGCTTACAGTCCCACCTACCTGGCACCTCCCTACTCAGCCCCTTCTCCACCCTCAGCACAAGACCTCACTGCCATCTCCCCTTAAGGATGCGGTCTCTTCTCTTGCTTTGGCAATCACCAGATTCTCCATCATCTGCCGCTGGAGAGACAGAGTCTAAGGGAAAAAGGAGGAAGTAAGGCCTATTTCTCAACTGCCCTGGCCCTTCTCTGACCAGCCCAGATCCTCTCTGGGCCTTGCTCACCAGTGATGTCTTCTGCATGGCCTGGCTGGGGTCCAGACGGGCCATCCGGGCCTCATATGTGGCCCTCAGCTTCTGGTTCTGTAGGGAGGCCTTCTCGAGGGGTGTTAGCTCCCTAAAAACAATGACAAGCTGTTGTCCATGCATAGGAAGCCCAAGGAAGGTGCTAGTAACCTGAGGAACCATCCTTATACCCTCTAGACCTTGTCCTAAGACCAAGAGGAAAGAAGGTGGTGGTGAAGTAGGAAGGAAATACAGAAGGGTGGTTTAAGGCAGGACAGAGATCTGGCACCAAAACACTGGTGTTTGTAATGCCGGGACTTGGGGGTTCTCAAGAGGAGGACACCTGATTTTTGTAGAAATATGTTATATATCTGTGGCAATAAAATGGAACTCCTGGAAGCTACTACAGGGGCCAAACAGCAAGACTCATTTGCAACCTACTAAAGGGAGAGATGCATCTATTCAGTGAAAAAATGGCAGCATGCCACAACCTCCCTGCTTCTGGGGTGAGCAGACAAAAGGGTGTGGGCAGGGCTGAGGAGGGACGAGTGCACCCTCAAGTTGATGTCCGCATCCGCCCCAGAGCTGAAGCGCACAGACACATGGTGCCTGGGGAACCAAGAGTGCAGGAACCTCGGAGCGATGTGGAAAGGGGCCGGATTTATCCGTGCTGGATTCACTGTGTCTCCTGCATCCATGTCTTGGCATCTTTCATTAGTGTAGAAAACTGTCTCTACTGTTACACTGTCAAACAGTGCCCTCCTCCATTATCTTTCCTCTAGCTCTAGAATGTCCAGAAACAAGCGAAGGCCTTCTAGCTTATGTTCTGTCTTGTTTCTGCGATGTCTGCATTTTTATCTTTTGCATACTAACTTTATTCTCTCTTCAATTGTGTATACATTCTTTCTCTTTTTAAGCTAGGGTTTCTCTGTGTAGCCCTGGCTGTTCTGAAACTCACTCTGTAGAGCAGGCTGGCCTTGAACCCACAAAGATCCACTGGCCTCTGCCTCCTGAGTGCTGGGGTTAAAGGCCACCACCTGGCCTTTTTTTATTTTTAGCCCAGGTTGTTCTTGAACTTACTATATAGTTAAGGCAGGTCCTGACTCGTGATCCTCCTTCCTTTATCTTCCAAATTCTTGGATTGTAGGCATATGCTACCACCCCTGGCCTGGCTAGCCTCAAATTCAATAGGTAGCTGAGGGTGGACTTGAACCCATGATCCTCCTGACTCTACCTCCTGAGTACTAGGATTATAGGTAGTACCAGAGATCATATCCATTTTGCATGTTAGGAAAGCACTCTACCATTGAACTACATTCTTAACTATCTAAAGAGTTTGTATTTATTTTTAATTATTACTTATTTTTATTGTGTATGGGTGTTTTGCCTGCATGTATGTCTATGCCTGGTGCTCAAGGAGCCCAGAAGAGGGCATTAGATCCCCTAAATAGTTTAAAAACAAATTTTGGCATTATATTTTTATTTCATTTCTACTTTTTTTTTTCTGGCTCTGACTCTACAGTTTCTTGTTCAGGTGTTTTCAAATGTGTTTTTTGTATTTCTAAACAAAGCTCCATGTTGTATGACCTGTTCCTGGTTACTATCTGAAATCTTCACAGGTCTCCTCTGTAATCATTACCTCATCATCTCTGTTTCCATATGGCTATCCCAGTTTGTCACTAACTTTTTGAAAGATGAAGGTACTTTTTTCCTAAGCGAATTTGCATCTGCTTCAGTCAGGCAAGGGGTGCGTCTCCTCTGGGAACTACTCTACCAGTTACCCCAAGGGAAGCTCCTTCTGTTCAGCCTCCAAACCCCCCGGCTGCCCCAGCACACCTCCCACCTTGTCCAACTTACTTCTTAGAGTTTTGTGATTCTGCCACCTGCAGCTTCTGGAAGATCTCAGGAGGTAGGAAGGGAGAGAGTTTCCCTCCTTCGTCTGAACACACTCGCCGGTGACGGCTGGTGGGCAAGGGGACGGGGGGAGCCACAGGGATGGCTGGCCTCAGGCACGTCTTCCCTGTAAGCCACACATAGCACCC
Source organism: Pachyuromys duprasi (assembly GCA_028658305.1). Lineage (NCBI taxonomy): Eukaryota > Metazoa > Chordata > Mammalia > Rodentia > Muridae > Pachyuromys > Pachyuromys duprasi. The sequence continues at coordinate 57,800,671 of CM053744.1, forward strand.
TAGTCAGGAGGCCAGGGATCACCCCACAAAGCAGCTACCAAGAGCCCTCTTCTTTGGGTACCCACCAAGTTTGGTAGCTGTTGACTGGGCCCGCTCCAGACACTGCTCAGCCAGCTTTAGCATCTTTGAGGTCTCAGGGGGCACAGTTTCCCCTGCTTCTAGGGAAGGAACATGGGGACTGGTTATAGTCCTTCTACAGTGACCCACGTTCTTACTGAAAATAAGGAAGTGTAAATGCTAGCCAAGCTCATCCTTATTCATCTCAGCTCCACGGCTCAAGGCAATGTACATGCATGTGATTGGCAGTCACGCATCACACTGACTCTGGTACCTCAGCATCAGGTCTGCAGTCCTCCCTGGACTTACTTGCAATTACAGTTCCTCAGGGGATGGCCAGGCAGCCCTCGTGGCTACTGTGCAGAGGCATGGGTGCTACAGGCTCTCCTGGCCCACCACCTGCTAGCTGTCTGCGCCACAGACTTGCCCCCTGCAGATATTAGTGAGCACTTCTGCCCTTCCACTCCTGACCCAAAGGTGTCTGTGCTGTGTCCTGCTCTCTACGGGCCTACTTCTATCAGTAGATACATCTTCTCCTCACACTTTGCCAAATCCTGTACCCACTCTCCTGCCTCCCTTACAACAAACAGCTCATAAACTCCATTTTCTCCTCATTCCATCTCCATCCAGAACCCTTATTTCCCTCAGTTGTCCTTACCCAACCTTGCTTTGCCAGAGATTGCAGGACATTTAAATTTTTTCTATCCTCTGAGATAGCACTTCCCTTAAGGCTCCTCCTGCCTGCTCTGATGCCTCAGTCTGTGGAGTGTCAGAGCTCCGGTGAGCTCACTGGCTCCCTACCTGTGTTCCTACATCCAGGGGCTTACTTGCGCCTCAGACTTTTCATGTTCACAGCAGAATTTTCTACTTTTTGTAAAACTTAAGACAGGGTCTCATGCAGCCCAGACTGGCCTCAAACTCACTGTGTAGCTGAAGATGATCTTAAACTTCCAATTCTCTTGCTTTTACTTCCTAAATTTGAAGCATTCAGACTTTCGCAAGCACACTTGTTTACGCTGTGCCAGGGACCAAATCCAGGGCTTCAGCATGCTAGACAAGCACTCTCCACCAACTGAACTACATCCCTAGCCCCACAGTGGAATTCCATTTCTTCCCTTACACATTGCCCATCATCAGCTTGGAACATCCCAGAGCACTAGCAACTCCTAGGAAGTTGGTTGGTTGGTTTCTCCTTTTAGCTCTTTGCTCCTCCCAGTGCTGGGTGGAGCTTTGGGAGGTTCCCCAAACTCCCTTCCAACTCTATCCAAGATGTACAAAGCACTACTCTAACTGTTTCCTTCTCAAGGAGTTCAGGTGGACTTCTGCCGGCAATGGCCCCACTTTTCAGTATCCGGCCTCAATCCCAATCCGTCCCCCTAATCCACAGCACTTCCCTTCAGTGCCACCTGTTACACTATGACATCCTATGCTAATGTTAATGACCAGGTTGGAAAGAAACAGGGAACCTCCAGCTTCGGGGACCATCCAGGGCTTAGCCGCCCACAAGTTTGCCATCATGACAGGAGTAGCAAGTCTGAAGGCATACCGGTAGTGTTTTCCACATCTTCGAGTAACACTTGGGAGATGTAGTGGATGCTCCTCAGGTATTCCACGTATGCCTCCTGTGTAAAGGGAAGAGAGCGGCAGGGGTCAGGTGAGTGGAGGGACCTGCCTGCATCATGTCTGCCAGGTGGGCGCCCACGTGCAAAACACAGCATCAACAGCGCCCGATCGCTTCTGAGAGACTCCTAGGCTTGGTGATGGTCCACCTAGGACAGAGACAGTATATCCCCACTGTCTAGACTTGAAGGAAAAATGTTTACACCTGAGAACAAAATCAAAGAATTCCTTCCTCCAACTTTTGCACTGAGGAGCTCCCAGCTGGACACATCTCTTCTCTCGTTGCCTTACTCTCCAGCACTGAAGGAAATGAGCTTCAATCAGGAGGCCGGGAGAAACAGCCTTGGAAGAGGTAGATACCATTTTCCCTTCCCTTCCCCTGTGTTATGAAACTATTTTCTGACAGTCTACGGAGAGAATACTTCCTGATAGTCAATCTCACTTTCTGGCTTGGATTATGAGAAATAACATTCTCAAGACTCTAGAATAAATTTCCTCTGTGCTCACAGGAGCCCAGAGCACTGAGATGCAGGTTTCAACTGTGTGACCTCTCTGCCCTGGGCTCTGTGACAGCTCAAGACAAATTGCACTCTGGTATGTATGGGTTTTGTTCAATTCACTGTCAAATACCCACCACTGAATACTCAGCACCTCAGAGATGAAAATAAAATGGGCTTCAGGCAGGATTTTGGTCTTGTGGGGTACACCTGATTCCCTAAAAAAGTAGCTGGTGGGAGTAGACAAACACTGACTCTTCTTTTCCAATAGTAGTAGCCCAGGCTGGCCTGGCAGGCTTTTCCACCAGGTTGCCATCCTTTTAATTAGCATTCATGCTCTGTGACAGGCCACACCCCTTCTGTGCCTGCCTGCCTTTACAAGTGACCTTTGAAGGCAACTGCAAACAGCAGCATCAAGAATGAGCCAACAGTCAGTCTTTTCCAGATTAAGTGTACATAGACTCTGTCAAGAACACACACACACACACACACACACACACACATCTGTCATCTACATCTTGGAGGGCTGCTTCACAGGTCCTTTACAAACACAACCTCGGCTCTATTTCACATGGACTCATTAAGCAGGTAAACCTGAGGCCAAGGGCAAGGTGAGCTGTCCGAGGTCCCCTGGCCGTGGGCGTCCGGCCGAGAGGCTCTGCGCGCGTCGGAAACGCGGGGTCCCCTCACACACCCGCCCTCGCCCACCCACGGGCCAGGTGCCTCCCGGAGCCGCTGCCGCGCCCCTCCCAGCCTCACCCGGGGCCGGTTGCCGGTGTCTAGCTCGATGGCCTTGTTGGCCAATTTCATGGCGCTTTGCAGTGGCTTCGCCGCGCCATCCCCGGCCGCAGCGGCCATGGCGCCGGGCGGGGGAGGCCGCGGCGGCAGGGGCGGGGCGGACGCTTCCAAGCCGGAACGTGGAGTGCGCGGCTGAGGGAGCTGAGGGAGCCGCACACTACCGGAAGGGACCCAGGCTCACTTCCGTCGGCCCCGCCCCGTCGCGCAGACCTGGGTTTCCAGATCCGAAGGGGTCAGCTGAGTCTTGTCAGCGGTTCGTGTGGACTTGAAGAGTCCCCAGGAGAAGATTGGCGGAAAGAGCCTCTCGTTTTGCGGTTTTCGCTTAAGTGCCACAGCCCGTGCGTCTGTCCGTGGCAGTTTGCCCTCCCGGCTGCTCCTCCTTTATGGGCCTGTCGCGAGTTTTGAGCAATCCTGAGAACTCTGGGCTCTCGACACAGCAGCGGCCACTGTTGCTCCCAGGCGGCTCCTCACTTCGCTCCACCCCTCGCTTCGTCCCGCTCAGATCTCGGGGAACCGAGCGGGAACGAGTAACCCGGCGGAGTGCGGCCGACCGGCTCGGAGTGAGTGGAGTCAAGTCCAGACTAGCAGAACTCAGTGGGCCGAGCCGCACCGAATAGCACGGAGCAGGAATCCGGAGCTGCCACCATGAAGCGGGACCGGCTGGGCCGCTTCTTGTCGCCTGGAACCGCTCGGCAGCGTGGGAGTTCGGGCGGCAGCTGTGGAAGCGGTCGGACTCGGGGTCGCCCTTCTCGCACCGGCGGAGCGAGCGCTGACAGGGCGGCGGCGCAACTCAGTTGGGGCTCAGCGCGCTCCTGCGGGGACACAGGCGAGGACGGTACAGACGAGGCAGGTGGGTTCCGGGCGTCCCCTGGCCCTGTTGTGAGCCTAGTGATTCTGAGAGTAAACCAGGCCTCCCAGTTCCGGAGAGCCCGGTCCTTCTGGCTTCTAGTGCAGTGACTTCTCGCCAGACAGCCGATTCTTTCCTGCCCCGTGTCAGAGCTATTAAGTGCTTAAGATTTGAAATCAGACAGGTGTGGCTTCGGGTTTGCTCTTCGTGCTATGTACTATTAGGATAATTGCTTAACTTCTGTGAACCCCAGTTTTTTTTGTTGATCGATTGATTCTTGTTGATTAAACAGACCCTTAACCTGTGGTGGGAACTGAGTTAAGTGAACTGCTGTTCCTTGTCAGGCTGAGCGTTTGTGTGTAAACAGCAGCTGCTTAGGGTAACGTCATCAGTGCGTATCACATTTGTGTAGTGCTCTTCAACCATTTGAGAATGCTGCCCTTTAGTCCCCCTGGGGGGCAGGCGGTGAGGTGGTGGTGTCCACTTTCTGCAGACAGGACACCTGTGGATGGACGATGAATCAGTTTCTTGAGGCGCAGCTGGGACACATTTTCAGAATCAGGATGTTTGAGCAGTAGCTGAGTTTCATCTTCATTGGGGGGACACATTTTCAGAATCAGGATGTTTAAGCAGTAGCTGAGTTTCATCTTCATTGGGAGCATCTGGGGTTCTTTGAAAGGAGCTGGGCACAGTGGCATATGCTGGTTGTCCCAGCCCTTCGGAGGCTGAGGGAGGAGGATTATGAGCCCCAGCCTGGGTACACAGTGAGACCCTCCTTCAAAAAAAATTTTGAAAGGTTTCTTGACAGTATCCTTCCAGAAGTTGAATGTTCAGTGAGGAAGGGCAGCCCTTGTGCCCTGCTGCTAAGGTGTCTAGGAAGCCCAGGGAAGGCACTTCTCTGCTTCAAGGTTAGGAGGCCAGTGGGAAGTGTGGTCCTCACTTTGCAAGTACCTCACTTATTTCACATTTGCTTCTTTGCTCAGGAGCAGGCCGGACTCTTGCTATGGGGCACTGTCGCCTCTGCCATGGGAAGTTTTCCTCACGGAGCCTCCGCAGTATTTCTGACAGAGTGCCTGGGGAGACCTCAGAGAGACTGTCCCCAGGGGAGCGAGTCTTCATTAGGGACTTCCAGCGTCTTCTGGGTGTTACTGTGCACCAGGACCCAGCCCTGCCTCAGTTTGTCTGCAAGAACTGCTACACCCAATTCTATCAGTGCCACAGCCTTCTCAGGTCCTTCTTACAGAGAGTCAATGTCTCCCCAGCTGGCCAGAGGAAGCCTTGTCCAAAGTAGGCCCTTGTTGGATTTCTTGGGACCTTCAGGGGTTTGTCATCCTGTGTTCTGGGTATTGATTTAGGGCATTGACTTGTGGGGTGGACAAAAGCCTCCATAAGCCCCTCCTGGTACTAAAGTGAGGTGCTATGGTGGCAAGGTTTGCAGAGGTCTGAGGGTAAAGAGCTAGCATTAGAAGAGAGGGGACTGGACTGCTAGCAGAGGTTCCCTGGGGAAGACAGCTAGGGCGGGTTTTGACCTTGAGAGGTTCCTAAATTGTGGCCACACTGATGCTTTGCAGGGTTGGTGTTCAGCCTCCCACAGTGGCAGAGGAGGGAGCATGTATGGGTGAGTGCTGTTTGTGCCAGGGTGGGCATTCCAGGTTGGGCCTAGTGTTTGGGCCATCGTGAGACTGACATTTCTGTTGATTCTTCTCAGCTGATCTGATCACCTCGAGCCCTCGGTGTCTGCACAGCTTGGTGGGCTGGGTACATGAACATGCAGCCAACTGTGGGTCTCTGCCCAGCCTCCAGAGGACACTGTCCTCTGAGTACTGCGGCATCATCCAGGCTGTGTGGGGCTGCGACCAGGGCCATGACTTCACCATGGACACAGACTCCAGCTGCAGAGCTCTTTTTTTGGACAGTGCATTAGCAATGAAATGGGCATGGGGCAAGGAGCTATCACCACGGCTGGCCCGGAACTCAGAGTCAAACCCCAGTGGAGCTGCCTCTCAGCTCTGCCAGGCCAGAGAAACCCAAGTTGGATCTGAGACCAAGACACTGCCCAGTGTGGATGTGGCCTTGCTGCACTCACATGGAAACTCTGTGGCACCTGGGCTAGGCCCCTATGCTCAGCCAGACTTGGCTCCCAGTGAGGCCCCAGGTAAGCAGCTCCTGTGGCTTATGCTACAGAATTCAGTATCCTGGCCAAGGCTGTCTTTGCAGAAAGAGGATGTCTGTGCTCTTTGAGTGTAGATCATGGCATGGCAGAGGAAGCTGCTGGGAGATGAGGATCCAACCTCAGTGCTTTCCCATAGAAACTGGGGCTACTCCAGTACTTCAGAGTGAGCTGGCCCTACCAGCCTGTCTTGACTTCTTGTCCCTTCACAAGGAGGCCTGTGATTCACCAGTTTCTGTAATGACATGCTCATCTGGCAGCCAGTCTTCCTCTTTGTCTATCCTTAGACCAGAGGGTACTGGTTGTTCCTGTAGGCTGAGGGGACTGAGGGAGAAAGAAGAATGGGCTCATTGTCTGTAGGACATGGAGGCAGACAATGAGGCTGCTACTTTACCGTAGTGTGGGCCAGTGTGGTCGCCTCTTCTGCTGACTGGTCCTCCTATATGTGCTGTGGGTTGGATACAGTTGTTCCTAGGCATTGTGCTAGGAGAGTTGGGCCAGCTTCCTGCCTGTCTCTTGCCTTCATGTGCTGGTTTACATGGCCACATATGGGTGCTCAGGTGATTCCCACCTGCAAGTCCACAGTGGGGCTCTTTAAAACTGCTGCAGGGTTGCCGACCACAGTAGCGCACACCCGTAATGCCAGCTCTTAGGAGGCAGAGGCAGGCAGATTTCTCTGAGTTTGAGGCCAGCCTGGTCTACATAGAGAGTTCCAGGATAGAGTCAAGGCTACATAGAGAGACCCTGTCTCAAAAAGCAGGAGGGTTGAAGATATGGCTCAGCAGTTAAGAGCACTTGCTGCCCTTGTATTTTAAAGACCTATCTATAACTCCAGTTCCAGAGGATCCAACGTTCTCTTCTGGCCTCTGCCAGCACCAGGCAGGTACACAGGCAAAACAGTCATATACACACACACACACACACACACACCCTTAAAACATTAAAAATGTAGGTACCCATGCCGTTCAGCTAGAAATAACACAGAGATGGACTCCAGGCAAGGCCCTAGGTGGATGTCACAGACACCTTAGAATGCTTGGCTTTATAAAGTATGTGTATACCTCTTTTGAAAACAGTAGTCTTGAAAATGTTGTATATTATCCAGAGTGGGCCATTCTCACCTAGAACAGTGACCTAAATGTGAGAATGGTCAGCTTGCCAATCATGGTACCTCCCATTCCTTTGGACAGAGACTGGCATAGTGAGTGGGGGTTAAGAATAGAGGCTTGAGGCCAAGACCTCCTGGCCCCAGTAAGGAAGGCTGTGTCCTTAGACAGGGACATCGCCCCCTCAGAGGTGAGGCCCTTCTGTGCTCTGTTGGTAACCAGAGCCTGTTCTTTGTTTCCCAGGGCAGCTGGGTGAGAAGCAGGCTCCAGCGTCAGCCTCGGATGACCGGGTAAAAGACGAGTTCAGTGACCTTTCTGAGGGGTGAGAGAAGAGTGGGTTCAAAAGCCGAAAACCTCTCCGTCGAAAATCGCACCCAGCCTCCCTAGAACTGCTGCCCTTGGTTGGCATGTTTGCCTTCCCTCCTTCTCAGAGGTGGGGAGGAGAGGAGTGGCCAGGGCTGTTCTGAGGCCTCTGGCTCTGGACTTGGTTTTCTGGTCCCAGAGGCACCCAGATGAAGCATACTGCAGGGGGAGCCCAGCCCTATTCTGACCCAAAGCATTCTGAAGCGTCCTCATTTAAACTGCCCCAGGGTTGGTCTTTTGCTGTTATCTCTGTGCTTCTTCTTAAAAGGCCTTAGTTTTCTACCAGCTCCAAGTTTCACTAGGACAGGATGCCACATCTAGACCCTTTGGGTATCGATGCTGAGACTTGGAGCAGAAGTTCCATGTAGGTGAGGGGAGGACAGGCCTCGCTTGGAGGATGTATAGGTCTGTAGCTCTGTGCTGAGAACTGTCACTAGTGTTTTTGCCGCCTGCACTGCTCCACAGCTTGTAATAGGGTGCACATGCATCTCCAGCCAAGTAGGAGGGACAACCTAAATCTGGTTTAAGTCCTGTGAGGACCAGCTCTATCTCTGGCCTCAGGCCTTACCCCGTCCAGAAAGCTGGTGGCCTCTGGGGAAACACCATGGGCTTGCTAGACAGAAGACAGAGATTCACGTTTAGGAGAAGGTCATAAACTTTTTGTTTTATTTATTTTTTCTGTTTTGAACTTTGAAATGGCCGACGGTGGCTGTGCTCATGGTTGAGGGGTGAGATCGTCACTGCCTGAATCTGCCGTTAAGTCTTCACTCTCCCTGGCTGTGAATAGATAAGCTCTCTCAGAGTGTGGGGTCCTGGTATTTAGAAAGAGTGGCTTACAGGGAGGGTTGCTAGCTTGTTTGGTTTCACTGACTGGCTTATTCTTCCTGTCAGGACATAGATTGAGGAGTTGGGGGATTTTAGATTTCTTAAGACATACTCAGGAGCAAGGCATGGGCTGAGGAGTCTGTAGCACCTAAAGACAGGCGGTCTTGTTGGGTTTGCTGTCCATCCAGGTCAATGCTTTGCTGAAAGCTCTCTCATCTTTTCTAGAGACTTCCTGAGTGAAGATGAGAATGATAAGAAGCAAAACCCACAGTCCTCGGATGAGTCCTTTGAGCCCTATCCAGAAAAGAAGTAAGAGTATAGCCCTGTCTAAGCACATGACTTCTAGAGTGATGCTGTACAGGTTAGCTTTGGTGCTCATGGAGCTCATGAGTGTTTCAAGTGGGGCATGGCCCATTTAACTGGCCTCAGGTAGTCACCACCTGTTGTTCCTTTGGCCCCATCTCCCAAGTCTAGTGAGCATAGCTTCCATCTGTCTATCTGTCTATCTATCATATGTTTGTTTGTCTATATTTATGTATAGTGTGTGTGTTGCACGTGGGGAAGAGGTCAGGACCATTTTCACCATGTTGTTTTTAGGGATCAAACCCAGCTTGTCAAGCTTGGTGGAGGGTGCCTTCACCTGCTGAGGAATCTCACTGTTCTAAATGAGTCAGGAGGTCTACTTGAAAGGTCAGGTGAGCAACTGAATGTAACAGGATCTCCCCTGACACTTGATGACTCTTTCTGGTGGTTTGGGGATCTGGTCTAAGTGTGTATCACAAGGTGGCAGGTAGCAATGTTGGTAAGACACAACCCCATTGTAGGGAGTTCCTCAGTGGTTCTGTTCTAGCCCTGCTGCTATTGTGTTCCTTAGCAACTCCTGGCCCCACTCCACTGTTCTTTTGCTCCCTGGATCATGCCTCTTGTGAAGCATAGGAACTAAGCCTGGTGAATGTTCTCAAGTTGGTCCTTGGCTCTGATTTCTTTGATCAGGCAGACATTGTGCATTCTTTGTGTGACTTTGCTTTGGCTTTCTCTTTTCTTTCTTCACACAAACATAGGACCTTAACCAGGAGAGACAGAGCTAGTTTTTACTTGGGTCTCTTTCCTCCTAGCCTTCCTAGCCCTAGCTGGTTAGTGACTGCCCATTGCTACAGTGCTCTGAGCATTTCACAATTCAGAGTGAAAATCTAAAGAGACTGCAGCTCTTGACCACACTACCATTCAGGAAAGCTCTACAAAAAGGTATGAGAGTTTCTTGTTTGTTTTTTTTTGTTATGTAAGTTCTAATATTCCTTATGGGAAGAGTCATGAATAGAGCAGGCAATATGGGGAGATCAGAATCAGAATGCAGTCCCAAGGTGTATCACTTCAGGCCTCACAGGACAGAGCTTGTGGCCAAAAGGGAACGGCTTCCAAGAAAGCATGGCCAGAGTGCAGGCTGGGCTGCCATAAGGAACGCCTGGTTTGTATCCTGGGAGCTCCATGTTTGGGGGCCAGCCTAGGAGAGGAGGGGAAGTGGCTGTTTTGCCGAGCCTTGTTGCTGAGATGTGACCACATGTTCTACTGCACACTTGTATCCCATGAAGACTTGAGGTGAAATAATGGACTTTGAGTGAGACATGAGATAACTTTTAAAGCACCTTTAGTACAATGACTTATTTTAGTGCAGGTGAGACTGGGTGTCAGTGGACATGGTCTTCTGCTGCTCATGATGCATGCTGGCCCGAGTACTCCCTAAGACTCAGCAGGAGATATGGTGTTTTGAGACAGGGTTTCTCTGTGTAGTCCCGGCTGTCCTGGAACTCACTCTGTGAATCAGGCTAGCCTTGAACTCAGAGATTCACCTGCCTCTGCCTCCCGAGTGCTGGGATTAAAGTCATGCACCACCACTGCCTCTGGCTTCAGATGGTAGTTTAAATATATGTATATATATATATATGTGTGTGTGTGCATGCGCACGTGCAACGCACCTGAGTTCCTGTATATGTAACAGGTGCATGCTTGAGCCCTTGGAGGTTGAAGAGGGCATCAGATCTCCTGGAACAGGAATTATAGACAGTTGTGAGCTGCCATGTGAGTGCTGGGAACTAACCCTCGGCAACCTCTAAGCCGTCTCTCCAGCACCATGGCTGAGGACTCTTGAGGACAAGGTGTCAAGAAACCCTTGGTCTGTGTGCCTACTCACATATTTGCCTCTTCAGCTTTTTCTTTCAGCCTTTGGAGTTCTGGCTGCCTGGGTCTTCCTCCTGAGTGATGAACAGAGAAGGGCTGGTCAGTCACCATGGTTCAAGGCATCTCTGAACTTAGAACTGAACACCTGAGCTTCGAGGACAGCGGTCAGCTGGGATTGGAAGTGTTTACCTGTTCTGAGGAGGTTACTGACAGGAAAGGCCATCCCACTCAGCCGGGAGATAGGTGTAGAGGAGACACTGGGCAGTCACCAGACAGGGTCAGGTGTTGCAGCCTGTTTGGTTTTGGCTTTTGTTTGTTTTTGGTTTTGGTGTTCTGTTTGAGACGCTCTGGCTGATCTAGAATTCCCTGTGTAGCTCACACAGGGTTCAAACTCACTTTGTAACTCAAGCAGGCATTGAAATTCTGATCCTTCTGCTCCAGCCTCCTGAGAGCTGTGCTGTGTGCCACCATACTAGATACTTAAGTCTTTTTTGTTTTTTGAGGCAGGGTTTGATGTAGTCCAGGCTGGCCTCAAACTCCATGTGTAGCTGAAGGTGACTTTGAGCTCATCCTCCTGCCTTGACCTCCCAGGTATTGCAATTATGGCGACATATGCTTAGCTTGTTAACTGTGAGGTGGAGTGTTAAGATGTGGTCCTGGCTACACTGGTACCTTTTGTGTAGATGAAGCTGTCTCAGACTCAGAGGTCCATTTGCCTTTGTCTTCTGAGTGATGAGACTGAAGTGTTCCATTATGCCTGCCTTAATTTTTTAAAAAATTAACTATTTGTTGTTACTATTATTTTCATGTTTTTTGAGACAGGGTTTCTCTGTGTAGCCCTGGCTGTCTTGCTGTAACTCGCTCTGTAGACCAGGCTGGCCCTGAACTCACAGAGATCTGCCTGCCTCTGCCTCTAGAGTACTGGGACTAAAGGTGTGAGACATCACCACCTATTTATTATTTTTTAAAGATTTATTTAGATTCATTTTATGTGAGTGGCTGTTTGCCTGCATGTGTATCTGTTTACCAGGTGCATGCAGTGACCTCAGAGATCAAAGAGGGTGTCAGGTCCCAGTTTTGAGGTGCCATGTGGGTGCTAGGAATTGAACCTGGCTTCTCTGCAAGAGCAACAAGTATCTTAGCCACTGAGCCATCTCTTTAGTACCGGGATGGGACAGTTTAGATTCCATGAGATTCTGCCTCAAAAACATCACCAACAAAAATCTTGTTTGGCTCCTCAGTGTCATCAAAAGTACTATGTGAAATTTCAGTCCAGTCTATTTCTGTTAACCAAAAGGGTTTCCTGTATTTTTATTTGTTTTTGCCATCCTGGATACTGGATCCAGGGCCTTGCACATGCTCAGTAAACCCTGAGCTATACTCTCCAGTCTGTTTTTATTTTCTTAGTTTTTGAGACAGGGTCTTGCTTTTTTGAGAGGTGGGGTTGGGGCAGGGTTGTGGGACGGGGATCAGGGATTCTCTGTGTAGCCCTGGCTGTCCTGGAACTTGTTTTATAAACCAGACTGGTCGCTAACTTGGAGATCTGCCTGCCTGTACCTCTAGAGCTGCTGGGATTAAAGGTGCACCACCACCACCACCAGGGCAGATCTTGCTCTTTTGCTCAGGAAAGTTTTGAACTTGTGCTCCTCCTGCCTAATCCTCTGTACTGGAATTACACATGTTTCACCTCATCCTGCTTCCATTTTGATTTTTGACAGGGATTCCAGTACGTCTGTAGATTGAATTGCCATTGTATTCAAGTTCTGTAAAGGAATGGAGTGAGTAGATACTGAAAGCAGATAGACTGGCCTGCATGGTACAGGCTTGAGTAGTCTAACAATGGCTGTCTTGTATTGGAGAGGCCAAGAACTGAGTAGGTGCTCAGTTCTTGAGGGTAGGTCCCGAACAGTCTTAACCTGATGTTGAAGGCCTGGAGGATTCCTGGATAGCCACTGTTCTTCAGTCCACATCAGAAGCCTGAAGAGGCTGGGCTTTAGTATCAATGAAGGGATGCAGGAGCAACAGATGAGCTTGCCAGGATACTGAAGGAGAGCAGGCAGAGAGCAAAGATTCCTTCTTCCATCTCCTTTTATCTGGGCTGCCACTAGAAGTTGCTACCCACATTTAAGGGTGGATTTTCCCACTCATCAATAAAACCTCTCACAGATATGCCCAAGGGTTTGCCCTTTATTTGATTCCAGATCTAAGCAAGTTGACAGCCAAAATTATCATTGCCCTCCTTTTTTTTTGTTTTTTGAGACAAGGCTTCTCTGTGTAGCTTTAGCTGTCCTGGAACTTGCTTTGTAGACCAGGCTGGCCTTGAACTCAAATATCCACTTGCCTGCCCCTGCCTCCTTGAGTGCTGGGAGTAAAGTCGTGCAGCACTACTGCCTGGCAATCATAGCATTTTTTTTTTTATAGCTATCTTATTAGGAATTTTGGTTTTTCGTGTGTGTGACAGAGTCTTGCTATGTGCCTTAGACTGGCCTTGAACTCATGACCTTTCTCTTTCTACTCCTGGGATGCTGTGATTTTATATAAGTAACATCACATCTCATCTATACTAGTTCTTGTTCATGAACCCACAATTACTTTCCCACTTCCTGTCTTTACCATACAATCTTTTACTTTCTCTGGTCAACTTTATTTGTAAGTATCTAGGGGATGCAGAATCCCAAAAAGATAGGGCTGGATCTAAATCATTACCAATAAAGTAAGTAAACTTGGTTTTGCGTATTGGTTTTTATTTAGAGATACAGGGTATTGGACTGAGGGCTTTGTACATACCAAGTGTTCTACAGAACTCTTTCTTCTTAAACCTTTCTTTTTAAAATAGGGTCTCACTAAGGTGCTTAGGCTAGCCTGTACTTTGTGATCCTCTTGCTCAGCCTATTGATTAGCTGGGATTTCAGGCCTGTTTGGCTTCTGTTATTGATTATATATATATATATACACACACACATAAACATACATTTATATACATATTTGGGTCTAGAGAAATGGCTCAGCAGTGAAGAGCTTTTGCAGAGGACCCAGTTTTGGTTCCCAGTATCCATATGGCAGCTAACAGTCTGATTCTAGTTCAAGAGGATCTGAACGCCTCTCTTCTGGCCTCCATAAGCAGTTTAGAGTGCAGATACCCATACACATGAAATGTAAAATGCATTTTGGAGGGCAGATCAAATCAAGAAATCTAGGCCCTTGTACACGTTGGCCCACCGCTTTATAATTGAGCTACACCTCTACAGAAACTGGTCGATTTTGGGCTTTTTTGAGACAGGGTTTCTCTGTGTAGCCCAGGCTAGCCTCGAACTTATAGATCTACCTATCTCTGCCTTCCAAGTACTGGGATTACAGGCGTGTGCCGCCACCACCACCCAGTAACTGGCGACTTTGTCTGCTTGCTTTGACATGGGATCTCAGTGTCTTGTCTGTGCTCGTGTTATTCCCAAATAGCCGAGATATTATCATCTATATACCAGGATGGTCTTTTATTCTGAACTATTTATTGTTAGTGTATGAAATATAACCAGATTTGGGGCTTAAGATATAACCCTGGCTGCTGGGTGCCTGACAGAACCTCAAGTCCAGCAGTAATGCTGAACCCTCAGGTCATCTGGTAACTTAAGACTTCTGTACCATTCTCCATTTTTTCAACTCTTGATTTGGATACTTAGCACACAGGAATGCATCATGTAAGTATTTGTGCTCCATGCTGTACCGTTTCTGGCTAAGGGAACTGCTTCAGGCCTCTAACACTCCCAGGATTGTACTGACTGTCATGACTAGTTATCGATGAGGCTCTAGTCTGCATATATGCAGCTGAGTCAGGGAACCTTGAAGAAAACTAGATTTAGGAAGCGACAAGAATCAACAGCAAATATAAATTTAAAATAGCATCAATAGTGTTTTCTTTTTAAACCTCTAGGGTCTCTGGTAAGAAGAGTGAAAGCAGAGATACCAAGAAGCCTGAAGAGCCCAAAATCAGAAAGAAGCCTGGGCCCATGCCTGGGTGGAAGAAGAAGCTGCGATGCGAGAGGTAAGCAGGCTGCAGTATGGGACATTTGAATGGTGGGTCAGCATGCCCACATGTACTTTTGCCTTATAGGGAGGAGCTGCCCACCATCTACAAGTGTCCTTACCAGGGCTGCACAGCTGTGTACCGTGGGGCTGATGGCATGAAGGTAAGTGGGCAGCACCTTCAGTCAAGGCTGCTTTCAGGTGTGGGAATGCTTGACTGAGCTTTCCTGGGTATTGGCATGAACCTCCAGGAAGCACCAGGTACTAATGTAAAACCACGTGCAGACTTCCCCAGGGCTCACAGGGTCCTGGTGGGAGTGGAGTCAGACCCTGGCTTAAAGGAGCCAGTGGCATAGGGTAGGATGTAGTTGTCTCCACAACACAGGATCTCCAGGGAGGTGGGTGTTCAGATTAAACATCAGGGCCTCTTGTCCCTTCTTCCCCCAGAAGCACATTAAGGAGCACCATGAGGAGGTCCGGGAAAGACCCTGCCCACACCCTGGCTGCAACAAGGTATTCATGATTGACCGGTATCTGCAGCGACACGTGAAGCTCATCCACACAGGTACCTGCTTCAGGCTGTGCCTTGTGAGCCTGGGTTGGGCAGTCAGTGGATCCCAGTGCCCAGAGTGACATACCCTAGTAGTGTGCAAGTTTGGTATCAGGTGCTCTGTACCATGGGTCTACTGAATCCATATACAAATTTGAGTCCTGTCTGTTGAATTCCTGATGGAAGTAGGTTTTTTGGGTAAGGCCTGAGCAACTTCTCAGGAATGAAACCCTAGTACTTGTCTTCATCACCTCTAATAATTAGCACTAGGGCTGGCAAGATGGCTCAGTGGGCGAAGGTGTCTGCCATCAAGCCTGGCGATTAGTCTGATCTCCCCAGATGAAGGACTGTGGCACCCTGCCTTTTGACCACACATGTGCACACCACCCCAAAATAAAACATGGAGGAAAAAAAATTAACTTACCTGTGGCATTTGTGTACATTTCGTACATTTTTCTGAGATTTATACAAATGGCAAAAAAAAAAAAAAATTTTTTTTTCTGGTTTTGAGACGGGGTTTTATTGTGTATCCTTGTCTGTCCTGGAGCTAGCTCTGTAGATCAGGCTGGCCTCAAACACAAAGATCTGCCTGCCTCTTCCTTCCAAGTAGTGGGATTAAAGCTGTGTGCCACAGCTGCCAGGCTGACAAAAATCTTTTTGCATTAGCATTTGTGCATTTTATTGCTGGATTATTTGCTTGTTCTTATGATGAAACCCAGCTAAGTGCCAGTTTCTTCATCTCTGCTCCTTCCTACGCATTCGGGCATGTCTCCTGATAGAATAACTTCTATCTAGTCACTAATGGAAACAGCAACAACTTTCTAAAGAGCCTTCTAAACATTACAGGGGTGGTGGGGCCTTGTCCCAGCAATTGAGAGGCAGAGGTAGGTGGATCACTGAGTTCAATGCCAGTCAGGGCTACACAAAGAGAAATCCTGTCTCAAAAAACAAAGAGGTAAACACAGACTCTTAAATAGTTCAGCTTAGAAGTCACAGGCATTTTATAGCTGTGTTAGGCAACATGAGCTGGAACAAGCAGAACTCACTGTACTGGAATGGCCGTGATTCAGAGAAGAAAACTGTGTACATGACACATGTATAGAGGTCGGGAGACAACATGTATTATCAGTTCTCTCCTATGGTTGGGATCGGGGATTGATCAATCTTGGTGGCAAGTGACTTCACCTGCTGAGC
The DNA here is from genome assembly GCA_028658305.1 of Pachyuromys duprasi. Lineage (NCBI taxonomy): Eukaryota > Metazoa > Chordata > Mammalia > Rodentia > Muridae > Pachyuromys > Pachyuromys duprasi. The sequence goes on from CM053744.1 coordinate 57,816,893, forward strand.
CTTCTCAAAGGCTCTTGTCTACAATTTCATGTACTTCATGTACTGACTTCAAACTTGTTCTATAGCAGAGGATGAAGTTACAGGCATGTGCCACCATGTATGATGTGGCTACATTTTGTTCAAGAGCGTGAGAAGCTGATTCCTAAAGTGCATCAAACCATTTTACTTCCACCAGTAATCTTATGCCCACTGTTTGGGTCCTTACTTTGGGAGGACTTCTAGAAAGCACCTAAAGAGCTGTGCCCCCAAAGGCCATCTGTTTTATTTTTGAAACGGAGCTTCAGACTGGGCTGGCGGTGCATATTTCACTGTGAATTTTCTATGCAGGCTAGCCAGAGCTACACAGTGAGATCTTGTTTCAAAAACAAGGCTTCAAATGCATACAATTTCTGTAGGGAGACCTAACATGTAACAGTATTTGAAGGAACTTAGAATCATTAACGAACTGCTTTGTCTTAGAAACTTTCATCTTAAATAATGTTGGGTCCCCAAAGATCTTGCTTGGTACGTCCTTAAGGTGTATAGAGCAGTGTTAAACTGTTCCCCCTCCTGGCGCAGATTGGGGCATTGGTGTTCACATGCCCTCTGGTCTTGCAGAGGTACGCAATTACATTTGTGATGAATGTGGGCAGACCTTCAAGCAGCGGAAGCACCTTCTTGTCCACCAGATGCGGCACTCCGGAGCCAAGCCATTGCAGTAAGTGTGGGCTGGGTCCTTCCTATGACTGGGACAAGGCATACCTTACCTTACCTGCCTCTGCCCCCCAGGTGTGAGGTCTGTGGGTTCCAGTGCAGGCAACGAGCATCGCTCAAGTACCACATGACCAAACACAAAGCAGAGACTGAGCTGGACTTCGCCTGTGACCAGTGCGGCCGGCGGTTTGAAAAGGCCCACAATCTCAACGTGCATATGTCCATGGTACATCCTCTAACCCAGACCCAGGACAAAGCCCTGCCTTTGGATGCAGAGCCCCCACCTGGGCCTCGGAGCCTCTCTGGGACCATGGAGGCCGTGAAGCCTGAGCCCACCTGAGAACTGCAGGTGGAACACTGGGCATGTTGTGCAGCTGGAACGCAGCAGGTGCGATGTGAGGTTAAAGACAATTTGTTCCTCACTTCCCTACTGGTAGAGTTCTGCTTGTTCTTCGGACCCTGTGCTGCACCCGACCTCACATCCAGCAGCCATATGTTAGAGGGTACACCTCTCTCAGGGTGAGGATGTGTGTGCTTCTACCTGCTGTGGTACCAGCAGTTTCATTTTCCTGTGGACATTGAACAATTAATTTAAGGCCAGACACAGATTATGAATAATTAATTTTTTCCTAACTAGAGCAATCAAGGAGATTTGTAATCTACTTTCTAGTGTAACAAGAGCTCCATGTTATGCTTGCAATAAATTATTGACAAAGGTACCAGCTGGTGCAGTCAGAACAGACGAGGCTCCTGGTAGAGATCAAAGCTGGGGCCAGCCTGCCGACTTTGCAGGAGGGCGTTGCTTACTTCAGGGTCACAGTCTTCTCGGCCAGCCAGCAGCTGTGAGAAAACACATTGCTAGTGCTCACAGTCCCCCAGGGTCAGCCTGAGTAGGCTGTTTGCAGACAGGGGACGGGTGGACACTGGAGTGGTGCCGCCGCCATCTCGAGTGTCACAGGGCTCTGGTCTCATTTTACCTGAGCTGTGAAATCAGCTCAGGGAGGGCAGCTCTGGGTTTGTTACCTCTGTCATGTTGGAGAAACACTGTTTAGGGCACTGAGGTATCAGCTGCAGCAGAAAAATACGTGCCTCTGTGACCAGTTGTATGGGGCCACCCTAGAGCGGAGACAGGCAGTCAAGGTTTGGGCACACTACATTGGCACTAGCTCATCTCACTGCTGCCCCCAAAGAACGGCTGCCTCACAGGCTTCGGGGAGCTTACTTGGAGCAGTGATGAGCCTTGGAGCTTTAAGCCTTTGCTGGCCTGAGTTGACGCAATCCTGGTTTCCCCATCCACAAAGAGCTGCACCAGCTTGAGGTACATGTCGACAGCAACAGGCAAGAAAGCCTCTTCTTTCCTGATGGCATCTTGATTGAAGTGGGAGAGAAGACTGCAAGTGAAGGCAAGATGACAGGACTTGAAGATGCTGAGAGGTACCAGTTAGCACAAAGACTACACCAGCAATCTGTGGAACAAACTGACAAGCAACACTCCCACCTGGTGGGAAGCCTTGGGGAAGCCCTGCCTGTTCTCTGACCGTGCCAGGCACAAGGGTGGGCTTCCTCACCACTGACTGGAACTTAGTTACCTGTAGAAAGCAACTGGTAACAGCCTGGTGTGCTGTTCCGGGGCCAAGCGAAGAAGATGCCCCAGTCCGGCATCTGCAAAATCGAGGAGTTCTTTCATCTTTGTGCTCTGGGAGGGTGCTGTCTAGCTGTGGTGATATTCATGGGCTGTGAGCTACCCTTGCCGGGAAAGAGGGGTCACTTTTCCCTTGGTCTGGAAAAATGAGGTGGTATGCTCACACAGGAGAATGGGGAGTTGGGGTTTGAACCAGGAAACTTTCCCACCACTCCCACACAATGTGCCTGTGGATAGACCATGCCAGAACAGCATCATTCTGGACCTCTGAGTGTCCCTAATGGACTCATGTTGCTTTACATGAGTGTGTCCTGAATTAGTACCCCAAGTGAAGTACGGTATATACATTCAGTAAAAAGTTAAACTCACAAAAGTTTAGCCCCCAGGCTTGTTAACTGTTTGAAAATTGCTTCTGAAGAGTGACGTGGTTGCCATCATCAATTAGGTGTGCTCATGTTGGGTAGAGCCAGCTTTTCTACACTGTTCCAGGGACACATGGCTTCTCACCTGTCTCCGTCAACTGGAAGAGCATCAGCCAGGACACCTTCCTTCTTTCCAAGCACAAGAGGACCTCACCACAGATGTCCACAGCCTTCAGATACTCGGCAGTGTCCTGTGATCCAGAGGAGCTGAGTCGGTAGAGAGCCAACCTTTGTGCAGAGTGGACAAAGCTAGTTCCTTTTAACTCTCCAAAGTCTAAACTGGTGACACAACCTAAATAAAGGTGCTGCGTTGGTCCTTCTAGAAGGGAAGTACCAACACCCACCAGGGGTTGAACCAGCTCTGAGGCAAGACATCAAAAGGAAGACCAAACCAGAAACAGGCTGAAATCCAGAGGTCTGAACTGAAGTCTGAGTCCTCCTGCCCAGCTGGGGTTGCAGGGAAAAGGCTAAACTCAGCTTAAAGGTCTGACTTACCCCTTGCATGAGGTAGGACGAGAGTAGGCCCATCAAGGAAAAGAAGAGGAAGGAGATCAGCAGCTAGGAGGGAAACAGTTGAAAGTCACAAGACACTCAAGGCTAAGTGAGACCCATGCTTAGTGCCTAGGTCCTTTAAGAGGATCCCAGGAGGGGAAAAAAACGAAATCACTTTTTTTTTTGAGACAGCATCTCATTGTGTAGCCCAGGCTAGCTTCAAACTCATTCCAGCAATTTTTTTTCTGTCTCAGCTTTCTAAGGACTGTAATTACTAGAATGAACCACTATGCTAGGCTTTCTACCACTTAGCAGCTTATGTCAGAATAATTTTGGCCAACAGGGTCATTTAAAAGTTTTTGCTGCATTTTATTCGTGTGTGTATATGCATGTAGAGGTCAGAGGAAAGCCTGTGGGAGTCAGTTCTTCTGAAGCCATTAACATTACTTCTAATATTAATTCAAAGGCAATAGAAAAACAGACTTGAGGCTGGGCGTGATGGCGCATGTCTGTACCCCCAGCACTCTGGGAGGCAGAGGCAGGCGGATCGATCAAGGCCAGCCTGGTCTACAAAGTGAGTCCAGGTCAGCCAAGGCTACAGAGACCCCAAAATGCCGGGGGTGTCTGTGTGAGAAAATCATTTTAATTCCTTCTCTAAATCCTTCTAGGGTTTTTATATTACAGTGATCAAATGTTTGGCTCTACTGCTGGTCTGGTTCTCAGGTTGGCACGGGAGTTTTGAGCAGGAGGCCTGTGTTGAGGAGGGAGAGGGCACACAGCATGGCTTACTTCTAGTTTCCTTCTCAGGCACTGGTTCCTATTTCCTCTGTATCCCCAACAAATCCTGGCCTACACATGCTGAGTTTCCTTACAGGTCATTTGAGAACTGATTAGAGGGCACTGGGTAGCTAAAGCCTATCTCTAGGGCCCAGCGCTCATGGCCTGGCCGTCCTTTCACTTAGACACAGAGCTACAGCCAGTCATCACTAGGTGGCTCTGGGTTGCCCTCTGTAAGGGCCCTGAAGCACAGGCCAGTCAGTGATGTGAAAATAGAAGGTGTGGACACTGGCTGGTGACTTTGCACTAGGTTGTATAGTGCAGGCAAAAATAAGCCCAAGAAAAACACTTCAAAAAAGAAAAAGGAAAACATTTTACCAATGAACACACACTTAATGGTTTTACTCCAATAAGCGACAACTCCAAATCCAACAATGCTTGTCTTTGGAAAAGGACAGCCATTAGGCACACCTCACTAGAAGAAAGGTATGGAAGATTCTGTGTCTTACCTCCTCTCCTTCACAGTCCAGCCTTTTTAGATGTGTCTTGATATTTTCCTCTGTAACTTCTCTAGTTGCAAAGTGCAGTGCAGCAGCTGAGACCCAGGCTGGGCTGGGCGCTGAAGACGCTGAGCCACTGAGAAGACTGACAGAAATGTCATTGCAGAGAGAAATACTCACCTGTCCTGGCCCTGGCCACCAGTTATCTTTGTATTTAACAAGGGCTTTCCTTTCACAAGGCAGGGGCCCCTAAGTAAATGAAGTCTGTGTCAAGCGTGTCTCCTTGGGGAGCACCGGTAGGTTCAGGGCCAACCTTATACATAGGCTGATTATGTATAGCATTCTGAGAGGAACCAGCTTAGTCCTGCCCACTTCATAACAGGCCTGAGAGCTTTGAAGGAAGAGCTCTCAGTATTCTTGGCTATCCATGTGGGCCTGTGATTAGGCTAGCCCAAGAGAGTCTAACTTGATTACTAGCATGGTATCTTAGTTCCCATTAGGGTCAAAGTCTGGCAGAAAACTAATGCTGTTCAGTATGGGAGTCTAAGGAGTAATCTGGTCTCGTCATAGAATTAGGGTTGTTAGTACAAGGCCTACTTTACTTAGTTGCTGAGGAGGTTTTGGAGTACTCCTGACCAGGGAAAGACACAGAGGCATCACGGATTCAAAACTATCTACCAGAAGGAAGGCCTTGATAAAGATTACCATCTGGCTGATGCCTTCTAAGAACCCCCCTCAATGCTGCAGGACCTTGGTGGTCCTGAGGATGGCCAGGACTGCCAGGACTCTGACTGGGCTCTCCAGTGATGGAAGAACTGAGAAGCTGTTTGTTTCCTGCCCCTTCCTCTTCCCTAAGTGTGCTGCCTGCCCTGGGTCTCTGGGACACCCATGCGCTAAATAAACGTTAGAGCAGAGTCCAGGGCTAGGATGAGCTGGAGTCAAACCTGCCTGGATGAAGATCTGATGAACCAGAGTTCATGAAGGCTTGAGCAGCTTCCCTAGACAAGCAGCAGCTCAGTCCATGGCTCTCCTTTCATTCTCAGAGGGTATCCAAGGAGCAGCAGGTCTCCCCCTTGACATTGCTTCAGCTTACCTGCTAGCAAACTCCCGGGCTTCCTGTAGCTTCTGCAGCTCTCGAGGTAGTGTGCTCTGGTAACATTTCCTCCACTGACCACACAACAGTGGCTGGAGGCTTGACCACCACAACTATGGGAAGTGAAAGATCAACAAACAGATTAATTAAGGACATTGTTTTGGGGAGCTGGAGAGATGGCTCAGTGGTAAGAACACTGTCTCTTCCAGAGGTCCCGAGTTATACTCCTGGCAACCACATTCTCAGAACCATGTATACTGGGATCTGATGCCCTCTTCTGACGTGCAGGTGTGTAAGCAGATAGAACACTCATGTATATAGAGAAAGTAATCTTGGACAACTATGAAGTCCCTAACTGGCAGTCGTGAGGGATTCCTGAGAGCTCCGCACAGCTCACTCTGCACTGTTGTGCAGCACTATCTTAGTTTTTTGAGACAGTATCACTATGCATACAGCCCTGGCTGTCCTGGAACTTGCTCTGCACACCAGGCTGGCCTTGAACTCAGAGATCCTGCCCGTATGTGCCTCTGCCTCCTGAGTGCTGGGGTTAAAGGTGTGTGACACCGTATCCAGCATTCCTATGAGGCATTCCTATTCATAGGGACAAGGTTTACAAGGGCAGGTATTGTTTGAGGAAATACCCTATAATGTTGGCATTGAGCTGGCTGGCCTCTGTATGGTGGGCTGAGAACTACTGTCCAAATACAGAGTAATTAATCTATCATCAATTCCAGCCAGTGAGCTACAAATTGAAATGAAGCTGGCCATGGCTTGACCTATCCATCTCCCCTTTGGTTAACGTAATGAAGCAGGGGGAAGCACCAGGGGGACTTGGGAAACCTCAGAAGCCCCTCCTGGGACCAGTTACTAACACCTGCAGGTAGCAGCTCTGCTTTTGGATGCATAGCAGCTGACATGGAGGGTCTCTGAGATGTTTCAACAGGAAAAGGCGCCTGTTGCCAAACCTGATGACCTGAGTCCAGGTCCATCCAGGTTCTTCCCAGGGTCCTATTCCGTGGGAAGAACGAACTGACTCCTCCAAGTTGTTTATTGACCTCTGTGCACGAATACTTACAGAGATACTGCTGTGGGGGTGGGGAGGGGAAATTAAATTAAACAACAACAACAACAACCAGCAGGGCCAGACCTACCAGTGCTGAAGTCAGAATCACGGGACACTCGGTCTGGCACTCTTTCAGGATCAGGTTGGCCACCAATGCTGGGTCTTGACTTCGAAAACACACATTTAGGAGCCCCTGCAGCAAGAATACACTGCAGCTCAGCAGTCTGCCAACCCAGGGACCCTCAGAAACCCTGGCCCCGAAGGGCAGCATCAGGCATCCTAACAGTTACACAGGAGGGGCTGAATTACCCTGAAGAAGTGGATGGTAACGTCATGGGTCAGGACCCGGCCATGGCAGCAAAAGTTTCTCTGTAGAACAGTTCAAAGTCAGCACAAAACCAACAGAAGCAGAAAGGCCCCCCCAGAGCATTCACACATACCAACTCGGAGTTGACCAGGCTGAAGAACTCCTCACAGCTGTGGGACAAGGGTTGTCTGGCCCGGGGGCTGCCCACAAGGACAGACGGAGGCAGGCGGAGGAGAAGCCTTGGAAGGAAGGGGGTGCATCGTGTTGAAGACAGACAACACCGAGACAGGGTGCCCCTTCCCTGGCTCAAACTCTGTTGCACAATACTTCCAGATCGAGTGATGCTCCTGGAACCACAGCCCTGGTCAGTTTCCATTGCCCTTGCCTTGGCTTGTGTGTCCTACACACAAAGCTGTCTTTGTTCCCGACTCTTAATTCCTGCTTACACAGCAGATACCCCAAATGTGCTTCATAAAATATATTCATATAAATGTTTTTATAAAAATATAAAGAAATAAAATTTCAACAACCAGGTAGCAGGATGCACCACCGACTAAGGGAGCAATCTTTTTATTTTTATTTTTTAAAAAAGATTATGTATAGTGTTCTGCTTGCATGCATGTCTGCACACCAAAAGAGGGCACCAGATCTCATTATAGATGGTTGTGAGCCACCACGTGGGTGCTGGCAATTGAACTCAGAAATCTCTGGAAAGCAGCCAGTGTTTTTAACTTCTGAGCATCTCTCCAGCCCCAAGGAAGCAATCCTTAACTGGAGAATTCTATTATGAAAATGGTTGCAATGCACTTTTTAAAGAGACATGTTTATAGTACATACAAGTTTACAAAGGGATTCTTGAGTCTGAGTAGGAAGACTTGAATCCAAAGCCCCCTTTACACTGTCATACTTGTTCCTAGGAACAAGAGGCTAAATCCATCTCAAGCTTGGAGAAGACACAATAGAATCAAGCAACTTTAGTGAAAGCTAAAGCCAGCCGTTGCTGTCTGTTACCGTTTGCACAGGAGCAGCTCTTGCTGTCTCCGAAGGTGAGCAGCCATGCTATCTGCCCTTGCCAGAGCTTGCAGCCGGCTTTTGAACACCCGGAAGAGAAAGTGACTCTGAGAAGCTGAACAGCCGGAGGGAACAGAGGATCCTGAGTCCAGATCCACAGCCATTTCCTGGAAAAGAGCAGACCAGACACTTTCACCCTCTAGCTCTGCTCCCTTCCCCAAACCTGAGTCTGGGCAGGAAAGTTGTCAGGCCTCACTCTGGGTCTTAGCTGGGGACCCTGAGCCCTGAGTTTGGGAAGACTGTCTCCATGGGATGGGGAAGGAGGAGGAACAAGAGCATGACCTGTCCCAGGTACAGGCCTTTTAGCAGATCTGCTAGCTCAACTACTGGGAGACTAAGGCAAGAGGACTGAAATCTCATGGGCCTGCTGGGTTAGCACTTGCCCAGGGCGTACAGGTGCAAGACCCCAACACCACAGAAATAAACAAGGAGACAATTTTGAAATTGCAAACATAAAAGAACACAAGGAATCCCCATCATACCTCACCCAGATTGCCCCGTGGCTAGCATTCTGCCCTTTGTCACTTTCTTCTCAATGTAGACAGGTGTGCACACACATTCTGCCCTTCTTTACTTTCTGCTCAGTGTAGACAGGTGTGCACACACGCGCACACGCACACACACACGCACCTCTGCCCTTCTGCTACTTTCTGCTCAGTGTAGACAGGTGCACACACACATGCAGGAGTGAGCTGAAGATTAGGGTCAAGCCAACATTTTGCTGTCACAGCTCCTGAGATTCCTGTATTCTGGAACTTTTCTAAAGACTTATTTTTTAAACATTTTTTCAAGAGAATAAACGTGATTTTTTTTTTTAACACCAAAGGATATTCCATGTGCCCCAAATAACTAAATACCACTCTGGGCCTGAATCTGGATCTTGTATATTAATCTTTTAAAAACAAGATGGCAAATCCAGGACTGGTTTCCTCAGTCCCGCCTGGGGGCCATGTTGTCAACAGACAGCACAAGGCCTAAGCATAGAAATAGCTTCTCTGCGTCTCTGTTATTCATCTCAGTTTCATCCAGGGGCCACAGGGGCCAAGCACTCCCATTAGCAGCACTGCCTGCAGGGTGAAGGAGGCCCTGCTGTGTGTGTGGGTGCATGGCATGGACCGATACCCAAGGGTGTGGAGATATAACCTACCTATGCAACAGAAATAATATTCTTGGCACCCACAGGTAGTTACTGCTTCTTGTGTGGCCCTAAAGGCCACATGCAGGCTAGCTGGTATCTCTCAAGTTTTTTTTGAGACAGGGTTTCTCTGTGTATCCTTGGCTGTCCTGGACTCACTTTGTAGACCAGGCTGGCCTCAAACTCACGGAGATCCACCTGCCTCTGCCTCCTGTTTTGGCATCACAGCTGTGTCTGGGTAACGATGCTCATTGTTGCTCTAGGCCTTAGCAATGGTGTGGGTAATGCAAGTTTTCTCTGTGTTCAGTTGTGATGGTCACCATTATGCAAACTGATCACACACACCTTTAGAGGGCAGGTCTGCGCAGCAAACACTGAGCCCTACTGTCTCTAACTCACCTGCAGCCGAGAAAGAAGAGCCTCATTTCCCCTGCGGCCTCCACGGACCAAGTCAGAGTGCTCTGAGTGCTCGTAACTCCTTGAGCTGAAAAGAAAACAAATGCCTGCTCCATATTGTCCATCAGCACTCACCCAGCGCCCATTCCTCCTCCTGCCTCCACAGCACAGTATCCGCCTAACTGACAGCATGAAATGACCAACAAAGCCCAGCAAAGCCAAAGTACTAGCAGTCAGAACAGCAAGTACAAAGAACAGCAGATACCCACATGTAGTTTTAGCACTCAAGAAGCAGATAGTTTTCAAGTTTGATGCCAGCTTGGCCAACACACATGTCCCAGACTAGCCAGGGCTAAACAGAAAGAGCTTATCTAAAGAAAAGGTTAAGAATGTTTGTTGGGAACCATAAGGGCTGAGGTGGATCCTAGCATCCACAGAACATGCTGGATGGCTAGAAACGGCTCCAAGGAGCCAACACCTCTTCTGGCTTCTGCTTTCGTGTGTGAGCATAAACATGAACAGCCCCCTAAACACACACACACGCACATTCACACATATACAGCCCTCCCCGCTGGTATCGCTCTGTTTTCCCTGATTGTCCTGGAATTGCTTGTTAGACCAGGCTGGCTTCGAACTCATAGAGATCTGCCTGTTTCCTGAGTGATGGGATCAAAGATGTAGGTGACCACTGCCTGACTACTGAAGAAAAATGTAACAAAACCAAGTGTAATTTGTCGTAGGAAGTTTAACACTCCGAAAACTAAAGCAGACAGTTAACAGTGGCACAAAAACCAAAACCACGTGATCATATCAATAGCTGCACAAAAGGCATCTGACAAAATTTATATCTTAACATGGAAGAATTACCCAATAAACCAGGAGCGGAATAAGATTTCCTCAATGTGAAACAGGACATCCATGAAAGACCTAAAGCAACTGTCACATTCAACTAAGTTTTCCCATTAAGATCAGAAATAGGGTAGAGATGTCCTCTTTACCACCTCTCTTTAATTGCATTCTGCAGCTAGGGCACCGAGTAGATAAAAGAAACAAAGGCTTTTAAACTAAACGTGAAAAAGCTGAATAGCATGCATCACAAGGCATGACTTCACACACAATGAGGCCTGAGTAACTCACTCCAAAAGAACCTCCACAGCAAATTACTGAGTCTATTGGATGAATATATAACTCAGCTTTATTTCCATATGTCATCCATGAATAATTTGTTTTAAAAAGGCAATCATTCTACTTACAGTCACACTGAAAAGAACAAAATACGGAGGCAGGAGGATCTTTGGCCTTCAAGGTCAGCACCGTTTACATGTCAAGTCCTTGGGTAGAGAGAGCTACATGGTGAGACCACATCTTAAACCAACCAACAAACAAAAAAATACTTAATGCAGATGCCATCATGAGCCCAGGTAGTTTCTGTAAAAAAAAGCCTGATCCTAAAATTCAAATGAAGTAAAAAGGCAATCTTTAAAAGAAGCAATGCTGGAAGACTCGAATTTCCAAACTGCAAGACTTCCTCCAAAGCTACAGTACAGAGCAATACACTGAGACAGCAGACAGAACCAGGGGTCCAGAGATAAACTCTCCTGTAAGACGACAGCGAGACCACCCCGTGGGAAAGTACAGTCTTTTCAATAAAGACACACACAAGAGTAAAGTTAACCCTCATCTCACATGAAACAGAGAAAACCTCAAGAGCTAAAAATAAAAGCAAGTGAGTCAGATTTCACCAAATTCACTCTTGTTAAGGGTGAAGAACATTAAGGGGGTGAAAAGACAACTCAGGGAACAGGAGAAAATATGCACATGTCATCTGTGTGCTGTAATAAAGAGCCACAACTCAGTAAGATAGGATTGAGGTGTGGGACTAGAGAGGTAGCTCAGCGGTTAGGAGCACTGTCTGCTCTTTCAGAGGTCCTGAGTTCCATTCCCAGCACCCACATGGTGGCTCACAACCACCTATAGTAAGATCTGATGCCCTCTTCTGGCGTGCACGTGTACATTCAGATAGAGCACTCACCAACAACAGATAAAAGTATTGAGGTGTACTTAGAGGCAGGGCACTTTTGTAGTCTGTGTGGGTCCCTATGTTTCATGTCTAGTTGGTGGGGGGTGGGAGGCAGGAAAAGGATTCTAATAGATGTTTCTCTAAAAGGTCTAAGATCACAATAAAGAAAGTGGGGGGGGGGGTAGAAATGGAGGAGGTTGGTGAGACTTGGGGAGAACAAGAGCTCCACAAAGACCAAACTGAGCAGGGCACAGGGGTCTTGTATGAGACGGTTTCTACAACAAAGGACCACGTGTGGATGTGGCCTGGAACCCCCGCTCAGATGGGGCCCATGATAGCTCGATGTAGGACTGAAGACCCTAGTGAGGGAAACAGGGACTGTTTCAGTCATGAACTTGATGGCTGACTCTTTGACCCTCCCCCATACATGCCAGGGAGTGACAGACTGGCTAGATCCCAGCAGAGGACATTTCGGCCAGCCCTGAGGAGACAGGATGAGCTGGGGGTGGACTTGGAGGGGGTCGGGAGGAGATGAGGGAGGGAGGGGGAGGTTGGGAGGGAATGAGGGAGGGGGCTACTCTTGGGATGCAAAGTACCTAACCTGTGATTGATACAAAAATAAATTAATTTAAAAAAATTATTCAAGCACATAAAAAAAAAAAGAAAGTGTGGGGGGTGGGGGAGAGGGGAACCCTCAAATAAAAACCACAATGAAGCCTGGAGTAGTAGCTGTGATCCCAGTACTCTGAGAGGCAGAGGCAGGTGGATCTCTATGAGTTCTAGGCCAGCCTGGTCTACAAAGTGAGTCCAGGACAGCCAAAGCTACACAGAAAAATCCTGTTTTTAAAAAACAAAAACAGAGCAGGGCTTGGTGGCTCACGCCTGTAATCCCAGTACTCAGGGAGGCAGAAGCAGGGCTGCTATGAGTTCGAGGCCAGCCAGTTTGGCTACCCAGAGAAACCCTGTCTCAAAAGACAGACAGAAAGAGAGAAAGAAAGAAAACAAACAAGCCCACAATAGCACTTCATACCCCAGAATGGCTATTAACCAAAATCAGAAAATATCAGTGTTGGTAATGGTGTGAGACCCCTTGAATCTGCTCTACTGCAGGTAGACTGTGAAATAGTACAGCCAGTTTGTGAAAATTAAAGAAAGAAAAAAAGTACTATTTTCTACCAACCCATGCCTTTGTATATGCTCAGGAGAAACAAGAACTCTGGGCTCCACAAAAACCTGTCTACAAGTGGCCACAGAATGTTACTCACTACAGCCGAAGAGCAGAAACAAGCCACGTGACTATCAATGGAAGGATGGATAAAAAAGATGATGTAAACTGTTCAGTGGCATGATCCTTCCCCTTTGCTGTGTCTCAATTACAGTTCTAGGTCAGTCGGGACACTGCATGAGGCTCTCTCAAAAGCAAAGCCTTCCTGCGGTCCTGCGGTGCTACTGCCCTGACGACACATGGATGGTGCCACACAGGAGACAGACACTCCGCGAGAGCATGAGGCACTGCTGCACTGATCTGTGCCGGCACCAGCAAGCAGCAGGCGCTCTTGAGTACCATGTGGCTGACCTCTGGTGGAAATCCATCAGCTCGCTGACAAGGACTGTGCACGCCACTTCCAGGTCTCCACCACAGCCTCCCGAGGCAGCCGGTGCCGGGAGGTAGTGCTCATAGATTGCCCACTGATGGAAGTCCTGCCTGCAACAGGTGAACCCGGTGTCAGAACTGAGGCATGAGTTATGACCAGTGTCCCTAACATCCTCCAGTGGGCTCCCTCTGAGGAGCACACGGTTCTAGCCACTGGCCAGCATCAGCAGCCTAAGAACTCAGGATGGAGTGAGCCTTCACTGTCCCCAAGGCCACCGCAGAGCCCACCCTCAGGGCAAGTCTGTGGCCAAGGCTGAGGCATGGTGTTAGCCCCTTGGGTGACCACTGACATCTGTGAGCCCAGTAGGCAGATCAGCTCTGCCCACACAGACTGATGCTGGAACCCAGTGCAGCCCAACGGGGAGCAGCTGAGCCAATGAGCAGGACCACCTTCACTGAAGGGAAGGGTCTCAAGGACACGGGGACTGTGGTCCAAGAGGTGGAAACAGCCAAACACAAGTGAGTCATCTCACACAAGGGGAGGTGAAGCTGTCCCCGTGAGCTGAGGTATGCACAGAATCCACTCTAGTACCAGAAGTGTGATGAAAGCAGGAAGGACTGGGGATGGGATTTATCTGTGGGGTGCTCCCCAGGCATGCACAAAGCCTGTGTTTCCATCCACAGCTCTGCAGAAAACGGGGAAGGAGAGAACCCCTAAGACATGTCTAAATACTATCTCAAGGTGCAGTGACCCAAAGTGTTGGTTAAAAAGTGAGGCTCATGACGGCTCGGCTGTTGAAAGCGCTGGGTGCTCTTACAGAGAACCGAGGGTCAATTCCGAGCATTGACATGGCAGCTACATCTGCCTGTAAGTTCAGCTCCAAAGAATCATCCACCTTCTTCTGGCCTCTGTAGGGACACCCTCCCCTCCCCAGGACCCCTCTGCATGGTACACCCATACACATAAAATAAAAATAAATTAATCATCTTTTTAAGTGAGGTTAGAATGAGCCCTTAAAAAACAAAAGCAAACCCCAGTCACAGCGAACTCAGTCTTTGGTGCCCACCTCAAGGAGCCTGCAGACCCATTCGCCCCTATTACCTCATGACAAACGGCCTGCTTCTTTGTCCCTATGGTCACTTTCTCTTACAGGGCCTACCTGTCTTGCAGCCTCAGACCACTCATTGTGTCTACTGTGGGTTTAGCAAAGTGCACAGAATGTATACACTCTATACAATCTGTCAGTGTGGGCTCTGGTGGGGGTAGGGTCCTGTACAGGCCTCATCTGTCTTTATCTGTACACAGGTGGGGTGTGTGTGCTGGCACTCATGTCTCAGCTACTTTGTAACCCCAGATCATTCTGGCACATTGAACAAATCGAAGTTCAATGCTTCTTCAAAAAGAAATGAATGGCTGAAGTAGTGGTCACACGATGCTCAGCTAAGCTGAGCTCTGTGCTTACGGTGGCTACACGGAAACACTGACAAAGTATGAGAAGCCAGCGCTTAAAGCCTTCTTACCTCTCGATGTCTGAGAGAACATCAGCTTCAGGCTGAATTTCCAACTCCAGCTGTATCCAATCTTTGTACGTTAACTGTGTGACAAACATTCAGGGCAGGGAGGATGAAACATAAAAATCACACTGTTTATAGGCATCTGCCAAAGACCTGAACCAGCCGAGGCAGCGCACGACTTTAGTCCCAGCACTTGGGAGGCAGAGGCAGGTGGATCTCTGTGAGTTCGAGGCCAGCCTGGTCTACAAAGCGAGTCTAAGACAGCAGAGAAACCCTGTCTTGAAGAGCCAAAACAAAACAAAACAAAACCCTGAAGCCCCACGAAGATCTGTGTTCCTGCTGTAATGAAATGGAGAACTGAGGCATACAGAAACTTGTTGTTTATAAGCTCTGACTATGGAATGAACACTGCTGAAGGCAGATGTTTTGCCTGGCTGAGATCTGGTCTTACTCTCTACCTGAGGCTGGCCTCACACTGTGGCAATCCTGTTTCAGCTCCCCAAGGGCTGGGATTACAAGCATGCGCTACCACACCTGGGCATGCTGGCATACTAGTTAACTTCAATTAACCCGTTCCTGACTATGCCATTGTTCGGAAGGGTGGCGCAGCGTTTAATCCCAGCACTCAGGGCAGAGGCAAGATGTCTGTGAGTTTGTGATGGCCTTGTTCCTGCTTCTAGCTCACACACATCAACTGGAACTTGGCACTCTTTGAACCAACAAAGATACCAAGACAGCAAGGCATCACAAGACTGAAAAGTGCCTGTGGGGAGAAGCCAAGCACAGCAAGGGTTTTCTGGAGTATTCCTACCACTTCAGAGACCCTGACGGTTTCAACCCAGCCAAGTATTTTTATGGACTCTCAGGAGACACAGAGCCTGCTTACACACGGGCTTCTACTTCCCACCCCCAACACACGCACGTGCACACACAGGCAGACACACACATGCACATACAGAGACAGGCAGACACACACCCCACATACCCACACATGAAGACAGTCAGCAGAAGACATGAAGACCTACATAAAACTCATTCTCCTTCAGCATCTCTTGGAAGCTGCTCCATCTCCACAGAGCGAGAGCAGCACTCTGACAGTCTGCAGAAGGGAGGTACAAGGGTCTCCAGGGGACGTGCTCGGTGCACTTGGGAGGACAAGGCACTCTGGCCTCCGAAAACAGTCTTAGCATAATGAACTGAAACTGAAACAGACAGCAACACATTTACAGTGGGAATTCACAAGGTCACAGCTGGAACCACACCCACCAGGGGACCCTATGTCACCCTCTTGGGGAGTAGAGCAGGGGAGGAGCTGAGGAGCAGGGCACGTCTCCTGGGGTCTTTAAGCCCTGGCCTGGCTGGTGAAGGTTTGTGGGTGCCCTGCTGGGAGCTGAGGGTTGCTGCTGAGGGTGGCTCTCAGGGTAGAGCGCTGCCCTCCCTGAGCTAGCAGTGAGAGCCAATCGACTGGACCCGACAAGCCTCTCCCCAGTGACATACTCCCAGTATTTCTTATGTGGGACAGATGGTACTCTCTGCCCCTATTTAACAAGAACTATTCCAACGCTGAGTGTTTGCTTGGACAAAAACCACGCTGGGTCTCCAATCTCCACCTAAGCCCTAGGCCCAGGTCCCTCGAAGCTCAGTGAAGGCTGGATTCCCCGGATGCTTGTTTATCTGGGCCTGTGAGTAGACTTTTCCAAAGCATGCCTGCCGATTCTTTATTATTTTATTATTTGGAGACAGGGTCTCATGAAGCCCAGGCTGACCCTGACCCTGGCCAAGACTGACCCTGAATGAGCCTCAACTCCTTTGATCCTCAGGTCCTGGGTGTTGAGGTTAAGGGTGTGATGAATCTGGTTTATGCGGTGCTGGGGCCAAATGCAGGCTTTTTTGTTAGGCAAGTGCTTGACTGGGTTACTTGATCAGCCCTAATGTTACTGTGTGTGTGCAAACCCACAGAGGCCAGAAGGATTCCTTAAAACTGGAGTTAGAAAAGGCACCTGTGCATGCTAGGATCTACCCTTCAGTCTTGAGAATGGAGCAGCAAGCGCTCTTAACCATTGGTCAATCTTTCTAAATCATTATTTACGCCCATTTATATATCTTCTGTGTGTGTGTGAAAGAGGCATGTGTGGGTGAGTTGATTCTCTCCTTTCAACATATGGCTTCCAGGGATTAGACTCAGTTCCCCAAACCTGGCAGAAATCTTTACCCACAGAGCCATCATGCTAATCCTCGTTTGCTTGCTTGCTTGCTTATCCATCTATCCATCCATCCATGACAAATTTCTCTCTCTCCTTTTCTTCAAAGATTTATTTATGTATATGAGTGCTCTATCTGCATGTACACTTGTATGACAGAAGGGGTATCAGATCCCAGTATAAATGACTGTGAGCCACCATGTGGTTGTTGGGAATTGAACTCAGGACCTCTGGAAGAGCAGCCAGTGCTCTTAACCCCTGAGCCATCTCTCCAGCATAAGTTTTGTTTTAAATAAATAAATTCTCATCTTTTAACTTACCTATGCTGTAACTGTCAATATCCATGCAAAGGAGTAGCATAGACCTAACAGTTGTTGTCTTAGCCCCAATTTAAACTCAGAAAGAGACGCAACAGCAGTATTCAGCATTAAATAACCTCCAGGCAGGCAGCCAGGTTGTCCCAGAGAGAGCCTAACATATCACACACCCATGCACACTGAGATAAACACAAGAAAGCCGCAGAAACCAGAGACCTTCAGACCAAAAAACAGGAGATATCTGAAACACCTACCTTCTTGATCAGGCCTGGAGACAAGTACTTGTGCAAGGAAGCACAGGAATGTTCAGAGAACTTGCATAAACAGTAAGAAATTGCTGCTGTACAGAATCTGCAATGAAGGAAAAGTAAACTGAATTCTCCAAACCGACCTTGTTGTGTTCTGAGCTGCCGGGCCTGAGCATCACTCCTTGATCTGAAGAACTGTTGGAACACCGTGGTTTCAGGCTCAGTGTCTCCTGTGAGGGAGATGCTGCCTCCAAAAGCTCACACCCACACTGAAGGTAAGGACATGACACGACAGACACACAGCAGCATGTGCGAGTAGATGCACACTTGCTCGTTGTTTGTGAAGAGCTATACCAAGAAACAAAAGCAATGAGCGGTACGCTGCCTGTCTTTCGGATGAGTCAGGTCTTTCAATGAAGGGCCCAGTCAGGAAGTCTGGTGCAGGGACCTCTAGCTTAGGTAAGCATCACTTATGGGGGTATTTTCTGTGTTGATTTGTTTGTGTAAGAGTCTGAAGAACTAAAGAGAAAATGTGCTTCACGTCTTAGGAGGAAATAGTATCTGTGTTACAGCCACGTGTGTGAAGACATGACCTTCTGCATGTGCGCACACAGCACTGTGCAGGGGGAAAAGACAATGAAGAACAATGTCAGGAAGAAGCTCGAAGCAACGAGAAGGGAGGGAAGCCGGAGGGAAGAGCACACTGAGCCGCCATCACCATCCACGCCTGGCGGCATCACACTCATCCAAAAGCACCCAGGAATGTCATGGGGCAAAATGAGATAACTCAAGATTGAGTCCAGCCTCGTTCATGCTAAGCGTGTTCTGTCACTGACTGTGCCCCATCCCCGGGCTCTCAATTTCCTTTTTAATTTTATTTTTCTTTTACGTGTACGGATGTTTTGCCTGCATAGATGGCTGTGCACCAAGCGGGTGCGATGGGTGCCCAGAGGCCAGAGGGCATTGGATGCTCTAGAAATGGATGTGAGCCGCCACGTGGGGCTGGATCAGATCCTGCATCCCCTCGACAGCAGCCAGCATTCTTTCTTTTAAGAGTTTTTTTGTTGTTGTTGTTATGCATACAACGTTCTGTTTGCATGTATGCCTGCATGCCAGAAGATGGTTGTAAGCCACCATGTGGTTGCTGGGAATTGAACTCAGGACCTCCGGAAGAGCGGCCAATGCTCTTAACCTCTGAGCCGTCTCTCCAGTCCCCAGCAGCCAGTGTTCTTAACAATCTCTCCATCCCATCTCCCCAGTCCATGGTCCCTCATTATCTCATTTGCTGAATACTTACTATTTTTCAAGAAGGGGAAACAACTGCTGAGGGACTCAGCCAGGGCTTACCTCATGCAAAAGAGCAGGGACTCCCTTGTGCGGCAGGTCAGGAGGCTGCTCAAGAACTCAGGGACACAGAGGCTGACTGCAGGAGCGTGGACACCCGGATCCACCTCTGGAAGCTCAGACCTGGCCTCGCCCAGATGGACGGCTAGAGCGGCCAACCCCAGGACGTGAGGGGCACTCAGGCTTGGGCCCTGAAAGACGGACAGAGGCAGTGGCAGTCTGTTCCCTGGTTAGACGGCTCAAAGGCCACGCAAAAGCATCGGTCTAGGCTCACTGCAGCTTTGAGTGACCTACAGAGGCCTACCTGGTGATAGAGCAGCTGGCAGAGCCGAGTGAGTACTGCAGGGAAAAGCGTGTGTCCACAAAGCATCCTCACGAAAAGGGCAGCCCAGGAGCTCTGCCTGCAGAGATGGAGAACAGACTGGTCAGAGGCCTAGGAAAGGGCCCTTGTGTGACACAGACCATTAGCAGTCTCCAATGCAGTCCCCATCTAGCAAAGCAGCTTCCTTGCCCATCTTGGGAACAGAGCTTGCTCACTCAGCCTGTGGTCTCAGCACCAAAGCACAGACGGAAATCGTCCTTACCTGTCAGGGGGCACAAAGCTAGATGCTGCCATTAGGTTCTGACAGAAGGCCGTGAGCAGGAGATCCACTACCTGTGAGGAGACGCACCGCAGTGAGGCTTTGGCCTCCTACATCTGAGTGACAGGAAGCAGGCCTAGGCACAAAGGGCAGCAACCAGGGTTGCACTTAATTCTTATTTATGTTGTGAATGTTGTGTGCGTGCAAGCCAGGGGGCAACCATCAGGAGTATCTTCTCTGCTGCCACCTTGAGGGAAATCAGGATCAAATTCAGGCTGTCAGGCTTGCATTTAGAAAGGAAGTTTTGGAGCAAGCTGGCACCAAGTCCACGGGACTGAACCACTATGTGTTAGCACACAAGCTAGAAACTTGAGAGTGCCCAGGGGAAGGCAGGAAAACATTAGTTTTAAGAAGAAAGGGGTAAGCATATGGGCTTTGGTGCTGAAAATAGCCTTTGCCACACAGACTTCTTTAAAATGTAGAAACAAGCCAGCGGAGTGGAGTTGTAATCCCTGCACTTGGGACATGGAGACACAGAGCTCAGTTACAAAGTGATTTAAGAAACATCTTTTAGGGGGGCTGGAGAGATGGTTCAATGGTTCAGAGCACCGGCTGCTCTTCCTGAGTTTAAGTCCCAGCACCCAGATGGCAGCTCACAACTGTTTGTAACCCCTGTTTGAGGGGATCCAGCTGCCTAACACATATAGGCAAAATACCAATGTACATGAAATAACAAAAATAAATAAAAAAATTTTAAAAAGAACTTCTCAAGCCCAAAGCAGGCTGGCCAACGGTAGCACAGTCAGTGCCTGAGTGGTCAACACCACTCAGCGCACACCTTTTGCATCAGCTGAAGAGGCCACCCAGGACCCTGAGGCCTCGTAGACCTACCGCCTCCTCCTGTCTCTGGAGTGTGGGAGTAAGGACACTGAGCTGAATCTTGGACCTCCGGAGGTTGCCATCATTGGTGCCGTGTCCCAAAGCAGCACTTAGTCTTTCTGAAACCACAGCCACCTGAGCAGATATAACTGCAACCAGAGAAGGCAATTATGCAAGAGCTAGCACGGGAAGGACAGTGTGACAGAATGCCAGCAGGGCCTCGGGAGAGACGAGGCAGGGTTGGCTGTTTCACCCCAATGTGGAGACACCCCTGAATGGAAGGGTGGCCACGTTGCGGCAGCCACAGTCCCTCTGAGGTGGGACACTCCACCTGTCTAAGCACAAAGCCTCACAGACTCGGGACACCTGGGGTCACTCGAGGCCTCAGTGACTCAAGCATGCAGACCCCTGCCGCTTTGTCTGAGCTGACCTGACTCACATCATCCCCACGCCCCACAGTGCTACATTCTGAGTGGGGTGGAGTAGTGAAGGCCTAATACACACCAAACTTTGGGAGGTTGAGGCAGGAAGATTTGAGCTCTGAGGTTTGGGCCAGTCTGGGCAATGAAGCAGGAGCCCATATGCACACACAAAGCCACACACGGCACCACAGTTTACACAAGCGGCCAGGAGGCTGTGCTTCAGGCTCTGTACCTGAAGAAGAGTGTGTTAAGCAGCCTCGGCGAAGCTGTGGCAATGCCCACGTTTGCTAACGCTTCCCTGTGCCGCTGTCTTGACACCCATGAAAATCAATCCAAAGGAAAGTAAAACCTAAAAAAATAGGTTGGAGGTTGGGCGTGTAATGCACACCTTTAATCCCAGCATAGGACATCCAGGGTTACTTGGACAAATCCTGTCTTAAAAAAAAAAAAAAAAAAGATTTCGGGTTTGGATATGGGTTGTTACACAATGAAGGATTCAGGTTCTGGCTTTTTTTCCCCAGTTACTTTTAGTATGTGTGTGTGTGCTCTGGGTGGAGATGTGCATGGGAGCCATGGCACCTGGGTTACAGGTAAGTTACATGGTACAGGTGTTGAGAACTACAGCCAGGCTCTCTGCAAGAGTGATGCTGAGCCATCTCTCCTCCCTGGTTCAAGCAGCTCTTCTGTTTCTTCGCTTTGTTTTTGCTTTATTATTTTTAACAAGCAAAAGAAAAAAGACTAGCACACTAAATAGAAACTGTGGTGAATTCAAATTGTATATGCATTAAAATAAAAGAACCGCGGCAAGTTTGCTTGCGGTGCCATGGACTGCTGTGTTAAGTCAGGGCTTCCCATCCCACAGACGGGCACTCTGAGCTTAGTGTTTCACAAGATGTGCAGAAGCAGAAACGAGAAGAAGCACTTCCCAGGTGACGGACGGTGTATCTACTTAGAATCTAAATGGTGCTCAACCTTCCTAATGCTGCGACCCTCTCATACAGTTCCTCATGCTGTGGTGGAATCTTATGTTTGTGGTGACCCCCAAACATAAAATTATTCACTGCTACTCCATAGATATGATTTTGCTACTATTATGAATCTTAATGTAAATATCCGTGTTTTCTGGTGGTCAAGGCAACCCTTGTGAAAGGGTCATTTGACCCTCACAGGCTGAGAACCTCTGCTGTAGACAGTCAGTAAGAATCTGTGCTTAGAGACTTCAATTTCCTTCCTCTTTACCATGTTGTTATTGGGATACAAAGATCCACCTCCCATACTTGCTGTGTGACAGGACGGAGACTATACCCACCACTGGGTGACAGGGCAGAGAGTGTCTCCACAC
Organism: Pachyuromys duprasi; assembly: GCA_028658305.1. Classification (NCBI taxonomy): domain Eukaryota; kingdom Metazoa; phylum Chordata; class Mammalia; order Rodentia; family Muridae; genus Pachyuromys; species Pachyuromys duprasi. The sequence continues at coordinate 57,838,947 of CM053744.1, forward strand.
TGTGTGACAGGACAGAGAGACTGCCCCCACACACAGTGTGACAGGACAGAGAGACTGCCCCCACACACAGTGTGACAGGACAGAGAGCCTGTCCACACACACTGTGTGACAGGACAGAGAGCCTGTCCACACACAGTGTGACAGGACAGAGAGACCCCCCCCCCCACTGTGAATTCCCTCTTCCTCTAGTCTATGGGCAGGTCATCTGCCAACGTCTGAGCCAAAGGAAGGGCAGGCCAGCCTGTCACTTTGGCTGCATGCACACAGAGCACAAACACAACCACACACAGCCCTGTCCCCCTTTCTTACCACTATATTGGGTGGGGTCTGTCATTACGGTTCTCAGCTCTTCGAGGGCTGCTGTGAGCAGTCGCAGGGGCTGGTTGGCACAGTCAGGGTCTCTCCTTTTTCCTGAGGCAGCACCTGAGCCAGGGAAGAGCATTTTAGAAACTCGGCCAAATGGTAATCACTCTCAATGAGACACTCTACTATAAACAGAAAACCCTTCTACACGTGGGAAATGCTGAACGAGAAACCTCCGCTGTACAGCTTGTGTGGATGGCCGGCAGTGCCCGGGAGGTTTTTTTCTGTGATGCTGGTGGATACTACGTATGATATCAGTATAAAAATGTGGAGACGGGAGACGTCCCTCAAGGCAGAACATGTGCCAAAAATGTATAAGGCACTGGGTTTAATTCCTAGCAACATACATTTAGGAAATTATCAATAATTTCACAGAATGAGAGAGAAGAGAGCGGATGCGTAGAGATGGCTCAGGGATTAAGGGCATTGCCTGTTTTTCCAGATAACGCAGGTTTGAGTCCCAAACTGTGGCATGCACAGTCTCTGTGAATCTGATGCCCTCTTCAGGCCTCTGATGGCATGAAAACACACCCGGGACACACACACACACACACGTACACGTGCTCCTCTCACTGTGGCCAGGACCACGCGGCATTAAAGAACAGGGCAGGCAGGACGTGCCAACTCACTGATTACAGCCTCCCAGGGCAAACAAGACTTGACACTGTTCTCGTGGGTAGAGACCCCCGACCCAGGGTCAGAGAGGTGGCTCAGTGGTTAGGAGCGCTGGCTGCTGGGTTTGATCCTAGAACCCACATGATGGCTCACAGCTGTCTGTACTGCAGATCCAGGGCATGTGTGCACACACACACATAATAAAAATAACAACAACAACAAGCCCCTGCAACCCACTATGAAGCAGATTGTCTGGTTAAAAAAAACTAACCACAGCTGACCGGGCTATACCATAGCATGGCCTTGACTGTACCGGGAGACACCAAACACAGAGGCGGGCTGTACACCGTGCTTCCCAGAGGGCAGGAGGTGGCCAACTGTCAGGGCCTCCAAGGCCACACGCCCATGCCCATGCGCTGCTGACACACGGTCAGGCAAGGTCACAGGCCTACTGCACCCGGGCGAGAACAAATCTGACCACGGAGGCCCGCTGTGGAAGGCAGGCGTGTTGAGGAAACGGGAGGGACAGGGCCAGCAGGTGACTGAGAGCCTTACCTTCAGGCTGCTTTTCCTTGGCAATGGCACAGGCTTGGCGATAGGCTTCGTATACTGATGAAGGAATCTTATCTGCTCTGGAGAAAGAGAGAGCAAAGCCCATGTTAGCTATGACACTGTTTAGGTCCCAAAGCCATTGCAATAGTGCATATAGTATTGCTTTGTGTTTTAGTCCTTCTTTCCAGTGCTGGGGATTGAACACACTGAGTAGTGCTCTACCCTGGAGCCACACCCCTAGCCAGCCATTTTTAGTTTTAGCAGAAAACACATATCTATGTTGTTGTTTTTTTTAATTTCATTAAAATATTCAGGTGACACACAGCAGTCTGGGCGACCAGACCGTCTCTTGTAAAATGGTTCCGGCCTCCGTGTTGGGGTTTGTCTGTGCTGAAGTCTTCCTAAGTTTATCTCCGGGGCCGTCCCAGAGCCATGTGCTACTCAGTGGGATGTCTACAGAGGGGTGACGTCCTCGCCATGCTGCCAGGTGGCTGCGGCCAAAGCCGCTGCAGGCACAGCAGCGCTAGCTCCTGTGAACACTTCCTCCTTCCCTGTCACAAACACTGTCAGTGAGGAGGAGTGTGGTGAGGCTCAGCCAGGTGAAGAGGAGGAGCCCGGCTCAGCCAGGCAGTGGCACACACCTGTAATCCAAGTGCTAGGATAACCTGGTTTATATAGAGAGAGTTCCAGGAAAGCCAGGGCTTGGGAAAAAAAAAAAAAAAAAAAAAAAAGAGTGCAGCTCAGTGGTGGAGTTGCCTGGTGTGTGCTGGCTCTGGGTTCTATTCACTACAACAACAACAACAACAACAATAAAACCTAGAGGAAATAAAAATTTTGGTTGTTTTGTTTTGATGAGAAAATGGCTGACCTGGAACTTGTTATGCAGACTCTTGAACTCAGATACAGGCCTGCCTCTACTTCCTGCCTATGCCTTCCAAGTATTGGATGTTCCTCTAGGCCTGGCTTGAAATGAAAGAAGGAAAGGAAAGTTTTGACCTGATAAATAGTCCCAGCAAACAGAAAGACGATACCCAATTCATTGAGCAAGACACCAAAAGCAGCCAAGACACACGAGAGAACTACAGATACAGGCATGAAGCCCACTGAGTCAAACTACATTAAATTTAGTTCATTTAGTTCAAGCCAGACATGGTGGTACATGTCTGTAAGCCCAGTACTTAGGAGGCAGACGGAGGGAAGTTAGCCTGGGCTACATAGTAAGACTCGTCTCAAAACAAACAAAAACAAATGAACAGACAGACAAAAGCAGGTGCTGTAGTGTACACCTGGGATCTGCAGCTGGGAGACGGAGGAGCAGGACAACCAGCTCAGGGCCAGCCTCAGCCACACTGCACGTCCAAGCGTGGCCTACGCGAGACTGCTTTGTGACCTACTGCGTTTGACGTGGGCTGTCGTGGATCCCTGTTCCAGAAACTACGGGCAGTGAGGGATGTGCTGCATGATGGCCCCCCTGTGACCTGCTGTAGACAGGGCCTGTCGTAGGCGGGCCGCCGCGTGCAACCACACCTCTGTGGCCGCCACGGTTGTGCAGAGGGTAAAGGTGGCACCTCACAGCCTCTGCCTCTCTTCTGGCTCTACCTCCTCTAAGGCTCAGGACGTACCGTGGAGGAAAGGACAGCAAATATTCTAATATACTATATGAAAAAAATAAAAGGCAGTGTGGTGGCACACGCTTTATTCCCAGCACTCAGGAGGCAGAGATACACCTCTGAGTTCCAGAGCCACTTAGTGACAGCCTATTCCATAAGTAAAAAAATAAATAAGACAATGACAAATACATAAATAAGAATCTCAGGGATGATCTATTAGATTAAAAAATTATGTTGGGCCGGGTATGGCAGAGCATGCCTTTACACTGGTCCTCAGGAGGCAAAGGCAGGTGGATCTCTGTGAGTTGGAGGGGCTAGCCTGGTCTACAAAGTGAGTCGAGGACAGCCAAGGCTACACAGTGAAACCCTGTCTTGAAAAAAACTAAATGACAACAAAATACTACGTTGAAAGGTCAACGGTCAATTTTTTGTTGTTTGGTTTTTTTTTTTTTTTTTTGGCTTTTCGAGACAGGGTTTTTGTGTGTAACAGCCAATGGGCAACTTTTAGAAATGGGTTCTCTTCTTCCACAGCGGGGGTCCTAGGAGTTAGGACTTGGGTTGTGACGAATGGCAGCAAGTGCCTTTACCCACTGAGCCATCTCCCTTGCCTAAGGAATGGTCTTCTTATAAAACATAAAAAGTAGTTTTGCCTTACTGGCCCTCTCTCCTTTCCATGTTCTTATGGGCCCCATTATATCCTAAGTATCAACAGAAACTGGAGGAAATTTCCCACATCCCTCAGGAATAAAGACCTTTTAGACACAAAGCAGTTGGCTGCTGGAGGCCATCACGTGGGCTAGACAAGGTTGCGTCCTTGAGACATAACCAGATGGGTTATGCCCAAGTCTCCAGACGGAAGTGACCCAGGGTCTTACGCTCTGTATTCTAAATCCACCATTTGCCGTGACCATGTTTGATACACTGGCTCTGGCCCCGATTCACTCATCCTAAAACCTCAGCAAAGAACTGTGGGAAGGAGTTACAGCCAGAGCCAGTCTGTCTTTTTGAAAATCGTGACCAACTAATCTGGTATTTTATGACTAAAACACACATGTGGTAAATTTCTCTATGAACAAACTGAAATTCTTTGCTCCATTAAAACCCACTGGACACAGAGCGGCCTCTGTGGAAGCTCTTGCTCACCTCTTCAGGGTCTCTATAAAAGCCACGCGGGAGTCAGGCACCTCTGGGAGCTGTGGAAAGAGCAGTCTTGTGAGCAGCAGGCGGGCAGGGAGCAGCAGGCAGGCAGCACATCCCCCAGAGCTAGCAGGAGAAGAGGAGGGTACTCACCACTCTTGGTATGAGCAGAGCGGGGAGGAAGTGGGACAGGAAGTAGGGCCTCCTGAATATGCTGTGACACAGAGAGAGAGACACACACACTGCAGTTCTCCCCTGGCCCAGAAGGGCAGTTCTCACAAGGCTTTGATTCGTTTCATGTCAGGGATCACAACAAATTCAACAAAGTTACTCAGTTCCCCAGCCTGGTTCTATACTAGCCATGCCGGGCGTACTAACGGAGGACACTTCCTAGCCTGGGTCAGTAATCCTTCCCTCATAGCTCTAGCTAGGTACCGTCTATCACCTGCTCCAGAGAAGAAGCACACCAAATGCCATCCCAGAAGGGACAGGCTCTGTGTGGTGGCACATGCCTTTACTCTTAGCTCCCAGGGGACAGAGGTAGGCAGCAAGTTTCAAAGCCAGCCAGTCTACATAAAGAGTTTCAGACCAGCCAAGCCTACACAATGAGACTGTCTCAAAACAAAACAAAGGCGACGAAGAAATTGACACAGATCTGCCCTCATTCTGCCACCTCAGACCTCACCTCTGACACAGCACCCACACCGACTCCTGTCTCCGAGGTCAGACTGTGACCCTCCCATCACCGTGTGAAAACGGTACAGACTTCAAGAGTCTCAGGATAGGAGTGACAGCATTTGTGAGCAAGTGTGAGCATGCTGGCCAGCAGTCGCTCTGCAGCAACCTCTGTTCCTACCTGGCCTCCATGACAGGCATTGGGATTTTCCCCGTTTGTTCAAACACCACAATGGCCTTCTCAACGTCCTGGATCGCTTGGCTCTGAGGCTGGCTCCATACAGGGAGGGAGGGAGAAAGCAAGTGAGCGCGCAGAAAGACCTGGCAGCAACCTGCATTCCTTGCCACCAGAAGCTTCCGGAGGTAAAAGGTGAGGTGCCTACCATACAACCTGTAATATTCACAAATCCCTCAGGTCCTGCTTTTTGGTCTCACGTGAGCCCTAGGATCAGATCAGCTTGAAAAGCCAGTGCCAACCCCCTCACTCCTCTGCCTGGTGTGAGTCATCTTTCTCCCTTTGTCTGTCTCTATCTGTCTCGCTTTCTCTCTCTCTGCCAATCTTCCAGGACAGAAGGTGGAAGGCTTCCAGGTGGGCCAGAATAGAGGCTTAACTTTTAAGATTTCAAAAAATTGTGAAATGTCAAAGCTAGGCGTGGCGGCCAATGTCCACAATCGAAGTACCCAGAAGGTGAGGTGTTAAAAGCCAGCCTGGGCTACATGATCTTGTCACAACGAAAACAGGGATGGGAGAAACAGAGAGAGGCAAAACGGCTCGGTGGGTAACAGTGCTTGCCAAGCAGGCCTGGGAAACCTGAGTTAGAACCCCTGGATCCTCAGGAAGGAGAAAAGCCTCCACAAGCCCTTCTCTGAGCTCCACACGTACACACACGTCCTCGACCCCTGACACATCATAAAAAATAAAAACGGCAAGCAAGATGGTCCAGTAGGTAACGGTGTTTGCCCCCAGGCTGCAGACCCAAGGTCAGGACCCACGGGTCAAAGGAGAGAAGGCGTCCCTCTAGGCATCCTCTACCCTCTGCACATGCAGCACCGCATGTGAACACACACAGAAGTGTGATAAACAATTAGGTGAATGAAATTGAACTAAACTAAGAAACATGAATGAAAATCCTGAGGAGAGCCCACTGTAGCACAGGCCTGTCTCCAAACATGACTAGTGCTGCCAAACAGACTCTAAGGGACAAAACACAGCGAGTGCTTTCAGGAAACAGCCCCACACAGCACCACTGACTCAGGGCCACAGGGCCACGGGGCCACGAAAAGCAACGCTCCTCACCTCTGCGGTGTCCCCAGCGGAGGACAGGTCCTCGTACAGTCCCACGTTCTCCAGGGAAGCCTTCAGAGGAGCAAAACAAACGTGAATCCAGAGGCAGGCGCCGGATGCGGCCAGCCAGGCCGGCCGGAGCAGTGGCCATACTTGCCTTGAGGTCAGCGAGCCTTGTCTTGGCCAGCGAGATGTAGTCGGTAAGCAGGACATGGTACTTGCGTGGGACCAGGGGTGGGTGGAAAATGTGCACCTATGAGAGAGCACAGTCCAGCAAGGTCAGGCCACAGGCTATCACAGAGCCTCTCGCTGGGACACTGACAGTACTGGTGAGTAAGTACAATCATGCCACTGGGAGTTTTGAAATCGAAACCGTAAGGAGCTGGTGTGGTATGGTGTCGTGTGGTGTGGTGTGTGTGTGTTGGTCACAGCTCTATTATCTTGTACTGGCACCTGCCAGTCTTAAAGAATGGTTAGTTCACCACAAACAACAGTGTACAACAAAGACCGGGGTCCAGACTCAGAGCAAAAATAGATCCTTCCACACTCACTGCTCTACCACTAGCCCTTCCTCCACAGCCTCTTTCCAGAGCCCACCTGGACCTGCTCACTCTCCTGAGAGCCCCTGCCAGAACGGGTATGTGGGCACTCCTAGGTGCCCGTGATGGCTCACAGGACACCAATGCTGGGTGTCAGCACATTGGTCTGGCAAAGAGTAGAAACCAGCCATGGCTCAGGAGGCTGGGGTGAGCCTTGGACAGGATGCCCAAGCAGAGAGCCCCAGGATGCAGGCACTGGCTCCTTACCTGCATGTACCGAGCGGGTTCCCAGGGCACGAGGTCAGACAGGAACTTGAAGAGGAAGACTAGTGTCTTCTTGCTGCAGCTGTGGTAGCCAGAGACGCTCCCAAAGGACTCCTGGAGAGAGATGACACGAAGCCCAGTGGCTAGCTACTGCTCAGTAGGTGCCTACTCTGTGGGCTGTGTTGGCCAACAAGGGCTCAGTAGCTACGGTCTGCCTCAAACAGAAAACTGATGCTGAAAAGAGAGAAGTAACTTTGCTTTAGATATGGCCATGTTTCTTAGAGAAGTCACAACTGCTGTGTGAACAGTGTCTGTGGCAGGCCGTGCTGGCTCAGGCCTGTAACTGCAGCACTCGGGGAGGAATGGATTTGGATACATGGTGAGTTCCAGCCAGGCTGGACTGAAAACGAAACCCTGTCTGAGACAGCAGACAGGAATGACAAAAGAGAGGTGTGGACACAGCTCAGTTGCTGGAGGCTTGTCTGGCACGCGTCACACCTTGAATTCAATCCCAGCAACCCTAAAAGACAGGTATGGAACTGCAGGCCTGTACCCCAGCGCTGTGGAGGTGGGGACACATGAGTCAGGTTGGAAGTTTACCCTCCACAACCCTGGGTGGAAGAGGAACACAATCTGTCCACGAGGCCAAGGCTCTTATCTAACACATCCATTTCATTTCTGTCTCCAAACTCAGGAAAACCGGAAATGTCACCACAGGACAGGCGGCCAAGGGAAAAGGCCCCAAGTGCTACCTCTGACCCCAATCAAAGACACGGGAGTCACAGAGCCTGCGGCTCTGCTGCCATGGCCACAATGCCAGGATGAGGTTAAACCATGTGACTAGGGAACAGACTTCAAGCCAATCACAATGCTGACTTTCTCATATATGACTTGCAAAGAGAATGCCTATATGTGAAAACTGCCCAAACCACCTCTAACACCTGAGTCCTGCTATGCTGGCCACGTGGGATGGACAGTGCATACTTGGGACCAAACGTTAAGCTACCGTGAACTGAAGCTTTGGGGTGGGCTGTGGAAGAGCAGATTTTGCCATGATCAGCCAATTCTGTTGCATGTTAGACTTGCAAATACTAAACCACCATTCAGCCAGGTAGTGGTGGGTGCACGCCTTTGATCCCAGCAGGCAGGTGGAACCCAGAGTTTGAGGCTAGCCTGGTCTACAGAGCGAGTTCTGGGATGGCCAGGACTATAGAGAGAAACCAAACCAAGTCAAAAAACAAAAGGGGGATTGTTCATAATGCCATGCTGGTGTCTGAGGTCCAGAAAGGCAGCTCAGAGACATCAACTGTCTGCTAAATGCAAGGAAGCAGCTCAACATCTCTGGATCTAGTCAGGCCAAGCTGACCCTACTCACAGGCTTTAAAGGATCCCCCAGCTCCTACACAGTTGGCTAAATGGAGCCAAAGGGACTCACACCTGGATCTGGGGCCACAGAAGTCGTTGACACCCTTCCGCTTGGCCAGGGATCTCCCTGCAGACTTCTTGGAGCACAGACTCAGAGGCCTGGGATGACCCAAGATGTGTGCCCTCAAAGCCCTTGTGAGGCTGATGAGTCTCAGGAGCGCTGCACAGACAAGAACAGGGCACACAGCCAAAAACGAGGGAGACACAGACAGGAAGGCTGGCACATGACTCAGAACTCAGGAAGAAGAGGCAGCGGCTGCAGCTGCTCTTGCCAGATGACCCATGTCAGGGAAGGACACTCCAGCAAACAGGTGGCCAGCGAGGACGCAGAGCCTCTGGGCTGTGTGCAGAGCATGGCAAACACCTTCTAGAAACAGGTGTTTCTATCTTGGCCAAGCGTGCCAGCCTGACCTCCTTCACCACAGAGAATGCAGGGCAGAGTGCCAGTGGGTCCTCCCTGTAGCCCTCAGTCTGTCAGCTAACCCTGGTAACTCACCTTGAACCACTCTGTGTAGGATGGGAAGACAAAGGGGCCCTCCAGAGTGGCCTGACGCACAACCAGGAACGCAGTGACCATGCAGTCTAGGCGGTAGCTCTCGAAGGCCCGGGCCATCAAACAGGCTACCCAATCTGTGAGATGATGGCAGTCAGCAGCAGGTGAGGAAAGGCGAGCTTTGCGGGTGACGGAGTATCTGAGCCAGGAGGACACACACCCCCAGACTCCAGCTCTTGGATGGCAACAGTCACCCCATGCTGGACACAAACTGCCTCAGACTCAGAAGGAGCCCTAACATCAACAGACAGTCGGGTTCTATTAAGTTCTGTGATGCATGAGGGCATCACAGATGTGTTCAGCCTCTGCTGTTTGGGATTCAACTGACATTAGCTTGCAAATCACACATATGTGTACTCAACAGCATGACGAGACTGCCATGAACACGTACCTTTCACCAGCTGCTTCGCCTCAGGAAAGCAGACGACCAGTGTGGACACACAGGAGAGCACGTGCCGCCAGTTAACCTCCTGAAGCTCCAGGACTTCCTGTAAACAGCCAACTGACTCCTCCAGACCCAGCGCCACAAAAACCTGTGTCACAAAAAGCCCCAGCCCCTTTCAACACCAAAAATATAAAACACAGACAGGCCCCCCTGCTCTCTCTAGCCCATCTCTCCAATGCCAGCAGTGCAGACTCAGCGAGGAGCCCCGACAGTGGCTCTCTGTGGTGGTCAGCATGGCGGGAAGGATTCTCACTCTGAGGAGGGTTCTGCCCAGGGACAGGCTCAGCCTCCGGAGCCCTACATTGCAGTCCTGATGAGGACAGTAGTCTTGCTGGAGACTCCGGAGCCTTCTCGCACGGAAGCATCTGCAGGAGTCGGGCGGGTCCAGCCTTACTCCTCAAACCCTGATGCAGCGGGCCCCGTGCTCACCCTGCAGTACAGCGTAGTGAGCAGCGGCTGTGTCTTTGCAAAGCTCCACTCTTTCTGCATTTGAATGGCATCTGACACTGGGAAGGAAGACCAAAACAAACAAACAAAACAAAACACACTTCAAATCAGAGTTTATTGAAAAATAAAACAAGCCAGGCACTGTGGCACACGCCTGTAATCCCAACACTCAGGAGAAAAGACAGGCAGATCTCTGAGTTTAAAGCCATCTGGTCTACAAAGTGAATTCAGGACAGCCAAAGCTACACAGAGAAACCCTGTCTCAAAAGAACAAAAATAGGGGGGCTAGAGAGATGGCTCAGTGGTTAAGAGCGCTGTCTGCTCTTCCAAAGGACTCAGGTTCAATTCCCAGCACCCACATGGCAGCTCACAACTGTCTGTAATGACACCTTCACACTAATGCACATAAAATAAAGTTAAATAAATTATTTAAAAAAAAGAACAAAAATAGATACATAGATAGATAAAATCAAACAAACAAACAAAAAACTTTGGTGGGTTTTTTTAAACCTTCAATGTGAAGGCAATCCTGTTTAGTTTTCTTTTGAAGTACTATTGACACAACCATTTCTTTTTGTTAACTGAGGTCACCTTTCAGTATCAGAGGGATGCTGGGTTCAGACAAGAATGTCCGATGCTGGGATAAAGTGTCATGAGCTCCAGGGATCTTGGCTCACAAGTCTCAGCGCCCACGCGCCTGTAGAGGACAGAGCCACAAATCCACCTGAGGGTCACTGACAGCTCTGTCCAGTTTCACCAAAAGTATAGGGGACGAGACTACAGAGCAGGTGAGGGACTGCAGCAGCCCCAGCACGGTGACCCACCTTTCAGCACAGGCTTGTAGGTCAGAATCTGAGTGAGAGTGTGACTGAAGAACTGCCTCAGGGAATCCACGGCTGTCACACCACAGCACCGATGTCCAGAGTACACACCAAACCTGCAGACAGCATAAGGGGTGCTCAGGAAGAAAAGCAGCACCCCTGGCCTGGATCGGGTCCAAGCACCAACAGGGCATTCCCCTCTTCAAGCCTGGGCCGCACTTTCTCTAACGGGCCCCGAAGCCACAAGTATCAAGTGGGTTCCAGGAGGTGCAGTTCAACAAGAGTGAACACAGGAGTTCGGAAGCAGGGGACGAGACACATGAGGACGGCTGGGGCTGCACACCAAAGCTGAGGGCAGACACGAGGACGGGGCTCACTGGCACACGGCAGGGAAGTATGGCTGAAGAACCTTAGGGGTCCCACACTTTGAAGTCTGGAGGCTACAATAGGAAGTGCTCTCCCGCCCCACCTCAGACAGGGCTGGACAGAGTGCTTTAGCAACAGGCTTCCCCAAAGGTGCCGGATGGCAGACAGTGCCGAGCCAGCCACTGGGTGGAGCAGCTGTCACAGGAACGGCAGGCCCACACATACCAGCCCCTTGCTGCCTGGTGATCTGGAGTGGCCTGTGGATCACTGTTCAGGGTATCAAGAGCAACTGGTAACAGAACAGGACAGAAAAACAAGATCAACCCCTCGAATGGCCTGTCCTGTGTCACCCCATGCTCTCAGGCAAGAGGCCAAATTCTGTCCTAGGCCTCTGGAGGCCCAGAATCCCCTCAGAAGACACCAGGTTCACCAAGCCACCTCCATGCCGTCAGAGCTTTAAAGGTGAGAACATGCACAACCGTGGAGCAGTGCTGAGCCGGTGACACTACAGAGCTTGTCGTGGTAGGGACTGAACATGGAGGTTAGTGTTCTGCCACTGGCCACATCCCAGCCACAGCTCAAGAAACAAAACGTGGGGCCTCGCTGGCTGCTCTTCAGACGACCCAAATTCAATTCCCAGCACCCGCATGGCAACTCACAACCATCTGTAAGTCTAGTTCCAGGAAAAGCAACACCCAGCCTCTGTAAGCACTAGGAACACACATGGTGCACAGAGATATATGCAGGTAAAAAAAAAAAATATATATATATATATATATAATATATATAATAAATATATATAATATATATTATATATAATATATATATAAATATATATATAAAATACATATATATATATTATATATATATATAGTGTGTGTGTGTGTGTGTGTGTGTGTATACATACACACATACAGAAAATAACAACTTAAAAAGTTAGCTAGGCATGGTGGTGGACGCCTTTCATCCTACACTTGGACTTGGTAAGCAGACTAATCTCTGTTGAGTTCAAGACCCTCTCTCAAAAAAGTAAAATAAATAAATATCAAATAAATGAAATGTGGAGGCATCAGAAGGAACTGAGAGCCACAGTAAAAGACAGAAGCAAGTTTACAACAAGCACATGACAGAACCGGCCTCCAGAGGCGGGCCGCTTCAGTTGCAAAGACTGGACTCTCAGAACTTGCAGGAAGCCCAGATCAGTCATTTGCGGCCTGAGGCTGAGCGCAACAACTTACAAGTCAGCATTCTCTGCAGCACGCCAGTGGCAACCTGCCAAAAGAACATAAACTCACTCAGTAATTCTCAGGCAGTCGCGTGCTGGCAATACCCACCAGAATGGCTTGCCATGCTGAGGCAAAGTGTGAAACTGCCTGGAAAGCGGTCTTCCTAGGAAGCCCTCCCACTCTTGGGAGTTCCTTCTCATTTCCTTAATAAATCCAGGTAAGTACTGCTGTGTGTGTACATGTGTATGTGTGTGTGAGAGACAGAAAAAAAGAGTAGAGTGTGTGTCTAAGAAAGAAAAAAAGTATTGTTTGTGTTTCTATGTAAGAGAAAGAAAGAAAAGTGTTTGTGTGTGTGAGAAAGACAGAAAAAAAGAATAGTGTGTATGTATGTGTGTGGGAGAGACAGAAAAAAAGAGCAGTGTTTATGTGTAAGAGAGGGAGGAGCAGAAAGAAAAGGGTAAGGGGTGATGAATGCAGGCAGGCAGGTTAACTCTACAGAGAGGAAAGCCCTTGATCAGGTCCCTAGCACATCACGCAGGCGGGAGCGCGGGTGCACTCACAATCAGGGACCAGGAAAGTAGGAAGTTCAAGATCAAGCATGGGGGCACACGCCTTTAATCCCAGCCCTGGGGAGGCAAAGGCAGGCAGATCTCCGTGAGTTCCAGGACAGCCAGGGCTACACAGAGAGACTCTTTAGGGGAAGGGTGACTGCTTTTCCTCAACTGTTCTCCTTCCTACCTGGGGCATCTTTTCAGGCTCCACAGGTCTCCTTGGATCTGAGCTTTCCTGAAATGCTCTTGAAATCAACAGTTGCACAAAGCCTGAAGAATAAAAATCTTGAGTAATTTATCTGCATTATGGACTCACAGACCACCCACCTCAGGGAAACACAAGTGTGCAAAGACCAGGAAACTGCTCATGCGCAGAGCACGAGCCCTACGTGAACTCCTATGGCTGCCACTGCCCACCCGACCCACACACAAGCACTTCTCCAACTTCTTTAAAAAGTCTATGATAAAGACTTCACTAAAATCTTATTTCTACTTCATGTCTATGAGTGTTTTGCCTGCACGAACACGGGGCCCACAGAGGCCAGAAGAGGTGTCAGATAGCCGGGACTGGAGTATGAACTGCCAGTTGGGGCCTGGGAATCAAACCCAGGTTCTCTGAGCTGCCAGGACTGTGAGCTTCCGGCCAGTCTAGCTGTCTGTCATCAACTCAAAGACCTGGAAAATCACATGCCTGTTTTTTTTTTTTTTTTTAAAAAACTGCCTACATCACCTTCACTCTCAGCCCAGCAAGCCAGACAGGGCGGCCAGGATTATACATCTAAGGCACGACCCACAGAAGTACTATGTTCCCAGGAAGGAGAAAAACAAAACGATTCATACTTTTCTCTTTGGGGTGGGGCCTGAGAGAGGGTCTCAAACTGTAGCAGCCTGTATAGACCAGGCTGGCCTCGAACTCATTGAAACCTGCCTCTGCCTCTGCCTCCGGAGTGCTGAGACTAAAGGAATGAGACACCACATCTAATATACAACTGGCTGATTCCTGATTTTAAAGATCAGAATAAAGCCTAGAATTGAGGTTTTCTGTTTTACCACTGATTTCAACTTTACATATCCAGGGTAGATTACAAGAAACGAAAACAGTTTATACAACTGAAAAGTGTCTTTTGCAAACAAACACACACGGCAGGCCTGATAGTTAAATGCCTGTAATCCCAGCTTGGGCGAGGCTAAGGCAAGACTGTTGTGACTGTGAACAGTCAGCTGGGCTAGAGTAAGACCCTTTCTCAAAAGAACAAGACCAGGTGTGGTGGCACACCCCACTAATCCCAGCATTCAGGAGAAGCAGAGGCAGCTAGAGCTCTGAGTCCAGCCTGTTCTACGTAACAAGTTCCAGGCCAGCTAGAGCTACACAGTAAGACCCCGTCTCAAAAACCAGATCAGGAGGAACCCAGGAGCTGCCTGGTCAGAGCACACACTTCTCATCCTGAACGTGTTGGATATCTCTGGGACTGCTGGCACAGCAGTCTACAACTCAGGCACCAGAGCGCTGTCCAGGGGACAGCAGCCCCTGTGGCTACCAGGGGGACACCGACTCCTGACACAAAATCAACCCATTAGGGCTCTAGCCACTCAGGAAATAGGATCCCGCAACTGACCTAGTGAGCTGCATTAGTCTCCAGTGTCAAAGTGAGTAACTGCCCCAGGAACCCGCCTGCTACAAACATACCAGCAAGCATGGCTTCCATTACATCAGGGGACGGGCAGGGTGCCTCTGTCTGCTCACACAGAGAGCGTAGGTTCCTGAAGAGCCACATGGTCATGGCCTGCGTGTCAGGGTGGCTGAGAACACAAAGAACCACAGTTGATCACCCTTGGGCCACTTCCCTCACAGTTAGGTTTATTTATTTACAGCAATACTCGCTTCGCTAGGAAGCACTGGCCAGAGATGGTTTCAAGGAGCAAAGCAGGCAGGGACAGGGTGCTGAAAACCAAACCTAGGTCCTCTGGGAGCACAAGTGCTCTTAACCTCTGACCATCTCTCCAGCCCTGACCTGGGACTTCTGGTTCTTACACACACACTAGTCCCGAGGGCTGGGATTATGGGACTGTGTACTGCGCCTGGTTCGTGAAATGCTTTGGCCAGCACTCAGGGCTTACCGCACTCAGTGCGATCACTCTAGACCCTAAGCTCCTCTTTGTTTCAGTTTCTGTTGCTGCTATTTGGTTTTTAATTTTTATTTTGTTTTGAGCGGTCTCACTACGTAACCCTGGCCAGCCTTTAGCTCACAGAGATCCACCTGCTTCTGCCTCCTAAGCACTTCCTTGTCTTTTCTTTTTTTTCTTTTTGCCATTTTTAAAAATAATCACAATGAGAACGGCTGAGGAAATGGCTCAATCAGTACTTGCTCTCTTGAGCCCAGGGCTAGGAGACAGAGACAAGAAGATCCCGAGACTTGTTGGCTGGCAATCTAGCCAAACTGGCTAGCTCCTGGTTCAGTGGGACCCTAAATCAAAAACCAAGTGGAGACTGATTATGGAAAGAAAATACCCACATTGTCCTCTGTACAAGCATGTATATTTACATATACACAAAAACCATCAACACAGGACATGTACAAAGAAAACATGCACAGCCAGCTAAGAGGGCTTAGCAGGTAAAGGTGCTTCCCACCAAAATCCAGCCCCTGGAACCCACACAGGAAAAGGAGAAAACTGACCTACACACACACCATGGTGCATGCACCTCCCACCCCACAATCATTCAATCAATCACTTTTTTAAACAGCTGAAAACTACTGCTATTTGGGGCTCTTACTCAGGGGGTAAGAGCACTGGCTGTTCTTCCAAAGGTCCTGAGTTCAATTCCCAGCAACCACATAGTGCCTCATAACCATCTATAATGAGGTCTGGTGCCCCCTTCTGGTACACAGGGATACATGCAGGCAGTATACATAATAAACAAATCTTTTAAAAAAGAAAACACAGCTATTTAATTAGAGAACACAGACTGACTAGTGAAGTACCTTTGCAGCAGCTCTTCCAGGCTCACAACGCCGTGCCTGTGAAGACGCCACACAGCTTCAAGCAACAAAGAGTTCTGAAACACACAACAGCCTTGCCTCAACGTGTGCATCTTCCCAGGTGATCTCAGGTATCCAGAGGAAGAGTCTCACAGCATACAGCCTGCACAGCTCCCAGGTTCCCACTCACACAGCATGTACGGCACAGCCGTTCCTGTCCTGCACAACTTGCCCTCTGAGGTCTGTGACAGCTCTGACCCCCTTCCAGGGGTTTCCAGTATGCCATTTCCAATCCTTTCTACACACCATGGCCTAGACACTCTAAATTACTGTCTGATCCTCACTCATACGCCATGGCTTGAGAATACACTCACACATACATGCACAATCAAGATTTTAAAAGGTTTTCTTGTTAATGTTTCAAATAGAGTTTGCTAGTATAATTTGTTTTATTTTGGTCACAGGGTTTTTGTGTACTGGCTGTCCTGGACTTGCTCTGTAGACCAGGCTGGTCTCAAACTCACAGAGATCTGCCTGCCTTTGGTCCCGAGTGCTGGAACCAAAGGTATGTGCCACCATGCTCAGCCTGTTTTGCTTTTTCAAAATAGGTTCTCATGAAGTCCAGGCTGGTCTGGAACTTACTATGTAGCCAAGGATGACCTTCAATGTCTAATCCTTCTGCCTCTATCTCCCATGTGCTAGGATGACAGGCACACACCACTATGGCCAGTTAATGAGGAACTGGGATCTGCCTCATGCATGCTAGATAAATACCCTCACACCTGAGCTACATTCCCAGTCCATATCAGTAAGGTCTCTACTTACTCTGGGAGAGCCTTCCCAGAGTGCACCCAAGACATCAAAGGACTGTGCTTCACACTGTGCTCTAGTTTATCTTTTTGGTGGGACATGTGGTCTCATTATGGCTGGCTGGCCTGGAACTCTCTAAGCAGACCAGGCTGGCTTTGAACTCAGAGATCCTCCTGCCTGTATCTTACAAGTGCTGGCATCACAGGCATGTATGTCCCTAGTCAAACAAATACTGATAATGACGGGAGAAGGCTGACATACAGTATGAAGCATTTTGTCCACCCAGACAGCATCTGATGAACTCCCTTTACACGCTCTGCAATTAGTGATATAGTTGGCCAAATTCCTAAGAAAACCCTAGACCCAAATAAAAGAACACTGCCTTTAAAAATCCCACGTGAAAGAACTTCAGATTTACCTGTGCTTTCCATAACTCTTGACAGAAGGTGAGACGGGAGAACATATTGTGTGCCAACAAATGCTGAGCAACCTCTAATGAGGATGATAGTTTCTTCTAAAAAGAGATTCGTTTTTTAATAAAAAAGGTAAATTATCTAAAGAGAATATTAAAGAAATATCTTATTTTCCCAAGCAGCTTAAAAAGGACGTTTGTCCTTATTGAAGGGGCCAGCCTCTCACTCTTTGTTCCGGGCTGAGCAGCAGAGGGTGGCTGGGCTCTGCGCAGACCTGCTGCACGCTCTGAGCAAACACTCGGGCAGACAGTATCCCCACAGGAACTCCCAGCCTGGAGGCTTGATCCCGAAAAGCAAAGCCTTAAGAACAAAAGAGAGAAGGTTTAAGTTGAAAAACGTTTCTACTCGGGGCTGGAGAAACGGCTTAGCGGTTAAGAGCACTGGCTGCTCTTAGGACTCAGGTTCAATTCCTATAACCTACATGGTAGCTTATAACCATGTGTAACTCCAGTTCCAGGGGATCCAACCCCCTCTTCTGGCCTCCTTGGGGTACCAGGCATGGACATGGTCCTCAGCTATACATGCAGAAAACACATCCATACACATTTTTTTGTGCTCAGTGAACTGAAACACACAGTGACAACTCACGGATAAGGGGGCTGGAGCGCTCCGAGGCGGCTTCGGCACTGTCACCCTCCGTCAGTTTGCTGAGGCACAATTTTTTACACTGTGGATCTTCTACCTGCAAATCAAAACGTCAAGAACTCACTTTCAGAGTTCCAGCTGCGTGTAGCTTACACAATGGGCACTCTCAAATTTTGTTTTGCTTTTTTAATTCATCTTTACAGGTGTGCGTCTGTGTGCTTTAGAATTTTTATTGCTATGAAAAAGCACCATGACCAAAAGCAACTTGGAAGGAAAGGGCTTATTTCAGCTTACAACTGTGTTCAGCCTTGCTGGCAGTGATAGCAACATGCTTTTAATTCCAACACTTGGGAGGCAGAGGCAGCTGGATTGTTGAATTCCAGGCCAACCTGGTCTTCAGAGTGAGTTCTAGGACAGCCAGAGCTACACAGTGAAACCCTGCCCCACTCTCCACTTCCTCCAACAACATCAACAAAAAGAAACATATAAAACAACTTGTATTCCATGATGGGGGAAGTTAGGACAGGAACTTGAGGCAGGCACCTGGAGGCAGGTATAGTGAGAGTTTTGGTCTCTTTAAAAGCCCAGTTACATAAATATTTTTGTTTTAATCCCAGCTGTTGGATATGAGGCTTCTTCAGTTTGTCCATAGCCACAAACTATGATTGTCTTGTGCACCAGCAGGGGCGTGATCTTTGCCAGCTGAGGACTCTGGAGAGGGAATGCCAGAACCCAGGGGACTCTGAAGATTAAGGCAGCGGCTGCTGCTCCCCCCTACTGTTCCCGGTTGCTATGCGGTTTGAAGGACAGAAATTGGAGATAGCCTGACAAAGACTGGACTTGACCCCAAGGAACTCTATGACCCTAGTGAGCAGGTCTACATCCCTTTCCCACTAACCTTCTGCCTCTCCTACCTGGTGTTGGAAGGGACTGGAGTGGACAAGGGTGGGAGATATAAGAACCCAATAAAATAGGTAAACAAATACGCCAACACGCAGGAATTGATGGTGTGGCCAAAGAGGAGTACTGATTACAGGCTTGCTAAGCCTGCTTTCCTGTAAATCCCAGGACAACCCGCCCAGGAGAGGTGCCACCCACAACGTACTAGACCCTCCCACATCAATCATTCATCAAGAAAATGCAACACACGCTTGCCCAAAGGCCAAGGGGGCGGGCTTCCTAAATTGAGATGAACTCTTCCCAAGTGACTATTAGCTTGTGCTGAGCTGACTTCAAACTAGCCAGCACGGTCGGTGTGCATGCTTCTCTGTATGTGTACCAGTTCATCCAGTGTCCACAGAGAAAAGAGGGTGTCAGATCCCTTGGAACTAGAGTTACAGATAGCTGTGAGCCACCTGACATGAATTCTGGGAACTGACCTCAGATCCTCTTTTAGAACAACACGATGTGTTAGAGCTGGAGAGATGGCTCCGTGGTTAAGAGCATTTGATGCACTTGCAAAGGAGCCAGGTTTGATTCCCAACACCCACATGGTGGCTCATGACCACCCCTCCTTGTAACTCCAGTTCCAGGGGATCTGATGTCCTCTTTTGATTTCTGTCGGCGCCAGGCACATAGGTGGTGTATACATTTAGGCAAAACACTCACCCACATAAAAACAAAACAGTATTACTGAGCCATCTCTCCATCAAGTACTTTTTTCAGGAGGGAATCTACCAAAGCCTTTCAAGAAGGCTTTAATCTCGGAAGGTTTAAGATAGACTCAGCTCTCTCTTGTCAGCTGTTTGCAGATACCAGCGATTCACCAGGTTCACAGGCTTAAAGATTATGGTCTGGCTGGGCTCCCAACACCCACCGCTCCACTCATACCACTTTCCTCTCACCTCTAGCAAAAGGTCATTCATGTTTTGGTGGTATCTCAGGAGTTGCAGAGCGGACTCCTTTAATTTCTGTTCCCTTTCAGGATCATACTTTTGCTTCTTGACTCGGCCCGCTAAAAGGATAAAATTCTTTTCAAAATATTATAGCACAACGTACACGACAAGATGACACGCACGCTGAGCGGAGGTCGAAAGAGAGCTGGCTGCCCAAGATCTGGACGGCCGCAAGCGGCTGGGCGCAGAAGGCCTGGGGTCCACTGCGGCGGACCGGGGCTCTGCTGCGCAGGGACCCGAGAGGGCGGGCAGCGGAGAACGGACCCCGGAGAATGCAAGGACCGCCCGGGGCGCTGACCAGCCGAGGGCGGGAGGCCGCGGGACCGAGACCTACCCAGCAGCTCGGTCCAGGATTTTCGGAGGCGCAGGGGTCCACGGCCCGCCGCAGCTCCCTCCGCACGCAACTCCGACATGTTGGCTGCAACACGAGCGCCGAGCCCGCGCTGCCTTCCAATTGGCAGCGGCCAGGCGCAGGCGCTCATTGGCTGGGCGCACGCCAGGCGCAGGCGCTCATTGGCTGGGCGCACGCCAGGCGCAGGCGCTCATTGGTTTGGCACGCTTGGCCTCACCCCTCGAGGAACCTGCCCGGCCCCGTGGCCATTTTTGTTGTGGTACGGCCGCTGACCCGAGCAGCTCTCGGGTAGGGCAGGATTGGCGGGATCACGCGTCAGCCCGGTGCAAAACACCAGCACAGGACAGCTGAGGGGAAAGTGGCGCAGGACTTGCAGCTGGACTGGCCAGTGCAAATTGACTGCTCGGCTTAAACGAAGACAGTGGCAACCGGGCCTAGGGAGATCACGTGAAAACCTCTTACCGGTTTTGTGCAAAAAATACACAGGGTCGACCCCTCATACTCGGCCGTGCTT
This sequence comes from Pachyuromys duprasi, assembly GCA_028658305.1. NCBI lineage: Eukaryota > Metazoa > Chordata > Mammalia > Rodentia > Muridae > Pachyuromys > Pachyuromys duprasi. The sequence continues at coordinate 57,859,431 of CM053744.1, forward strand.
GTTTGGCTCGGATTTCAGGAAAATTGACCAAAGGCGTTTTGGTGCCGGGGTGTGGCTTTTCAAAGGTTGGAGAATAAAGTTACCATCTTTACCTCTAAGCTCTCACAGCTCTCGGGAAGGAAAACCAGCCATGGGCTGCTGTTGTTTCTCTTTGTAAGTCAGGCATTTCCTTGGGACGGACGAGGGGTTCTGCTTTGCGTGTGCACTTGGCGGTGAGCGTAGAAGAAGCACCGGATACTTGAACCGCCGGAGGCGCCAAACTGAGGTGGGCGGAGTCTCACTGAGAGGTTCAAAAACTTAATTCCTGGGACTGGGGTAAAATCACCAGATCACAGTCCTTTCAGAGCAGGGTCCAGCAGCAGTGCCCCTGCCCTTAGAGTGTGGCTAGGTTCACGTAGCCCCTAAAAAAGCCCATGGAATGTGTTGACTCCCCCTCACACTTGCTACAGTCGAAGCTGGGCATAGCAGAGCAGTATGAGGGGGTCAGGTGTCCCCCAGGTAGCCAGACCTGATCATTTGGAGTTTTGGCGCCTAAAAACAAACCAATAATTTTAAAGGTCAGCTCCCCTAGAGACCCTTTCACCCAATCCTGTAATGCCAAGACTTTGCACTTCCCCTCTTGCATTTTTGTCCCCTTAAAAGCCCTGTTCTCCCGGAGCTGGGAGTTACTTGCCCCTTTGTTCTTGTAAAGGGGGCTACCTGGCTCGGATCAAGTTTGTAATAAAGACCCTCGTATGTTTTACATCGGACTCAAAGCCTGTCGGTCACTTGAGGACTTGCCGTCTGGATATTTCACCCCACTCATAACCATTTCTAAAAAACTCGTTGCTACAGATTCCTTGAGGACTACTGTCCATAAGGGAGGGAAGGGGGCAAGGCAGAAAAGAAACTGGGAGAATCTGAAATGAAGCCGTTTAGTACCAGCTGCCAGTCAGCACTAGAGTAAGTGTGCGCACGCTGGGCACAAAGTCAGCGCATTTTCACACACTTTCAACTAAACCTTACTGCTTTTTACTTCCTCCTCCAGCAAAATTATTTATCAGCAGCATCATAAAAAGGCAGAGTCAGGGCTGGCAAGATAGCTCAGTGATTAAAAGCACTGTCTGCTCTTCCAAAGGACCTGGATTCAATTCCCAGCACCCACATGGCAGCTCACAACTGTCTATAACGCCAATTCCAAGGGATCTGACACCTTCACACTAATGCACATAAAATAAAAATTAAAAAAAAAAAGCAAAGAGTCAAGCCATGCGTGGGGTGGCACACGCCTGAGCCCAGCACTCTGGCAGAGGCAGGTGGATCTCTGAGCTTGAGCCCAGCCTGGCCTACAAAGTGAGTTCCAGGATACCGGGACTACACAGAGAAACCCTGTCTTGGAAGAAACACACACACAAAAGGAACGGGTCAGCATTATCTGCACCATGCTCGATTTTCAGGACTACCCCAAGCATACTGGCACTCTTATTGGGAGACAGGCTTGAACTGTCCATGATCACCAGGTTGTGACTAAAATTCGCCCAGCAGGAAGTGAATCAGCAGAGGGAGGAGCCATTATTAGAGCCAGGGTGGAGCAAATACCCACCAAAGTTTTCCAAGAATCAGATTTATCCACCTCCATGAACGTGGCACAACTGTGCTGGTAGCCAAGGAACCACTTTACTCGGCAAAGGAGACACTTAACTCGAAATGTACAAAACCGAAGAGAACCAATTCAACAACGAACATTTCAACAAAAACTCATCACTGCGGCCGGGCCTCATTGCAGCTCAGGACCAAACCAACAGTGGTCCGGGTTCTCCTCTGAGGAAGCCGCCATCAAAAGATTCGGCTGTACTTCCATCACTGCCCACAAGGTGGACTCTCCTCCAACACAAATCCGTCCTCTGCCGTCCACCTTACGCTGTTCCCTGCCTGCCGCATCTTCACAGGAAATGCAGCCTTTTCGTTTCAGCGCAAAAAGGGGCGGTTTCCTCCGTTAGGAAAACGATGATTTGGACCCCAAATCACACCAGCAGACAGAAGCACCACTAACAGTTATTGTATGTTTTCAAGCTTTTGCCGCAAATACTTTTCTTTTGGTTGCTGCTTTATAATCTGCATTTTCAACAAGTATGGTGGCACAAGCCGGGCATCCGAGCTGCTCCGGAAACTAAGGCACGAGGGTCGTCTTCACCCAGGCAACATTGCAAGACCCCCATCTCAGAAATAGGGCTACAGAGCAACTGAGGTGGAAAGTGAGGAAGACACCCTCTGTTGACCTCTGCCCTATACACACACGTGCACACAGGTATTCACACATACATAAGCAGGAACACACACATACAGGTGGACACAAAAGAGAACCTTGCCTGCTTTATCCACGGGCACAAACGTCTTCTACGCTATGAATGTAGCATCCTCATTTTTTACTTTTCTATGGGGATTCTCATAGGCTGGAGAGACGACTCAGTGGTTAGGGGCTGAGCAGATTCCATTCTCGGTGTCCACACAACTAACAACCGTCCGGGGAGCCATTGCTCTCTTCAGGCCCCTAAGGGGTGCGCTTTTGCTGGCAAAACACTAAAGCACATTTAAAAAAAGCCAGGTTTAGTGGTGCACACCTTTGATCACAGCATTTGGGAGCCAGAGGCAGGTGGATCTCTGTGAGTTCCAGGCCAGCCAGGGATACAAAGAGAGACCCTGTCTCAAAACAATAATAACAAAATAAATTTTTAAAAGAAAGAACTATTAAAACAATAATAAAACAAAAAATTTAAATCTGTTCTTCATTCTAACAAGCAAAACACACATTCAGTCATTTATACCTATCAAAGATTCACAAGGCTTTTAATTGTATTTGTTATTATTATTAATATTATTAATGTGTGTGAGAAAGGAAGAGAGAGAGACAGGGTGTGAGAGTATTCAGTTCCATGATGCATGGAGAGGTTGGAGGACAACTTCCTTTCCCTGTGACTTTGTGTTTTTTGGGGGGGGGGGGTATGCATGCGTGCACGTGTGTGTGTGTGTGTGTGTGTGTGTGTGTGTGTGTGTGTGAAGTCTCAGTGTATAGTCCTGGATGGCCTTGAATTCTCAGAGATTCACCTGCTTCTGTCTTCAAATGTTGGGATTAAAGGTGTGCACCACAGCACCCAGACAGGCTTGCTTCTGGGACGAGGTCTGTGTGGCTCGTGTTGGCATAAAGACTCTGCCCGCTCTCATTCTGCCCACTGAGTGCTGGACTGCAAGTGTGAGCTACCACCTCCGGCAGATTCAAATGTCTGACCCTACTCTCTGTCGGGGGAGCTAACGTAAGCTAACGTTTTCCAACATTACAGATGGGAACATAGTGGAGACAGCCTCTTTGGCGGACAGTTTGTGACACGGAGGCAGGGAGTAGATCAAATGTGGAATCCCAGCTGAGTTTAGTTCTGAGTTTAGTTCCTACCCATGCAAGGAAAATGTAAGTTTATGTACTTTTTTATCCATTTTTTTTAGAAATTTGATTTGTTTTTATGTGTATAAATATTTTGCCCACATGTATGTATGTGCACTGTGTGCAAACCTGGTTCCGCTGGAGGGCAGATGGAGGTGCTGAAGCCCTGGACAGGAGTTATGGATGATTGTGGGTGTTAGAAACTGATCCCTAAGCCCTCTGAAAGAACAAGATGGACTGCTGAGCCATCTCTCCAGCCTGCAGGAATCTATTTCTTGAGATTAACACATGTGTAGAAATGGCCAGGAATCATCTGAGAAAAGTGGTTGGGTCTGGCAGTGATCAAGCAAACAGGGCGGACTATGGATTTGGAGTGCACACAATTCCCTCAATGAGAACTGTTGGCCAACTCAGCAGAGAAAGCCTTCCCCTGAAGCAAGATGGTCTGGCACTGCCAGCCAGGGCCCAGGACCAGGAATGGTCCCTCAGCATTAAGTTCACAGTTCATTTGAGGAAAGTTGTTTCGTTTAACTCAGAGTTGAAATCTGTGTAACCCCCTTGAGGCAGGACCAATCCTCATCCTGGAAATCTCTGCCCTAGAAAGCTCCACCCCCTAAGAAATTCTACATAAAAGCTGTGTCTGCTTAGTTCTCTGCTGTCTTCTTTCTGGAGCAGCGTCTCCCAGGCTCATCCCCATGCCCTGGACTCTCCAATAAATCTCTTCTGAGGCTTGCCGCTCAGCGTGACTCTCTCATGTGAAGAAGCCAAGAAGCAATGAAGAGAAGCGAAGAAGAGGAGCAGGGCTGAGGCTCCTGAGCGCCTCAGCTCAGCTGGGGATGCTCCCCTGGGAGCTGCAGCACCTGCTGAGGAGGCCTCCTGTCAGAGCTGTGTGGTTCCTGAGCTCGCAGGTCCCAGGACACCTTCCCATCCGAGCAGGAAGGCCAGGAAGAACTGGAAAGCAGATGGTGGCATTCTCACAAAAAGATCTGCAGTTCTGGAGAATGTAGAAGCACTTGTACAGAAGTACAATGTGTCTCCCATGTGCAGAACAGGGTGTGTGATGTGCCTCTCTGTAGAAACAGATGTGCCTATTTATCATGGGTACATGATATTTCGGGAAGGAAAACAAAAGCCCATTTGTCTTACTTAGAATTACTACTGTTTTGATAAAACACCAGGACCAAAAACAAAATGTGGGAGAAAAAATTTATTTGGTTTACACTTAAAAAAAAAGATTTATTTATTATGTGTAGTGTTCTGTTTGCATATATGCAGGCACACCAGAAGAGGGCACCATATCTCATTATATGATGGTATTGGGCCACCACGTGTTTGCTGGGACTTGGACTCAGGACCTCTGGAAGAGCAGATAGTGCTCTTAACCCCTGAGCCGTCTCTCCAGCCCTGTCTATACTTTCCTAGTCCATCACTGAAAGCAGTCACTCCAGGACCACCAGCCCCAGCATGGCCCTCCAGGACCACCAGCCCCAGCATGGCCCTACTCACAATGACTGAGCCCTCACCCACTGATCACTAATGGGAAAAAATGCCTTCCAGCCAGATCTTATGGAGGTGTTTTCTCAATCAATGTTTTCTTCTTTTGGATGAAGATAACTGACACACCATTGCACTAATTATCCCTGAGAGGAATATGAGTGGCTGGGGCCAGTGTTGGGCGTTAAGAGTTCCTGGTGTGTACCATGTTTGAATATTTGAACATCAGACTGGGTCAAACTCAGTTTGATCGGAATGTGTCACAACCATGTCTTCAGTGTTGCTGCGGTTAGGCCCCGGGGAAGTAGTGCATGTTCACACTGTCATCCAAGACTGGGTGCCAGCAGTGAGGAGAGCTGCAGCAACAGCAGGTGAAGCGACGTGACACACCAGGAAAGCATCCCATTTGCTTGTGGTCACCTGATTTTCTGAAGTCAGTTCAGACTTCGCAGTTCATGACTTCAGCTCTTCTCAACAGGCAGCAAACAGGACGCTCAAATGCCTCTGCCTCCTGCCAGTGGGTGGGTGCCCCACACTCCTTGCCAGCCTCACCCTTTGAAGCACCACACATCCGGACTGCTGCTCTCTGCAGTTTGGATTTTAGGTTCCCTGTCTTCATTTTGCCTCCACTCTGGATCGCCTGTTCTCGGGGAAGTACGTGGTCCTGTTCTCTGGATCCTTTCTTGCTCTGGGTGCAGCCTCTGTATCTCTAACCACCAGCCCAGAAGCCTTGTAATGCCCATTCCCAGAGTTCCTCCCTCCTTTGCTGTCCTGGGTTCTTTCATTGAGCAAGCACAGCCTGGCTCTGTCCATTATCCCTGGAGAGTTATAGCCTTTATCATTATCCCAAAAATAAACCTAAGCACAAAACCTGACTCTCACATTTCAGCTTTTCCTTTTGGGCCCTTAAACTCTGGATCTGCCTGGCTGCAGAGAATGTGACAAAGAGCACATTCAGGAGCCTTTGAACTCAGGTAACACAAAGCCCGGTCGCTCACTGCAAACAGGAGTCTCTGGGGAGAAGCCGACCTGAATCCGGAGTGGACTTGGGTTCGGATGGCGAGGGCCCACCACTTTACTCTTGGCAGGTGGATCAGCTCTGCCTGTGTCTAGGTGGGTGGATGAGACCTTGGCTCTGAAGTTGGCAGTGTGCCTGGTTCCCTCCAGCCTGGGTGCCAGGTGCTTCACCTGTTCTGCCAGGCCGTTGGAGGCTCTCGAGTAGCACCCCTCAAATGCACGCCATGGAATGGCCCTGAAACTGCAGCAGCGGAATAGCTGAGCATCCAGCCCTCCCTTGCCTGCTTGATCTCCAGAAATCTAAAGTGGGAGCTTTCTAGCCTCTGTGTCTTTAATGATGCTCCCAGATTAACTTCTAGAGCGTTTCCATCTATGGCTGCATGATCATCAGCCCACAGCCACTCCTGTCTGTTGCTGCTACCGAGGATGATTTACAATTCCCTCAGAAAATTCCCATGAGTATTTCCAAAGTATCAAGCTCAGAGTATTGCCAAAGGTGTGTAAAACCCTGTCAGGCACCGAAAGCCCTCACCTACCGCCCCTTGTCTTGGTTTTTTGAGACAGGGTCCCATAGTATAGCTCTGGCTGATCTGGAATTTGTTGTGTAGACAAGGCTAGCCTGAACTCAGAGATCTTCCTGCTTCTGCCTCCCATGCTTGCTGTTACTGCTCATCCTCCTTTCTTTTTCTTTTTTTCCATTTGTTTGTGACAGGGCGGTTCTGTGCAGTCCTGGCTGTCCTGGACTCACTCTGTATACCAGGCTGGGCTCAAGCTCACAGAGATCCATCTGCCTCTGCCTCCCAAGTGCTGGGGCTAAAGGTGTGCACCCCCACTGCCCAGCTAGAAATATTTCTTCCATTGTGAGTCAGCTTCAAACGTGTCTGCAGACAAACCAAACCTCATAGCCCAGGCGCCACTTTTAGTTGAAGGAAACCGTCACCCTGACTGACTTCAGATACAAACCGGTAGAGTGCTCATTCCTGCACCAAGAACACCCATCTGGTCAGAAGCCAGTTCATCTAGTTACAGGGCTGAGGTCAGGTTAACTAGTCTTTGAATGGACCCACTCTTCACTTCTGATGACTGCCTGTAAGGATACTCCGGGCTCCCAGGCTACAAGGCAGAACTCCTTCCTTGCTGCTGTGGTGAGCATCAAGAGGGTTGGGGCTAATGTTTCACCTGAGGTCCATTTCTGAGTCCCCCTGGCTCTTTGGAAGAAACGTAACTAAATGACCCGGGAGGAAAGGAAAGAATGCTTTCTACAAGTGACTGCAGACTGGTGCTTCTGCTTCCTCGTGCTGGCTAGGGGGGGACTAGTCTTTAGATAAGAGGAGATAGCAAACCTGACTTGTACATTTGTTAGTAATAGGGTCAGGGTTCGGCTCAGTTTTACAGTGTTAACCTAATATACACAAGCCCCTGCGTTCAACCCCCAGGTTCATAAAACAATGTATGAGTGTATCTGAGTGTATATTTGAGTGTTCCTGTGCATATGTGTGACCCATTGTTCTAAATTATGGTTGATATCTTGGGAATACTTAGGGATTCTCCCAACAACAATTTCAGGTGAAAAAGCCAGCAGCTGCTAGGGGTTCACACTTATTATATAAGAACCAAGACACTTGTAGTCAACAAGGAAAACTCAAAGCTTTAACATAAAGATGGTAGGCATGGTAGGTATTTTGTTGCTGTTACACAATTTAAAAAAAAAAACAACCTAATACAAGGGAGAATTTACTTTGGCTTGGTTTCTGAGGTTTCAGTCAGTGGTCACCTGGCTTTGTTGCTTCTACAGCCTGTGTGGTAAAGCAGGGCAGTATGGCAGAGCAAAGTGTTTCCGCTCATGGTGAGCTAGAGGGAGGTGACCAAAGAGGCCTATTACATGACACAGTCCCTAAGAACTTGCTTCTGGTGACCTCGTTTCTTTAACTAGGGTCCACCTGCAAGTGTTTCCACTGCTTCCCTGATACTATTCAAATTGCAATTCTAGGGCTGCTAAGATGGCCCATTGGTAAAAAGCCTTGCCCCTGAGCAGCCGAGTCTGAGCACAATGCTCTACAACTCCATCGGTTCAGTTCACAGATGGCAAAATGACACACTTCCTGAGCGTGCTTCTGTCACTAAAGTAGGGTGAGGCAGCACACGCATGCGCGTGTAAGCACACAGGGTGCCTGCCTTCTGCTGGGCCGCTTTGCGGCTCTCTGGACCAGGGACCCCCATGCACTGGGATTGCCTGTCTTACTTTCCCGTGTCCACCTGAGAGAGTCTCCCCACTATGACACCCCAGCTGTAGCCCATCACCCCCAGGAAAACAAAGCATGGAGGTGGCTTACTCCTTAACTGAGTCATGATTCCAGTTTCTGGTGAGCTGGGGCTGATGCTCTGCTAGTAAGTCATATTCCCACCAATTCCAAATGCAGAACCCTTCCAGGAGCCAGCCAACCAGAACCAGCCTGGCCTCACCAGTGGGCCCTGCCACCACTCACTAGGTATTGTGTGAGTCAGACTTTCCTTAAACTACTTGTGAGCACACTCTTGTTCCTAACATAAACAAGACTCTTTGAGGGAGGCTCCTGCTGTTCCCTTCTGAGGAAGTTGCTAAAGATCAGAAGAGCCAGAGTTCCAGGTTGTCAGAACAAAGGAAACTTCTCTTTCATTTCCTCTTTTCCTGTGTCCTTTGGTCCTGCTTACCATGGTGTCTCATAAGCTTATGGACTGGGAGAAGGGTGTGAAACTTGCCAGCTATTGATTATAAACACTTTTAGGCAAAATTCATTTGTATCAAGTTTCTTTCCAATTTTGAAGATTAAAAATCCAGAAGAGACAATCAGCCACCCTCTACTCCAAGTCTCCCCGAAATGAGGTGAAAAGCTCTTACTTTATGACTATGGTTCTGTTAGGCCTGGCCTGAGCCTGTCAGGCCCAGCAAATGCCTAGCTACCTGAGAGGCGACTGACGAAAACTCTTAGAGACTACCATGTATGGATGCAAATGCAAGAGGTATATTTTAACCATTGCACAATGGGGTCACCCCTGCTGGTCAGCAAAGAGTGGCACCGGGAGACAAAGGCCTTGGGTTTTTAAAGGACAAGATGCGGGAATTTTCGCGGTTGCAGTCTTGGCAACTCAGGATTGGATGAGGTATTTAACTTTTAAAATAATTGGTTAGTCTTAGGTGCTCAAGTTTGGCCAGTCCTGCCAAGTGTGGATGTGGCTGCAATTAAAGGTGAGGGTGGGGGGTGATTAGCTCATCCTTGAAGATCTGGGCTTCGGGCTTTTGGCCAGAGGTCAGGGGCTACTCAGAAGAAGGATGGACACCATCTGGGTTGGTTGCTAAGAAATGCTTTCTCGAAGACATAGGTCTGGTCATTCTTTTTGCTGGGCGAAGGTCATTGCTTGCTCACTTTTTTTTTTTTTTAATCTCTGTCCTCAAAGACAGTCACATTCTTCCATTCTCTGGAAAGTACTAAGAGGCTTTAGCTTAACCTGGGCCTAAAACTCAAAAATATAGGTTTTAGAAGACATATAGGTTACAAAGTTAATCTGATCCTTTCAGTTCCATCCTTTGTTCTGAAATCCAGAACTTCAGTGAACCCCACGCTCCAGATTCGGTCAGATCCAGTCCCAGCCCTGAGCCTCCTAGGTGATTCTAGCCAGTAGCTGAGCCTGAGACCAACTGCCTTGTCATCATCGATTTCCCAGTTGCGTTTTCTTGCTCCGTTGTCCTGAACAGTGCTGAATATGGCTGGAACTACTCTGAACAAAGCTTTGCTTAGCTCCTTACCACTTCTGCTGCTCCCTGTAAGCAGCTGACCTGGAATGAAGGCAGCGCACTTTTGAAATGAGGCGTTGTGTTAGCACGGTCACATTGTCGCTGGGCCAGAGTTTAGAAGCTGGTCCTTTCTAGCAGGGAAAAAAAAAAAAAGACCGTTTATTCCTGAAGGCTTGTGTCATCTTTGTGCCAATCACGCTATAGCAACCTTCTAAGGTCACTTTGCCATCCAGGCCTTCCAGAAAGACCAGCAAGGGCACTGTCTGCTGGCGTGGGGGTCGGAGGGGGGGGCGCACGGGCGCGTCCCCGGTCACACTCAACAACAGCTGGCCCCGACCTGGCCTGGTTCGCCTCTCCCGGCCGGCTTTCCCTCTGGCCTCTACGGCCGGCCGCCGTCCTTCCCCAGCAGCCCCGCCCTCACCTGCACCCGCTCGCGCCGCCGGGGCGGGGCCGGGATGACAAAGCAGCCTGGCGGCGCGGGCCCCGCCCCCTCCCCGGCGGCGCGTCGCCCCGCTGTTATGGAGACCCGCGGCGCGCGCGGGCGGCGATGATGGGCGGCCATGGCCCGGGCGGGCGGCGGCGGCGGCGGCGGCGGGGGCGCGGGGGGCGCCGGGGGCGCGGCGCGGTCCGAGCCGTGGGAGCTGTCCCTGGAGGAGGTGCTGAAGGTGTACGAGCAGCCCATCAACGAGGAGCAGGCCTGGGCGGTGTGCTTCCAGGGCTGCCGCGGGCTGCGGGGCGAGCCGGGCGGCGGGCGGCGCATCCGGGACACGGCGGACATCCTCCTGCGCCGGGACGGCTCGGTCGGCGCGCGCCTGGAGCCGGGTGAGGCGGCTGGGGGTGTGGCCGGCGCGGCGAGGGGAGGCTGAGGGCGCCCGGGGCCCGGGGGACCGGGATGGCGCTCTTGTGGGGACGCGGAGGGCCCCACCCTGCCCTCTGGACCTGGAGCTCCTTGTCTTCTCTTTCGACCTGGGAGAACCCCACTATCACGCACGCACACACGCACACGGTCCCTTCGCTCCTGGCGCGCAGGCCAGCGGCCGCTTGGCTGCTCGCGCCCGGGAACGCTTCCCTCAGGGCAGAGGGGCTTTGGCTTTTTACCTTTAAATCCCGGAGCAGGGCATTCCCGTTCTCTCCAAGATGGGTCTGGGGCAGTCTGCAGCCCTCAGCCTTGCCCTAGCAGGGCCTGTGGGTGAGTCCTTGCTACTCCTGGTGGAGCTGGCACTCTATCATTGGCGACACTGCAGATCTTAAAGTGATTTAGATGTGGGTCTTTTTCTGTGTGTGTGTGTGTAGGGGGGGAGGGTGCCTTCCTCTAAATCTGCACTGAGTTGATACTAATTTCCCGAGTTTAATTGTAAGTGCAGGAAGAGTGTATAATTTGGGATTTAAAAAACAAAACAACCTTAAACATCAATAAGAACCAACACTTAAGCTTTTGAAAGAGTCTTGAATTCTATTGATTCAGAGTGGTAAGTTCAAGCAGCTGTTTACTGTTCCCCTTCATCCCCTTCAGCCCCTCCCCCACCCCCACCCCAGAACTGTAGTTCTAGTATAGAACCTACAGTGATATTACCCTAAAAGTTGATACCCTGTTGGGAGCACAAAGACCGGCTGTGTGTTTGCAGAGTGAAGGTTGGCCTCTGTCCAACCCTGAGAGCTGTGGGCTTGCAGAAATTCTCCCAAACAGGCATCTGCGGGGGACTAGGAATGACAAGCAAAGCCAAACAGAAGCAAGGGCCAGCAGCTGCTTCAGTAACAAGGAGGGCGCATTGTGCACACGTGCGGGAGAGATCACCATTTTCCCAGGCCTTCTTAGCCTGTACCATTTTGTTTCCTTCCCCCACACCCTGTCCCATGGCTTGCAAGTCGTTACATTTTGCACAAAAAGCACTGATATGTTTCATAGGGAGATAATCCCGGCAGCACCCAGGTAAGGCTGAGGTTTAACCTTGGCTGGTTTGCTCAGGAGGAGGCCTAGTTTACTCCATCTTCCCAAGGCTGGCCTGAAGGGACAGGTACACAGCCACACACTGCTCTCACCTGGTGACCCAAGGCCTGTACCCTCATGGAGCCTTACTTCTGAGGTCCTGGCTGCCTAGCAGGACGATTCCTGGGCGCATAGAGAATATAGCCCAGGATCTGGCTCCCAGCACTGCAGAGCAAGGCAGGACTGCAGAGAGCCGGTTTGGCCTGGCCTTCTGTTGTTAAAGACTGGGGAACTGAGGATTAGGGTTGTGTGGCTTGCCACTGTCGTGGCGGTGGGCTGCACTGTGAACAAACCAGGTTGCACTGTTGGGTTTCTCCAGAACATCAAACAGGACAGTCAGAACTGGACTCTTCCCCCCCCCCCCCCCCAGAGCTGTCTCTGCCTTATTGTTCTCAGACCTGCTGGGTCAAAGCTCAGAGAAAGCACTCTCTGTTGATCTTCGGGGAGAGGAACTTGTGTGTGGCGCCAAGGGGTCCAACTTCACTTTCTGTCCGGCTTATCTGCGGTGTCCGTTGGTGAACACACCCAGTGAGAATGAGGCTTAGGACTTGGCTTGTTTTTGTTCCTTTGTTTGTGTGTTTGTTTTAAGACAGGATCTTGCTCTGTTGTTCAGGCTGATATTGAACCCTTGAGGTAAAATGATTTCCCCACTCAGGCCCCTGATGCTGGGATTATAGTGACTCTTTAAGGATTAAAAAGATTAAAAGTGTATTTGCCTCCCAGCACTCCGGAGGCAGAGGCAGGCCGATCTCTGTGGGCATAGAGTTTGAGGCCAACCTAGTCTACAAAGAGAGTCCAGGACAGCCAAGGCTACACGCTGTTTGGGGGAGAATATATTTACCGGAACAGTCTCTGAGCTTCATAAATCAGCTGAATTTTAAAGTAGCCCGCCCTCCCCCTCAAGAGTTGCTAGCCCAGTGTTTTCCTGGATTTGATCGACTAGTGAATTCCCTAGAGGATTCCTGAAGTAGCCTTCAGAGGTCAGAGAATGCTCATACTTCAATGTCAGCACTTCAGTTTGTTTCTGACGCCATTGGAGTTTTTCAATCTGCTGCATGGGCCGTCTGGTCCATCTGCTCTTGTCACCCAGTTAGGTCAATCTCCGAGCCATGCAGGTCTTACTCTCCTTATGTTTGAGAAAGACTCACCAAGCCTGGCACTTACCATTTTGAGTAGATTGGCTGCTGCCTGCCTGATGTACCACTCTCTGCTGACCCCAGCGCTGGGGTCACAGCCCCTGCTGCTAAGCTCAGCTTTTACATGCATGCTGCAGATCCAACCAAATTCAGTCCTTCATGCTTCTGCTGCAAGTACTTTCTTCATGGAACCTTAACCCCAACCTCCTTATTCTGTTTCTTTGACACAGTGTCTCATGTAGCCCAGACTGCTACATCCCTCAGGATGGCCTTAAACTCATGGAGTTTAACTTAAACCCTCATCTCAGTGTCCTGAGGATTGAAATTTCAGATATGAGCTACCTTGCCTGTCAATTTCATAATCTTAAATTGAAAGACTTCTTCTTCATAGTCACCCTAGGGGTGTGTGTGTGTATGGCAGAGAGGGGGAAGTTCTTGGAACTCAAGACCCTCCTGCCCCAGTCTCTTAAGTGCCAAAATCGCCCCTATACCTGACCTTTCTTTTCTTTTGTCAAATTAATATTTATTTTTATCATTTTTAATTGTGTGTGTACATGTCTGAGCACAAGGAGTGCCTACAGAATCCAGAGGTGATGGATGCCCCTGGGGCCAGAGTTGCAGGAGGCTGTGAGCTGCTTGACATAGATGTTAGGAATTAGACTCAGGTCTTCTGGAAGAATGGTAGCTGCTTTTAACCGCTGAGCCATTTCTCAAGTGTGAAGGGTGAGCAAGTTGAAATGTTGAGTTACTATATGTTGAGGAAAAAAATATATGTTCATACACACTCACACACACACACATTAGCTTTTTTGAGACAGGGTTTCTTTGTGTAGCCCTGGCTGTCCTGGACTAACTTTGTGTAGACCAGGCTGGCCTTGAACTCACCATGATCGACCTGCCTCTGCCTCCTGAGTGCTGGGGTTACAGGTGCATGCCACCATGCCGGTCTATGTTTTCACTCTTATTGCCCAACAACGCTATGGAGTAGGCACTTGCATGTCCCAGAGTGGTGGTGGGACCGCTGGGTTGAGGTAGGGTGGGCTCACTAGAGAGTCTAGGAAGCCCAGCCAGGGCTCTCTTCCTCCGCCTCGCCTGTGTTGCTTGTTACTGCTACTGCATGTGTCAATTGGCCATGCTTTTCTCTGGGGGTTAATGTTTTCTCTCTTGGCCCAGTGCTCCTCTTTTTGCTGAAGGAGAGCTTTGGCTTCTGAGCAATGTCACCGGAACCACTGGCGTTGAGAACCCACAACCTGGCCCTTGGCTGTGGGAGCCCTTGAGCTTCATCAGTGACCAGGGCCACCTGTTCAACTGGCTTTACTTACTAGTGCCTGTGGCCCTGACCGAGGACAGTGCTCCCAGTCATCCTGAGGGGACTCACAGGAAGGAGACACTCCGCTCCGAGTCCCCTGGGTGCCAGACTATCTGTGGTAGGAATATGCTTATTGAACCAGGTCCTGCCTATGTGGCTCCTGCCCATGCTTCTTGAGTCCCTGGCACAGCTGTGTTGCCCACCTCACTCTGCAAAGCACTCCAGAGCCGTGAGCCCTGTGCCCCATGAAGGTCACTCAGCTAAGTCATAGCGGGCTAACACTGGGCTACCAGGGGTGGATGATTACAGCGTGTTCAGAGGGCCTCATAGTCCACTGTTGGGCTTGCCATTCCTGCCAGAGCACCCCATTGAGATCACCACTCTGCCCACGAAGAAACTCAAGGTCACAGAGGAAAAGCAGCTGTCCAGACTTGATGGGATGAGCCTGGCACGGCACCTGCCTCAGAGCCAGTGTCCGCTCTCCTGTAGCCGCAGAGCAGCGGCAGAAGGGAGCTCCGGCCTGTGGCACAGCAACAGGTGTCCGTGTGCCACGCCCCTGTGTACCTTGGCCAGAGGCAGCTTGGGATACAGTATCCAGGGTCCATTCAAATGAACCCTTGACACAAATGCCATCTGCAGTCAGAGGAATGCAGTTCTGCAAAGGGCTCTCCCTGCCTTAGTCCTGGGCCCTCCAACTCACCGAGGGGAAGTAAGCTCTTGAGGCTGAGGGGTTGTGGCAGGATGCCTGGCCATTGTGGGTGTAGACGCGAGCTATGTGTGAGTGTGTACAGCTTTTCCGACTTAGGTTCACCTCTGAATTAGGCCTTGCAGGAAGGCAATTTTTCAAGCATATTTTTCCCTCTACGGTACTGCCTGTGCTCAAGGCTGGCTGTCTCAGAAGACCTCGAGATACCTGAAGTCAGGATACTGGTCCCTAGCCTGCATCCCTGTGTAACTTGCTTGGTTCGGCTTGTGGTAGGGGTGCAGATGCAGCCTTGATGCCATGTTCAGGACCCTGGGCCTGCTTCACACCCATCTGTCAGCAGTCCAGTGTCCACAGGGAATTGTTTCACTGTCCAACTTGGCACAGGTGAGGTAAAGGCGTGGGCACAGCTAAGGTCCTCTCTGCTTGTCATGCCGGGAGTTCTGGTCCCCGGATGTAGACCATTTAAGCAGCTCTGTCACTGAGTGATTCCTGAGTGGGAGCTGGACTCGGGGTGAAACAGTGGTGGTGGGGGTGGCCTTGCTCCCTGGGACTGGCACTCGGCTGGTTAGGTAAATCAGCCTCAGGAGCGTGCCCGGAGGACATGTTCAGCCACTGCTTTCTCAGTCCAGTGACTCCTGCTTTATTCCAGGACAGTGGGCTTGGGGTCCTCGGGAAGCAAGAGGAGAGTGGGCAGAAGTTAAAAGAGAACATATGCAGTTCCTGTGGCTTTGCCGTGCACTCTTAAACTGTCGGCTTAAACCAACATAAGTATATTCTCTTCCAGTTCAAGACATCATAGATCCAGAATAAGCTCTACCTGCAGGCTAGCTATTTCGCCTACCACATAACACAGCATATCCACAGGTCCTGAGGGTTAGAACCTGGACAGCTTTGGTGTCATTGTTCTGCTAACCACAGGAAGGAAAATAGGACTCCTGTCTAATTCCATCCTTGGCATCTCGCATCAGCTCTCTCTCATTTAAAAAGTTTTAAATTATCACATATTAATTTTATATATAATGGAATTCATTTTGACATTTAAAAATAATTTTAAATGATTTGTTTTAAGTTTACGTGCACTGATTTATCTGCATGTGTGTTTGTGTGAGGGTGTTCTGTACTCAAACTAGAGTTATAGACAGTTGTGAGCCTCCATGTGGGTGCTGGGAATTGAACTCCAGTCTTCTGGAAGAAAGACCAGTGCGCTTACCGCTGAGCCATCTCTCCAGTCCCTCTCTGTGACATTTTCATACATGTACACAGTGTATTTCCATCAATTTCTCTCATTTTCTTTTATTTTTAATGCATTTCAAGGAAATTGTTGACATGCCCCCTGTATACTTCAGCATGGATGTTATTTGCAAGAACTTTACCATTTGCTTAGAGCGCACATTTGAAGTTGGGATAGAACCTAAGGCTCTACTACTGAACTGTAACTGTAAAAAAAAAAAAAAAAAAAAAATGCATGCAGCTGGGTATGATGGTCCATGCCTGTAATTCAAGTTCTTAGGAGGTAGAGGCAGGAAGATCAGGAGTTTAAGGTTATTTTCAGCTACAGGCTGATATGGCGTGAGCTATATCAGATCCTGTCTCAAAAAAAAATCAAAACAGAAAACCAGCAAAATTAAAATTGCATCTAATGAGGCACATGGCTGTTTGCCTCTCGGCTTTGCCAAGGCTTCTGCTGTGGAGGCCTTCACTGACTGTTAAAGATCTCCCACCCTGTCCCTCTCTCAGGTTCCAGATCAGGTTATCTTTGCATGGCCCAGAAATCTGCACTCTACACCCGCCCGGAGCTCCGTTCCAGAACTGTAGTTTTATCATCTGGTGTCACGTTGGCCACTGTGGGCATACCGTGCCTCCATAAGGTCAGGCTGTAGCAAGTCTGAAAGGCATTTTCTTAACTAGTGATTAAAGGGGGAGGGCCCAGCTCATTGTGGGTGGACTCGTGGTCCTGGGTTCAATAAAACCGGCTGAGCAAGCTATGAGCAAGTCAGTAAGCAGCACCCTCCATGGCTCTGTATCAGCTCCTGCCTGCAGGTTCCTGCCTGCTTGAGTTCCTGTCCTGACTTCCTTCAGTGACTACAATATAGAAGTGTAAGCCAAATACACCCTTTCCTCCCCAGCTTGCTCTTGGTTATGCTGTTTCACCACAGCAATGGTAGCCCTAACTAAGACACCCAGAAATCCAGCAGAGTGGGGTGGGCCTAAGAATTTATACCTCTTTGTTGTTGTTGTCCTTTGTTTTTAAAAACAGGGTCTTGGGGCTGGAGAGATGGTTCAGTGGTTAAGAGCACTCACTGCTCTTCCCGAGGACAATTCTCAGCACCCACATGGCGGCTCAGAACCGGCTGCAGCTGTCTGTAACTACAGTTCTAGAGGATCCAGCACCCTCCCTGACCTCCTCAGGCAAAACACCCAGGCAAAACACCCATCAATTACAAATGAAAAGAAAAAGCCAACTGTGGTAGAGCCTTTAATCCCAGTACTTGGGAGGCAGAGGCAGGCAGATTTGAGGCCAGCCTGGTCTGAAGAGTGAATTCCAGGGCAGCCAACCATACACAGAGAAAGCCTGTCTTGAAACAAACAACAACAAAATTATAGTTCAGGCATAGTGTTGCACACCTTTAATCCCAGCACTCAGGAGGCAGAAGCAAGTGGCTCTCTGTGAGTCTGAGGCCAGGAAAGCCAGAGCTGCATAGTGAGACCCTATTTCAAAGGAAGAAAGGAAATAGCAAAGAAATTTGAGGCTGGAGAGATGTTTCAAGGGCTGGAAGAACACACAGCTTTTGCAGAGGAGTGAGGTTCGGTTCCCAGCACCACAAAAGAAGCACACAGCTCTAACCAGTTCCAAAGGATCTGATGCCCTCTTCTGGCCTCAGTGGGCATTGCATGCATATGGTGAGCTTACATGTATGCGGGCAAAACACTCCTATACAACATTGAAAAAATATCTTTAATATATATTCATTTATTTTTGTGTGTGCACAAGTGTGCGCATGCATGTGTGCATGCAGACCCCATGACACACACATGGAAATCAGAGCATAACTTGCAGGAGCCAGTTCTCCCCTTCTATAGCATGGACCCCAGGATTGAAATCAAAGTGTTCAGTCTGGTGGGAAGTACCTTACCCACTGAGCCATCCTGTCCATGTCCCACCCCAAGGAATACAGACTTTCTAATATATTCTAACGTAGTTTATTTTATTTAACATTTATCACTCTCACACACAGTGGTGGACTGGGTTTCTGCTGCTTCCTGGGACACTTCCTGGGAATGGTGTGTGGGCAGTGTGTATGCAGGCACATGCACTTAGAGAAGCCTGCCCTCTCCCTCAGGCCAGGGTCTGCCACCGCCCAGCTGTGGAAGAGGAAGAGGACTGCACCTGTGTCCCTTTGCCCCACAGAGCTCTGTTTGTTAAACAAGCACAGGGCTGACTCCCTGCTGTGGAGCCGCCCTGTGGGTGGCTGGCTGGCTCTCAGCTTTCACCCGTGGCCAAGGCTGATGCCTGACCTGGATCACAACTCAGTTTTACAGTTCACTTCCTGACAATGGAAGTCACCCCGCCTGCATGTGTGACTTGCTTACCAAGTGCCAGTCACTGGGTGTGTTTTCACTTAGTCCTGACAAGCCCTTGTTGTGAATGATAATCACCTTTGTGAGAGGAAACTGCTGCTGCTCGCTGCTTGGTCACAGGACCTTTGACTCTGCCGTCTCTTGGCTGGAGGCCACACCCTCACCTAGGAGATACGTGGGTGCTCTGTGTTCTCTTCCTGAAATTTTTTTTTTTTTAATTTTTTGAGACAGGGTTTCTGTGTGTAGCCCAGGCTGGCCTTGCACTCAGACACCCTCCTGTCCCTGCCTCTCCAGCACTGGGGTTAAAGGTGTGTGCCACCACCAAATCTGCCCCCAGATTTATTTCGTGAGTCTAGCAAATCCACGTGTCCAGATTCAGAAGGCTTAATTTCATTTTGTATGTACAAGTGTTTTTTCTGAATATACTGATATGCACGATATGTGTGCCTGATGCCCAGGGAAGCCAGAAGAAGGCACTGAATGCCCTGGCACTGGAGTTACAGGTGGTTGTGAGCTGTTCTGTGGGTGCTGGGAATGGAGTCCTCTCTCAGAGCAGCCAGCGCTCACACTGAGGAAGCTTGAGGCAGGACCTTGAAGGAGCCCTGTGGCACTGTGCCCGGATGCCCATTCACCCTCCTCACAGGCTGCCAAGAGTATAAGGGTTTCCTGCACACACCAGCACTCAGGCATGTGTACTTCCTCCTAAATTCAGGCGTTGCTTTTTGTTTTTTTCCCCTGAGTGGGGACCTTGGATCAACTCTGCACACAAAAGAAGTCTTATTGGGGTGCTTCTTTGAAATGGGGCTTTCTTTCTATGTTACCTGGGTTGGCCTTAAACCTGGAATCTGACTGATTCCAGGAAGATCTAGTTTCGGGTAAATTTCTTAATCTGCCACCTTATCTGGCCACCTTGTTCTTCCTAGTGACATCTAATGTCTTGGGTGTAGAAGGCTATCTTTGGTGCTCACGGCAGGTTTTCGGTGTAGGCTAGTGTGGCACTGAGTGAGCATGTAGGTGGTGTGGTGCATGGATGTACCTTCTAAAGGCCAGCCTGCTAGCTCAGAAGATGGGAGGGCTTTGGCTGAGAGACTTGACAGGTTGCCTTCTGAGGGCTGTGACAGTTCTCATGCCCATTGGGAGCCCAGTGCACCACATCTTCGTTACACACGCCCCCCAGCCACACAGGTATCTCTGAGCCCCGTGCCTGAGATACAGGACGGAAGGTCTTTTGGGCTTAAAAGGGCTCTGCTCGGTCCAGCCTTCATTCACTGTTAAAATACTCTCGGGAGCCCAGGCTTTGTCTTGTGTAGCAAGAGGACTTCCTAAGAGGTGTGAAGTCCCCTTTAACAGAGTGTGTGTGGGGGGGGGTATCGTGCAGCATGGATAGCTAACCTTTTGGGAGGTCCCACCATCCCACCATCCCACTGCCAGACTGGGTACTCCACAGCCATCCAGTATCACACCTTAGAAAGTGTCTCTGCAACTGTTGCCTCACTGCATCCCTGAGGTGATGCCTTGAGTTAGGCAGGAAGGAGTCATTACTCTCCTCTGGGTGACAAAGTGATGTCAGACACTTGCCCCAAAACCTTGGGCTGTTCAGAACCTGACTTCAGTCTCTTGGAGGGCAGCTGGCTCCCTGGAGGAGAGGCTAGGCTGCTGAAACCTTTGGCATGTCTCCAAAGGTCTACCCTTCTAGGATACAGGATAATTCCTAGGAAACCTTCCTAGCCCCTTCATCTCTTTCCCTTGGCTGTTCTAGTAAGAGAATCTGAAATGGCTTTCACGTCTTCAGGGTGAGGACATCTTCTTGGGGAGATGGCATAAAGCTGGGTCTGAGCCCTTAGCAGAATCGATGCTGCTGGAGACAAAGTGTCCTGCTTCCTGATTCCCCCTGGATGCATTTTTTCAGATCTAATGGGAACCTGGTGGCCCAGCTACGTCATGTAGCATCACTGAGTCTGCCTGAGCTCCAGCTCCCTCACATGTAGAAAAGGGAGCTGGGTGTGATGGCACACTGGCAGTCTCAGCACAGTGCTGAGGGTACTGCCAACATTTGTTCATCTTGTATTATTTCCGGGCCTGGCCTCTGGCTGTGTAGTCACTGTCATTCCAGGAACTCACAAAGCCACAGCTTGCTCATTAAAACTCCAGACTCACCTGGCATAATGGCACATGCCTGGAATCCCAGCCCTCAAGAAGCCAAGGAAGGAGGATTGTAACAACTTTGACTTAGACAATAATAGCCTTTCTCAAAACAGCAATAACCAGTCTCCCCAAATCTTTGCAACTTGAAGCATAATTATATCCATAAACCATTTAGCACATCTTTTGACATATAGACTATTGTTATGTCAACTTGACACAAGCTGGAGTCATCAGAGAGGAAGGAGCTCAGGTGAGGAAATGCTTCCATGAGATCCAGCTATAAGGCGTTTTCTCAATTAGTGATCAATGGGGGAGGGCTGAGCCCATCCATGATGGGTGGAGCCATTCTGGGCTGGTCATCCTGGGTTCTGAAGACCCAGAAGGCAGGCTGAGCAAGCCATGGGAAGAAAGCCAGTAAATAGCACTGCTTCCTGGCCTCTGCATCGTTCCTGTCTCTAGCCTCCTGCCGTGTTTGAGTTCCTGTCCTGGCTTTTTTTGATGATGCATAGCAATGTGGAAGTGTAAGCCGAATAAACCCTTTTCTCCCCATTGCAGCAGTAGAAACCCAAACCAAGGCAACTACTTAAGCTTTAAAAATATTCTAATTGGGGCTGGAGAGATGGCTCAGGGGTTAAGAGCACTGACTGTCCTTCCAAAGGTCCTGAGTTCAATTCCCAGCAACTACAGGGTGGCTCATAATCACCTACAATGAGATCTGGTACCCTCTTCTGGCATGCAGGCAGAACACTGTATAAATAATAAATAAATCTTAAAAAAAATTTCTACTCATGGGCTAGGATCAGCTCAGTTGGTAGAAGACCTACATAGCATACACAAGGAGGCCCTGGGCTCAGTCTCTGCCACGTAAAGTGGGTGTGTCTGCACACAACTGTAATCCTAGTACTGGAGAGGTGAAAGAAATTTAAGGTTCTCTCTGCTACATGGTGTGTTTCAAGGTCAGCCTAGGCTACATGAGTTGTTGTCTTTAAAAAAAAAAGAAAAAGTCCAACCAGAAAGCTGCTCGGGGCTGAAGGCTAAGCCTGGCTGTGTGCTCAGAACCAGCTAATGGCCACCAGCTGCCCTGCCTTCCTGCCCCCAGAGTGACTCAGCATGACCTTTGCCAGAAAGCACCCTTATTCTTGCTCAGTTTTCTTTCACCTTTCCAGTGTCTGAATCCAGTCACAGCTACAAATTTTTGTTAAGCATCCAATGTGGGCTGGGGACAGAGTCTCTGGGATCACAAATGGCCGGCAGCGTGCTCTTTGAGCTCTTTATTGCCTCACTGATGTTGGGAATGGATTGTTTTCCATTATTTTAATGGATCACAGGCAGTCTCTATCTTTGGCAATCTTTCTGGTTCTTGATGCAATTTGAACATATTTGTGGAGCTAGAAGGTTTACTTAGCAGACAATTTTGTGTTTGTTATTTTCTAGGCTCTCACTTTATTCTAGAACTTAAGGAAGATGTATTCACATCCTTCCGTGGTTCGGCCTTTATACATATTTAAAGGATGGGTGGCGAGGGGTGGAATTGGGTAATTGGGGTGTTGCTGGTGGCCAGATTCCAAGGTCTCTGGCCTGCCTCCTTGAGCCTCCACCACTTAGCAGCTGTGATACCTAAGAAGAAGGACTTCACCCTTTGCCTTCAGCTCCACGTCTATGGAATGGGTGCTGCAGCCATCTGCCTCCTGGGCTGCCCTTGAGTAAGCCTTGAAAATGCTGACTTGGCTCTTGGCATTTACAGGGATATGTTTAGTAAATAAATTTGCAGAGCGCAGCTTCCACCTGCCTGTCAACCCAGGGGCTGCTCCTTTGAGAAGGACCATTGGAAAAACCTCAAACCAAGCGTCCACCATCAGAGGTCGATTTATTTACCCATCGGGCCACAGTTTCTAATCTTCTGTTGTGTCCTGGTTCACAGGACTCTGTTCTAGGGAAGTGGAATGTCCATTTCAGACCACTGGTCTACCCTGCAGTGACAACTCACGCAGACGACCGGGACAGACTCACACACAGTCCCGCTGCCTGGCCTCTGAGTGTTGCTGTGGACCGGGGGTGGGGGTGGGGAGGGTGGACAGCTGTCTAGGAGCAGGGTCACCTCACATATGCTCTGCAGCCTGAATCCTGCCCACAGCTGGCTTGGGTTGGGCTCTGGGTTTCTGTTCAAGGGGCTAGGTGTCTCGGGGCTGTTGTGAGCTTTCGGGTGTTGGGGTGTGCCATGCGCCTCGGGGAAGATGGTGAAGCGGGAGAAGGGTGAGCGGCTGGTCCGCCGGGGTCCAATGTAATCTTGACTGCTTTCTCTTGCAGAGCCCACAACAATGGTGCCTCCAGCCAGCTCGGAAGCCCAGGTATTTTAGATGATTACTTGGTAGATAATACAATTTACATGTTGTGCTGATTAGGTGGTGGTGGTGTTTTTTTGTCAACTTGAGTCATCTGAGAGGAGGGAACCTCAACTAAGAAAATGCCTCCAGAAGCTCAACCTATGGGTGAGCTTGTGTGGTGTTTTCTTGGTTCTTGATGGGTCCGGGTGGGAGTGGGGGCAGCCCACTGAGGGCATTGCCATGCCTAGGTGGTAGTCTTGGGCGGTATGGGAAATCAAGTCTTGAGGAGCAAGCTACCCGGTAAGCAGCACTCCTCCCAGGGCTCTGCTTCTGTTTCTGCTTCCACGCTCCCTGAGTTCCTCCCCTCAGTGATGGGAGCTACAGCCTGAGAGGTGTACGCTGAAATGAACCTTTCCTTCAGTTGCTCCTAGCGTTTTATCACAATGAAAACCTATAAGACACCTGCATTGAAGAATGTAAATTATAAAGTGTACAGAGTTTCACAGTCCTTTTGGGGGGAGCAAGACACAGCTAAAACACATGGAAGGTCTTAGCTGAGAGGTGGAGGAGGGGACAAGCCTAGATACTGATCCTACCCCCAGATTGGGGATCGAGGGAGAGTACTGCTGACCTTACTCTCTGGACCACCAGAGAGAGATATGGTCTGCAGGGCAGGCTTCTCAGCATGGAAAGGGCACTAGTGACCAAGGACCCAACCTCTTCTTGCATTTCCACCCGTTGTCTTGAGCTAATGATTTCAGTCTGGTGGCTATCTTTGTTGTTGTTTTGCATGGTTATGAGGCAGTGTAACCATTGCTAGCCTCAGCTTTCTGGGTTGCTGAGGCCTGGTGAGGCTTTGAACTCCCAGTCCTCAGTGTCCCAAGTAATGCTGGGATTACAGCCATGCACTGCCATCTTGGCTTTCCACTGCCTTTTCACTTTATTACTTTCAGGTTTTTTTTTTTTTTTCAATGAGTGATCTACTTGTTTCTTGAAAGGCAGTCAAGAGTGGGGACTACTTGTATCTTGGGTTGAGAAGGGACCTTTCAGGACCAGAAGAGAGCTGCATTTGAGTGGCAGAGTCAGAAAGCGGGGTTCCGGGACATGTTGATTGCTCTGATGTTTTTCTTCCAGTCACTGCCTTCTCAAAGCATAATTTTAATATAATAATAATTTATAAGGCTGTATGCAATGGCACAAACCTATAATTCCAGCTACTTGAAAGACTGGAGCTTTGAGGAAAAATAGAGATGTGAAGGAAGAAAGGGAGGGAGGGAGGAAAGAAACCTTTGCATTGACGTATTTAGCATGGCAGCCTTCCCGGGGTGAGGTGAACGTAGACCAAGGGGATTCCATATGTTACATAAAAACAGTAATAAAACCAGCTCAGAATCTGTGCCCTGGAACTGCTTCCTCTGCCTCTTCTCTACTTAGACCTTTCCTCAAAAAGAAAAAATATTATACTTCCTTACATTTTATTGGTTTGTTTGTTTGTTTTGAGACATGGTCTCTTTACCTAGTCCTGCCAGTCCTGGAACTCACTATGTAGACCAAGCAGACCCTGAACTGGCAGAGACCCACCTGTCGCTAGGATTACGGGCATGCACCATTGTCCCTGGCTGGCACCACATCATACCACCACACATAGTTCTTGTTTATTTATTTATCATTTTTTTAATGTGTTGGTGTTTTGCCTGCATGTATGTCTGTGTGAAGGTGCTGGAGTTACAGACAGCTTTGAGTTGCCATGTGGGTGCTGGGTATTGAACTCAGGTCCTTTGGAAGAGTAGTCAGTTCTCTTACCTGCTGAGCCATCTCTCCAGTCCACACACATAGTTGTTAATGCCAGTGATAAGATTCTCCTGCTCCCCTGGAATGCTGTCACCTAAGCTACACTACTGAGCATTGCTTATGAACTCTGTGAAAATGGTATTTTTTAAATATATAATTAGCTGAAAATTGGGGGAAGAACAACTATATTTCTACGTTGTCACGTGGTTGCCGGTTATCTGTATTCACAGGTATGTGCTATCCAGATAGTTTATTTGCCTGAGTCCGGGTCTGCTGGCCTGGGAGATCAGCTGACCATCATTGCCCAGAGGTGCAACTACTCTATGGCACCTGGCGCCTACTGTTACATACTGTAAAAATACTCGTAGAGAGCTTTGAATGTGGGAGTCTCATATGGACCGTTCTCAGAGGCCCTGTGTTAGCCTGAAAGCTCCATCCCCAGGAAACAGGGTGAGGCAGCCCTCAACATTAAGCTTCATTCCAGCCTCTAGGGTTTCATGAACTGCCTGGGCAGCCCCTCTAACTTCAGTCAGAGCCCACGGTGATGGCCATGTGTGAACCTGCAAGGCCAGAGGTCCTGAGACTGGCCAGCTGTCCGGCCTTCCTAAAGAAAAGCATTCCTTGTGTTCCAGAGAAAGTTTCCAGTGAGTTGGGCCCATAAAAGCCTTTCCCGAAACAGCCATCGCCTAAGAGGCTTGGGGTTAGCCCTTCCCCTGGCTTGCTGCTGGTGTAAGCCAGCAACCAGGGAAAAGAAAGCCTGAATGGGATTGGGTTGTTTCTCTGCAGCGTGCACTGGGGTGGGTAGGAGCCCTTTCGGCTTGCTTCTCAGTCTCTCTTACTGCAGAGACCCCAGCAGGGCCACGCAGCTGAGCATCACAGAGCTGTGAAGCACACTACAAGGTCCTGTGCCATCTTGCTCTTACCTGGCACCTACTGTGTGACTTCTCTGTCTTTCTGACTCCTTGCCTTGCTAACCTTCCCTTTCTGTTGTCATAATCAAGAGTCTCAGGAGTCCTCAATTTCCCAGGGTTCTCTACCCTAGCTGATGGCTGATGGCTAAACCCTGCTATCTGCCACCTGTCAGGTGTGACCAGCCTACGTATTAGTGTCATGCCCTCTTAATCTGCACTCAAGGGTGTGCCAGTCTGTGACTCTAACCTGCTTAAGGGACAGATAAAACTAGAGTGAGGGCAGCACCAAGGGTGGGCCAGGGCTTTGCTCCATTGTGCCTTTACCCTTTTCACCAGTCCTCTTGAGCAGAGGATTGCCTTCCCCAGTTTGGCATCTTCTGAGATGTCCCTGTAGGACCCAGAAACCATATCTCTTGCCTCACCCTGGCATTTGACCTGTTGCTGCTCTGCCTGCCTCTGGCTCAGGTTTCCTGGGATACCCTGCTAGCCAGAAGTAAGTGGAGGAACCACTGGGGCAAGGCGGTGTCAGAGTGCACGGCCTCTGCTGTCCCACGGCTCCATCTGCTGCAGTGACCTCTCACCTAGGCAGTGTAACAGAAAACTTAGAGCATAGCACAGACTGACCCAACTCCCAGCTCCCAGGTGTGATGAAGCGGCCTAAGCTGTTCCTGCTCTGTCCCTCTGTGTGTGAGCGGGTTGGCCTAAGCTGTCCCTGCCCTGACCCTCTGTGTGTGAGCGGGCTGTTGTGAGGTTGAAGAGCCAGTCACCACAGTGTCTGACATAGTAGAGCTGGGATGTGTGTGTGCCTTTGACATTCTTTCTTCTTCACAAATACTTATTTTGTTTTATGTATATAAGTGTTTTTCACATTTATTTATTCATTTATCTATTTATATTTCTTTATTTTACTTGCATAAATGTCTGGTGCCTGAGGGGATCAGGGGAGGGTGTTGGATCCTCTGGAACTGGAGTTATGGATGGCTGTGAGCCATGATGCAGGTGCTGAGAATTGAACCGGGGACCTCAGAGTACCCAGGGCTCCTTACCACCGAACCATCTCTCCAGCCCCAGATGGCCTGTTAAAGAAGGACAATATGAAAACCATTTATTTAGTACTATTGGAGATTGATCCTCAGGTCTCGCCTGTGCTAGGCAGTATCTCCAGCCTCTGTTAATCTTTTTATTTTGAGATGGGATTTCATTAACTTGCCCACGCTGGCCTCAGACTTGCTCTGCAGTCCAGTCAGATCTTGAACTTGCAGTCTTCCTGCCTCTGCCTCCTGAGTAGCTGAGGTTAACAAGCTGTGTCACCAGGATCAGCCTGTAATGGTAAATATATTTGTTTTAAGATGGGGTTTTCATTATGTAGCCCAGACTAGCCTCAAGGTCAGGGTTCTTACCTCAGCCTCTCAAATGCTGGGATCACAGGTCTGTACCAGCTCACCCCCATTTCTGAAAGCCTTTTGAAGCGTAAAAGCAAGTGCTACGCAAATTAGGGGCACTGTTAATTCCCCTATGTATTCAGCTATGCTGGCAGCCCATTGCAGTGTTCCACTGTCTGATTAAACCTAACTGGTGGAGGAGACTCACATGGGCACAGAGAATCAGGTGCAGGCAACCTCTGGAGGGTGCACTCTGCAGAGCCCCTGTCCCCAGGTCAGTGATGGTAGCCGTGAAGGTAGGGTTCCCTGCCAAGAGAGATGGAGAAACGCTGAGATTAGAGGACTCTGCAGAAAGACCTCAAAGATGCTGAATGTGCTTTAAAAAGATAATTACCGACATGGAGAGATAGCTCATCAGTTAAGAGCACTGGCTGTTCTTCCAGAGGATCTGGGTTTGATTCTCAGCACCCACGTGGCAGCTCACAGTATCTGAAACTCCAGTCCCAGGAGACCTGGCACCCTATTCTGGCCTCTGCAGGCACTGCATGGATGTGGCACACTGACTTACATTCAGGCAAGACACTGGTGCAACATAAAAAATAAAGATAAAATGAAAAAATTAAAAATAGTTATTATCAGGCATGGTGGCAAATGCTTATAATTTTGGGGGAAGCTAAGAAAGGCTTAAAAACTTTGAGGCCAAGCTGGGTGTGAGGGTGCATGCCTGCAATCCTGCTGAGTGTGGCTCAGTGGCAGAATGTTTATTCAGCATGTCACATGGCTCTGGCTCAAGCCTCCACAAAGTGGGAAAGGTTTATTTCTGCTCATGGCTTTGCAAGTTTCAGCTCATGGCCACTGAGTTCTACTGCTTTGGGCCTGTGGTGATGTAAGACATCATGGCAGGGGTTGGAGAGATGGCTCAGCAGTTAAGAGCACTGTCTGCTTTTCCAGAGGTCCTGAGTTCAATTCCCAGCAACCACATGGTGGCTCACAACCATCTATACTGGGACCTGATGCCCTCTTCTGGCGTGCAGGCATACATGCCGACAGAATATTGTATACATAATAAATAAATCTTAAAAAAAAAAGACATCAGGGCAGGTTTTCATGGGGGAGAAGGCAGCTTATCTGTTGGCTGAATATGAAAAGAGAAAAGAGAAAAGTTCAGGAGCCAGTTTCCAATAGTTCCTCCTGGCCACGCCTTCAGTGAGCAGAAAACTCCCCCCTCAACACCAGCTCTTTATTTGTGTTTTTAAATATATATTTATTTTACATATGTGAATGCTCTATCTGCATGTACACCTGCACGCCAGAAGAGGGCATCAGATCCCAGTATAGATTGCTGTGAGCCACCATGTGGTTGCTGAGAATCAAATTCAGGACCTGTGGGAGAACAGACAGTGTTCCTAACTGCTGAGCCACCTCCCCAACCCCTATTTATTTGTTTTTGACAGGGTCTTACTATGTAGCCCAGGCTGGTCTGGAACGCACAGAGATCTGCCTGACTCTGCCTTCCAAAAGCTGGGATTAAAGGCGTAGATATAGCCATGCCCAGCAAAATCACCTTGTAAAAGTTCCCCCAGCACCCAATGGAAGCAAGGTGAGGACGAAAGCTTTATCGAATGGATCTTTGGGGCCATCTGAGAATGCAGCTCTAGGGATGGGGCGTGGTATCGTGGTAGAGTCCTCTCATATCACGTGTGAAGGCCCAGGTTGGATAGCCAGCACTACAAAATAAAACCAAACTCCCCAACCCCCAGGACCGACGTGGCTAAGCAACCACAGCCGCTGTCGCTCAATCAGCTGGGCCCTGGCTCAGGGAGCTACCAGCTCTTCTGTTGACATGAATGGGTGCAATCTGCTCAGAGTCATGCTAACATGACCACACTGTATAAAGTCCTTCCGGTCTGATACGTGTGGTCTCTGTTTCTACAGTACATATGCCACCTTGTCTCCACTATGAAGAATACATGAGCAGTCTGTGAACAAGTCTTGTGTGGCTGTACTTTTCCATTTCTCTGGGTGAATTACCTGGGAGGGAAGGAATTTTCCTGTTCTCTAGTGGCTGTGCTGTTTGGGGGTGCATCTTTTTAACAGTGGTCCGTGTTTTGTTTGGGCCTCTACGATTGCTCTCTGGCAGCACGGTGGTATATCTGAGATCTCGTCTTCTTCCTGCCTGCCCTTCTGCCTGGCATCTCTGTCTCTCTTGCGGTGGTAGGTGCTACTGTTTGCGGGTCCCAGTGCCCTCGTGGCTCAGAATGCCGTGTCCGGTGACTGTGTGACTCCCCTGTCCCTTAGATGGTGCAGTCACTGGGCTTCGCTGTCTACCGCGCGCTGGACTGGGGGTTGGATGAGAGCGAAGAGCGAGAGCTCAGCCCGCAGCTGGAGAGGCTCATCGACCTCATGACCAACAGCGACTGCGAGGACAGCAGCTGCGGGGCAGCGGATGAGGGCTACGGGGGTCCGGAGGAGGAGGAGGAGGCCGAGGGCGGCCCCCGGGCTGTGCGCACCTTTGCCCAGGCTATGCGGCTGTGTGCTTCCCGCCTGACCGACCCCCACGGTGCGCAGGCCCACTACCAGGCGGTGTGCCGAGCTCTCTTTGTGGAGACACTGGAGCTCCGTGCCTTCCTGGCCCGGGTGAGGGAGGCCAAGGAGGTGAGCAAGATATGGGCAGCCAAGTGATTGGGCTGGTTCCGGGTGGAGTGAGGGAGAGGGATGGGAGGTGAGGTGGGGATGAGGGTAGGAGGCGGTGGGGCCCATCCTTGGTCGGCCAACAGGGGTTAAGCGCCTGTGCCTGACTGTACTTCCTAGGAATACCCGTAACCTCCCGCCCCTCCCCCCATGCTGGGCACTGTCCTAAATGATCCATACGTTATTACCAACATGCCTTCTTTTCACGGGGTTTTCAGAGAAGGGAATCCGTGAGTGGCTCCTAGCCTTGGCTTCTGCCTTATCACTCCTGCTGCCTCTAAATTAGCCATTACCCTCCCTGGCCCCACTTCTACCTCCTCAGGAGGGAGACCTCCTTACTGTCTGGGCTCTCCAAAACCACAATTCCTTCAGAAAATGTGATGCAAAACCACACAGGCAGGCTCATGGCCGTGGAGATTTGGGGGCAAAGAGGGGAGAGAACCTCTTAAGGCTATTTATTATGCCTGCCAAAGGCCTACTTCATATTTTGGTGGTCCCTCCATTTAAAAATGAACAGGTACCACCTCTGAGAGTTAGGGTACCCCACCCCAGTACCAGAGCCTGTCTAGGACATGGCAGGCTTTTGACTCCCCTAGGGTGTCTCTGACTTCACCTAACCCAGACTTAGCACTTGACATCTTTTGACTGTCTCTGTTTTTTCTTGGAGAAGTTGCTACTTCTTGAAGAGAACCTTTTTTTTTGTTGTTGTTCCTGTGAAGTAGGCTGTTCAGGTCCTCCCCTCACCCCTATCATGATGAAGGGGAGACTGGGCAGAGGTCATTCTCTCCTGTTCAGGTAACCGAAGTTGATTTTTAAGTTGATGCTGGCCTGTGATTCCACCCTGCCCTTTTTTGTGCCGAGTCTCTCTTCCTGTAGCCTAGAAGGGTCATAGTTAGCACCCTGACTGCTTGGAGCAGCCTTCACGGGCTTTCAGAGAAGTCTGAGTAGTGGAGCCTGGGTCCCAGCTTGAGCTCACTGATCCTCACTTGTAACTGTCACATGCCAACCTTGGGAGGCTCTCCTCTTCCCTCCCGCCTTCCCTCTCAGCGTCTCCCTGGCATCTTAGAGATGCTCTTCTGACTATGGTCCCTTCTGCTGGTGGGTGGTCCTGGGCTCCTGTCCTTTCCTGAGCATGGTCTGTTCTCTTGCTCAAATCAGTTCCTCACCCAGACAAAAGAGCGGCTGCTTTAGCAAGAGCTGGCACCTCCACACTCCATTCCACGGATCCCAGAGACAGTCATGGAATGGGTGCTGGGGGTACAGGGTCCTGGGCAGACGCACCTGGACTAGCCTAGGCTGGCGTTGTGGACAGGAGCAGGTGATCGAGGTCAGTTGTAGCTATTCTAAGTAGGACAGGGGAGCTATCCTCTAGGCCTTTTGCCCCGGGGGTCCCATGCAGCAGGGTGTTTCAAAGGAGTTTGGCAAGTAGCTTGGGGTGAAAGCCAGGGTCAGTACTGGTTCTGTCCCTGTTGGGTGGGAGCTGCTGAAGGGCTTCTCTAGAGTAGGGTTGTGAGCTCTCCAGGCTGCCACCCTGGTCCAGAGCCACCAAGGTAAGTGGGTCTAGCATCTTTCCCCAAATTCCCAGTTGCCTCATTCCCAGGCATCTTTCCAGGGTGCTTACCATGATGTTAGCACTTTGTATCTGGGACTGTCTCCTAGCACCTGCTGGCAGCTCACTCTGTCACCCAGCGGCCACCAAGTCCATCCCTATTTGCAGACTAACACTTGCCACACCCTGCTGGACTCGAGGCTTAGGACAGCAGCTGAGGGAGGGAGCATAATCAGCTTCTGAGTTGCTGGTCCTTGGTGACCAGCACAGAGTGTGGGCTGTGCATAGAGAAGCAGCCACGGATATGGCAAGAGAACAGCTGGGCTCCTGGCTTGGCTAGGATGCTGGGTGACCTGAGGTCTGGAGGGCAGCAGGGATGCCCCCTCCTCTGCATCAACCACCTGTCCACAGAGAGGACAGTGCCTCTCTGTGGATCAGATGGGAGCCTGGGAGCCAGGGCCACGTGGACACCAGCAGGGCCCTGCTGTGTCCATTGTCCTGCCACTTCCTCGCTAACTGGACGTCTGGCCCCAGATGCTGCAGAAGCTGGGGGAGGATGAGCCACGGGTGGAGAAGCCACTGGCCGAGCTGGACCACCTGGGACACACGGACTGGGTAAGACGTGGGCCCCTCTTGGCCTGGGACAGAGAAGGGCACAGTACATGTGGAAGGGTTTGTGCTGGGAGGGCCAGGTGTGCCAGAGCCGAGGCCAGTTTCTTCTCTGGGTCAGGCCCGGCTGTGGGTGCAACTCATGCGGGAGCTCCGCCACGGGGTGAAGCTGAAGAAGGTGCAGGAGCAAGAGTTCAACCCACTGCCCACCGAGTTCCAGCTCACGCCCTTCGAGATGCTGATGCAGGATATCCGTGCCAGGAACTATAAGCTGCGCAAGGTCATGGTGAGCCTCAGCTCCAAGGTCCTCTGCAGCAAGCCTGTCCCTGCTCCCTTTTGCTGGTCCTCCACCCGCCGTCTTGCCCTCTGCTCGCTGCTAGCATCCCTTGCCCTGTTCCTTGTGCTTGATCAGAGTTTGATACTCCCCAACAGCTGTGACTAGGGCAGTTGCAGCTGATCTTCCACAGGTCTTGGCTGTACTGGTGCACAGTATACTTAGGGCAAGGAGAAGGTCCTTGAGGATTGGGAGGGGCCTAAGAGACAGCCACAGATTTCCATTTAGCACACATTTGATCCCCTGATGTGTACCGGTGTCACTCTTCAAATGTCATCCAAAGAAGTTCATTTCATTCTCATGACAACCCATCAGCTGGGTCCTTCAGCCCCATTTCCTGAGGAATGTTTGGTTCAGGTGGTTCTGGCAGCTGAGTTTAGGGCTCATTAGGCCTTGAGTACTGTGGCCACTGCTGGGTGTGGCCCATGGATCTGTTGTGCACTTGTTAAGGAAGCAGCTGGGTCCCAGGGAACAGAGGCCATAGGAGGGAAGTTAGCTGTGAAGACCAGGCTGTAGCCAGGGCTGTGTGGGCCTCTCCTGGTCACTTTAATACCAGCAGTGGGCTCTTGCAAGCTCTCCCTGCTCCTCCTGGCAGGTCGATGGAGACATCCCTCCAAGAGTGAAGAAAGATGCACATGAGCTTATCCTGGACTTCATCCGTTCTCGGCCTCCTCTGAAGCAGGTACCAGCTCTACACACCCTCCTCTAAATATTCTGGGGCCTGCTGCTCTCACAGGAGGTATATCAGGAGGTCTGCTTTCTGAGGGTGGCCATGGAGGACTCTCACTTGTTAGCTGGAAGGCTGGATAGATCCCCAGTGTAGAGTCTGTGGGTCTGTGTCTTCTTCCTCTTGGGGGGGAAATTTTTGACCATTCACACCTCACAGCCGCTGTGCACAAGGCCTCCCTTGGGTAGCATTTTCTTTGGGGTTATAAGAGAACCAAGTCTCCTGGACTGCTCCAGCATTTCCCCAGGGAGGTCCTATGTCACCACCTGTCTCCCCTTCCTGCTTAGAGTGTCATGTTGGTGGCAGGTCTCGGAGAGACAGCTTCGCCCTGTACCACAGAAGCAAAGAACACCTCGAGAGAAGATCCTGGAGGAAATCAAGCAGGAACGGAGGCTCCGCCCAGTGGGGGTCCAGCACCTGGGTGCCCGTGGTGAGTGAGGGCTTCAGGATAGGAGAGAAGGCATTGCCCAGTGGACCTAGCTGGGGCTGCAGAGCAAAGCCCTAAGAGCTAATAATATGGGATAGTAATAGTATGGGAAAGGAACCCAGGGCATCTTAATTTTATGTTATTTTTATTTTTGTAAACTGAGGGGAGTTATAATGGCCTTGTGAAGTCTTAACCAGAGGTTTGTAAAAGTGAAATAATCTTGTACTCTAGACTTTGATCTGATTTTGCCCTTGTATGTCATTGTAATGGATAACAAATTTCAATATTTGAGAGGAAAATGAAATAAGAGCGAGTTTCTGAGTGATTGGTTGCCAGGTGTGCATTGAGATGCTGGAGGACTGGCCTTTCTTGCAAAGTGAGGATGGTGACCTTCAACCCTGCTTCTGCTGGGCCTTTGGGAGGCTGTGTGGTCCTTTTTAGGCTAGAGTTACTCACTGTTAAGGCATCCAGCCTTCTGCTTCCCTTCTGAGTACCACTGGGTGCTCGTGAACCTGCTCACTTCCATGGTGGGGTTATCTCCCACTCAGTGTCCACTTCTGCACTTTCCTCCTCCTCCTTTTTGCTCACTGTCCACTCCTGCCCTGGGAAGCTTGCCTTCCTTAACTACCCAGTCTCCTGTTGACCTTCTTGCCCACCCTATTAAACATCTGTTCTTTCTTTCTTTCTTTCTTTCTTTCTTTCTTTCTTTCTTTCTTTCTTTCTTTCTTTCTTTCTTTCAAGAGGGTCTCACTGTGTAGCCCTGGCCGGCCAGGGAGGTCACAGGGATGGATGCCTGCCTCTGCCTCCCAAGTGCACTTTCATCCCTGAGTTCAATGTCTGTTCTTGCCCTGGCCTCCTTGTCCTCCCCACTTATTCTCTGCTCCTGTCCTGGCCTCCTCACCTCCCCTGTTCACTGTCTGTTCTTGCCCTGGGCCCCTTGTGTCCTTGCAGATCATCCACTGTGCCTGTGTGTTCCTTGCCCTCCCTGACCCACCCCCACCCTGTTCTTGCGGCCTGCTCAGTGCTCATCTCCGTGCTGAGCCCCTCATTCACCCCTGCCTTGTTTTTTTTTTCCTGCCTTCAGGGTTTGGTTCTCTGCCCTGCATCCTCAACGCCTGCTCTGGGGACATCAAGTCCACTTCCTGCATCAACCTGTCTGTCACAGATGCTGGGGGTGGAAGCCAGCGTCCGAGGCCCAGGGTCCTGCTGAAAGCCCCCACCTTAGCAGAGATGGAGGAAATGAACACCTCTGAGGTCAGAGAATAGGGATTCTTCAAAAGCTCATGCAGACGGGCTGGGAAAGGCTTAACAGGACAGGGGTCTGTTAGCTGAGTAGGCGTCTCTATAGCAAACCCTTGGGTGGCAGGTGGCCCCTCCCTATCTCTTCAGCTCAGAAGTAGCCTTGGACACATGGGGCAGTGACCTCTGAACAACAAAGGCAAAAGCAGAAGTGATTTTCCTTGTGTGGGGCAGATGAGTAGCTTGGGTGGCCCTCAGATGATGTGAGAAGCTGGTCCTAGGGACGACCCCTAGCCCACCAGGATGGAAGAGGACCTCCATGCTGGCCTCCTCAGGGGCCTCGGCCTTCTGCAGAGCTGCCTCCTGCAAGATTTTCTGGAAGGCCTCAGGGAACAGTTTGATTATTGAGACACTTGCCATGAACTGTCCAAAAGACATTTAGAGGACAGCCCTGGGCCTCAGTGGCCCAGTTAGCCAGCACCCCTGGATTCCCTACTGCCTTGGTCCAAGGATGAACAAGGGGATCTGGAGAAAGCAGTCAGAAGTGGAGGTGGCGGGTGGTCAGGAGGGGTGTGGTCAGGAAGGGGCTTTGCCTGACTCACTTTCAGGAAGAAGAGTCACCTTGTGGAGAGGTGGCGCTGAAGAGGGATCGCTCTTTTTCCGAACATGACCTGGCTCAGCTTCGGAGTGAGGTGGCCTCTGGCCTACAGTCAGCCTCTCAGCCCCCAGGGGGTTCAGAGCTGCCTCGGGCCAGAGCAGGCAGCATGCGCTCCTGGAGGCCCAGCACCCGAGATCAGGGTAAGTGTTGCCTTCACCAGCACCGGCTCTTCTCACCTCCATCCCACAGACCTCGTGGTGCAGGCCTGGCCTCACACGTACCTTTAGCAGGCAGGTACCCAGGGTGTGAGGCATGTGCCCTGTACAGAGATTCCTGAGTCAGTTGCCACCTAAAGCAGACATCCTTGCTTTCCATCTGAGGAACCAACCTGTCTGTATTCTTTCCAAAATATTTTCTAAAGAACTTGAATCCCCGAGGGCCAGACAGAGGGCTTTGGGGTTAAGAGCACTTGCTACTCTCTTGTAGAGAAAAGGGGTTCAGTTTCCAGCACCCACATGGTAACTCATATCATTCCTAGTTTCAGCTAAAAGAAATTCAATGCTCTCTTCTGGCCTCTGTGGGCACCAGGCACACAAGTGATGCACACATGTACACTCAGACACATAGAATAAAAATAAGTAAATCAGGGCAGGCATGGTTGTACACACTCCCAGTACTGGGAGGTAGAGGTGTGGGTGACTCTCTGAGTTCAGGGCCAGCCAGGTCTACAGGCAAATTCCAGGAGAGCCAAGGTTACACAGAGAAACCCTGCCTTGAAGAGGAAGAGAAGGAATAAGTAAATGTTTTTAAAGAAAAAATTCAAATTCCCACAATTCACTTACCCAGAAATAATTATTATCAACATCCTGAGAAAGTAAGAAAGCTGGCCTGACGCTTTATTCCTTTTTCCTGTGGCTCTTGAAGCCCCTGCCTTGTCACCAGCCACTGTTCCCCCAACCCCAAGAGGATTCACGCTAGAAACAGAGCCACCGGCCTGGTTGCACAGGTTTAGTCCCATCAGTTAGTGGCTGGACTCGTGTTGAGATCAGTCAGGGTTAGGAATGGGTCTGGGGTGCCAGGAACATACGATCCAGTTTTTGTTCTGCAGAAGGGTGTGAAGCCACGTCAAATCAAGTGGTGAACCCCAGTGAGTTTCCATTTTTAAAAGAGTGCTGTATGTCTGAGTGGTCCGAGCTCAGCCTCGTGTTCTTACATGATTGGCTAATTGAAAGCTGACAGCTGATCAGCAGAATGCAGTTTTCAGCACTGAGTGCAACCCTGAGCACTTATTTTGATACCAGGAAGTGAAAACCGTGGAAGAATGTGAGTTTCTGTCATGCAGCTTCCCTTATAATTTAAAAATTAATTTTAAAAATTTAGTTTTTGTTTTTCAAGACACGGTTTGTCTGTGTAGCTCAGGCTATACTGAACTCGTTCTGTAGACCAGGCTGGCCCCCTGAGCACTGGGGTCAAAGGTGTACACCGCCACTGCACAGCTTGATTTAAATTGTATCCTCTGTGTATGGGTGCTTTGCATGTATGTATGCACCATACCATGTGCATGTATGTCTGTGTTTGTGTGTGTACCTCATGCGTGCCTGGTGCCTCCTGAGATCAGAGGAGTGTACTAGATCCCCTGGAACTGTAGTCATGTGGTGACCCACCATGTAGGAGTTGGGAATTGAACCCTGGGCCCTCTGTAGAAACTGCTGAGACTACTCTCCAGCTGTCCACTTGACTTTTAGGTTGCTCCCCATCCCCACTGTCCCCATTGTCCATGTGGCATGGCTCTCCTGCCAGGTACTCTTCATGGGCCTGTGTTCTTCTTGCAGCTTTCTGTCCTGTGAGTGGCCAGGCCCAGCCTTACCCTACCTCTGCCTTGCCCAGCAGCTTGAGCTCAGTGGCTAAAACAGAGGCTTCTGCGCCAGATACCAAACACCTGTGGCTGGTAAGTGACAAGGGCAGATTGCCTGGATGGCCTCTCCCGCATTAACTTCATCCTTTCCCAGGACAGGATACAGTGAGGGGTCGGGCAGCATGCCTCAGGATGTGTCTGGGTTTGTTTTTGGGGGTGCTGGGTTCTAGTCTCCTGTACCCAGTGAGGTTGTTCTTTGCTGCCACTTTCTGTTAGATGTTGGTACTGCGACCCCAAACCCACAGACTTGCTTTTCAAGTGGCCCCTCAGGCGCAAAGTGCTTTGCTCAGTTCCTGTGGGGTCAGGATAGATTGTGAGCCCTGGCTTGTGGGACTCAGGGCAATACAGTGTCGCAAGGAGTGTGCTGTTACGAGTTTTGTGTTCTGAGATCTCAAAAAGCATTTTCTGAAAGGCAGGCTTTCAAAATCAGAGAACCTGTCCTGCTGCATCTTGAGGTGCCAGGGTGGGTTGGTAACCCTTAGGGGTCTCCCCTTATCTGAGAAGGAGGGGGATAGGAAGAGTGGGGTGTGAGGGTGGGACTGGGAAGAGAGGAGGGAGGGGCTGGGATCAGGCTGCAAAAGGAGTAAATAAATAAGATATAAATATGAGATTTTGGGAAAGAAGAAAGGAAAGGTTATGCTTTATTTAATAAAAGATATTTGTCAACACACACACACACACACACACACACACACACATAACCGGAGAACCTGGTGTCCTTCAGTCCTGCCTGAGTCTCTGCATTTGACATGGAAACTTTTAAAATGTATTTTTATGTACATTTGGTGTCTGGCATACATATGCCTGTGTGAGGCAGTTGGATCCACTGGAACTTGAGTTACAGACCAGACAGTTGTGAGCTGCCATGTGGTTGCTGGGAATTGAACCAGGGTTCTCTGGAAAAGCAGCCAATGCTCTTAACCGCTGAGCCATCACTCCGGCCCCAGCATGGAAACTCCTGACTGCAGATAACTAAGAAGAGAAAGAAGCTGGGAGTCCTGATGCTTCAGATACAGTGGCATGTGCAGAGACTCCTGATGCTGTTCCAGGATGAACAGCCCTACACAGGTTACCCACGGCACACCTGAGGAGAAACACAATTCCCATCCTTGTGGCTTGCTGGTTCCCACCCTACGTCCACAAACAACAGCTATCATGTTGAGTTCTGTGCACCTGGTGTTAAGTATTGTATGTTATGTTGCCTCAGGAGAGCCGAAACAACCCCATTTTACGGAAGTAGGGTTAGAAGGTCTAGTTTTACGCAACACACTAATAAAGTTAAACAAGGATTGCTCAACATAATGCCAGTTAAGGCAGATAGCATGCTGGGTACAGAAGAGCACACAGGCAGGCAGAGGATTCCCTGGAGACAGTACAGATCAGGGGCAGAGCAGGGAGGGAAGATTTGGCGGTGAACACTGACGGGGAGAAAGAAGGTTGGAACCATGGTATGTGTTTGCAAGCAGGAGATGGAGTTTTTCTGGCATGGACAGGGCTCAGTGGAGACAAGGGCAGGCTCTAGGGGGCCATAGGACTGGGGGCCCTTGCTACAGCAGCAGGGCCTTCTTGAAGCAGATCCAGTAGTAACTGAACTGATACACAGACTTCAGTAAGTTGCCAGGTTGTTTGGACAGAGACCAGGGAACTGGGGTCCCCATGGTGTTGAACAAGCTGGATCCTCCCCTTCTCCCCCAGGAATTCAGCCACCCTGTGGAGAGCCTGGCCCTGACTGTGGAGGAGGTGGTGGATGTACGCCGGGTGCTGGTGAAGGCCGAGATGGAGAAGTTTCTGCAGGACAAGGAGCTCTTCAGCAGCCTTAAAAGGGGGAAGGTGAGACTTGGGTGCCCAGGAGCAGGGCAGGTGTTCTGGGCACTGGAGAGTGGTACCAGACGTGTGGGGCTGCTCAGTGGTTACGTAGAAGGCTTGAGGCAAGCGCTTGCTGAGGCTGGGATTGGACTCCACACAGTCATGCTCTAACCTGGCCTCTCCCTGCAGATTTGCTGCTGCTGCCGGGCCAAGTTTCCCCTGTTTTCCTGGCCACCCACCTGTCTCTTCTGCAAGAGGTGAGCCTCTGTCAGCACACAGATGACAAGGGGCACAGCCCCCCCCCCAGCCAATTCATCAATCTCTCTTTTTCTCTCAGACAGGGCCTAACTGTATACCCCAGGCTGGCCTCAGACTCATGAATGCCTGCCTCAGTTTCTTGAGTATCGGGGACTATAGGTTTTTTTGAGATGGTGTCTCCCTATATATAGCCTTGGCTGGCCTGGACCTCACCATGTAGACCAGGGTAGTAGCACACAGAGATCCATCTGCCTTTACCTCCAAGGAACTGGGACTAAAGGCATGTGCCACCATGTCTGGCCTAGGTTAAATTATAGTGAAAGGACACCCATGTTTAGCCAACATGGGATAATAGCTACTTTCTAGCTGAAACAGCCCCAAATAATCACACAAAAGCTATAGAATAGTCTTTAAGACATCAACAATTGTGGGATGAGGGGATTGTGCTGACCTGGGGACATTTCTCCTCATTAGCAGGGGCAGGAGGCCAGGGCAGCTGCAGGTCTTAGGAAAGGGGTGGGAGAGGGGAGAGCAGCACAGAGAGGTCTGGAGGGCTGCCTCAGAGATGTCTTGAGCATGGAGTGCTCACATGCCCTAGCCCTCCAGGAGCTGAAGCAGAAGGACCATGAATTTGAGGCTGGTCTGAGGTGACAGAAAACTCATTTGAAAACTCTACTAGTTCAAAATAAGGCAGAAAATGAAAAAAAGGAACAAATATATGTTAAAAAAGAAAGCAAGATGGTAAATTGAAACAGAATACTGTCCAACTACTATGTCAGCTGTAAATGGCCTAAACCAACCCAACTAAAATGTGAGCTGACGCCTCTAACCTGCCACCTGCCAACATGCTTTGGAGAAGAGCTATGAGTGTAGCCTAATTTTACTTTTTAACTCGAGTGCAAACTTTATAGACGAGAGTGTTGACAGGTTGGACGCGGGAGCTGGAGAAATGAGTCAGAGGTTAAGAGCTCGTACTGCGTCTGCAGAGGACCTGAGTTTGATTCCCAGCACGCACATGGCCACTATTACTTCAGTACCAGGGCACCTTCGCGTCCACAGGCACCGCATACATGTGGTGCACAGACATGCAGGCAAACACACATGCACACAAAGTAAAAATAAAGGCTAAGCATTAAAAACAAAAAGGTCTGGACATGCCTGAGTTGTATAGTTTCTGAGTTTGAATTTAAAAAAAAAAAGCAAGACCAGACTGGGGAGATGGCTCAAAGGTTAAGAGCACTGGCTCTTCTCCCAGAGGTCAAGAGTTCAATTCTCAGCAACCACATGGTGCCCTCTTCTGGTGTGAAGATATATATACAGACAGAATATTGTATACAAATATAGTATTTAAAAAATAGTACTTAAATATAGTACTTAAAAAAAAAGCAAGACCAAGAGCCAGGTATAATGGCTCATAACTGTAATCCTGGAACTCAGGAATCTGTGAATGGAAGGGTGGGCATGAGTTAGAGACCAAATCTTGTCTCCAAAAAACAAAAACAATGAAGACAATAGATTTTAGAGCCAAGACTATTATCAGCGATAAAGCAGTTCATTCCATAAGAAAGAGCAGAGAATTAGAATCTCTACCATTAATAATAATGACAGATTCCATCTGCAAACAGCAAAAATGATGACTGCAAGTAAAAATAAGTGCACATTCATAATTGTGATCTCAGCATTTCTCACTCAGTAATCAATAAAGCCAACAGACAGAAACCGAAGGAAACAGATTTGGACAGCATGTGCTTTTGCATCTTTGTGAACTCCATGTGGTACATTTATCAAGGTTATTATCTTGGGCCACAAAATAAGTCTCAATATTTAGTTCAAGCTGAGCATGGTAACGCATGCCTGTGACTTAACACTAGGGCAATGGAGGAAGGAGGATCAGGAGTTCAGGGTCATTCTTGCCTACACACTGAGTCGGAGCATCTATGCTCTGCTTGAGACTGTCTTGTAGAGGGTACTTGGGGGTGCTGGAGAGATGGCTCAACAGCTGGGAGCACTTGCCACTCTTAGAGGACATTGGCTTGGCTCCCACGCCCACATGGTGACTCATAACCGTTCATGACTCCAGGTCCAGGGGATCTGACGCTTCTGATCTCCACAGGCAGCAGCCATTACATGTACATATAGACACATGTAGGCAAAACACTAATAAACGTAAAATTAAATAAGTCTTTATAAACTGTAAGCCAGGGGGCGGGGAGGAGATGAGGGAGGGGTGGGGAGGGTGGGAGGGAATGAGGGAGGGTGCTACGCCTGGGATGCAAAGTACCTAACCTGTGATTGATATAAAAATAAATAAATTAAAAAAAACAAAACTGTAAGCCAGGCATGGTGGCACATGCCTTTAATCCCAGCACTCAGGAAGCACAGGTAGGCAGATCTCTGAGTTTGAGGCCAGCCTGGTCTACAGAGTAAGTTCCAGGACATCCAGCGCTACAAAAACTGAAAAAGAAAAAAAAAAAAATATATATATATATATAAAGAAAAACAACATCCTGCAATATTCAACTCATACATGTTTCCTGACTATAACAAAATAAAATTAGGTTAGCCCAGGGATACCCCCTCCATCTTCACTCTGGATGCTTAATTTAGGGCTGGTGGACAACACTCTACTGTTGAGCCACACTCCCAGCCCAGGGATTTACTGACAGGAAATTAATTAGAGGAATCCTTTCCAGGGAACATGGTCCATTCTCTTAAAGAAGGCATTTTGACAATCTTCATCAAAATGGAGACAAGCCCCTGGTACATTTATAGAATGGTTTGTGCAATGTCTCATTGTAACATTATCATGTAGGTTTCATTGGCGTTCTATTCTGGGACAGTCTAAAAGCTGGATCTCTACAGAATGGGTATTTAGATTTAGTGTTGAAGTTTTATCTGAAGGAATTTGTTATCTATCTATCGACCTTACCTGTATAGCTCAGGCTAGGCTCTCATAACCCTCCTGCCCTTTGGAACTCTAGGTCTGTCACCACACCTGCCAGGCATTTACTTCTGAAACTAGATATGGGAATTTTTTTAAAATACTAATTGTTGCATAAAGTTGTACATCCTACTCAAAGCTCTTCTATTTAGATGATGCCTCTATGGTAAAAGGCACCAGAAATGCCCCAGGCCATATGTTCCCAAGACAGATAAGGGGCAGAGGTAAATGAATGTCATCCTAGGGAGAGGAAAGATTCTCAAGTAAAATGAAAGCAAAGTGCTGAGTCAGCAGGGATCGGGCCAAAAGTGATGATGGTTGGCTCAGCTATGTGGGAAGATGCAGGAGCCAGGGGATACTCTTCCTCCTAGGCTTCCTTGCCACTGATGTTGTCTCTCTCCCTTCCAGGGCTGTGTGCACCTCCTGCAGTGTGAAGGTGAGGATCTGGGGAGCCTTCTGGTTGTGGTGGGGTGCGATGGGGCACTGCTGTTTTCAACTGGATATGTTGGACAGTTGCCTCCCTGTGAGGCACCTCATCCATTCCCTTCTAAGAAGAATCTGTTCTTATACTTCCCAAGACTGCAATTAGTGGGTCTGCTTGTTTTGATTGTAAGATGGTGTCTCATAAAGTCTAGGTATCTGGGGATGACTTTGAACTCTAGTTTCTCCTGTCTCTGCCTCCCAAGTGCTGGGCAGGAACCACACACCTGACCTAAGACTGGATAGAGGGGTGTGTGTGTGTTAGGCAGGGTCTCACTATGTATCCCTGGCTGAGCAGGAACTCACTATACCTGGGCAAGACTACAATTTCTTAAAACACTCATAGGTAGTATTTTATATTTTTGAGACAAGGTTTCACTGTGTATAACATTGGCTGGCCTAGAACTGGCTACACAGAACAAGCTGGCTTTGAACTCAGAATTATGTCTGCCTCTGCTTCTTCTTCTTTTAAAAAAAATATTTATTTTTATGTGCATTGGTGTTTAGCTCGCATGTATGCCTGTGTGAAGGTGTCAGATCTTAAGAGTTACAGACAGTTGTGAGCTGCCATGTGGGTGCTGGAAATTGAACCCGGGTCCTCTGGAGGAGCATTCAGTCCTCTTAACCACTGAGCCATCTCTCCAGCCCCTGCTTGTGCTTCTTGAGTGCTGGGATTATAGGTGTACACCATCTTGCAAAGTCCTTAGAAGCAGTTGTAAAGTTTGTTTTTAAGAGACATGGCTCAGGTTAAAAGCACTCGCTGCTGTTACAGAAGACCTGGGTTTGATTCCCAGCACTTACATGACAGCCAGCAAGCTTCTAACTCCAGTTCCAGAAGAGCAGATACCCCCTTCTGTCTTCCAAGGGTTCAGCATGCACACAGTACATCAATATAAATACAGGCAGAACACCCACACACATAACATAAAAAGAAACAAAAACATTGTAACCATTCTCTCCCCTACTAAAAATTCTCCTTCAGCAAAGCCAGGTTGCATCTAAGGGACAGAAACCCCTGGAAGTGCACTAACCCCTGCACCTCAGCTCAGAAAGAGGAAGCTACTTTCTCAAAGTCTTTATAGCCTGTACCTGGACCACAGGAACACTTCATCCTTGTCAGTGTGAAGCACTGGCCACAGGCAGAACCTAAAATTACACCCTTTGTGGTTTAAAAAGATAACAGTTCCTAGCCCCTAATTAATTACAGCTCTGATGAACAGGAAATGTAGTTGGGGTATGACAAGGGACGCGCCATGCTGGGTCCTCAAATGACAGTGAGGGGGCACCACTTTCAGTTTCTGGTCCCCTGAGGGGTGCGGAGGATAGTGTGAGGAGCCTTGTCCTCACCCCTCCTCGTGTTGCAGATGAAAATGCCTTCCAAGAAGTGTGCACACATTCCTGTCTACACACTTGGTTTTGAGAGTCTTCAGAGGGTGCCAACTACCAAAGCCACGCCAACACTGAGGAGAGATGCCTTCCAGTACGTCCTGTTGCCTTGTTGCTGGTACCCTGTGGTGGTGACTGGGAAACCGGGGTGGGTTCCCCAGGAAACAAGTCAAGTCATCTGGCTCTACAGACAAAGTTGGAGGGAACTGGGCCTGGGTGGTCTGCCCACCGAGAAACGGCATTTACCAGGATAGACACCGTCTCCTGCGGATGAGACAGGAGGAAGGAGGGAAGAGGCAGTTTGGAGGAGGGGTGGCTGTGGATATGGAGAGCAAGATTTGGGATGCTGAAGGGGCAGGGCAAGGCCTCTGGGGGGACCCTGGCCCTAACAGGGTTCTTTTCTTTCTTACGGTTCTCTCCTGGCATCTCTCTTTAGATCCCTGCAGGGACCGAAGTGGCGGAGTGTGGAGGAAGAGTTCCCCCACATCTACACCCATGGCTGCGTCCTAAAGGACGTGTGTAGTGACTGCACCAGCTTCGTGGCTGATGTCGTGAGCTCCAGCCGCAAAAGCGTGGACGCCCTCAATGCCACTCCACAACGTGGCCGCCAGACCCAGTCTCTCTACATTCCCAACA
Organism: Pachyuromys duprasi; assembly: GCA_028658305.1. Classification (NCBI taxonomy): domain Eukaryota; kingdom Metazoa; phylum Chordata; class Mammalia; order Rodentia; family Muridae; genus Pachyuromys; species Pachyuromys duprasi. The sequence goes on from CM053744.1 coordinate 57,903,995, forward strand.
CCAGGACACTCAGCTTCCAGTAACTGCTGTGATGGCCGCCCCGCACCCCATCTGGAACACAGCTGCCATGACTCCCTTGCGCATGTACATATATACATATATAGATACATTTATAATATATACACGGCCTATATATTTATATATATTGTCTCTTTGCCCTAGAGTTCATTCAGGGCTAAGCTTACTCCAGTCCCTTCCCTGTTGCTTTCCTCTCAGGAGTCCTTGGAAAGATTGGGAGGGTCTGGGGGATGCAGGGAGGGCAGGGGACTTTGGATCTTAGAACTCTGGCACAACTTACACCTCGGTTCTCTTCAGCAGTGAGCATGTGGCAGCTTCTCTCCCCTGGGTGGACAGGGTGCCTTGGCTCTCAGACCACGTCTACCTCTGCTGTCTTTTTGGGGCTCAGTCGGCAGAGGCACTTGGGAAGCCTCTGGTAGTGTGGGATTTTGCTGAGAGGAAGCCCGGGCACCCAAGCCAGGCTTGCTCTTGCTCCCTTGATAGCGTTGACTTTCCCTGGTGAGATATGAACAACCCAGATAGGGCACTGACAGACCAAAGAGTAACTTGGTGAACCAATTAGCTTACTGAGGTTCACAGCACTGTGCTGAGGGGCTACTTACAGGAATGGAAGTGACTCTGGCAGTTGCATCACTGCAAAGCCACACCCTAGTACAGGTGACAACTCAAGAAAGCTGAATCACTGTAATTCACAGCCCCAGCCAATCTCCTACTTCCTATATCAAGACCATGGTGCAGCTGGGCAGGGGTAGAGGGGGGTGGCAGGCATCTCCTGTGAGGCCTGACGAGCTGCTTCCTCCCGGGGAATGTTAGCAGCCCTATACCCACTACCATGGGCCTGCAGGTTGTTATAGTGTGCTGCTTTCCTCAGTGCGTGGTCGCAGGCCAGTGTGCTCTGCTGTGCGATGATAATGGTCGTGTTCATTAAGGCCAGAGGCAGCACCTACCGGGACCCGGGAAGGGCCTGTGCAAAGCACCCTGATGGCTTACACACACCCAGGAGGTGGGTTCTGTTGTCACCCCACCTTACAGATTAGAAAACAAAAGGCTCAGTAAAGTATCTCAGAAGAGCCAGAACTTCAACTGCAGCCTGCTCATTGAGGCCTGTTACTGACTCCAGGCTCTAACACCCTGCTTAGGGCTAGAAGAGGCACCAAAGACACAGATCTGTGACAGATGGGTCTGTTAGAAAGAGCTGTCTTTGAAGTTAGAGCACCCAATAAAGTGGCTAGCGCCCAGCTCTTCTTTGAGCACCTCTGTATTTTGTCTTTCTAAAATGTCAAAAGATATGCTTATTTATGTTCCATGTCTGCTTGCATTAATTTATGTGCACTACCTTAGTCCACAGAAGCTATGGAACTGGAGTTGCAGAAGTTGTGAGTCACTGTGTGGGTGCTAGGAACTGAACTCAGCCTTAGCCTTAGCAGCCATCTCTCCATCCTTTTGTTTTGTTTTAGAATACGCAAAGCTGGGTGCGGTGGCACCTGTAATGCCAGCACTTGGCAAGGCAGACACAGGAGGATCTCTCTGAGTTCAAGGCCAGCCTGGTCTACAAAGGGAGTCGAGGACAGCCAGGGCTAGACAGAGAAACCCTGCATCTTGAAAAAAACAAAACAAAACAAAAACCCGAAAGCATAATAAAAATAAAACGGGACAGGCAGAGAAGGTCAGGAATCACTACTGTCACTCAACCAGCAAGAAAACCACTCATGTTTAACCAAGTATGGAGGCTCACACTTGTTATCCCAGCGATTGGTAATTAGAGTCAGGAGGATCATTAATTTGAGGCTAGACTTGGCTCTGTAGCAAGTTCCAGAGAAGTCTGAGCTAAATAGTGAACTCTTAAACAGACAAGAACCCCCTCATGTTTGTGCAGTGCTTGCAGGGACAGCCACTCCAGGGTCTAAGTACAGCTGTTGATTCATAAAAGCAGCCACATATCCAACTCACAGTCCCCAGCACGGGGCCACCCAGGGTCTGATCCTCAGATAACACAAAAACAACACAAGCACATCCTGTGAAGCAGCCAGCCTAGCTGCTTAGTAATGCCTGTGGGTCCTACCATTCCCCTAGAGGGCAGCTTGTCCTGTCTTACTGACCCCTGGGGTTGCCAGCCTCTTCTAAACATTAGGTTGCATGTCAACCCACTGAGCCAGCCTCATCTATTGTCAAATAGAGTGGGCTAGAACCGAGATTTCCTAAGGACCAGCTCTACAGCAGTTCAGGGAGGCACATTTGGAGCTAGTGGTTCAGGGAAAACCAACTCCATCCTTCAGTATCCACAACTTCTGTCTCAGGAGAAGCAGTTCCAAACTGAGACCTCCCATCTTATTCATAGGTAAGGCTACTGGCCATATTGCTTGACCATGGATGACACAGAAGCTAGCCTGGTCCTGAACAGACATGAGGGTGGTTGGTGCTCTGAGCACAATGGGGAAGAGGCTGTGATCTTTAACTGACCAGAAGCAGGGAAGAGGGCTGTGGAGGGACACCTTGAGATAGCAGCTATGGGCTATCATCTTTGAAATTCTGGCAAGTGTGGGCAGAGCAGCTACTCAGTCACCAGTCTCCGCATCCAACCTAGGGAGGACCCAAAGTCCCTGGGAGAGGCAGGCTGGAGCTCACAGAAAGTGGCTTCCAGCAGCATTGGAACAAGGATGCTGCCCTGCCCGCATTCTCTGTCCCTGCCAACAGCCTGCCTTGTTTGCACTTTGGGAGTCACATGAATGCAAAAGCAGGTTCTCTCTGGACTACTTACTCATTAAGTCAGTTTCTTCACATGTAGAAGGAGAGCTATCTCCCAACATGAGATCGGAATTTAGAACAGTGCCCGGCCTAGCTCAACAGTGTAGGTTGTTCCCACAACCGTAGAGCCCTCTCCCCTGCCCTCAAGGTGGGAAAGGGTCCAAGCCAACACCAGCTCGTTTTACACTCTTACTTTGGACGTACTCAATCCTGGTCCATCTAGGAACATTTGTCTATAGTATAAAAAACTGGGCCTGGACATGCAACAGCTTTGTAATCCCCGCTCTTTAGAAGCAGAGGATCCCCGTGAGTTTCAAAGGCAGCTCCAGGACAGGGCTAAAGAAGTAGCTTGGAGGTTAGCACCGTCTGCTCTTCCAAAGGTCCCTAGTTCAATTCCCAGCAACCACATAGTGGCTCACACCCATCTATGAAATCTGGTGCCCTCTTGTAGAGTGCAGGTGTACATGCAGACAGAACACTGTATACATAATAAATAAGTCTTTTTTTAAAAAGGAAAAAAAGGCTGCAGAACAGCCAGGGCCATCCACAGAAACTTTTTAGAAAATGCAAAAAAACAAAAAAGGAACGAAAAGAAAACCAGATCCAGATCTGTGCAGAGACTCCCTACATCCTTATTGTGAAACCCTTCCCGAATCAGAATACACGAAGGGCTGACCACCGATCCACACCTAGAGAGCTACCCCTCACCCAGCACCCCCGTAACATGAGCATCCCCTGTCCCGCTCGCGATAAGAAAAAGCAACTCCGAACGCCTAACTCGGTTCCGTGCACCTCCCGGCGTGATGTCCGGGAAGATAGCCAGTCCCGAATAAGTTACACTGTTTCTATTAGGGCAGACACTGTCTTTCTGCGGCCGAGTAGCAACGCGGAGGTGGGGAACAACGGAGGTCGCGAGGATGGGCTACGCAGAGAGAAGCGCTCCGGACCCCGTGCGAGGCTCCTCCGTCCTCTTAGTGTCTTCGCACCCGGGTCCCGGCGGGGCGCGTCCGTGCTCACTCCCTCCTCACCTGGCCCCGCCCACCAGCCCCGGGGGTCACGTCAGCGGCGCGCAGCGCTCTGAGCTTGCGCGTTCCCGTCCGTGTCCAGGCTGGCTCTCTGCAAGCCGCTCGCCTGGGAAGCCGGAGACGCGGCGCAGCAGAGCCGGTGCAGCGCCGACGCTGGGGCCTAACTCTCGCGAGATCTCCCCGGGCCACCTTCGCACCTTCCGAGGAACTTCCGGAGGAAGTTCAGGAGAGCCGCGGCGCGTAAACGCGACACGCCAGCCCTGCGCCAGCGCGCCGCCAGTGCGCAGGCGCCGCCACTTTGCTGCTCTTCCTCGTCCGTGTGTCCACAGCCGGCCGTCGGGTCCTATGTCGCGCCGGGCCCTCCGGAGGCTGAGGGGGGAACAGCGCGGCCAGGAACCCCTAGGCCCCGACGCCTTGCGGTTTGACCTCCTCGAGGACGATGACGCAGACGAAGAGGGACCAAAACCGGGGTTGGGTGGCCGGCGCCCCGGGGCCGCAGGGAAGGAGGGAGTCCGTGTCAACAACCGGTTCGAGCTGGTGAGGAGCTGGGCAACTGGAGGGGGGGGGGCACGGCAGGGGCATGACGTCATACGAAGAGGCATAAAGTTGGGTCTGGACTGCAGTCGAGTGGGCGGAGAGAAGGGACTGCGCCGCATCGGTGGAAGGCGGGTCTCCGGTCGGGCGGGTGGGGGGTGGTGAGGCAATGCGGAATTGCGAGTCGGGGTGGTGTCGAGGAGCGACGTTCCGCATCCTAGATAGAGTGGAAGGTAGGGTAAGATGCTGAGCGGAGGGGCTGCTAAAGGTCTCGGGCGGTGCTGTCCAGGGGCTGAGCGACGGGACTTCACTGCAGCATAGGGCGTGTCTAGGGGCAGTGTCGGGAGGCGTGGTGTGACGTAGGGGCAGCACAGGCCCGTGACATCAGGATGGGCGTGGCGTGACATCCGAGACAAGCTAAGGGGGTGGGCCAGCAGGGCGGCCGAGTGGGAGGTGGGGTTCTGTTGGGTCGAGGCTGTCATGGACAGTGCTGTAGTGGGGTGGGCCTGGCTTCATATCTGCGACGTGAGCGTTCCCTCGATTCTAGCCCTTTTCGAACGCTTCTGCTTATTTGTCACAGCGCTTCTGTCTGTCCCAGCGGGTTATATACCTAGCTCTTGCCTCGCAGCAGGAGTCTGACACAGAACAAGGCATAGCGGTTTTGAGTCCCATGTTTTTCCTCATGACTGACTGACCTATGTCTGCAGTTTAGTATGTGAATGAATTACGGTTCTGACTTCATGTGTGAGCAGATAATTTGCCTGTTTTGCTCATATGTATCTCCATCGTGTACACGTGGTAAGGCTTTGATGATCATTTTTTGAATGAGTGAACATTTGTAATGAGTCTAAAAGTCCTCTGTAATACTCAGTCATGCAGTGAATTGTCTCCAGCTTTTTGGCAAGTTTAAAAATAGCAAATGTTTTGAGGAGTGTGGGAAATGATGTTGAAGTCTGTGGTGCTGGTGAAACAGGTTGCTCCTCGGTATTGCTAGAACTCTTCTTTGATTTTTCAGCCTGAAAGAAACTCCCCTTCCTACGCTGTTTCTTGTCCTTTCTTTTTAACTTGAAAAAAAGAGATTTGTTTATTTATTATTTATACAGTGTTTTGTCTGGGTGTTCTGTCTGCACACCAGAAGAGGGCACCAGATCTCACTATGGATGGTTGTGAGCCACCATATGGTTACTGGGAATTGAACTCAGGTACAGCCAGTGTTCTTAACCACTGAGCAACTCTCCAGCCCAATTTTAACTTTTTATTAGGTTTAATTAAATTAATTGTCATTATTATTATTTTGATTTGTTCTCTCAAGACAGTCTTTCTGTATGTATCCTTGGTTGTCCTTGAATTCACTCTGTAGACCAGGCTGCTTTTAAATCCAGAAATTTGCCTACTTCTGCCTCCTGAATGCTGGGATCAACTGTGTGAGTAGGCACCTACTGTGTAGTTTAATTTTAAACACACACAAAATAGGGAACTACAGATAATGGGTATGTGCCCGTGGCCCAGTAACTGGCATTCCATCAGTCTGCCTGTTTTTAATATTGTTTTACTCCCTTCTCTCTAAGAGGTGACTTCAAATCAGATGTTAGACATCACAGCATTCACCTTTACACAAGTCTTCCTCGGTGTTGGGATTCCTCCCTTGACAGCAGCTGGTGTTAGCGCTCAGACCTTTGGTATCTGAGTCCATTGGCCCAGAAGATTTTACAGCTCTCTGGAACTCTTCCTCCAATGACCAAGGCCTGTGTTTTTCTCTTTGCAGGCTCTTTATGATTTCTTGCCTTGAGCTTCAACTCTTGATCCTCTGCTTCTGCCATGCCTTTGTTCCTTTCCTGCCACTTTCTCAAACTGTTAAGATGCCTCTCTTTTAGGTGTCAAGCAGCTGGCCGCCTTGCCACTTTTTGTTTCTGGGCTGCTGACTGCTCAGCCGCTTCTTTGTAGTACAAGCTTAGCCCACACTACTGAAGAGGGCAAGAAAAGGGGCTGGAGAAGTGACTTGGTGGTTAAGAGCCCTTGCTGGGTTTTCAGAGGACTTTGGTTTGGGTCCAGGGGATGACCTACAAATCAAAACCAAGGCTTATGATAGTAAAAGTGATACAAACTAGCCCTTCTTGGTGGCCCTGGCCTTTAATCCCAGCACTTGGGAGGCAGAGGCTAGAGGATCTCTGAGTTTGAGGCCAGCTTGTCTACAGAGTGAGTTCCAGGGCAGCCAAGGTTACACAAAGAAACCCTGTCTACAAAACAAAACAAAACAAATACAAAAAAAGGGACACAAACTGAATAATATTTTCGAGGCTGCATGCACCCTTAGGAACCTGAGCAATCACCTGTGATCATAGTGTAGTTTTCCAAGGCTTCTGGAATGTTCCAAGGAATGTTGAATATGGGTAGTTTGGCTTACTGTTTAACAGAAGGCTATTTTCCTCAAAGCATCTGGGGAAGAATTCAACAATTGCTAGTTAGAGAATCAAAATGCTTCATCCCCCAAAGTCTTTGCTTAGTTAATATGAAAATTAACATCAGATTTTTGAAGATGTTATTAACATTCATAGTGATTTTAACTGATTTTAACAGTGTTTAACATACAGTGCTTGGGGCAGAGTGAGACCCCTTCATCTGCCTGAACTCTAGGTGCACAGGGAGCCTTCTCTGCTGTTCCTCTACATTCTATCCTGAATACGTAGCTGGTAGCTCTTCTTTCCCTGCAGTTCTCAGGGCCAGGTTTGTGCTGTCTGCCAAGACCCTTCTCATGACCTCATCCTTTTCTAATCTTGCTCAGTGTTTCAACCAGCCTGGCTTCCCTTTGCCTCCCGCTCTGGCTGCAGCCCCCTTTGTTGAGATATTAACATGAGACTTTCTCCCCCTCCATGGGCATGCTTCGGTATTATCCTGCTACTGTCCACTCTTACCATCTGACTAAAATCACAACCATCCTCATTCACGTTCTTTTTATTCTAGTCTTTTTCCTTCTCACCTGGCAGTTACCACCAAACACACTATTCTTTTTGTGTGTGTGCTGTTTGCTTCCCACTGCTGGAATATAAGTCTCTTACAAACAGAGACTTTGTTGTCCACTGATACAGCACTCAGGATGCATGTCCATCTGTGCTAATTTTAATAAGACAAGTTACTAGCCAGGTGGTGATGCTCGTCTTTAATCCAAGCACTTGGGACGCAGAAGTGGGAGAATCTCTGAGTTTGAGGCTAGCCTGGTCAACAGAATGAGTTCTAAGACAGCCAGAGCTATACAGAGAAACCCTGTCTCAAAAAACAACAACAAAAAAAACCCCAACATTGTTTTAGGCATGCATGCAAGGCTGTGGAGTCAGCGCAACCTAAGTCTGTATCCTGGCTGTCCCTCTTTGTAGTTGAGAATGCTTGGACAGGATACTGGATGAACATTTGGGAATGCTCTTGCTAACTCATGGTGTAGCCTGTAGCATATGCTGGGCATGTGATTGGCACTCACCAAATGTAGATGTGCGCTTTTGGAAGTGGAAAGGGACAAAAGAACTCTAGAGGTTCACTCGCATACATTCTTAGGGCTAATGATGTCCTCCTAGGGGAAGGAAGCAGGGGTAAAGATGGCCTGGGGCCACTCCTGACTGTAGATTAGACAGCAGAAAGGGGGGAGGAAAGAAACCAGCTTATTAAAGTTATATAATAAAATGTATCTGCTTGAAGCGTCTAGTATGAATTTGACATTTTCAACTGTGTAAATTGTTTGTGCTTTAGACATCTGGTATGTGCTCACTTGTGCCCAGCCCTTTGCTCAGAATATACTTATGAGATTATTCAGTTTTGAGTATTTTGTTCTTTCTTACTGCTGAGTAGTAAGTAGTATATTCTGTTTGTTTTGCAGGGGTGGTGATTGAACCCAGGGTCTTGTGCATGCTTTACATTCCTTTTTATTTATTTTTAATTTTTAAAATATGGTCTCCTGGGCATGGTGGCATATACAGAGGTAGGCAATTTTCTATGAGTTGAGGCTAGACTGGTTTACATAGTGAGTTCTAGGACAGCCAAGGCCATATATAGAGTTGCTGTCTCCAAAGTACATAACAAAAGCATAACTATACTATGCACTATATACAGAGACTATAATATATATAGTGTATGTAAATATATGCTTAATGTAAACAGGTAATATAGGTAATATATTATATAAGTATATATAATATAAAGTAAATAAATATGAAAGTGCAACATTAATATAGTTAATGTGTAAGTGATAAAAATACATGCTGGTAAAGTTATAAATTTACTATATATGTTTATATATATTTATAACTAATATGAATATTTATTTATAGTATAAAATATATTAAGTATATATTTATATGCACTGTGATATATATGTACATACATATAAACTTGGGGGAAAAAAGACAACAATTTTTTAAAAATTTGACTAGAGTTGGGTGTGGTAGCAAATGAAGGCTAATTTGAGAGGATTGGTGTGGGTTCAAGGCTAGCCTTGGTTACATAGTGAGATTCTGCCTTAAAAAAAAAAAAAAAAAAGGTTGGGTGGGCTGGAGAGATGGCTCAGTGGTTAAGAGCACTGGCTGCTTTTCCAGAGGGACCTTAGTTCAGTTCTTACAACAACTGTCTGTAACTCCAGTTCATAGGATCTATCACCCTTACAGATATGCAGGCAGAACAGCAATGCACATAAAAATAAATAAATGATAGTGGTGGTGCACACCTTTAATCCTAGCAGAGGCAGAAGCAAATGGATCTCTGAGTTGAGAAGGAGTTCTAGGACAGCCAGGGTTACACAGAGAAACCCTGTCTCAAGAAAAACAAAACAAACAAAAAGTTAAAAACAGGTTGTGCATATCACAGTGATTTTGTTATATCAGAAAAATTTGTAAATCAGGTACTAACCTTATATAAACCCTCATGAGCATGATTTCCCCCAACAACTGCAGAGTATGAGGGAATTCACGTGGCTGCCTTTCTGACACCAGTTTCAAATGTAGGGGTTCTCAATGCCACCTTCCAAGTTCAATAATGTGAGAAATACAAAATTCATTTTGTTGTTGTAGGCTGCAGCAGGGAACGTGTACAGATTATGCAAGGGCAGCCCACAGAGTGGCGTCCCAGAGGCGGTGCCTGCGCAGTTGTACACAGGCAGGCCTGTGTACTCCTCATGTCTTTGAAAGGGTGTTAGAGTATTTCCAGCCAGGGAAGGTGACCTGAGCTTCCATGCTCAGGTGTTGTGTTGTCAGCATCAGAGGCTGCAGGGCGGCCATTTTCACAGTGGATTGGTGGAGCTGCCTTGAAGGGGCTTTGCTGGCTCACCTGGGTCCGCCTGCTTCCACCTTAGATCATGTTGCCGTCATCTGACATGTCCTCAGGGCCCCTGCAAATCCTCTGGTCAGTGTGGGTTGAAGCCCCAGTGAAAATGTTACTGTGAGAAATTACCAGAGGCTTAGATGTTGACTGCCCAGAAGCCAGGGCAAAGGCCTTTATTTGGATGGGATGGGATTTATTATTATGTATCTCTAAAGTGAAACTATGTTCTTGTGGCCAAAGCAGTGCTGGCATGAGGAAAGTGACAGTGTTCTTCTTTTTAAAGACTTATATTTCTGTGTGTTGGATGTGTTTTGCCTGCATACATGTCTGTATACCACATGTGTGCTGCCCACAGAGACTAGAAGAGGGCATTGGATACCTGGAACTGGACCTATGGAGGGTTGTAAGCAGGTAGGTGGGTGCTGGGAATAAAACCCAGCTCTTCTAGAAGAGCAACCATTGAGCTCTCCCTCCAGCCCATGCCTGTTTTTGTCCTCCACCCTGAAAAAGCTATCTTTAGCAAGGTTTGCATACTGAATATGGGTGTAAGGAAGAAAGAATATGTTAGCATTCTACTTGTGAGAGTTTTTCAACATTGAAATATAGTCAGACAGCTGCCATCCTTGCTTTCCTGGCACATAGTCACTCTTCACAATGAAGGATTCTACTGGCTTCCTTCTGCCAGTGCAGAAAGTAACTTCTCTTTCAGTAGCCCATCACAGGGATTGTGGTACCTTGTCTGGCAAGTTAAAAATCTAACAGTTAAAAATCGTTTATGGAAGCTGGAGATGGCTTGGTCAAGAGCATTGACTGCTCTTCCAGAGAACCCAGGTTTGATTCCTACATGGTGACTCACATCTGTCTAGTTCCAGGAGATATGATACCCTTCTCTGGTCTCCATGGGCACCATACATACATGTGGTGCATATACATGCATGTACACAAAATAGCCATATACATAAAGAAGAAGAAAAAAGCTTAAAGTTTGAGTGGTACTCAGTAAATGGGGTGATTGCAGTGTGGGGGTTCTGAATGTCATGCCTAAAGATGAGGATGCACCATTCATGTATCTTAGATGCCCTGACTGAGCCAGAATTCATTCACAAGCTTAAAAATGTGCTGGTCCTGTGTGTGGATTAGGTACCTCTTTCCCTCTCACCACCCCACCCTCAGCTCATTCTCAGTCCTCTCCCTTTTCAGCTTCATAGTGTCTCCATGAACATTGGACTGTGGTGCTCAGTTGCTCTCATTTCCTTCTTGTCTTCTTTCCAGATAAACATGGAGGATCTTGAGGACGGCCTTGTGATAAACGGGGAGAGGTCGGATGGGGCCCTGCCAGACCCTGTGTCATCAGGGAACAAAGGAAGGGCTCAGTGTGGAAACCCAGAGACCAAGCAAGATGGGGACGTGGTCAATGCAGGGTTCCCGGAACAGGTATAGGTTATCACCTGGTGATGGGGAAACTGAGCATGTCAGAGGCAAGCCCCAAGATGCTAGTCACATATACTCTGTGTTTCCCGTGTCTTACATTCTTATGAGCTTGAGTTCATCAATTGTTTGGTTACCCTGAGGAGCCTGGATGGGGTTTCTGTAGAAATCTGAAGGCCAATGGTGGCCTCATGGGTATCATAAAGAGTGTTCGCTTGCCTCTTTGGGGAGTGTCTGTGCCCAGTCAGAACAAGCAGTCTGGTAAGGGCCGAGTTCTCTCAGAAGGTATTGCGGGAGAGCAGGGCTAGGGTTCACTGTGAGGTACCCTGGCACAGTGAGTCCTTACCTTTAGGGCAAGTGCAGCACAGCAGGGAGCGGTCAAAATGAAGAGAGAGTGCCAATGGTCAGGTGGCGGGGTGGTCCTGTGAACTGCCCCAAAGCACATCAGGGTAGGGGGTGAGAGAGGCCATGTCCACTGATATTCTGGGGAGGACCATGGTGTCTCATGTTGCTGAAATGCAAGTGACTTGGAAGGGCTTGAGGATATAGGAGAAGGAGTGGGGACTACTACATTGGAGACTGAACTTGTTGCTTACATTTTTATTTGTTTGTTTTATTTATATATTTATTTTGTTTTTGTTTTTGAGACAAGATTTCTCTATGTAGCCTCCGCTGTCCTGGAACTTGCTCTGTAGATCAGGCTGCCAGCCTCTATCCCCCAAGTGCTGGGATTAAAGGCATGTGCCACCACCACCCAGCTTAAGTTTTTATATTTTATTGTTTTTAATTCAGGGTCTCACTGTGTAACCCTCACTGTCCTGGAGATCTCAATACAGACCAGGCTGTCTTCAGACTCTAGAGATCTGCCTGCCTCCTAAGTGCTGGGATTTAAGGCATGTTCCACCAGTCCTGGCTGTTGTGTAGTTCCTAATGTTTGTGATTTTATTTCTTTCCATTGATTAAAACGTTTCCTTCTGTTAGTCCAATGCAAGTGGCAAACTCCGAAAGAAGAAAAAGAAGCAGAAAAATAAGAAAAGCTGCCCAGGAGAATCCTCGGTATGTTGTCAAACTGGCTGGTTCCTCCGCCTAAGCCTCACTGTTCCAGCTGGTACCTCAGGCTGGTACTGAGAAAGTGCTGTTTAGTGAGCACTCTGATTGCTTCCCACCAACCTGAAAGGTCAGGAGAACAAAGGGCAAAGCACAGATCTTACTTCTGGCTTGTACCCTTTCCTTCCTGGTTGTCAGACCCACTCTTGGGTTCTGTGTTTTGAGGTGAGTGTCCCTTCCTCAATTTACTTACGTCTTCTCCTGATGGCTTCTGTTGGTAGTGAGTGTAGAAGCTACTGTGGACTTGTCATCAGGTGGCACAGTTCTGCTGTTGCCTCATACCCCATGGCTTACTGCTAGTTCTGGAAAAAGCCATAGCTTTGCTCCTGTAGTGAGGAGTTGTGACTCAGCTTACCTGGGAGCCAAGCTCCTCTAGAAAATGCAGTGTGCTGTTTTGCCCTGTGATTTCCAGGGCCCTCTGAGCCTGTGCCCCAGCACTTCCAGCTTTCTCTATTGACAGTGTCTCCTTCCTGAATGTACGTGTAGTATATGATATCTTTTAGGAAGTAAGTCAGTAGAATCATTCTTTTTCAAAATAAGTTGCTCCGTCGCTGATGGTTAGAGTCTTGAAAGTAAAGTCAGAGCTAAGTATGATCCATGTCTAGGGACCTAGCAGTGAGAGTGAGCGCAGTGATTAACAGGTTGTTCTGGCTTTTAGGAGAATGGTCTAGAAGACATTGATCGCATCTTAGAGAGGATTGAAGACAGCAGTGAGTTCAGCCACCCAGGGCCCCCTCCACTGAGCTCCAGGAAGCACGTCCTATATGTGGAGCACAGGTACAGCCTCACCCTCCCCTTAGGAGAGAGAAACAGTATTGGGCATGGGTGGGGGAGCAGAAGAAAGTTTACTACCTTTTTTTTTTCTTTCTTTTTTTTCTTTTTTTTTAGTTAGGTCTGGTGGTAAACACCTGTAATTCCAGTCCTAGCTCTTAGGAAGTGGGAACAGGAGAATTAGGAGTTTAGTGCTAGCCTGGACTGCTTAAGATGAACTCGAAAAAATGAAAGAAAATGTACCATTGTCTTTTTTTTGGAAAATGGTCAGATCTAGGGGTGCAGTTCAGTGGTAGAGTGCACACCTAGCATGTGGAATATCCTGGATTCCACCCCCTGTACCACAAGCTTTACACTCAGATCCATCAAAGAACAAAATAAAACAATGCTAGGTATGGTGGTATATGCTTTTAATCCACCAAGGGCAGCCTGAACTACAAAAACAAATAAATCACATTTATTATTAAACATTTAAGAAAAAGTGAGAAAGAAGAAACCCTTATCCATATTTCAGAGGACTTTCAGCTTTATGTATCTTGGATGCTTGAACCATATAGAGCACTGTTTCACATTTGGACAAGTAGGCATCTGTCGATCTTACAGACACTCACTGAAACGCTTTTTCAGAGTGGCTTTCACAATGTGCTCAAAGCTGCCCAGGATTCCTGCTCCTCCTGCCTCAGCCTCCCAGGTACTGAGATTACAGGCATGCGCCACCATGCCTAGCTCCCTACTATGTTCTTTTGTGACTTAGAAAAATGCAGAGTTATTGTAGAAGAATATAATTCTTGTTTCTAAACTTTTTTTCTCAGACACTTGAATCCAGATACAGAACTGAAAAGGTATTTTGGTGCTCGGGCAGTCCTGGGAGAACAAAGGTAAGGCTCTAGTCAGTCTGTGTTCTTCACTTCAGGTCAGTCTTTCTCACATTTCAGAGGGAAGGAAGGGCTGAGGGAGACTGAGGTAGAAAGAATGCTGTGGGTATTTCATAGGGCGAAAATACCTACATCCAGAGTGAACAAGTAGAACTCTTAGCACTGGGTCTGAAATGACTAAGAAGAAAAGGTTGTGACATCATCCAGCCTCTGATGGAGCTAGGCTCTCTCCCTCACACCTTCTTCTCTAGGGTATACACCCTATCTTTACAAAGATGATAAAGATATTGTGGATACAAAGTCCCATTTTTGTTTTTCAATCAGCAGCTAATGTGATCCATAGTTGAAGTGAAATGAGACATCGTGTCCGTGCTGATTTAATAGTTCTCAGTGTCGGGGCAACATGCCACAGGGGATGGAGTGTGGGTATCCCACAACTCCCTGAAGGAAAAGGGTATAAGGGTCCACCTCCGGGAATCCTGTTAGGATGCTGTGTGTGATCACTCTGCCTCTCCATCAGAATGTCTAGAAAGCTTTATATCTGCTTGTTATGATAGGGTCTGTGTGGCCCAGGACTTGAATTCTCTGTTCTTCTGCCTCAACCTCTTAAGTGCTTTAAAGGCTAGCCAAGAAATGTCTTTTTGGGCTGGAGAGATGGCTCAGAGGTTAAGAGCACTGTTTTCTCTTCCAAAGGTCCTGAGTTCAATTCCCAGCAACCACATGGTGGCTCACAACCATCTGTAATGAGATCTGCTTTCCTCTTCTGGCATGCAGGTGTACATGCAGACAGAACACTGTATACATAATAAATAAATCTTTAAAAAAAAAAAAAGAAATGTCTTTTTAATTTTTTTTAAAGATTTAACTTATATTGATAAGGTAAAAATATAGTGCTTCATTAAAAAAATGCACTCATAAAGTGCTTGCATTTTGAAAATGCCTTGTATATTCAATACCTGCAGAGGCCAGAAGAAGGCAGCTGTTCTTCTGGAATTGGAGTTACATACACCGTGGCACATACATGTGGGTGGAGAGAACGAAACCAGGCCTTCTGCAAGAGCAGCAAGTGCTCATAACAGCTGAGCCTTTTCCTAGCCTCTAGCATTGTCTTTTTAAGTGTTTTCCCCCTGGTTGTAACACGAGTGCTTCTTGTTAAAAAAAAAAATGTAATCAATTTAGTCATTCAACCTTTGACTCTCCCTCTCTCCCAGAACCCCTAGGTTATTTTTGATAATTGATTGGCTCTTACAGGAGCACATGCCAATACTTGCTTTACATGGCCATGAGAGAATTCTATTGGCACTATAACAGCCTGCTTTGCATATCTGGCTTTCTAGGCTGTCGTTCTCTGTGCTGTGGTGTACCAGAGTTGGCTATTTACCCCAGATGCTGGGTTTGTGTGGCTCTTGGCTGTCATCCCTGTGCCTGCACAGCATTTTGTGAAAGTGAGAGCTGCCTACTGCTGAGCCCCCCCTCCGAGGAGCTTAGATTCACACTCCACCCAGCGTCAACCACTCCTCCTCATAGCAGACACAAGAAATTTGAGGGGTTTGGTGTCATCTCTATTTTATTTCTTAGATTATGACTAAGTCTACTGGTTTCTCTTTTTCTGTATGCTCCTACTTTCATTGTGTTTCCTATGTATTTTTGTTTGTTTAGACTTTTTTATTCTTTTGATTGTTTTTGAGATAAATCTCACTATGTAGTCATAGGTGACTTGGAACTTACTGTGTATACCAGGCTATCATGGAACTCAGAGCAATCCACTTGCCTCTGTGCCCCAAATACTGGGATCAAAGGTGTGTGCCACCATGCCTGGCTTGCTTATTTATTTCTTGTTTTATTTTGTTTTTTTCGAGACAGGGTTGCTCTGTGTAGTCCTGGCTGTCCTGGAACTCACTCTATAGATGAGGCTGTCCTCGAACTCAACATAGAGATCCACCTAGCTGGGAGTAAGGGTGTGCAGCACCACTGCCCAGCTGCTTGCTTTATATTCTTAGTGTTAAATTTTTATTTTAATGTCTTCCTTTGAGAGCAGTGATGAAATGTTCATATATTAAACTGTTCCTTTTTGGGCCTGGGTTTCTAGACTCATTTAATAGAGTGCTTACCTAACATGCTTGAAGGCCTGAGTTTTGTCTTTAACACCACAGAATCTAGTCACAGTAACACACAACTGTCCTCCTAGCACTTGGGAAGAAGAGGCAAGAGGACCAGGAGTTCAGAGCCTTCCTCAGTTGCATAGTGAATTTGAAGCCAGCCTGGATTACATGAAACCCTGTCAGTCAGTCAGTCAGTCAGTCAGTCAGTCAGTCAGTCAGTCAGTCAGTCAGCCAGCCAGCCAGCCAATCTGCTGGTTTCCTTTACCATGGGCCACGTTTCCTGTTTTCTTGTATTAGTTACTGCTCTTGTTGCAGTGACAAAATGCATGACAAAGAAACTTGAAGGTTTCATTCTGGCTCACAGTTTGAGGGAACACAGTCCGTCATGGTGGGACAGGGATGGTCACAGGAGTGTGAGGCAGCAGGTTACACTGTGTCCACAATCAGGAAGCAGAGAGAGGTAGACTCGGTGCTCAGAGGCTTTCTCCTTTTTCATTCTTGACTGAGTCCAACGCCCCAGCCTGTAGCATGGTGCCGCTCACATTCAGGTGAGTCTTCATGTACGGAGGTGTGTCCTGGGAACTCCAGATAGTGTCAGACTGACAGTGAGGGTACCCTAGGTCCTGTTTCAGTAAGTGGGAGTTACTGATATGAATTAATAATTACATTGATTTCATTCTATGTGGTGCTAGGGTTAGACTCATAACCTTACAAATGCTGAGGACATTGATCATCCCGCAGTCCTGGTCTTGAACTCATGAACTCAGCACTCCATCCTGGTCTTTTTTCTTTTTTTAAGATTTATTTATTTATACATATGAGCGCTCTGTTTGCATGTGTGCCTGCATGACAAAAGAGAGCATCAGATCCCATTATAGGTGATTTTCAGCCACCATGTGGTTCCTGGGAATTGAACTCAGGACCTCTGGAAGAGCAGATAGTGCTCTTAGCTGCTGAGCCATCTCTCCAGCCTCCTCCATCCTGCTCTTGAACACAGCTGGGACTATAGGCTGGCACCACCATGACCCCAGTCCACTTATTACTTTCATGGTGTTATACTTTGAATACAAATATAATTCTAATGTAAATATACTTTGTATATGAATATAATTCAAATATAAACATAAATCTTTAAAACTTTAAGTTGAGGGACTGGAGAGATGGCTCAGAGATTAAGAGCACTGTCTGCTCTTCCAGACGACCTGAGTTTAATTCCTAGTATCACATGGTGGCTCCCAACCATCCATACTGGGATCTGATGCCCTCCTCTGGCATCCATGTGTACATCAGATAAAACACTTGGGAATAATTAAAAACAAAACAAAACTTTAAGTTGGACCAGAGAGGTGTCTCAGTGAGTCAAGTTGCCTGTTCCCAACTTCAGTTGTCGAAATTGACATAATGGAAGGAGAAACCAACCCTCCCAAGTTGTACTCTAACCTTCACACTGGTCCCATGGTACATATAGGCACATGTGTGCATTACTGTGAACACACATGCATACATCAATTTTAAAATGTAAAAAAATGGACTACAGAGCTGACTCAGCAGTTGAGAGCTCTTTTTGCTCTTGCAGAAGACCTGGCTCTCTTCCCAGCCACACGGTGGCTCACAGCCATCCGTGACTGCAGTTCCGGGGATCCAACACCCTGTCCTGACCTTCACAGGTGCCAGGTGTGCTTATGGTACACAGGTATACAGAATATTCATGTACATAAAACATCTGAAAAACATTTTACAAACAAAAGATTGCTTAGAAAATGCAATCCTTGGCTAGACATGGTCAGTTTTGCCTGTAATGCCTATGCTTAGGAAGCTGAAGCTGGGAATCTCAAGTTCATGGCAGCCTGGACTACATAAAGAGTGGTTAAGGACACTGGCTGCTCTTCCAGAGGTCCTGAGTTCAGTTCCCAGCAACCACATAGTGGCTCACAACCATCTGTAATGGGATTCTCTCCTCTGGAATGCAGGTGTGCATGCAGATAAAGCACTCACATACATAAAATGAATGAATGAATGAATGAATGAATGAATGAATGAATGAATGAATGAATGAATGAATGAATAAATAAAAGATTTCTGCTAGAAGCTCTGGTGTTTTCCCTTTTCGTGCTCTACCCTTCTGCTCTGGGCAAACGCTAGGGCTTTCTCTTCTCCCCATTTAGCCAGTGCTCTTTGGGAGATTCAACTTCATGTGTGACTGTCAGCTCAAAGCTCCTCCCCAAACCCCTCTGAACCTGCCCCCTACTCTGTGGGTGTGAGAACCTCCAGGTCTTTCTCTGGACCCTCCCTCTGCACCTCAGGTCCCCTCCAGGGAAGAGGCTCAGTGCAAGACCTGTGGTCCTGCAGACTTGGGCAGCTCACTTGTCTACCTCTGTGGGGCAGCTGCGTGTCTTACTCCTCCAGATTCAACTATGCTTCTCTCATACACTTGGCTTTTTTTCCCTGTAGTTATTTCTTTTTTAAATTAAAAAACAAACAAACAGACAATAAGCTTTTCTATCTTGTTCCTGAAAGCACAACTTGTTATTCATTCTGTTTGTTTGTTTTTGTTTTATTTTTTGTTTGTTTTGAAACAGGGCTTTTCTATGTAGCCTTGGCTGTCCTGGACTCACTCTGTAGACCAGGCTGGCCTTGAACTCACAGAGAACCACTTGCCTCTGCCTCCCAAGTGCTGAGATCACAGGCATGGGCCACCATGCCCGGCTGCCTGGCTTATTCCTCTTATTTTGTTTTAGGCTTTCATTTGTTTGTTTCCTTATTAATGTTCCTGCCTTTTTGTTCAAGAGAGGGTCTCATTGTGATCTTTGGCTCTCTGGAGCTC
>CM053744.1:57922824-57981628 GCA_028658305.1 Pachyuromys duprasi
AGAGATCTGCCTGCATCTGTCTCCTGAGTACTGGGACCACACCTGGCCCTTCTGTCTTTCTATTGAACTGTTTGAGCTTTCCCTTTTATTTTGTGGTTGCTGAGGATGAACCTAGAGCCTGCTGGGCATGTGTACAGAGTGTCACCTACAACCTGTATTTTTTTTTTTTCTACTTCTCTGCTTATGTGGTAGCAGCTTTTTCTGTGGCTGATGCTCTGTTCTGTTCACCCTAGCCTTGGCCACTAGGCATGCTACTCATGCTCTTTCCTGTATCTTCTCTGCCTGCAGTTTGACACTCACAGTTCTCGTGGGCATTAGGCAGACCAGCCTGGTCCCTGTCCATCATGGAATATAAAGCTGTGCTGTGTTCTGTGCTTTCCAGGCCTCGACAGAGACAGCGTGTGTATCCCAAGTGTGCATGGCTGACAACCCCTAAGAGCACTTGGCCCCGATACAGCAAACCAGGTGAGGCTGCTGGGTTGGGCTTGGTGTAAATTCACTATGATACTCTCAGTTCCCCGGGGAAGGCAGAGTTACGATATTTCATAGTAAACTACAAACTGTGTTTCATTTAAGAAAGAAGGCAGCAATAGAAAGACAACAGTGCATGAAGTAAATTCCTCTGTAGGTGCTAGCCTGGGTGGCATGGAAAGTGTCCAGAGATCCTTTTCCATGATCTTGATTGACAACATGAGAGCCCTCAGAGGGCTAGGGCAGGGACACCTGTGTTGGTGTGTGGCTGTACTGGCCAGAGCGGTGTAGCGGCCCTGTCCCTTCCCAACAGTCCTGTCTCTCCTATGCCTGAGGAGGCCTGTGGAGGACCTCTGGGCCTGTGTACTGCTGCCTGACTGGCTCGTCCCTGCCAACAAGAGCACCTGCGCACTGACCATGTGATCTGACAGACTCCAGCCTTAGGGGAACTTAGGAGCCTGAGAACTACTGGCTTGCTTCAGAGGAATTTGTCAGGGGAAGGTCCTTGCACACCCAGCGTTGTCTACCAGGAACAGAGACAATGTCTAGTTGTGATCACTGTCACCTGTAGGACCTGGTGGGGTGCTCCCTACTGCCACTTTGGAAATTCATCTCCAAATCTGGGCATAGTGTTTCCAGGCAGGTCACCTGTTCTATAGTCTCTTAGCACTGCTCCTAGCCAGCCATGAGGACCTGGCACATGGCCCTTCTGTGTACACTCTGGGTGGATCTGACGAGCAAATAGACAAGACTCTTGGTCCTGGTGAAGCTCACACAGTTTGAGCAGGCCTCAGCACTCTGCCAGAGCTCTTGGCAGATGCCAGCTTATAGCCTGTCAGTAGCATAACCCAGAACTAGCCAGCCAGCACCACATACTCAAGTTGAATTGTCCAGGAACAACAGGAGGGTTGTCGCTGCCTAGAGCTGTGGAGTGTCCTGCAGGGTCCACAGCCTGGGCCCCACCCTACCCCACCCCCCTTCCTGAGCAATATTCCTTACAGGTCTGTCAATGCGGCTGCTGGAATCCAAGAAAGGCCTTTCTTTCTTTGCATTCGAGCATAGTGAGGAGTACCAACAGGCGCAGCACAAGTTCCTGGTGGCCGTGGAGTCTATGGAGCCCAACAACATTGTGGTGCGTGAGGCTGCAGCGCCTGATGGACGGGGGTGGAGCAATGTGCCACCTGGCTCTAGGCTGGGTCCTTCTGTGGTTTGGGGAAGCCTGTCTGAGGGCAACTGCTTCCCCAACTATGGAAGATGCCTGTGCTCAGAGGAAGTGTGCTTGGGACTAACAGTGTAGCCTGTCCTCAAAGGAGAGCCACACTGTGCACTCTTGTCCCTTCTGGGAACTGTGTGCAGGGCATTGTGGGATCTTACCCAGCTGCCTTTGCCTTTAGCTTAGCTACAGTACGTGGGGTGCCAGTCCCTTCCGTGATGCAGCAGCCTGTGTTGTATGTGCTCCAGGGTCCTGAGTCCATGCCAGCCCCATGGGCCTCAGTTGAGTTTGCAATCACTGAGGACAGTGTACCTGACCCATGAATGCTGTCCCATTCTTTTGGAGAGAAGAAAATTGATGGTTTGCTTTGCTTTTGGTTTGGGCATAGAGAACCAATTAGGCCAGTTTCTGAGTTCCTAGAACTAGAACCTTGAACCAGATCAGCACTTCACCTGAGCCACAACATCACATACCTTGAGTTAAAAGTAGAGAGATGGCTCCATGATTAAAAGCACTGGCTGCTCTTCCAGAGGACCAAGGTTCAATTCCCAGCACCCACATGGCAGCTTGCGACTGTCTAACTCCAGTCCCAGGGAATCTGACACCCTCACACAGTCATGAGTACAGGCAAAAATACCAGTGCACATAACATTACACACTTTTTTTTATTTTTAAAGTAAACTATGAACCAGGCATGATGGTGCACACCCATAATCCCGGCCCTTGGGAAGCAGAGCCAGGTGGATCTCCGAGTTAGAGGCCAGCCTGGTATACATAGTGAATTCTAGGCCAGCCAGGGCTATATAGTGAGACCCACGTCTCAAAAAAAACAAAAAGTAAAAACAGCAATTAAAAAACAAACTAGCCAGGTGAAACAACAGCCAAAACCCAAAAGTCAACCTAACAAACTGTAACTGGTTTTACTGGTTACCGTTATTCCCAGCATGGGACCTGGCCTGGTGCCCTCAGGACATGTTTCAGGAGAGTGCTTCCTACACCTTTCTCTGGGCCATCTTTCCAACAGGTTCTGCTGCAGACAAACCCCTACCATGTGGACTCACTGCTGCAGCTCAGTGATGCCTGCCGCTTTCAGGAGGATCAAGAAATGGCTCGTGATCTCATAGGTGAGCCCCTCACCTGGACCTGCCACCCGAGTTACTCCAGCTCTTGGGCAAATGCTACTCCATGAGAAGAGAAATACAATTCCTATGCCACAGGAGTCACTTTATGTACATTTGTTGTTTGTAGTGGATGCCAGTTGCACAGCCATCACCACAGTCCTGGGTGCTGCTACTGTGCTTTGCCACCGTCCTTGAAGTGTGGCTCATGCAAGCGTGCGGCCTTTATGTGGCTTCCTTCACTCACACCTTTACTACTCCTGTTGGAGCATGTATCATGCTTGTTCCCTGTTCGCTGCTGTATAATACTCGGTCTGTGTGTAGACAATGAATTTTTGGTGTCTGTTATCAGTTGATGGACATTTAGGTTTTCTGGCTTTTGGAAATGGCACTGCTGGGAATATGCGTGTGTGGGTTTTGTGAGGATGCATGTTGAACATGTGTAGGTACATGGCATTAGCACGTCACAGCATCAGTTGTATCTCCTTGCCTATGAGGTATTTCCCTCTGGAGCTTACAGATACATGTTGCAGTAAACTTAGAGCCACTAAGGAATGCCAGGGAAGTCCTGTGTGTGCCCTCTCTCTTCCAGGATCCTAGTTACATGCCCTCTCCTTCCAGAACTTTCCTTGTTCTGAGTTGCCAGAGGAGTCACAGCCCCTGTGTGTGTGACGCCCTCCTTTGCTGTTTGTGGCCCACAGAGAGAGCGCTGTACAGCATGGAGTGTGCCTTCCACCCCCTGTTCAGCCTCACCAGTGGGACTTGCAGGCTGGATTACCGAAGACCTGAGAACAGGTGAGTCTGTTCCACCCGAGAGCAAGTAAAGGGCTGCCCCAAGGCATGGGAGCACTGTCTGAGTTTAGCAGGAACAGGTGATGCAAGGCCACCCATCCCTGAGGACGAGTTGGCCTGAAGGTCCAGGGTGCCTTTTACGCTTCGGTGTGTTCATAGCTGAACTGCAGAGGGCTGGTTCAAGGAATCAGGCATCTGATTGGCCCAAAATTAAACCTGTTCAAATTATCAGTGAGCCTGACAAGCCACAGAACAGTGAGATCTGGAATCATGCTGCCCACGTGTTTGGAGGAAAAGGCCTGTTCCTGCGAGTTTAAGCTCTAGTGTGCTTTGTAGCTGTGGCTCCTTAGCCTTAAATCTGAGATGAGCGTGGCTTTAGCTGACCTCAGTGGTCATGTACGGCGTCCTCTGCTTTCTGGGTTTCCTACGCCCTGGGCACCCTCTGGTTTTAGCCCTGTGTGACTCCTTCCTCCCTCACATCTGGCACTCTGCTTCTCTGCTGTCCCTGCTCTGCTGCAGCAGGCAGTGCCCCACCTTAACCACAGCCAGTGTCCACTCTCCTGCCCTGAGTGCTGGGTCTGGATCTCCTTCTCTGGGTTCCTGTGTATTGCCTTTTTTCTCTTCTAGTTAAACTCATACTTCTTTGAAACAGATTCTGAAATTAAGTCACCAGGATAACTAACGCCACCCAGCTTATGCATCCATGTGTGGTACTGCTAAAATTTGGGCATAAGATTATAATTACATAGGTATTAACTAACTTCCTTTAAATGGTAATCAATAAACAACTAGCAAGAAGACAGGTTTTGCCAGATCTGGTGGCCATGCCTATAGTCACATCACTGAGAGGCAGGCATCTCTTGAGGTCATTACACATTAAGTTTGAGGTCAATCAGGGCTACATGAGGTCTCCACCTAGGAAACCAGAAGAGAAAAAAAGAAGAAAAGATGAGGTTCACGTATGCTTGACTGTAGCCTAGCGTAGGGGCACCTGTGTAAAAATTTGGCATTCTGAAGCAGAAGATCCCTTGGGCCAAGGCGTCTAAGGTCAGACTCTGTCTAAGCCATAAAAGCTTGCATTTCATGTGTAAGTACATTTATAACTGAATCACGAGGAGCAAGAACCTCCTCCAGATACATGGAATGCTCACAAGATGTATATCTGGTCACTGAGGAGATGGCGTTTCAAACCAGAGGGTGGACACGTTGCTGGGCCTCTCAGTTGTGCTCTGTTGCTTTTCTAATTCATCGGGAACTGTTTTTGATCTAGGAGCTTCTACCTGGCCCTCTACAAGCAGATGAGTTTCTTGGAGAAACGAGGTTGCCCACGCACTGCGCTAGAGTACTGCAAACTCATCCTGAGGTGAGTATTCACTGTGGCTACATGGCCACTTAGCGTCACAGAGGCCCCAAGTCTGTGGGGGTCAGCCATGACAACACTTCTCTGTCTCCCTTGTTCTCCACTCCCTGTGCTGCCTCCGGAAGTCTTGAGCCTGATGAGGACCCCCTGTGCATGCTGCTGCTTATTGACCACCTAGCCTTGCGGGCCCGGAACTATGAGTACCTGATCCGCCTCTTCCAGGAGTGGGAGGTATGTGGAAGCCATGGACTTGAAGGCACAGCTTTCTCCCTTACCTTTCTGATCCACACTGTATGTGCACGTTTGGATAAGGTGGGGAGAGCAAGAGTTGGAGGTTGGGTGAATTCCCAAGGGCTTCCTGCTTTTTGGCCTTCTTGTTAAGTCCACTGCTCACAGGCCTGCCCCGAGTGTGTGTTCACAAACACTGGTGCCAGCAGTGATGATGAGTTGGGAAGGGCAGGACTCAGTGTGGTGCACACAGGAATTGCAAAGCAGAGTGCCATGTGGGATTGACCCGGGAACCACAGCACACAGACCCACATTCTGCAGAAGTCCTGGACAGACAGGCATATAATCGTTACCACTTGTGCCTTGCCAGATGTGCATGTAAGTAAACATCAAGGCTGGCCAGGCACCACACTGCTGCCTTCTGGCCAGCTGCTGTGAATGCTAAGCACACCTCGGGTGCCGGACAACACCAGAGAGAACATAGACTGTCTAGCCGTGGCTGTGCACACATGTGGGAGTGACAATTTCAGTGTATTGGATTAGGGAGCGTGCTTTCAGTGCAGCTCTGCCGTTCTTCTTAATGCAACTGCTGGACAATTTAAAAGCTCACAGGACTCCCATCTAGCCCGTGGCTGCTTCTCAAGAAGGGAGGCGCTGGGTTTAGTTGCTTCCAGCAGGGCCTAGAAAAGGAAAAAGGGGACAAGCCTTTGTTTTCTGTTTCTGCTCTTAAGTTCCTTTCATATATGTATTTTTACATTAACAACAACAAAAAGATAAATCTTTCTGGGTTACGCAGTGCTTATAGTTGGCCAGAACATTTCGCTTCTTGGGATCTGGCTTTTAGAATCCCGGAGCTCATGAAAGCTTGGCTGCAGGAAATGCAAGTAGGGCTGCAAGGGAGCAGTCATTATGGCTGATGTGGTTGTGGAATTTTGTGATGATGAAAATGCCTGTCAGGAAGGTGCCCACTGTGTAAGAATGAGGACATGAGTTTGGATTTCCAGAACCCACATAAAAAGCAGAGCATAGGGCTGTGTGATGTAACTGGTTATGCAGGGCAGGTGTCCCACTGGCTGGCTAGCACAGATGGATGATGAGCTCTGGGAAGGCGAGAGGCCGGGTCTCAGACCAGAGAGCTGGTTAACAGGCACAGCTCCTGGCAGCGTGCCCAACGACCTGAGTTTGATCCTTGGAAGGAGAGAGCTGATTTCTGCAAGTCAAGTCGTCCTTCACACGTGCCGTGGTATGCATGTGTACACACACACACAAACAAATAAATAAATAAATTTTAAAAAATCTAAATGCTGAAAAAATTTGGAGAACTGTTGTGGAGAGACACCAATATCAACCTTCAGCCCCCTGCAATCATGTACAGGGTTTGTGCTCCATACATGCATAATAAAGAGACACAACAAATCATTTGTCTTCTCACAAACACAGGGAGAAGGAAAGGGAAATCCTGGGAAAGCCTTAGAGGGTAGGTGCAGTCAGATTTGGCTTTTGTCAGATTGACTTCGTGAGCCTTCTTCATGGACAAGAAGCTGGCTTCCCTGCTTCCAAAGCCAAAGGCCTGGCCAGGGTCAGCTGTCCTGAGAGGCCGCTTCCTGCCTCTCTCTGTCCTTTCGTCTGTTGTGCATGTGGAAAATGGGTTTTCTTTTCAATTAAAGTGAGAGGCCCAGGAGGAAGCAGCTATGGGGCCTGCCCGCTGCACATCTGTAAACCACATTTTGTCTTCAGGAACTTGAGGCCCCAGACTTTGTTTCTCCATCCCTTATAGGCTCATCGGAACCTGTCCCAGCTCCCAAATTTTGCCTTCTCAGTTCCATTGGCATATTTCCTTCTGAGTCAGCAAACAGACCTACCTGAGCACGAGCTCACCTCTGCCAGGCAGCAGGCTTCCCTTCTGATACAGCAGGCGCTCACTATGTTCCCTGGAGGTGAGTGCCACCTCTTGTTGTCTTCCCGGGGACCGACTTCAGATCAGCCCTCCATTGAGGATTGCATTCCCTCAGTGGCCAGAGACCTGCTGTGGTTCTAGTTAGACAGCTAGTCCACCCATCTCAGTTCTAGTTAGACAGCTAGTCTACCCACTCCAGGGAACCTGCTACAAGCTTGTTGAAGGGTGAACGGTAAGAGAGACAGCTGTCTTTGCTAGGATTCAGTTTCAGGGTGGGAGAGCAGGGCATTTTCCGGAACAGTACCACATGCAGGGAAGGCCCAGGTAGGCCCTATGTTAACAAGCCACTGACCTGAGTTATTAGCTCTCGCAGGGCAGCCAGCCCCACTTTCTCTAGTCTACCTTCAAGTCTGACCTCCATGTGATTAAGAGGTGACAGGCAACTGTTCCTTGGATACAGATGGGACAAGAGTCAGCTGGACATGTGTCCTTTCCCCAAAGTGCAGAGAGACTCAACCTAGGAAGATTTGTAATGGTAGTTACAATGACCCCTGGCTCTCCAGCCTCCTTTACCTTAGGAACACTTAAGTGGTGTATATGACAAGGATGTATATACCACTTCCAATGTCTCTTCTTCTGCCGTGGCACTGGGAGCCAGTACAAGGACTGCAGAATACATGGAGCCTTTACCTTTTTTGCAGTTCTTATGCCATTGCTGGAGTGTTGCAGTGTGCGACCTGATACAACAGTCTCAAACCACCGCTTCTTTGGGCCAGATGCTGAGATAAGGTAAAGATTGCTGCAGATGTGAGACTTTAGGCACGGTTCCCCTCACCCTTAAGGAACAAGAGGAGCCTGTCCTGGCAGGCTACTATCCACCTAGAGTAGTGAAGGAAGGCCCTGGAGCCCACTTCCATATGCAACACAGCTCGTCTCTGTGGGGCAGTGAGTAGCCTGTAGTCTGAAACCTGAGATTCACAAGATTCTTACAACATTTGGGGGCAAGGCATGAAGCCAGGAGGCACAGGGTGCGTGAGGAAGGTGGAGGTTCATGACCTTTACTATCATTTACTTTTCCCAGAGTTCTATATTGTCATATTTCTCATGAACAAGAAAAAACACACAGAAAGAAAGACTATCATGGCTCCCCGGCCTTCTGCATGCCTGCAACAGCAGCTGGAAGCCATCCTTCGGTGCTGTTCCACACAGAAAAACATACGCATTCATATGGTTGCTTTGTTTGTTTTTGTTTTTCACATTTCTGACGAGTGATTTGTGTTACTAAACTCAAGCCATAACAAATGTGCCCAGCCAGGCAGTGGTAGCACACACCTTTAACCCTAGCACTCAGGAGGCAGAGGCAGGTGGATCTTTGTGTTCCAGGACAACCTGGTCTACAGAGTGAGTTTCAGGTCAGCTAGGGCTACACAGAAAAACCCTGTCTCAAAAAAAGAAGAAGAAGGAGGAGGAGGAAGAGGAGGAGGAGGAAGAAGAGGAAGAAGAAAAATGTGCCCAACTACTCAGAGGTGGACCGTCCCTGGTCAGCAGCTGAGGGACACATAGCCTCCTTTGCTTCAGGGCTTTAGGCTTTTCCTGGAAGTCCTTTGCCCACCACGGCACTGACAAAGGTCCACTTCAATCCTTGCTCTTCCACAGCCAGCCCCCTGCCCTGAGCCAGCTGGTGAGTCTGTACCTGGGGAGGTCACACTTTCTTTGGAAAGAACCTGCCACTATGAGCTGGCTGGAGGAGAACGTCCGTGAGGTTCTGCGAGCAGTGGACGCTGGGGACCCTGCCGTGGAGGCCTGCGAGAACAGGTGAGCTGAGCTGGACAGGTATGTCAGCACCGAGCTCCAAGAGGGCACCCTTCTGCCAGGAAGTCCTGAGCATGGCTGCTGTGCCTACACAGGGCTGTGGAGGGTTGTGTGGCTGTTACATATCCTTGAGGTTTTGTTCAGTTTGTTTCTGCTTTTGCGTTCTGTTTTCGTATTTCCGTGGTGATAGCTCTTTTTACCCTTCTTGACAAAAAAATGGAGCCAAAAGGAACCAGAGGAAGCTTCTGGCCCCTTTCCTGCATGTGGGGTCTTCTGTTACTGGGGCTGCATTTGAGAAGCAGTTGCTTTGCCCATTTGTGCAGTTTTGTTTGTGGTCCTCATCAGCATCCTACTCTGGGGTCAGCGACAGCCAGGCTGGCTGGTTCTGAGGGTTCTGCTCTGTCCTGGCTATGTCCTCTCCCTGAGCCATGGAAAGAAGGTCCATGAGGCCAAACTCTAGACTCTCTGGGGAGGCGGGAAGGGAAGGTACTCTTGCTCTCAGTCCTCTTAGTTTATGAATACTGTCTGGGCCAGGTACTTCTCCCTGCACTGTTTCTCAGCCCCATGTCCAGCAGGAGGCGAGCCCCATTGTACAGCAGTGAGGAGTAACACACCCAGGGATCCCATTGTGGACACACACTCAGTGTCTCACCAACCTACCACAGCTCTCCCCACTTTGATTTCATGGATGAAGGGACAGATATCAGGCTGAGCTAGTTTGCTTTCAGAGTCTACTCTTGCCACAGGGCTATGGGCTGGTAGCACAGCTTCCACCCCAGAGTGACATGGGAGGCCTTACCAGAAGCCAGTCCCTTCTGGATTTTCCCCAGGGTGGATGTGGGTGCATTGTGGGTTCAATCGATCAGTTTCTCTGCTGTTGTCTCCTCTGACCGCAGGCGGAAAGTGTTGTACCAGCGTGCACCCAGAAACATCCACCGTCATGTGATTCTCTCCGAGATCAAGGAGGCTGTTGCTGCCCTTCCCTCGGTAAGACAGGAATGCTGAAAATGGATGCTTTGTTGTGTGCCAGTCACAGAATCGCCACCCACAAATTGGCCTGCATGCCAGGTGGAGCTGGAATGGGTACAGTGGGCTCTTCTCCTTGGCCAATTTCTCTGGGCCTTTCTCACTGTGTTATTGCCTCAGTGAGCTATTCCAGCATGGTGTCACACCTTCTGAGGGAGACCTGGCCCTTCCTCACAGACCTTGCAGCAATATTCACATAGCTAAAGAGCTCTGGCTCTACTTTCACATATCCCTGTGTTTTCTGTTGGCAATCTGGGTGTGAACCCAGGCTGGACCAGTTGGAAAACCAGCAGCTCAGCGAGACCCAGTCCATGGTCTACAGTCAAGGAGGGTCATTTGTGACATGAATATAGACAGCGGCACCTGTGTAAAATGCCCTTCGCCTTACATCCCACTGACAGAGGCAAGATGTCATACATGTTCCCCTGATTATTCTCTGGGAGAGACTGTTCCTAGTTCAGCTGGAACAGAAACAGCCACTTCTGCCAGGTGTTGTGGCTGCCTCCTGGCTGAGAACAACTAAAGCTTGGGAAGGCAGAGGCTGCCGGCCATGCTCCATAATCTCTGTTTTGTGTCCCCTCCTAAAGGATGTGACTACACAGTCTGTGATGGGGTTTGACCCTCTGCCTCCCCTGGACACCATCTACTCATACGTCAGACCAGAAAGGTACCTTTCTCGCTTTGTCCTCGCACCCACACAAACCCACTTTGGTACTCTTTGGGGCTTACTGGGGCTGCCCTTATAGACTGGAAGGAAACAGGAAAACAGGCTAAAGGTTCAGTCCACGCAGGAGTAGGGAGACACAGTGAAACATGGAGCTGCCTCTGAGTCCACCAGAGGTCTGCACACATCCCTGTAGGTTTGGTGGCAGTTTGAGAAGTGCAGTGGGAAGCAAAAGAAGGAGCCGCCTCTGACCTGGTGCACACAAATACTGACCTAGGACCTGGAAATAAGCATTGGGTCAAATCTGCATAAGAACCTGTGGGGGAGAGCGGCTAAGAAGGACATGCCACAGCTGCTTTGTAGAAAGATGTGCCCATCCAGACAGAGGGTGGCAGCTGGCACTCTGCCGTGTGCAAAGACCTCTTCCTAGAGCAAAGCATCAGATTGAGTGAGTGCCAAAGGAAGGCTCATGTGGCTGAGCCAGGAGAGCGGGGTAAGGGGTCACGCATTAATAGGAAGCATGCCTGATTCACAGGCTACCATGTGCATGTGGGCGGGTTTTACAGTCATGAAGAACTCATTTCTCGTGCCTCCTAGCCCTCACGGCTGCCTCCAAGGTCCATCTCAAGCCAGGAGCACAGGCCTTGAGAGAGCATACTGAGTAGAATGATTCCCGTTAAAGTTTTAGATGTGGACTCAGAGCCATCCTAACATCTGTCACGGTTAGCCGCCCTGGCCTTTGCTCTGCCTATGTAGTCCCCAGATGCAAGTGTGACGACAGAGCTGAGCACATCCCCTGCAGAGACCTCCCTGGGATGCCCTGACCTTTCCTGCTTGCCCAGCCTTCAGGTGTCTTCTTTCCATGTGACCCAGCAGGCAAGGTCCCTAAAGAGCTGGCCTTCTGGGACACCTCGCCCCTCCTTCCCTCATTGCCCTCGGGTGGCCACAGCTCCACCCTGGGCTGGTTAGTAGTCATCACTGTGTACTGAGATCCTGACCTGCACTTCAGGGCCTGGAGCTGGAGCTCCACTCAGAGGCTGCCTGTCCCCAGCAGCAGGAAGCTTGGGTAGCGACAGCTGGCAGTGTCTACTGACCTTCCTTTTCAGGTTGAGTCCAGTCAGCCATGGAAACACAATCGCTCTCTTCTTCCGGTCGTTATTGCCAAACTACACCACAGAGGTATGTTGATTGAACACATTGGTCTTTCCCTCCCAAGTTGATATGGGCAAGTCCTGCTCAGGGTGGATGCAGGAGCACCTGAACCTGAGCCTGCCTGTGGTGCCATGCTTAGGAAGTGGGCATGTGGCCTGCTGAAGCTGCAGTAGCCATTCCAAGGTGAGTGGTGTGAGGCTGAGACAGCTCAGGGTCACGGTAGGTTGGCTCTGGTTAAATGTGTGCATCTGACCTCTTAGAGCTTCATCTTCTGGGCAGGGGCCTTGGGAGGGGACAGGCCCAATCCTGGGTCTTGAGCTGCCTCAGACTGCGGAACCCCGGATCTCAAATCTGTACAGACAGCCTCCACTTAGATATGTCTCATTGTTCAGGGGGAGAGGCTGGAGGAAGGAGTGGCCAGGGGTCCGAACCGCAATCAAGGCTTGAACAGGCTGATGTTGGCCGTACGTGACATGATGGCCAACTTCCACTTCAACGACCTGGAGGTGCCTCGGGAGGACAATCCTGAGGGCGAGGGGGACTGGGACTGACCTGTCCAGATGCTGTGCCCGAGCTGTGCAATTATGTTCCTGATTTCTTTTCTGGTTGGAATTGACAGTTCCCTGAGTAGAAATGCTGACCATGTCATTTCCCTGTGTCTTTTGTTTTCCCTCGAATGGGCTATGCTCTGCTGTGAGTGCTCTCAAAAACAGTCCCAGGAGCAGTGAGCCCCACACTATGTACACCCTGTTGTGTAGAATTTGTAACATGGTGCATAGAAAGGGCTTGTCCCAGAGTCCCAAGTGCGAGGTCCCTAAGTGCTCTTTCCTAGAGGGCACTGAACCACCCAGCATGTTTGCAGTGGTGGGGATCAAACCTGGGCCTGGTACTCGGTCAACCACTGACTGACAGCCCCAGCCTAGGAATTTTCAGAAAACTTGGAGGGCTAGAAATGGGTCTCAGTTGATAGACTGCTTGCTTAGCATATACAAAGCTCAGGGTTCAATCCCCAGCACAACACAAACCAGGGGTGGTAGTGGCCATCTGTAATCTCAGTACCCATGAAGCAGAGAGGGGGCAAGAGGATTACGTCATCCCTCTGTAGTGAGTTCAAACACAGCCTTACCTATAGGAGACACCATCTCAAAGAAGGGATAGGGCCAAGAGGGACCTAGAATTGAAAGAGAAGCCAAAGAAACAAGTTTGAGGCAGAAAATTGTCCTAGGCATATAGGGAGAAGTGGGGAGGCCTGACCAAGAGCCCCAGTCCAGTGCAGGGACAAAGGCCCATGTCTCATAAGCTGTGTGAGTGTGGGAAGGTCCAGGCTACTGAGATGTTGTAGGCTGTGTCAGGTATCTCCTGAGCAGCCCTGACCAGCTGTGCCTGGACAGAACCTGGAGAGCAGGATCTTGGCTGAAAGACTGCCAGAGAGGTCCCGCCTGGGTCTTGGTCCATTGATTGCTTCCTGAGAGTTCAGATACTTTCAGACATCACTGGATGCATCTGGTGTGGACTAGGTACACATAAAGCATGCTTCAGGAATGTCTTGAGGACCGTCAAAATGGCCCAGTGAGTAAAGGTACTTGCTGCCAAGCCTGATGACCTGAGTTCAATGCCAGGGCACATATGGTGGATGGAGAGAGCTAATGCCTATAGGTTGACCTCTGACTTCCACACACACATTGTGGCATGTGTACACCAAATAAATGGAAAGGGGGCAGCTTGGGGTTAAAAGCCCTTGCTGTGCTGGCTGCGCCCGCAGAGGACCAGGGTTTGATTTTAAGCAGCCATGGTGGATGGCTCACAACCACCCATAATTCCAGATCCAGCCTACAGACATACACAGAAAAAAGAAATATCTTTTAAAAGCAGGTTTCCATAGGGGCCCTGGGGGAAGGGGCCCAGAGCATTGTCCCCTGCACAGGACATCGAGGGCTGACTTGAACCCACCCAGAGTCAGCCTAAATGTCTAAGCTGGCCATTTGCAGGGGGGACTCTGTTCAACATAACTGCCTGGGGAGAGTCACATGTCGCGTGAATTGGTGCTGCGTCTCTGTATTTTCTCCAGCATGAATTGGCAAGGCCATGGAGTCTGGATACAGGTTCTACTACTTGTGCTCGTGGGTCAGCAGGGGCCTGGGGAGGGCAGGCCTGAGGGCACAGCCCCTATCAGTTGCCTCACCCACTCCTGGGTTTGTGGGAGAACTGCACCCAGTCCCGGGGAGGGCTACTGTTGAGATGGTTCTAATTCAGTGTCTAAATTCCAGTTTCCAAGTTGGAATGGCCTGTGGTGAGTTTCTGCTCAGGGGAGGAGGGATTGGCTAGGAATGGGTTTGTGTTCTGGAAATGACAAGCACGCACAGAAAACCTGGCATCCTGCCTCTTCCTTTCAGCAGCTGTAAGTCCATCCAGATGAGGATGTGATATCTGGAGCTGCAGCAGCTATTCTACGGCCACGAGGCAATGAACTCCAAAGTGAAGAGCCAGTGTACTAGGAACAGTGAAGCAGACGATGCCCCAGGCCCCCGGGAGACTTCCTGCCCCCAGGCCTGCTTCCGAGAGGCCAGGACGATCAGCTTCACAGGTGTTCAGACTCAAGTAATTGTCAACTGAATCCATTTCTAATGGTGAAAAATAAAAACCAATCACTCACTACATCTGTGGATCATCAGGAAAAGTAACTTTTTGAGACAGTGTCTCAACGTGTAGCCCTCAGTGGCCTGGAGCTTGCTATGTAGACCAAGCTGGCCACGGAGACCCACCTGCCTCTGCCTCCCAAATGTTAGGGTTAAAATCGTGTACCACCACACCTAATCTGCATGTCATCTAAGAGCTTTAAAGTCCGGCCTGCCACCCAGGGGTGGTGATAGTGTACCCCGCTCCTCCCTGGGCCCTCCTCAGCCTCAGCAGGAGGTGCCTGCCTATGTACCCGTGTGCAGAATTGTTGGTTATTGTGCATTTTTGTGTAGTCAGGGAGAAAGCCTGTTTGCTGCCTCCCGGAGAAAGTTCAGAGGAAATGAATGACTTTTCAAGCAAAGACATAGTGACATGGCCTTTTGAACTTTTATTTTATCATGTGTATGGGTGTTTCGCCTGAATGTGTGTCTGTACCATATGCACGTAGGGCCCACAGAGGCCAGAACAGGCTGTACAAAAAAAGGATGTTGGATCCCTTGGGACTGGAATCATGAACAATCTTAATTTTTTTGTTTGTTTATTTGTTTTTCAAGACAGTGTTCCTCTATGTAGCCCTATCTATCCTTGTACTCTGTAGACCAGGCTGGCCTCAAACTCACAGAAGATCTGCCTGCCTCTGCTTCTCGAGTGCTGGCATTAAAGGTATACGTCCCTTCCACCCAGCTATCACAAACATTTCTTAAGTCACCATATAAGTGCTGGAAGTCAAACATGGGTCCTCTGGAAGATAAGCCAGCGTTCTTTACCACCGAGCCATTTCTTCAGCCCCAGGCATGGGCTTCCTGAGAAGCTGTGCTGTCCCGTGTGACCGGAGCCAGAGGGACTGTTCACACTGCCCCAGGACTTTGCAGATCTCCTGAGGGAAGCATTGAGCCTCTCTCCAGTGGGCCTGCCTGTTGGAATGCAGGCTGCCTTTTGCTTCATGAAGATAACTCCTTGGGTAATCTGTAGGTAATGCCCCTGCTAAGTAGATACTTAGTGGTAGAACTAATGGTATTCCTCTGTGTCATTTGTCATGTATGTGTCCCAGGGCCACGGAGAAATCAAAACTGGAAGTATGATGAGGCTTAGAGTCCTCAGCCCTGCCACAGCATAGCACAAGCTGCCTTTCCTAGCTGTGCTTTATTGTTCCCTTCTCTGAAGGTTCCAGCACTTGTGATTTTGTGATCCAAATGAATCCCATGGCATGGTCACCCTGCTCTCCACCCATCAACAAGGTCTTGCCAGGGAGGATGTGGCTGCCTCTGGCAGAGACTGTTTGGTCCTCCTGCCCTTTGAAGTCAGATTTTCTGGAGGGTGAACTGTGGCTATCTCAAAGACTTCATTCTGAAGCCAGAAAAATCAGCATCTCTGAAATGTGACAGCACAGGAAGTCAGGGCGAGGAGTACTTTCTCTTTCATGTCCCAGAAGTGAAAAGTGGCCTGCAGTTACAGGGTGCATGGACATCATGTGGCCAGCCATGGCATAGACCCTCATGCCTCCACAGCCATGTCTGCCCATCCCATCCGACCTGGGGCCCTTCTCTAGAAGCAGAATAAGGCCCAAGTTGTGGGCAGCAGACAGCTAGGATGAATGTGGCAAGTGTGAGCTCCCATCTCTGTAAAGGCTTTTGTGCAGATGTGGGACACCCAGGGCTGCTCTCTCATCCTCCCTATCTGAGGTTGTAAATGCAGCTTATAAAACAGGGCCACCAGTCTGAAAAATGGTTTGGCTGGATCTACTAAGGCTGAAGATTCACCCTACGCCTGCAGTGTTTCATTGGTAGGTATCGTTTGCATGAGCACATGCCTGCATCTGCCAGGGGGTGCGCCCAAGACCCATCTGTAGCACTGATCATGGTAAGGTCGGCCACAGTCTGCGAATGTCCAGCCTGACTCATTCACATGATGTACACACACAACCTGAATGTTGTAATTACCCAAATAACAGGGTGACTCTTAGTAATGAACAAAGTATAAACTGGGAGATTCTGTTTTATAGAATGTTCTATGACAGACAAAACTAGTGCATAGTGCTGAGGCCCAGGAAGGGCCCAACATAACTCTGCTGTAAGTTGTGTTTTATTTGTCCACCTGGGAAGGTAGTCCTGACCATACTCACCTTGGAGTGTGTCCCTTCTTATATTTGTCATTTACTGCAGGGTTGTTAAGTGAAAACAAAAAGGTAAGTACAAAATGCAGATGTAAGAAACTACTAACAAGTTGGGCATGGTGGTGCATGCCTTTAATGCCAGCACTCAGAAGGCAGAGGCCGGTGGATCCCTGGTCCACAAAGCAAGTCCAGGACAGTCAGGGCTACATAGGGAAACCCTGTCATGAAAAACCAAAAAAAAAAAAAAGACAAAAAGACTTAGCATTTGTTAGTCTTTGCTCACATAGTTCATGTGTATTTTCACAGTCACTGTGCTGTGTGGGTACCTGTGACCAGAGGATGCCAGAGTTGCCAAGAGAAAGAATGGGCGGTTAGCTGGGCATGATGGTGTGCACACCTTTAATCTCAGCACTTTGGCAGCAGAGATAGGCAGATGTATGTTTCAGGCTAGCCTGTTCTACCAAGTGAGTTCCAGGCCAGGCAAAGCTCCATAGTAAGACCCTGTCTCAAAATAACAAGAATGAACCTTTAACATGAATATTAACACGCACTGAAAGTGCACTCCAGCTAACTCCTGCCTCTAACTCCACAGCTGCCTTTCTTACCGTGTTTTCTTCACCCATATATGGAAGGGGACACCCTGTGCTAATGAGAAGGCACTGGGTCCCATGGAGCCAGCCCAGCAGTGGCTTGATACCACCCCTGCCTGCTGCCCTGACCACCATGAACATCACATGCCCAGCTGCTGGCCTAAGAGGCCGGAGACAGAGATCTGCCCTGGTGTGGTTCCTGGCTCCAGGGCTAGCATGTGCTCTACAGCGGAAATGAGTCCTTAGGGGAGGATCTTGCCTTGGGGTGGGGGGACCCATGAGGGTAAGGGCAACTAAAGAATGCTGCTAAATAGCCTTGGGCTCCTCTCTAGTCGGCTCCCAGGAAGTGGCAAGATTCCTGCCACACCCAGAGCTAGCTAATGGGGCTGGGAGGGCCATGGGGTGGCATTCGTCCTGGCAGAGCTCATCCGAGCCCATTGGTATGGGGCTCTTGTCTACCTCAGCCCTGCCTATAGTTCCCGCGGATGCTGCTGATTGTGAAAGTTCTACTTGGTCCAGTCCCTAAAGCTACCTTGACATCAGTAGCCGATTTGGTGCTGTTTGTACACATCCTCTGCTTCAGGTAGAAATGCCACTGCCCTTGGCATGTCTATGATGGAGAGTGGTGGTGAGGGTGGGAGGTGAGGGTGCCTAGTCCACAGCCTGTGGCTGCTGGAGGCAGAGCATCGTGGGAGAAAGAGGAGGTGGCAACCCAGGAAAGTGACTTTGAGAAGGGCTTGGCAGTTTAGGTAGGGCTACACAGGGCAGGTAAGAGTGGATGCCTGAAAGGGACATGGCAAGTCTACAGGGCTCTGAGCACAAAGGGAGATGCCTTGCCCTGTGTGGAACTCTGCAGCTGGGTTTCCCAGCGGCTCCATATGGCTTATGCCCCCTAGAGGCAGTCTGAGGGGCTGGGCACTTACACCCAGGCACATGTCCATCATGTGGCCACCCTCAGGGGAAGGGCCTCTGCGGACAAGTTAAAAGATTCAGAAAATTACTCCATTCTTCCCCAGACCTCAGCCCACCCTGGCTTGGGGAGGCAGGGGACCGGACAGCAGAGGCAAGTGAGCAAGAAGTTGGGAGGCATGGGCTTTAGAAATGTCGGTACCTGGGCCAGATACCCAAGAGACAGGGAGAGCAGCAGCAGGCTGCACTCAGGGTACTAGCCAGGCAGTGTCTAGACTGCCTATGCATGACTAGGCTGACCTGTCCAGCCGGAAAGAGTGCCCAGATGGAAAGAGGCAGTTGTGAGGGGCATTGGAGCCCCCCGACGACCATGGGCTGAATAGGATGCTGGGAAGTTGATACCGCTTGGAGCCGGAGCCTCCACTGACTGCCTCCTACTTCCCGGACAAGACTATGCCCACTCCGGGGCCCCAGAAGAGGCTTCTGGGTTCACTCAACACCACCTCCACGGCCACCCCGTACCTTGGACTGGCCACCAACCAGACAGGGCCTTGGTGCCTGCAGGTGTCTATCCCAGATGGCCTGTTCCTCAGCCTGGGGCTGGTAAGTCTCGTAGAGAATGTATTGGTGGTGATAGCCATCACCAAGAACCGCAACCTGCACTCACCCATGTATTGCTTCATCTGCTGTCTGGCCCTGTCTGACCTCATGGTGAGTATAAACATCATGCTGGAGACAACCATCATCCTGCTGCTGGAGGCAGGCACCCTGGTGACCCAGGCTGCCCTGGTGCAGCAGCTGGACAATGTCATTGACGTGCTCATCTGTGGCTCCATGGTGTCCAGCCTCTGCTTCCTCGGGGTCATTGCCATAGACCGCTACATCTCCATCTTCTACGCGCTGCGTTACCACAGCATTGTGACCCTGCCCCGGGCACGACGGGCTATCGTGGGCATCTGGGTGGCCAGCATCTCCTCCAGCAGCCTCTTTATCACCTACTACAAACACACAGCCGTGCTCCTCTGCCTTATCACCTTCTTCCTAGCCATACTGGCTCTCATGGCAATCCTGTATATCCACATGCTCACTCGAGCGTGCAAGCATGCTCAGGGCATCGCCCAGCTCCATAAGAGACAGCACTCCATCCACCAAGGCTTCTGCCTTAAGGGCGCTGCCACCCTCACCATTCTTCTGGGCATTTTCTTCCTGTGCTGGGGCCCCTTCTTCCTGCATCTCTCACTCATCATCCTCTGCCCTCGGCACCCCACCTGTGGCTGCATCTTCAAGAACTTCAACCTCTTCCTCATTCTCATCATCTTCAACTCCATCGTTGACCCCCTCATCTACGCTTTCCGCAGCCAGGAGCTCCGCATGACAATCAAGGAGGTACTGCTGTGCTCCTGGTGAGCAGGGAGGTGGCTTTTAGTCTTATGGCCTGTGTACTGGGGAGAGGGTGACGGTGGTACCCACTGGCCTGCATCCTGTGAGACCAGATACTTGTCTCTTCCCCATCTCCATGTGTCCAGGTGTGGACTAGGTGAACTTTAAAATAGAAACACAAACTGCCTGGGACCAGAACAAAGGGCCAATATGACTGCAGGGGTCACCCACGGCAACTGTGGGAAATGGAGGAAGCAGGTGGTGGGGACTGTGGCCCTGGGTGAGCTTCACCTCTACACACTGACAAGGCAACCACCACCCAGCTCTTCAGGTCACTCAGGCTGGACTCTCTACTATTACTGGGATGGACAGGAAGTTCCTGAATTAAAAGAATGACAAGAGCCATGGAGGAGCACTGCCCCTGGTGAGGGCTTCTGGAAGGGAGATTTGTGGCTAGGAAAATCCAGCCATAGCCATGCAGTAGGCTCCATAAGCAAGTGAGGCCCTTCTTCAACGAAAGGACCAGAATTGCAGAATGCACGTCTTGCACAGGGGTCTACACATCTGCACAGGAGGTGTGGCTCATGGGAATCCCAAGAGGTGGAAACCCAGCTGCTCACACCCAACAGGCTCCCCCAGCCAGTGCCCCCTCTGTTGGCCTGTCTGTGACAGAGCCTGTGGCTCTGGGCCAGGAAGCAGTCGAAATGCTAAATTCAGATGGCTCCTCTGCGCCACCTTCCCTAGCTCTGTCCAGAAGTTGCTAGAAGTGTGGGTGGGAGAAGGGCAGTAGCAGCAGCCATGATTGGGAGTCTTAGAAGTCGCAGTTGCCTGCCTGAGTTAGGAACCATGGTCCCAAAGGGCACCAAGAACCCCCACCAGGCCCCTTTGGCTGCCTCTATATGACTGTAAACTCCAGAACAGAGCAAGGGGCTGTGGGCTCAAAAGCTCCCGCTTGCCTCAGTGGTGACAAGCCTCCAGGTCAGGCTCCTTCCAGCTCAACCACACACAGTAGCAGGACCACAGAGTCGCAGCCCCCGATGTGACCCAGCTGTAACCTGGGCCAGAGCCTGTCCCTTTCCTGCACCTCCAAGGAGCCCACAGCTGGAGCTGCCCTGAGGCACCTGTAGGGTGGATCACGGGCTGGGATGGAATTTGCCAAACACTGCCCTTGGGGGGGGGGGGGGTCAGCGCCCTGCCATGATGTCAGTGCTCTGCCAGCGTTGGAGAATATTTAGACAAGGCCTCTCAGGATAGAGGATGGCGCCTCCTCAGAGCTCAGGGGTGTGTGATTCCAGGGAGTGGCACCTGGGTGAACACACAGCTTGCTGCTGTGCCAGATCCCTGAGCCTTTCTCCTGCTCCCACCTGGGGCTCCTGCTGCACAGCATACGTTGGGTCCCCAACAGATGCTGAGCATTGTGTTGTCCACCTCCTCCGGGTGGCCTCAGTCTGGGCTGAGATGCCCTCAACCACCTCCACGTCAGGAAGCGGCACCAGGCCAGGGCCTGGGCACGCTCTCAGCTGCAGGACTGGGGTTGGAAGCTGGTTCCCGGCAGGGCCAGCCTCTGCTGGGAGACAGGCCCATGAGTCAGCCCTTCTCCTGGCACCATAGCTCCCTGGAGACTTGGGTAGCGCTGGCCTGGCCTGACGTCATCTGGAAGGGAGGCAGCCCAGGCCTCTGGATGCTTCCAGCCACCTTCCCTGTTCAGACAAGGAGACAGAGCCAGATGCTCACCCAGTACTTTTTGAACCAGGCCAGCTGGAAACCAGCCACAGAAAGCCACATCGTGGACATATTGTGGGGGAGGGGCATCTCTTGAGAACAAAAGACCCATTTCTAAACTCGGCTAACTTGGGAGCTTATCATCAGAGAAAGTTGTAGGCGCAGCCATCATATCCAGCACATGCCAGTGCAAACTGGACAAAGGCATCTGCTGGTTGTTTTTAGTGGCTCGTGTGAAATGAACGTTTGTGGACCAGCCATGTGTGCTAGTGTTGTGCCTGAATCACGATTCCCCAAAAGACCACCACCTGGAGCTGAGTCCGTTGCAAATCACATAAGGATATTTTTATTATAAATCATTACAAGCTGCAGCTTGGGCTCACAGCCCCCACCACCAAAGCGGTGAAGAGCCGAGAGCCCTGTGCTCAGGTTAATTGGGTAATTTAAAGATTCTGTTCCCTCCCAGCATGCCCAAGGCAGGGGTGATTCCTACCTGGCAAGAATCTATTGGTTAAAACATTGCATTTTGAATTGATTGGTTATAGGAAGGTCCCCAAACCATTAATCCCTTCCTAGGGGGAATGGGCCAGTTTCCTAGCAACTGTATCTCTAGTGTGTGGGTAAAGAATGTGGTAAGGGGAGTTCTTCCCCTCAGAGCATTACTGGACCTCCCCACCCAACTAGTTTAGGCCTTAAGCACTAAAAACAGCCATCTTTAATCTCTTGGTCTCTCACTAGCACTGTCTTAGGTTCTTCCAGAAGGAATTCCTGTCATTGAAATATCAAAAAGTTCTCCTAAGGTGTCACCCCGGAGGAATATTAAATCAGCCTATCTGTGAACACATTGCACATCCTCTTCTGACCAGTTGGCTTTGCCTCCCAGGAAGTCGCCCTGCACACACAGTCTCCTTACCTAGGTAGCTCCGCTCCCCCGCTTCTCCCTCACTTGTACCAAAAGTGCAAGGGTACAAATAAGATCGGGTCGGTTCAGACAGCACACTGCTCAACACCCTCCACTGACGGGCGTGGAGCGGGGTTACCTGCCTGGTACTGCGCGTCCTCATACCCCGGCTGCCTGTGCGCCCTCGTGGCAGCCCCTCTCTTCCAGAACACGGTGACCTGAGTTGGAGCTGCAATGCCCCACCCTCCCGACTTGCGTTCCCAGGTC
Organism: Pachyuromys duprasi; assembly: GCA_028658305.1. Taxonomy (NCBI): domain Eukaryota; kingdom Metazoa; phylum Chordata; class Mammalia; order Rodentia; family Muridae; genus Pachyuromys; species Pachyuromys duprasi. The sequence continues at coordinate 57,945,116 of CM053744.1, forward strand.
TGCCCAGAGGTCTCCCGGAGGCTCTAGCTTCTCCTGCCTCGCCCACCCGGAAGGACCCAGCAAACCCAAAGAACTCCGGTCTTGAGTCCTAAGCACAAGAGAGGAAGAAAGACCCTCCTCACAAAGCTGCAGGGTGGGGCTGGAGACGGGACGAAATGGGGGGGGCAGCCACTTAGGGTGGGGCACTCGGGGCCTGGGCTCTATTGTCCCCAGAGCCGCTCGTCCTCGGCGGCCCCTCCTCCGAAGGCGCGGCCAGCCGGGCTCCGCATTGTGCGGGCGGATCCTGGATGCGCGGTGCTGAGGCTGCAGAGCCTGCCGCATTCCGCCCGCGCTCCGGCATTGGCCCGCAGCCCTGACATCAGCCAGCGAGGGCGGGGCAGCGCCATATAAGAGGCGCCTGGGAGAGCGCCGAGCCTCCGCAGCCCGCTGTCCGCCTGCTTCCGTCTCGAGCCGTCCGAGGTCAGCATGAGGGAAATCGTGCACATCCAGGCCGGCCAGTGCGGCAACCAGATAGGGGCCAAGGTGAGCTGTCCGGCGTCTCGAGTCCCCGGGAGCGCCGGCCCCAAGGAGGGAGGGAGACAGCGGCCGCTCCGGGAACCCGCAGCGGAACAAAGGGGAGAGCCCAAGCCCCTTGCCGGGCTCCTGGGACCCCGGGGTCCCCACTCGGCTCCCCAGGGGCCGTCGCTCTGCTCTGCGCCCAGGTTGCAGCGGACGGCTGGGGGGAACCCTTCTGAGCCTCACTTCCATTCAGTCTGCGCACCCCCACACACCGTGGTATCAGCAGGTACAGGGAATGTGGTTGGGGGCGCCGGCTGGGCGTGGCCTCCTTCGAGGCTGCCACTTTAAGCCTTGAGGAAGATGGGTGTGTCAGGCAGAGTTGGGTGGGGCTCTCCCCTAAAACCATAATGACTGAACATGCCCGAACCCCCACTGGAGAACAGGACGGTCTTCAAGGCGCAGGGCCGCCCCACGCCCCCAACCTTGCCCAGCTCAACCCTGTTTCCTTGCCCCTCCCTGTTCCTTTGTTGGAGGGGTTGGGCCTGGACTCCAGTGACCTTGGTCCAGAACTGGACTCTTCCTATCTGCAACTCTCCCATCCCCAGCTGGGCCGTCCCGGGGCCTCCCAGCCGGAACTGAGCACAGAACAAAGCTGACTCAAGGATTGCCTTTATTTCTCCGCTTTGTTAGCCCACCTCCAGGTGTTGGAAATGAGGCGGGGGGGGGGGGGGGAAGGGAGGCGCAGTGACTCTGCATTTTTATGATCAGTGGGTAGTGAAGGAGCTGACCTGTTTCCAAGTCCTAGCACGCTGCTCCTTACCCAAGGTCACACAGCAAGTAGAAGAAAGACAGAGCCACTTGATTCCTGCAAAATCCCGACCTCAGCTTGGGTTGGGTCTGGGTGGGTGGGGTCAGCTCCCTCAGTCTTCTGAACAATGAGGGACGGAGCTTTGTCCAGACGGATGTTGGACGCAGCTCAGGGATGGTGTGTAGCTAGTTCCCAAAGGAGGAGGTGGGGTAGACGGGCCTGGGAGGGAGGGGAGGGGAGGAAGCAAAGAGAGGACCTCTGGAGGCTGTTGCCATAGAAACCAGGCAGGAACAAAAAAGCTAATTACCATGGGCTGGGGCCGTCACGTGGCTGACATGTAAATTGCAAGTTTGGCGCTAGGGTGGAGGTTCCTCTGGCTAAAGGGGGGGAGGGAGGCAGCACCCGGGAGACTCCCTAATCACAGAGGAGACAGCTGTTCCCATTCCACGGGGGAAACGTGGTGGGGGAGGGGCACGCAGGGGGAGCCTGAGGCAGGCCCTTCCCATCAAATCAGGACCCCTGGGCTAATCACTGACAGCTGCCCTGGCCTGAAGGGAGGGAGAGGGCTCGTTAATGTGGCCACAGGTGCCAGGCCCCTGGAAGGGCCAGGGCGAGCTGGGGAGGAAAGGTTTGTAATCCTAAGGGCTGTTTGGTGACCCTGCTGGAATTGCTGCTGGGCCTTGCTCCCTCAGGGCCTCCTGTTCAGCAAGGACCTAGAAGTCAGGTCCACACCCAGGCTCCCTCACAGTTAACAGTACCAGGCATTTAGCACTTCCCACCTCGCACTCTGCCCTGGAAGAGCTAACTGGGAGATCTCCCTGCAACCAGCCTGAAGGCCCAGGCCCTGTGGGGATTTACCTGCTGAGTGTCTGCCCCAGGCGATATGAAGGAGATTTACTTCCTATTTTTGTAGCTGGCCTTAGGGCCCCTGGAGTGCGCTGCAGTAGGGAAAGTTTTTCCCTGTGCCCTACAGCAACTGAGGGCATGGGCGAGGGTGGAGGACTGCTTCTTTCGATTATTGGCCCTTGGGTTGTGCCTGTCTTAGCACAAAGGGCCGCTGGCTTTAGGGAGGTGGTAGTGGTGGGAAATAAGGAAGTATGAGGTCACAGAAAGTACTTGGAAGCAGCGGCAGGGGAGGCATTAGCTATCCCTGAGGTTAGCACCACCTGTGAGTGCCGTGAAGTGCCAGGCCGGGTGCCCTGTCAGACATTGTCAGGTGAGTGTGATGGGTGGCACCCTCCCTGAAAGCTGAGAAAGACGAAGATTCTGCAAGTTGAGTCATTTGCTTCTGCTCGCAGCGTTTGGGCAAGGCAGCAATTTTAGTATGGGTGTGTGTAGCTGTATCAAGGTGACGTGTGCCCACACCACCAGGAGCACATGTGACTGGGCCACTTCTTGTCCCCTTTGTTAGGGCCTGAGACCCCAGATGCAGTCTCCCTAAAAAGGGTCCCTAAAAAGTGTCTACACCTCGAGCCTGTGTCCCACCAGCTGCCAGAATACCTTCCCTCCCCCCAAGTAGGAGCCTTGAAGGGTGTGGCCCGCCTGAGAGCCAAAGGGCTTGGTGGGGAGAGTACACCTTAGAGTCCTGTCATCCGAGCCTCGAATCCCAACCGCGCTCGGAGCTGGTTCACTACCCTGCTGTTGGCAGAGACCTGGGTCAGCACCTCGGACAGCAGCGCCGCCGGCTGCCCAGCGAGGCCTGGGTCTTAACAGGCTGAACCAGGATGGGCTCCTTATGCCTGGTGGTTTTCTTTTCTGTAGTGATGCTACTTAAACAATTCTTTTCATTTAAAGATTAAACATTCTCCTATGTAGTAATACTTATAAGGTTTTTTTTAATTTTGTGTTATGTTAGCATCTCACTTGTAGCTCACATTGGCCTTCTAACCACTAGCACTACAGCTGTCGACCGCTGCACGGGGGAAATTTTTATTTTGAATTACATTTATCATTTTTAATTTACAAACGCAGTTGTTGATCTGTTTTTTCACAACTGAGACGCAGGCTGGAGACAGGGCTCAGCAGTAAAGCCCTTGTCTTAGGTTTGATCTGCCCTGAACGAAGCAAAACCTGAGGTGCTGCAGGGAGCAGAGTTACTGCACACTCACAGCGCCAGTTACTGAGCGGCTGAGGCAGGGGGGCCAGCCCGGCTGCTTCAGCGCGGGTGAAGGAGCAAGATCTTGGTTCTAAAATAACAACAACAATAAAGGAACACTGTAGATGAGGTAACCTATCATATACTTTAATTTTGTGTGTGAGTACATGCCTGGTGCAAATAAAGGTCAGAAGAGGCATCAGATCCCTGAAACTGGAGTTATACACAGTTGTCAGCCACCCTGTGTGTGGCGCTTAGAACTGAACTTGAATCTTTTGTAAGATCAGCCGTGTCTCCAGACCCATTTTTTTTTAATTAAAAAAAACATCCAGGTGGTGCTGATGCACAGCACACACACACACACACACTCAGACTCAGACACACACAGTGCTCACACACACATGTGCTCACACACACACTCAGGCACACACGTGCTCACACACACAATCAAAAATAAAATAAAACTTAAAAAATACACAAAAGAGAAGATAAAATTCAGGCCCCTCTGATGGGATGGATCCCTCAGAATGAGCTGTTGGTCCCCTGTGTGTTCCGTAATGATGATCTGTTTGGACTATTTTTAGGCTTTTAAAGAGAACATTTTTGAAAGATTTTAAAGAACCGTTTTCTGAGTGTGGGTGTGTGTGCACCACGTACGCACAGTGCCTACAAAGGCCAGGCTGAGTGTCGGGCCCCTGACACTGGAGCCACAGATGATTGGTTGTGAGCCGTGGCTGGGGGGAAGGAGTCCTGGGTCCTCTGCCAGAGCAGCAAGTGTCCTCAACTGCTGAGCCATGCCACTGGCACACTTAGTTATTTTTAAGTAAGTTTTTATTTTTAAACAAAAGCTTATGTTCATGAGATCCCCCCCCCCCCAAATATCCAAGAGCACCCAAGGGTAGACAGTGAAAAGCCTCTTTCCCTCAGCCAACACCCTGTCCCTAAGATCTCACAGGCAAGCACAAGCAGACTGCTCTCTCAACTGCTTTCAGCCCTGAGCAGATCTTTTCCACACGCTCCCCAGCCAGCGACCTTTCGTGTGTCTAGGCCGTAATGTCATCAGCGGATCTTCAAGGTGCACTGCCTGAGCACTAAGGGTGGCAATGCTCTCAGGGCCCAAGGAGAATCTGTGTGCTCTGCTGAGCTTCTTTCATCTCCCAGGGCTGCAGAACAGTTCTCTCTGCCACAGCTGCTCCTACACTCTGGGCAGATGACTGTGTTCTCACAAGAGCCTGTGGTCATGTAGCCAGGCCATTGTATGGATGAGGATGCTGAAATGCACCAAGCCCCTGTAGGGCAACCGTTAACCCCAGTCTTAGAGCATGCCTTGTCCTGCTGAAGTGATGGTAGCCGCATGTAAGGCGCCTCCTGTCCTTGCACTGGCACTGAGGGTCTCATGTGGTGACTGAGAACTCACCCATGTCTATTCTACCACCTGCTCTGGGCAGCGTTCTACCTTTCCTGCACCTCCAATTCCCTTTCCTGAAAAGAAAGAAAAAAAGCAGCCCGAGAGTTGGTTGTTTTTGTGTACAGGTACAGAGCTGGGTAGACCCTGTCCGTATCTGAGTCCTAGCACTGCCTGGGGGCCTGGTGATGTTAGCCAAGTCATGCAGAGAGTAGGTATGCATGTGTACTCTTTTCTAGAGTCTAATGTTGGGCCTAAGGGCATCCTGGAGTTCTAAGTTTGCACCGAAAGCTTTCAGGCTTCAGAAGGGCAAAGGCTTGGAGGGGCCTCGGCTCTCTGCTGAACCCTTTTCTGCTCTCCTCATGCAGTTCTGGGAGGTCATCAGTGATGAGCATGGCATTGACCCCAGTGGCAACTATGTGGGGGACTCGGACCTGCAGCTGGAGCGCATCAGTGTGTACTACAATGAGGCCTCCTGTGAGTACTGCTTCCCACCCGCCGGACTCTGGCAAAGAGGCCTCCTGCACAAGTGGTGCCCTCGAAGCTCTGTCTCTGCCTCTCTTAGTTGGTGATGGGGTGATGGCCTAGTGTAGTCTGGGAACAGGCAGGAGACTGGATCATGCATCCGGAACAGGGGTCGCTGGGACATAGTTGAGGCCATTTGACAGCGGGTACAGTAGTAACTAAACCTACAGACCACATGACTTGATCCCAGCTCTCCTGGTGGCCAGTCATCACCGCCATGGCTGGGCCCAAACTTACTATGGGTCTATATGACTATGATACAAGTCCCAGCCCTTAGGGTAAGAGCAGGAGACTGTGTATCAAAGCAGGTGCTGAGACTCATCACCAAACTCTGGGCAGAGTGCAGGGAATCTTATGAAAGAAAGGGGAGATAGTAAGACCTGGAGAGGACAGGAGCTCCACAATGAGAGCAACAGAATCAAAAAATCTGGGCACAGGAACTTTTCTGAGACTGATACTCCCACCAAGGGCCATTCATGGTATAACCTAAAACTCCTGCTCAGATGTAACCCATGGCAGCTCAGTATCCAAGTGGGTTCCCTAGTAAGGGGAACAGGAACTGTCTCTGACATGAACTTAGTGGCTGCTTTTTGACCACCTTCTCCTGAGAGGGGAGCAGCTTTGCCAGGCCATGGAGGAGGACAGTACAGCCAGTCCTGATGAGACCTGATAAGCTAGGGTCAGATGGAAGGGGAGAAGGACCTCCCCTATCAGTGGATTTGGAGAGGGGCATGGGAGGAGATGAGGGAGGAAGGGTATGGTTGGGAGGGAATGAGGAGGGGGCTACAGCTGGGATACGAAGTGAATAAACTAATTAATATTTAAAATTTTTAAAAATTAAAATAAAAGAGGAGACTGGCAGGCTGGGGGCAGGGTTTGGAGGGAAATAGATAGACCCCTGGCTCTGTAACTCAAACCACTGACTTCTCTCTTCCCTCAGCTCACAAGTATGTGCCCAGGGCCATTCTCGTGGACCTGGAACCAGGAACCATGGACAGCGTTCGGTCTGGGGCATTTGGGCACCTTTTCAGGCCTGACAACTTTATCTTTGGTGAGTTCCCTGGCTCTGGGCCTGGCAAAGCCAGAACGTCTGGAAGAGGGTGGGGCCAACCACTCTTCACTGGGGCCCTGCAGAGTGAAAGTGACCTTTCCATTCTACAACAAGCATCAGAGGTCCAGAGAACGGGTTCTGTGCTGGAAGGAATCCCTCCCACACATTTTTACAAAGAATGAGGTATAAAACACAGACTTTCGGAATTGTTGGAGTGGCAGGGACTTGCGTTCACATGTGTTGAGAGGTCAGGGTGTCCTTGAGCCTATGCTGGGTGGCGTACTCAGTGCTCACACCGACACAGGAAGAGTCTCACCTCGAGCACCATGAGCCAGTAAGGTGGTTCAGCAGCTAAGGGCTCGCTGTCACCTCCTGATCTGAATTTGAGCCCAAGTCATAGAGAATCAGCTCCTTCTGACCTTCCCGTGTGTTCCATGGTACATGCACACACATATACATTCTCTCTCTAAATAGATGTGATTTACTGTGATTGTTTCTAAAGACCTTCTCACTAGACTAGTAGGTGCTAGTTCCTAGCCAGTCCCTGGCTACAACAGTCCTTTCATTCTGGAAAAGAGGAGTACTTGGCTTAGAGGGTTAAGGTGGCTGACTGAGGAACAGCCCTCATCTCCCTTCGAGGTCTTAGCAGACCATTGGGAGGAAGGTGAGCGCGAGAGGGAAGGCTGGCCTGTGTATCCAGGATGGCCTTGACCTAGCAAAGCCCTGGCCTCATCCCAGATTTTTCATTCCCTGTTCAAAGCATCTGCAGCTGGGATCCCCAGCACTCGACAGAGATGCCCAGGATGGAAGGAGAAGGCATATTATGCAGTGTGTGTTTTATAGAATACAACGGAAGCAGCTTTCTTCCAGGGTGCTTGGCAGGTCCCGGAGGCCTGCAGTCTAGACCGTTGACCTCGCCTGTCACCTGCCCCTTCTCTCTCTGTAGGTCAGAGTGGCGCTGGCAACAACTGGGCCAAAGGGCACTATACCGAGGGCGCGGAGCTGGTGGACTCGGTGCTGGACGTGGTGCGCAAGGAGTGTGAGAACTGTGACTGCCTGCAGGGCTTCCAGCTGACGCACTCGCTGGGCGGCGGCACGGGCTCGGGCATGGGCACGCTGCTCATCAGCAAGGTGCGCGAAGAGTACCCCGACCGCATCATGAACACCTTCAGCGTGGTGCCCTCGCCCAAAGTCTCGGACACCGTGGTGGAGCCGTACAACGCCACCCTGTCCATCCACCAGCTGGTGGAGAACACAGACGAGACCTACTGCATCGACAACGAGGCCCTCTACGACATCTGCTTCCGCACCCTCAAGCTGGCCACGCCCACCTACGGGGACCTCAACCACCTGGTGTCAGCCACCATGAGCGGTGTCACCACCTCGCTTCGCTTCCCCGGGCAGCTCAACGCCGACCTGCGCAAGCTGGCCGTCAACATGGTGCCCTTCCCCCGCCTTCACTTCTTCATGCCCGGCTTCGCCCCACTCACAGCCCGAGGCAGCCAGCAGTACCGGGCCCTGACGGTGCCCGAGCTCACCCAGCAGATGTTTGATGCCAAAAACATGATGGCTGCCTGCGACCCGCGCCACGGCCGTTACCTGACTGTGGCCACGGTCTTCCGAGGGCGCATGTCGATGAAGGAGGTGGATGAGCAGATGCTGGCCATCCAGAGCAAGAACAGCAGCTACTTCGTGGAGTGGATCCCCAACAACGTCAAGGTGGCCGTGTGTGACATCCCGCCACGCGGCCTCAAGATGTCATCCACCTTCATCGGCAATAGCACGGCCATCCAGGAGCTGTTCAAACGCATCTCGGAGCAGTTCACAGCCATGTTCCGGCGCAAGGCTTTCCTGCACTGGTACACGGGCGAGGGTATGGATGAGATGGAGTTCACGGAGGCCGAGAGCAACATGAACGACCTTGTGTCTGAGTACCAGCAGTACCAGGACGCCACCGCTGAGGAGGGCGAAATGTACGAAGACGATGATGAGGAATCCGAAGCCGAGGGCCCCAACTGAGGCGGCTGGCGGCTGGGGTGTGGGGCCACATGGCAACCAGGGCCACGACGAGCAGCATCTGTCCCCAAAGCCATCTGCTCCTGACGCTGCCCCCAGCCTTGCTTCCTGCCAGCGCATTACGGCACCCTAGGCCCCCAGGTTGACGTCCTTCAGTATTTATGGCTGTCCCTACCCCACTCCAGTCCACTTGGCTCTGTTCTCCTGTTGAGGCCACGTCTGTTTGTGTTGCTCATTCGTCTGTTTTATTACGGCCCCCGGGCCTGACGTTTATGATTTGTTTTGTTTTTTACTGGGTTGTATTTATATTTGGTGGTGGGGGGTATACTTAATAAAGTTACTGCTGTCAGACATCTCTGGTGGTATTGGAGAGTTCTTTTCTTTGCCCTTTCCTGCTCCACCCCCTTTCAAGACAAGGACTAGGTTGAAGCATTTTTGATGCAAAGATTTGGGGGTGGGGGAGAAGAGTAATTTAGATCTAGAAGGGAAGAGAACAAGTAGAGGCAACCCTTAACCAGGCTGGTGGCTACGATTTGCACTGAAATGGTCTCGGGTTGCATCCCAGGGAGGCAGGGAGGGAAACTAGAGAAGGAAGCTTTGCTTGGACTAAATCCCATTGCAAGACCCCCTGACACACCTCTTGACTCAGAGCAGCCTACCCTGTTCCTGGTCTCCCGCAGGGTGGGCTCATATTCAGCTTTCTTCCTGCTGTCTGTGCTTGAAAGTCAAGTGTAAGCAGCCACGTAAGGAAGCTGAATCAGAGGAAAAATGAGTGCTGGGAAGGCTGGGGCTTGTCCTTTGAGGAGGGTAGCTGGAGCCGGAGAAATACAGGGACCAGCTCCAACCATGGGCTGGCTCCGTGTGCCCCCTGGTGGTGGCTTGCCATGGCCCCAGAGCACCCCGTATGCAGTCTTAGAGAAAGCTCCACATTGCGTGAGATCCTGGCCAGCATTCTCCTCTGGGAGAACACTGAACCCAGAGAGGCCATGTGCTCAGAGGTGCACAGTGAGCGTGCACAGCTGGGCAAAGGCAGAAAGAACTTCTAAACTCTGGCTCTCTGCGCCCATTCCCTTGTGGTGCTTGGTGGCACCTGAAAGAATTTGTTGTACACAGTACCTTCTCACATCCTCTAGCCATGTGGCCATAGGTGATGAAGAAGATAGTCTGAGAAGCTACTAGCCCTGCCTTCAGACAAGGGCTGCTGCTCCTGAGAGGGCATCTGATGTAGGCTGGGCTCTCGAGGTCAACACAGATAAGTAACAAAGGGCAAAGCTGTGTTGTCTCAGCTGTGGCTATGAACTTCCCCTGAAACTTAGTGACCTGACCTGAACTCTAAAAATAGCAATTTATCCTGTGTTAATAAAGTATTTTTAAAGCCAGGTGATGGTGGCGCATGCCTTTGATGCCAGTGCTTGGGAGAAAAAAGCAGATGGCTCTTTGTGAGTTCCAGGACAGCCAGGGCTCCAGAGAGGATTTAAAAAAAAAAGGCTGGAGAGATGGCTCAGAGGTTAAGAGCACTGGCTGCTCTTCCAAAGGTCCTAAGTTCAATTCCCAGCAACCACATGGTGGCTCACAACCATCTATACTGGAATCTGATTCTCCTGGTGTGTATGAAAACAGCACTCATACATATGAAATATATAAATAAATCTTAAAGAAAAGGCACTTATTAAAATAGTTGTTTTGTTTTTGAGACAGGGTCTCTTTATATCACCCTAGCTATCCTGGAACTCACTCTGTAAACCAGGCTGACCTCCAACTCAGCTTAACTCTGCCTCCCAAGCCTTGGGATTTGGGGCTGACAGCTAAATTAGTTACTTCCTGCAGTGCTGGTTGGTACAACAGCAAGGTCCGACATGTCCCTTGTGGTCCTTTGCTGGGATGTACCCAAAGCTGTCTGTCACTCTTCTCTGTGGAGGCCTGTGTGTGGCTCCTCAGTCTCTCCAATGTGTGGTGGTGGCCTCCTTCATGCTTTTATGTCCTGTTATGAGGTGAGTGACTTTGCTCCATCTCTGTAGCACTCCCTGCCATGATGGGAGGGGCAACAGGTCCGCAAGAGCATGGGCTGCAGCCTTCAGAACTGAACAAAACAAGCTGTTCCCCCTTACAGGTTAAAGAGTAATGAAAGACTGAACAGCAAACCATTTTCAGGAAAATGATGCTCCAAAGGTCAGGGCAGAGGCAAGCATTCGGCTCCTTGGTTCTCAGAGAGGGCCATCTTGGAACCCAGCACTATGCTGGTGGAAGCCCACACAGCTCAAGGGGTAGCCTGTGGGTGTCCATCCTTAGGTGACTTGAATATGAGCCAACCAGTTCCCCCAGGCAGGAGCAGTAATGTGTGTAGGCACCGGCCCTTAGTATTCCTGTCTACAGTAAAGGTACGCCTATCAGCTACGTCCTGCAAACCTTGTGAATACACTAAGGGCTTCTACTTGATGCCCATAGGTATGTGGGCAGTGAAGGCTCTGGTCTGCTTGTCCTTAGACTTCAGTCTGCAAGCACCCTTGGCATTCTTAAGCAAAAGTTGGGGCAGGTCTAGAAATGAACCTGAAGTTCATGTACAACTAGCAAAGGCTGTACGTGGCCCTGCTTTCCTCTCTTCCCATGGTGAATGTGGGAGAAATGGCTATCCTGGAACCTTCCCATTTATGCCACTTTTAGTGGTAGGCTAGTTTAGTGGAAAGAGAGAGACAGACGGACAGACAGGGACAGAGCACAGTGCATAGTGGTACATGCCTTTAATCCCAGCACTCAGGAGGCAGAGGCAGGTGGCTCTCGACATAGTTTGTGAGTTCCAGGGCAGCCAGGACCACATAAGCTAAGTAAAATTTTAAAGAAAAGAAAAGGAAAGCTGGTTTAAAATGTGCTTAGCACCACTGGACCCCTGCCTGTCTGGACTAGAGAGGGGTATATGAGCTAAGGCAAAGGGGCAGAAATAAACAGCATCAGGCCGGTCTTTGTTTCTGAGATGGAGTCTTACTATGTAGCCCTGGCTATCCTGGAACTCCTGGAGTAGACCAGGCGACCCCCAGCCTCTGGCTTCTGAGTGCTGGGATCAAAGGTGTGTGCCTCTGCTCCTGGACTTTGAACATGCTCATCACGCAGGTGACTGGAGCTATAATGGTCCCATTTTGGGAAAGTGACCTTTTCATGTGTGTGCATGAGTATCTGATGGGTGTGGGTTGTGCCTGGGGTGCATGTGTGGAAGCTGGAAGTTGAAGCCACGCATCTTCATTCTTTTACGTACACCCATCTTATTTTGTGTGTTTGAATGTTTTTTTTTTAAGAACATAACTACTGTTTTATTTTTTTTTCTTTGCCTTTTTTTTTGTTTGTTTGTTTGAATGTTTTGCCTGCATGCATGGTATGTGTATCAAGTGTGTTCCTGGTGCCCTGGAAATCCAGAAGAGAGCATTGGATCTCCTGGAACTGAAGTTGTAGGCGGTTGTGAGCTGCCCGGTATGTGCTGCACACTGAACCTCAGTCTTCTGGAAGAGCAGCCAGGGCTCCCCAGCCTCTGTTCTTTTCCATCTTATTTCTTGAGACAGGACCTCTCATCCGACCTGGGGCACAATGACTGGCTAGACTTAGCAGCCCAAGCCCACAGCAACGTCAGCTTCTTCTGTGGGTGCTGGGGAGCAATTCTGGCCACTTCACCCCCTGAGCCATCTCCTAGGCCCGAGGTAAGCAGCCTGCCTTTAGATCTGCTTGGTCATGCCCCAGCTCACACCACCAGCTGCTGTGTTCTTGTCTGTAGGACAAAAAAAAAAAAAAAAAAAAAGGCTTCTTCCATTTGGTTTTGGTTTTGTCGAGTCACGTGATGAGGATGTTCAAAGACCTATCCGCCAGGAGCGGTGGCACCCGCCTTTGATCCCAGCACTCGAGGAGGCAGAGGCAGGCAGAACTCTGTGAGTTCAAGGCCAGCCTGGTCTATTCATGGCATTTGGAGCCAGCCAGGGCTACACAGTAAGACTCTGTCTCAGAAATAAAAACTGAGCTAATGGTTGCCCATTTCTTACTATGTTCTCCAGGCTGGCCATAGACTCCTGGGTCCCAGATTTCCTCCTGACTCAGGCTTCTGGTTACTTTGTACTGCCAGCAATATTCTGTCTTTAAGTAACAAAGAAGTGAAGGCTTGGTAGATTTTCAGCCATAACAAAGTAAACTGGCCAGGCATGGTGGCACACATCTTTAATCCCAGCACTCTGGAGGTAGAGGCAGGCAGATCTCTGTGAGTTTGAGGACAGCCTGGTCTACAAAGCGAGTCCAGGACAGCCAGGGACACAGAGAAACCCTGTCTCAATCAAAAACAAAACAAAAGAAAAGAAAAAAATCAAAGTAACATCACCACCAGGGAACTTCTCTGGGCCCACAAGCAAGTAAAACAAGCTAAAAGCCTGTGAGATCTCTTTCCCACTGGTCCTCATCCATCCTCCACACATCATCAGAGGACCCCTTTGACAGCAAAATCATTGTCAGACATTGTATGTGAGTTCCACATTTGGGAGGCTGAGACAGCCTAGGTTACATAGTGAGTTCCAGGCTAGCCTGGGCTACAGAGTGAGCCCTCATCTCAAAAAGCCAAATGAATCCAAAATCCACTCCCCCCCCCAAAAAAATGTGTCACTTTCCTGCTCACAAGACAATGACACAGCAAGTGATGTTGACAAGGGAATCACTAGATACCAAAGCTCTGTGTAGTAGTTTCAATGAGGAAAGGCCCCACAGGCTCACATGTTTGAACGTTTAGTCCTAGTTAGCGGAACTGTTTGGGAAGAATTAGAAGGTGTGGCCTTTGCTGGAGAATGTGTGTCACTGGGGTCAACAGCCAACACCAGGCCTAGTCTCACTCTGTGCCTATGACTTGTGGATCAGATGTGTGAGAGCCCAGTGCCACACCTGCCTGACACAGTTCTCCCCGCCATGGCAGTCATGGATAGACCAGCCCTCTGACACTGTAAGCCCCCTAACTAAATGCTTTCTTTCAGCTGGACATGATGGTGCACACCTGTAATCCCAGCACTCAGGGAGGCGGAGGCAGGTGGATTGCTGTGAGTTTGAGTCCAGCCTGGTCTACAAAGTGAGTCCAGGACAGCCAAGGCTATACGGAGAAACCCTGTCTTGGGGACAGGGGAGCTTTCTTTTATAAGTTTCCTTCAGGGCAAGGAACTTTATAAGTTTTGCCAGGGCAATAGAACAGTAACTAAGACACCCTGCCAGGAGGAACGTGAACTGGCATGGCACCATTCAAAAAATGAAACGAACAGTTTCCCAGAGAAGCAAGTATCAGCTTACCATACCAGCTACCTGTTCTGCTGAGCATTTGTCTGGAGAAATAAAAGCACATCTCCACACAAAGATGTGCACATAGACATTTATAGCAGGTTTATTTGTGACCTCGAACACTGGAAACAACCCAGATGTTCACAAGCAGGTGAGAGGTTCAGCTGTGCCGTGAATCTGACAATAGAGAAAGCAGAGCATTGCCAATGTGACTGAGTTTCAACGACGTGGAGTAAAACAGGGCAGAAAAAGGGAACAAATACTACCTGAATTCCTTTCTATAATGTTATAGAAAGTCAAACCTAAGGGCAAGGATCGGTGAGTTTCTCGGGGGGAAAGATAGGAAGGAGAGCTGAAAAGTGACTTGAAGAAGACTTTATCATGATATTCGCAGACCTGCACATACATTAGCATTTCTCAAGCTGTACACTTCAAGCATTATTTATTTATTAAATATTTATTTATTTTTATTATGTATACAATGTTCTGTCTGCATGTACACCTGAACACCAGAAGAGGACACCAGATTTCATTGTAGATGGCTGTGAGCCACCGTGTGGTTGCTGGGATTTGAACTCAGGACCTCTGGAAGAGCAAGCAGTGCTCTTAACCTCTGAGCCATCTCTCCAGCCCCTAATTTATTTATTTAAAAATTTTATTTATTTATTTTATGTATATAAGTGTTCTGTCTGCATGTACACCCACAGGCCAGAAGAGGGCACCAGATCTCATAGATAGTTGTGAGCCACCATGTGGTTGCTGGAAGTTGAACTCAGGACCTCTGGAACAGCAGACAGTGATCTTAACCGCTGAGCCATCTCTCCAGCCCAAGCATAATTTATTGTATGTCTACTGCATCCCAATAAAAAATAAGAAACCTGGGACCTCTGCCTCCAGCAAAGCCGTCAACACCACAGGATCCAACGGCGTGACCGTCTAGGTAACGGGCAAGTCTCTATCAATTTAGCTGGCACATGGGCCATTTGGATTATACTTCCTGTTATAATTTATCCTTCTCAGATGTCTGATGGCTCTGAGGCTTGGCGGAAGGTTTCCCTTGGCAACAGGCATCAGGGGCTGAGCAGGAGCGGGCCCTAAGTGTGGACCTGTTGCGTTAAGGGTAAGGAGGAAGGCTGGTGAGAGCTGGAAAGCGAAGTCTGAGGGAACCTTCTTCCCTACGACCTCTCCAGCTCCTGGGCTGAGGACAGCCCCGACGCTCAGAGGGAGGCTGAGGAAAGCGTGGCTGTCATGGCTGTGGTGGTCACCATGGAGTAGGGAAGAGGGGCACAGGTAGAAGTCAGGTTTCACAAAGCTTCTGGGGAACAGTGATCAGGGATGCGCTGAAGGTTGGCCACAGGTGGGACTGGTTTATCTGTTACCAAAGAGGGGTGTGTGTGTGTGTGTGTGTGTGTGTGTGTGTCTGTGTGTGTGATGGTATTGCCTCAGCTAGGAGTTTCGGAGCCTGAGCTGCACTTTAGATGTCACCATGGTGGTGTCCTTGTGGACAGCTGAATGTCAGTGCTGGAGTTGTGAGGAGTCAGGGGTTACCACTGTGGAGCCATTCATTTGAGCGCAATTACCAGGGGTGGGAGCAAGAAAAGGAACTGCACCCCACCGCCTGAGGCAGGAGACTGGAAGGCACTCTGATGAGCCAGAGGGCAGCCGGTGTCATGAACCTCCTGGCCGGAGGCGGCAGCAGCGGGCGGCGGAGCGGGTGCAGTGTAGTAGCTGCGGCGGAATACAGTGTAGCCAGCCGGTCTGGTACAATGTAGCGGCAGCCAGGTAAGCGGCGCGGCGGCCTCCGCGGGCGTCTGGTGGGTCTGGTGGGGAAGCAGGCGAGGGTGCAGATCTCCGCACGCAGTCGCCTCTGCTTGGGCTCCGCGATCCGGTTTGTGTGCGCACCCATGGCGCAGAACTGGCAGAGGCCTGCAGCAAAGACGTCCAGCTCCCGGCTGCCGCCTGCTGGCTCTCCGCTGTGCGCAAGGCCCTGATGACCTCATTGGTCTCCGCATTACGTGAGGCAGAGCTTAGCATCCGCGAATAGGGACCCCCCTCCCCGAACCAGCGGGTGGCTGTCAGAAGCTGCGCATGGGACTCCCGGCCCGAGGACCCGCGGGGATATACGCCCTCTACGATGTTGGGCTTCCCTGAGCCTCCGGTTTCACGACTATGAAATGGGTGAGGAAGGTGGTGGAGACCTGCGTCCTCAGAAGGAGCTCATCGTGTAGTGGGTAGAGTGTTGAGGTGCGCTTGGCTGCTCCTACTTGGGTAGCTGAGAATGATTAAGGCTGGCCTTGCGTGGCCCGGATTACCCGTCCAGAAAGGATGTACCTTGTCCCTTCCCCGGACCCCCTGTGGCCCTTGGATTAGCACTTTTTGGTGGCTGAACCCGCAGGAACACATGGGAGGTGAGCTTCTACCCAGGGCCTCTGATGCTCCACAGACCCTTGGGCTTTACTCTGAGGGCTTCAGTTGTCAAGTTGTTACTACTATCTGCTTTGGGAGATGTCTCTGTAGGGGCTTGATGGAACGGAGTTTTGTTTTGTTTCTTCCTTTCTCGAATCTCTTTCTCAAGGCCAACCGTGACTTCTGGGTACAGAACTCCGCCAGGCAGATGAGGAAATAGGAGATGGTGTCATCCTCAAAGCTGTTGCTTCCAGCAGCCTGTGCTGGGGTGTTGTCTGTTTCTTCTCGGCTGAAAGGGCAATACAGTTCTCCCAACTGGTTCCAGACGAACTAGGCAGACTGGTCAAATGGCGCCATTGCTTAATTCATCCCTGCTTTTGTTCCAGGTCAGGTGGTGGTGGTGCCAGTTAGGAAATGCTTAAGGGAACCATTTTCCTGGGAAAGGCAGCCCAGAGGCTAGTTGCTGGCAAGGGTTTCTGCTGAGGTCTTTGTGTCCCTCTGACTGCATTCTGAAACACCAGGATGTTTCCAGAGATGGCTCCTACCCTACACACCCATTTTTCCTGTCGGCCTTGGCCTTCTCCCTGACTTCAGGCAAGAGAGTAGGACCATACATTGATTGATTTTGTTATTTTAATAAATTCTTATTATTACATTCTTTTATTTACTTATTTTGTGTGTATATGTGTGTGGGCACATGCATGTCCTGGCCCACATGTGGAGGTCAGAGGACAGCTTGCAGGAATCAGTTCTCTCCTTCCACCATGTAAGTCCTGGGTTGTCAGATGTGGTACCAAGTCCCCACTGAGCCGTCTCATGAGCCCTTACCACTGGATTTAAATCAGAGTTGCCCGAGTCTCAAAAATGCCAGTAATGATGACAGTAATAATTGCAACTGGTGTATATTCTGGCCAGTGCCCTTGGTTACATGTGTGTCTGTGTACCACTTACATACCTGGTGCCAATGGAGGCTAAAAAAAGATGCTAGATTCAGGAACTAGAGTTAAAGATGGTTGTGAGCAGCTAGGTGTTCCAGGAATCAGATCCAGGTCCTCTGAAAGAGCAGGAAGTTCTCTTAACAGCTGAGCCATCTCTTCAGCCCCTGCTCTTGGACCTGTTTTATTAATCAATTTAATCATTACAAGAATCCTGATAGCAGACCCCATGGAGATTGTCCCGATGGCTATAGGAAAGAAGCCAGCCCGTGCATGTGTGAGCTCTTAGACTGAAGTTTTCATGGCAAAGGAGAGAATTTGGGAGAAAGGGAACAGCTGGTTTTGAGAAGCTCATGCTGTCAACAGAGAAAAATGAAGGCATTTTGTCTTTTTTTTTTCTTGTTGGTTGGTTGGTTGGTTGGCTTTTCCAAGACCTGGCTCTCCTGGCACCTATCCCGTAGACCAGGCTGGCTTCGAACTCAGATCTGCTTACTTCTGCCTCCTGAGTGCTGGGATTACAGGCATGCACTGCTGCGCCTGGCTTACAATTTTTAAAGAAATGTCTTTCTCATGGCTGAAGGGGATTTTCCCATGTAAAATGGAAATAAGTGGCCAGTTTGTACCTGGAGACCTCCTGTCCTCATCCTCTGCCTGGTGGAGTTTTCTCTTGCAGTAAGAGGCTGGGCAGTGGTAGACTGCCATAGACCCATAGACTGGTAGAAAGAGAGGAGAGGAAATGGGTGAATAACAGGCTTTCTGGATTAAGGGCTGAAGTCTGTCTCTTTTCCTGTGAGTGGCCCTGTACTGCTTAGCCCTGCATGGTATTATAATCATTCTGCACTTGAGGCTTGAGGAATTGGGGGCAGAGAAAGGCTCCGAGGCTGGCAGAGCTGGTGTTCAGATTGAGGTTGTCCATCTCATCAATGTGACGTGACTGGGGTGGTCTATTCGTATCTATTTTGGCTGCAAGAGACAGAACTCTTCCCCCTCCCCCCGTTTTTTCCAAGACAGGGTTTCTCTGTGTAGTCCTGGCTGTCCTGGACTCACTCTGTAGACCAGGCTGGCCTTGAATTCAGAGATCCACCTGTCTCTACCTCTGCTGGGATCACAGGCGTGTGCCACGCCCACTTGCTCTTATCTCTCTTTCAAGAGCAGGGAAGGCGTTAGGGCTCATCTTATTTTGACTGTAGGGTGGCAAAAGCACACTAGTACCAGGCATCTATGACACAGCTCTAAACTTGCCTTCTGGCTTCCTATCCTAATAGCAAAACTTGTATAGAGGACGTTGTGTTTTTTTCAAGATAGGATTTCTTTTTGTAGCCCTTGCCATCCTGGAACTGGCTCTGTAGACCAGGCTAACCTGTAACCCAGAGATCCACCTGCCTCTGCCTCCCAGAGTGCTGGGATTACAGGTGTGAACAGGACTATGAGCTAATTTCACCCACAGTGACCCACTTCTGGATGAAGAAATAGAGGTGGAGAGAAGCTATGGAATGTGCCCTGACTAGATAAGTAGAGACCTGAATTCCAACTGCTTCTGTTTCATTCAGACAGCTCCTCCCTTTCTGCCAGGAACCGCCAGCCTTGTGAGCCCAGTGTGGGCTGAGCCCTGGGGAGGGGAAGGAGCGCCTAGTGATCTTAACTTCTGAGAAGCCGAACCTAAACACTTCCTGCTACGTGGATGGGATCCCGGGCAGGGAGCTGTAGGAATAGCTCAGACCATGAGGTTCTGCAGCAGGGTGGGGACACAGGCCTGAGAGGTACAATCCCACACTGGAACCCAGTTGCATTGCTGGGGCCAGGGAAGGGTGTCTAGGTCACCCTGACAAGAGCAGGACAAGAATGGGCCTTGGGTTTGACTGCAGGGTATTCACTAGTGAACACTCTAACAAGGATGGTTCTTTTGGGGTGTTCTGCTTTGTACTGAATACCTCAAGTAAAGGGATAGGGAGGACGATCCAGTATCAAGAGGTGTATCTCAAAGGCATCGGCTAGCAGCAAAAGGCCTGGCTGGAGTGGGGCCAAGTGAGAAATTGGTCATTTGAGGCCTAGCAAGGAGCCTTCTGAGGAGCTCCAAGGCTGGACCAGCCCCACAGCATCTGGGACCAAAGGAGCCTGTGCACAGGGGCACGACCTTGGGGTCCAGACTTTCCCTTGGACACCCTGGGATAAGCCTGTACCCCTGAGCTGGTCCTTATCACTGGGGTTTCTTTTGAGAGCACACTGCCAGGGGAACATGGTCGGGGGTAGCCCAGGTGGCTTGGGGAGGGAGGAGGATAAGGATCGAGGCTGCTTTGGGGGGCTGCCCTGCACTAGCCCTTTACCCCTAGCCTCTGGGAAGTGAAAGAGGCAGGGCATTGGAGAGAGAAGGTAAGCTGTGGGGAGCCCAGGACCCGGACGCTCACCTCCGCTGTGCTGGGCCTGCAGGTGGGATGCTATGGAATATGACGAGAAGCTGGCTCGCTTCCGGCAGGCCCACCTCAACCCCTTCAACAAGCATCATGAACAGGAACCCAGTGAGAAGGCCCGAGCAATCACTTCCGAAGGTAAGCATCCATGCAGGGTGAGGGCTGTGTAGACTGTCTGACACCTTAAGTCAGCCCTGTCACTTTTCCTGCCCGTGGCCCTTCCCATGGGGTAAGGGTAGTCACTGTCCACCTGCTCTGAGGTTTTCATTTTTTTTTTCTTTATCAGAATGGACACTGAAGGGCATTGGTTCTCGACCTGTGGGTTGTAACCCCTTTCAGCAGCAGGAGGGGGGGGGTTAACAACTCTTTGACAGGGGTCACCTAGGACCATCAGGAAATACAGATCTTTACATTATGACTTATAACAGTAGCAAAATTATAGTTGTGAAGTAGCAATGAAAATGATATTTTGGTGCGTGGTCACTACAGCATGAAGAGCTACTTTAAAGGGTTGCAGCGTTCAGAAAGTTGTGAACCACTGGTCTAGAGGGCAGGGGTCTGAGTCTGGAGGATTGCTGTTGAGGCTCAGGGCATTGCTCTGGCTCTGTAGGCATTGGAGCAAACTCAGAGCTGAGGTCTAGGAAGAAGAGTCTGCTGGGTGCAGTGTTTGTGGGAAGACCCTCACCTTCTTGGGATCGGAGAGGCAGAAGGGCAGGGATTCTGGGTAGGGTAGGCAGCGGTGCTTAGGGTCATGGTAGTTGTTAGGGTGACCATGAAGAACTTAATGAAATTTGTGGTGTAGTCAGTCAGCGTTCTTCCTTCAGGTCTAGCTGTTCACACAGGGAGCATCTGCCTTAGAAATTGGGATTATTTATTTGTTTGAGACTGGGTCCATCTATGTAGCCAAGGCTGGATCAAAACTGAAATGGGAGATTCTGTCTCAGCCTCCCAGATGCTGGCCACACCCAGTTTGGGATGCTTCTATAATACTATCCTGTGGGCCACTCTGCACTTCCCAGTGTTGGTTCACAAGTCTTTTTTGGGAGGTTGGGGTGGGGGAGAAGCACACAAGAGTCAGACTTCTATGAGAGGATCAGAAATGGAACCCCACTTGTAACGTTGATTAGTACTTCCCCGTCTTCATGGTGAGGCAGAGTCCTTTACAAATGCCCACCTCACGAAGCAAGAGTGGTGCCTGGCTTTCTTCAACCCCCACCTTCCATGGGGTCCCCAACACCCCTGCTCAGTCCTATCCAGCCCAGCTGCCTCCCTGGTGAGGAGGAGAAAGAGGCAGCAGGTGGACCCCTCCGTCCTTCCCGCCTGTGCTCTTTCTCAGAGACCCTGCCTGAGCTGCCGCCTGGGGAGCCTGACTTCCATTTCTCTGAGCGCGTGATGGATCTCGGCCTGTCTGAAGACCACTTCTCCCGCCCTGTGGTGAGCTCTGGAGTCTGGACCCTGAGGTTACCCTCAGGACAGCACTTGCAGTTGACCAGTGGCTCAGACACTCTCATGAGTTGGGGTACAGTTTCCCTTCTGCCATTGGGCCCCCAAATCACCTGTGTTTAGAATCTGAACCATTCATGGCACCCGGCTCTCATCTTCCAAATCTGAGTCTAGAGACAGCTTGGGTCTGAGGAAGGAGGCGAGGCTCCTCTTTTCTCCTCAGTTTCAGGATCTTCAGAAGTGAGTGTGAGAAAGGAGGCTCTGTGGAGTCCCCAGGTGTCTTGTATAAATGGCACTTTACAGTGACGTGTCGTCCAGCTTATTCTGTATTATGTTCAACAAAGGCTTGTTTTGAAGAGAAAAGAGGATGTTTGAAAGCTCTTTAGTTGTGTGCAAAGCATCTCTACCTTATTTGAGAGTCTCTCTCTCTATCTGGTGTGTACAGACAGGGCTTCTCTGTAGCTCTGGCTGAAACTCTGTAGACTAGGTTGGCCTTGAATTCAGAGGTCCACCCACCTCTACCTGTGCTGAGATGAAAGGTACAGGCCTTTAATCCTTTAAACCTCTAAAGGCGGTAACCTAGCCCTTCTGGAGTTTCTAAGTTTAGCCTTCAACTTGCTCTGTAGCCCAGGCTGGCCTTGACTGTTTTATCCTTCTGCCTCAGCCTCTCAGATAGTTGGATTGCATGTCCATGTCATTCAGCCCAGAGAGTCTGACGTCTTTTATAATGTGTCTTGCTCACACTCCTGTTTAGTGACAAAATGAGCTCCAAAGAGGAAGGACATCACTACTTTCTGCCTGAGTCTTTAGGAAGGCTGTCACATGGAAGGAGGAGGGTATCTTAGAACAGAGTTGGCTGGCCTTCCCTGCTCTGAGCCTGACTTTCCCAATGGAAGCAGAGCCTTCCAGGTGTGGGGCCTCAGCCAGACTCCAAGCTTCTGGGTCAGTGTATGAGAAAAGCACCCAGAAGTGTTGAGTCTGGGGTGAGTGTGTATGGTTAGGCTGCTTTGCTAGCTTCCTTTAAGCCTTCCTCATTTTCTCAACTTTTCTTTTTAGAAATGAAACAGCACAACTAAAAAAGCTATTGGTGGAAGGGTTTCTAAAGAGGAAGTGTGTATTTATGTATGCAATGTTGGGGGCCTCTGGAATGTTAGATAAGCATGCTGGGAGCAACACTCCCAGCTTTTGGAAACCATGCTCAAGACAGGGTTTCTCTGTGCAGTCCTGGCTGTCCTAGAACTCGCTCTGCAGACCAAACCAGCCTCAAACTCAGAGATCAGCCTGCCTCTGCTTCCCGAATACTGGGATTAGAGTTGTGAGCCATCAGGCCCTGCATTTTTAAATTTGGTGTATGTGTCTGTACACAACCTCATGTGTATATGACACGTGTAGAGGCCAGCTGCCAATGTCAGGTGTCTTCCTCTATTGCTATCCACCTAATTGATCTATCTGTCTGTCTCTATCTCTGTCTATCTATCTATCTATCTATCTATCTATCTATCTATCTATCTATCTATCTATCTATCTATTTTTTTCTTTTTTTGGTTTCTTGAGACAGGGTTTCTCTTGGCTTGGCTTAACTTGTCTGTCCTAGAACTAGCTCTGTAGACCAGTCTGGCCTTGAACTCTTAGAGATCCACCTGCCTCTGCCTCCCAAGTGCTCGGATTAAAGGTATGTGTCACCATCTTGTTTCTCTCATCTATTTGAGATATGGTTTCTCCGTGTAGCCCTGGCCAACCTGTAACTCACTATGTAGGGCAGACTAGCCTTGGATTGATTAGAGACTCACTTGCCTCACTTGTTCCACCTCATTTATTTGTTTGTTTACGTTGAGACAGAGTCTCTCACTGACCTGGAGCTTACTTATTGAACAAGAATAGCTGGCCAAGGAACTTCAGGCATCATCCTGTTTTCCATTTTCCCAGCACTGGGATTATAGATGTGACATTTGATCTGAATGTCCCAACTCAAATCCTCAGACTTGCATGGGAAGCAGCGCTTTACTGATTGGGCCTTTTCCCCAGCCCCTTGTTTTCTCTTTAAGATGGTCTCAAGTAGCTCAGGTTAGTTTCAAACTTGCTGTGTAGCTGAGGATGACTTTTAGCTCTTTTTTTTTTCCCAAGTGTTTCCAACCCCCCACCCCCATCCCCCAGACAGAGTTTCTCTGTGTAACAAGCTTTGGCTGTCCTTGACTTGC
Organism: Pachyuromys duprasi; assembly: GCA_028658305.1. Classification (NCBI taxonomy): domain Eukaryota; kingdom Metazoa; phylum Chordata; class Mammalia; order Rodentia; family Muridae; genus Pachyuromys; species Pachyuromys duprasi. The sequence goes on from CM053744.1 coordinate 57,968,187, forward strand.
TTTGTAGACCAGTCTGGCCTTGAACTCACAGAGATCCTCCTGCCTCTGCCTCCCTGAATGCTGGGATTAGAGGTGTGCGCCCCCAAGCCTGGCTGTTTGCTTTTTTTTCTCTGTGTAACCCTAGCTGTCCTGGAACTCACTATATAGACCAGATTGGCCTCAGACTCTTGAGATCTGCTTGCCTCTGCCTCCCAGTGCTGGATTAAAGGCGTATGCCTCCACTGCCCGTTGTGTGGATTCTTACATGTTCCTAACTCTTCTGGCCCTTGAGCTTATCTTCTTCTGGGTGAGGGAGCTGAGGTCTGCTCTGTCCCTAACTGCTCATGGGGACAGGCCCACCTTGCATTGGGAGACACTTCTAGGTGGCCCTCTGAGCGCTGCCTTCCAACCTGGGTAGGGTCTTTTCCTGGCCTCTGATGTGGAGCAGCTGCGGCAGGCGATAGAAGAATGCAAGCAGGCGATCCTGGAGCTGCCAGAGCAGTCGGAGAAGCAGAAGGATGCTGTGGTTAGGCTGATCCACCTCCGGCTGAAGCTGCAGGAGCTGAAGGTGCGTGCTCACCTGCTCTCCCACAGAGAGCTGGAGCTGGATCAGTGTGGGGGGGGGGGCCTGTGGGACAGCGAGGCTTCAACTCCTCCTGTGGTGGCTCTTCCCTGTTCTCCTAGAGGCCGAGGTAGGGATGGAAAAGCAAGGTGAAAGTATAGGCTAGCTGCTTTCCTGATAAGACAGCCCCTCTTGATTGGGAGGGGGCAACCTAAGGAGCTTACAGTGAAAAAGAACCTTTTGCATGGAGGAGAGCTTCCACAGTGTCAGGAATCCTGTACTCTTTCGTTGTGCCTCGTGTTTAGTCAACCTTCAGGCATCATTCAGAGGTGGCAGAGATGACCTCGGTAATTGATACCTGTCTTCCCACAAGTCTGCCTTTCTCAGTATGGGCAGGTCAGTCAGGACTGATTGGCCAGACCTGGGTCACAAACTTAGGGAACAGTCACCGTGATTGGCTAGAAATATGTGCTTATTCCTGAAACTGTCAGAGCCATGGGTTAGTTGTGACCACCTATGGAGGCAAGTGTGTTGACACACTCCTCTCTGAGTTGTATGACCTAGGAGGGAGATCACCTGAGTATGTCAACCAGAGGAGACAGTGTGTCGCAGAATCCAAACCCCACGGAAGTTCAGGATGCCGTCCTGGGTCTGTGGTTTTTGTCCCAGCTGTCATGGTGTTCCCTGTACCAACTCTGAACCTCTGGGAGTTTAAAGTGCACTATTCATTAGGAAATAGGTGAGGATATGCATGGCAGGAAGCACATCCTAAGAGTCAGTACTTCAAGGAGATACACGTGTAATTTTCCTCAAGAAAGAAAACCACACAGTTGGTCCAGGCAGCAGCCAGAAATATCAGGACCCTGGGGCATTCTTTCTGGTACTCTGCCAGATCCTGAAGGGGGTGCAAGGCAGGTACCCTGCCATAACAAGCCGAAGAAAAGAGGAACCAGCCCTCCTGTTTGCAGTACCTGGATGTGAAGAGGCTGGAGAAAGTTGTGTGTGTTTTCAAGGGTTGATACCTAATTCAGTTGCTGAAGAGAGATGGGGAACATGCATGGGCTGAAACTCAGAATCTCCACTGCAGGCAGTTCCTGGAAGGCCTGCATTGAGGATCTGGAGTGAAGGGAAGGAGCTGCAGCTTAACTCACCCAGGACTGTTCTATTGCTTTGCCCTGCAGGATCCCAATGAGGAGGAGCCCAATATCCGGGTTCTCCTGGAGCACCGCTTCTACAAGGAGAAGAGCAAGAGTGTCAAGCAGACGTGCGACAAGTGCAATGCCATCATCTGGGGCCTTGTTCAGACCTGGTACACCTGCACAGGTGGGCCGGGACCCAGACCCCTCCTGCATGAGCTCTGCTCCCAGACTGGCCACTCTCTAGACTGTGCTGATGGCCAAGCTTGCTGTGCCGGAGATGAGGGGAGACCAGTGTGCCCGCCTTTGCTGGCCTCGAGTCTAGATCTGAGCTGTTTAGTATAGTGGTGAATCACAGGACGGCTTTAAAGTTTAAGTCCACCCAAGTTGAATCCTCGGTTTAGGGTCACTACAGACCTTACAAATGCTCAGTGGCCACCTGAGGCTGGTGGCTACTCTATTGGGTAGCACAGAGAGAGAACATGGCAGAATGATGGTTCTGTATGAAAAACCAGATTGGGAAATGACATGTCAGATGGTGCTGGGAAAGGAAAATGGAGAGACAATAATGTTTATAGGGTACAGTGGGTATTATTTTTGGTAAAATGAAAAGACTCACGTGACAATTTTAGCAAGCCCTTGGAGGTCAGCCAGGAGTGTATCTAAGGAGGAAGGATGCTGTACGGGGGAATCTTATGTGCAAAGGACTTGTGGTTGATATGTGCCCATTGCCTTTGAGAGGAGCATCGTGGCTAAGGGGCGGCATAATTAAGGTATAATCGCAGGAGACCAAGGGCGTTTCTGTATGTGCAATGAGGGCTGCAGGTGCTGGGTGCTTACACTCTGGTCACTAAGTTGAGCAGAAGGGAGGAGAGGATAGTCTCTGGTGAAGGCTGAGTCCTGGGTGAGAAGTGGTTGAGGTCAGCGCCGGCTGCAGAAATAAAGGAGGTGTCCGCCAGGGTGACTTAGGTTGTAGTCTTAATCCCAGAAGGATGGAGTCGCTGAAACCTGACATGGGAAATGGGAGAAGACAGCTGAGATGTAAGGGAGGAAATGTCACTGGGTAGTTTGGGTTTGATGGATGCTGATGGAACATTGCCTCTAGATGTGTGAGTCACGAATTAAGACAAAGCTTGGGGACCAGACACATGAAAATCGTTGAGATGCTGAGACAGGCAGTCCCAGGAGAAGGTCTTAGCTGCTGTGATCACTGGAGGGCTGAGCCGCTTGAGGGGGGCAGTCTAGCTAAAGGTCCTCCTAGGCGTCGGCAGTCCACACAACCTTTGAGAAATGTGTGCTTTCCTGCTGCAGGCTGTTACTATCGGAGTCATAGCAAGTGCCTGAACCTCATCTCCAAACCCTGCGTCAGCTCCAAGGTCAGCCACCAGGCTGAGTACGAGCTGAACATCTGCCCCGAGGCTGGGCTGGACAGCCAGGACTACCGCTGTGCGGAGTGCCGCGCCCCCATCTCTCTGCGTGAGTGAAGGATAGGGTCCCCTTCCATCCAGAGAACAGTACAGAACTGATCCAGGAAGGACACCTGGTTGTTGTTGGAGAAAGTTGTACTAAAGCAGCCGAGTGAGGGCCTGGGGCCAGCACGGTCCATGCACCTTCCTTGGCGTAAGGAAGGGAAGTTACTGGCATTTCTTCAATTCCCATGGGAACAGGCAGCTTCTAGCTGTTCATGGCTTATCTAGGTCTCTCCCGGGCTGGTCTCTCATCTTTGACTACAGCACCTCAACTCAGGGACAAGGACTAGGGGAAAACAGCCAACTAACCAAACGAACAAACCCTACAGCTCTGGGGATGTGAGTCAATAGAAGTCCCAGAGCTGCAGAAGAAAAGAAAATGTGGCATAGTAACCACATCCTAGAGATGGAAATATTAGCTCACTGATGAGCAGGCAGGGTGCTGAGACAGTGGGAGTGACTTAGGGCGTCTCGGGGGAGAATGGGTAAGTCAAGTCCGGAGGGCGGACCTCCGAGCTCAGCTCACTCTCTCCTGCAGCCGTGGAGAGGGAAGACGGACCACACGGTGTCAGCCCTTGGGCATGGGAGGCAGAGCTGAGTCCCCAGTGGCCACGCTGACCTTGTAACAACCCGGCCCCCACAGGAGGCGTGCCCAGCGAGGCCCGGCAGTGCGACTACACTGGCCAGTACTACTGCAGCCACTGCCACTGGAACGACCTGGCCGTCATCCCCGCGCGGGTGGTGCACAACTGGGACTTTGAGCCGCGCAAGGTCGGGCTTTGGAGGCTTGGGGGTGGGGAGCAGGGAGGAGGGGGAGGTCCTAGCCTTGCAGGCCGCTCATTCTGCTCTCCTGCAGGTGTCCCGCTGCAGCATGCGCTACCTGGCGCTGATGTTGTCTCGGCCAGTGCTCCGGCTCCGTGAGATTAACCCCCTGCTGTTCAACTACGTGGAAGAGCTGGTGGAGATCCGGGTGAGACTGGGGTTAGGTCGGAATGGATTTGTCTCCCTGTGGGAGGTTTTGTTTAGTCTTGTCTTGTTTTTCTTTGTTTGGTTTGGTTTTCCAAGACAGGGTTTCTCTGTGTAGCCCTGGCTGTCCTGGCACTCACTGTATAGATCAGACTGGCGTCAGACTCAGAGATCCGCCTGCCTCTGCCTCCCAAGCGCTGGGATCAAAGGCATGCACCACCACACCTGGTTCCTGTGGGAGGTTTTGAGCAGAGGGTCTGCTCCTTTCACAGGCCTCTTTGTTATCTGTTAGAGCAGAATTGTTAAAACCATGGAGACAATGTTAAAGTCTCCAATAACAGGGTGGAGTTTCATCCCTGTGATGTTAGCGTTGGGGAGCTGGGGAAGGAGAATCACCAGTGTGAGGTCAGCCTGAGCTCCAATAGTCAGAGCCTGTCAGAAAGTGTGTGTGTGTGTGTAAGAGAGAGAGTTTTAATTCTATTCATCAATCATCTATCTGTCCATCAATCTATCTATTGATCTGTCAGTCTTTCTATATATCTGTCTGTCTATCTGTCTGGGTGGGCATGTAGCTCAGTTGTTAGAATGTTAGTTTAGATGCAGGAAGCAGGGGGTTCAGTTCCAGCATTGCATAAATCTGGCATGGAGCATGCAGCTCAGGCTGACCCTTGTTTTTTATATATAGCTGAGGTTGGTCTTAAACTCCTGACCCTCCTGGGGATTACAGCAGGTATAACCCAATAGCATGCTTTCCTCAGCCCAGTAGAACTAAAATATTATTATAATATAGAATCACCATACCAGGTTGCCAAGATATTTTACTCTTTTTGTGTTCTCTATGACTTTGAATTCTAGTATGAATGTACCCTATACTTACAGCAATCCAAGTGAAAGACTGAGCATTTTCAACAGCTCTATGTGGCTTTTGGCCAGTCATAGCTGTAAAAGTTAGAAATCAGCAGGCACCGTAGTTCAGGCAGGAGATGATGTCATGAACAATGTAGTAGAAAGATCGTCCATGTTTTAGGGGAGGAGCCTGAGGCAGAGCAGGATGAATAGTCAAGGCCAAGGCATTGATGAGGGATATGGGACCTGTCTAGGATTTTGGATGTGGCTCAGGCCATCCTGGGGCAGTAGGGTGGGCTCACTGTTTATCTGTGAAATGGGCTAAGTAACTCACAAGGGAGATCTCAGGAGCAGCGTGTGACGAATCTCAGGTTCCAGTGTAGCTCAGAGACTGATTTACTCTTGAGGTTGGAAAAACCAATCAAATGTAGGACCACCTGGTGGAATCTGAGGGTGCCTTCCCCAGTCCCTACTGACCCCCAGTGTAAGGAGAAGCCACCCTATGAGCCTGGCCCCCCTGAAAGTGCGGAACCAGCCCCTTAGCCTTCCAGAAGCAGCTGTGGTGTCAGCATGCCACGGCTGACGTGCCTACCTGTTGTCTGTGTCCACAGAAGCTGCGCCAGGACATCCTGCTCATGAAGCCATACTTCATCACCTGCAAGGAGGCCATGGAGGCCCGGCTGCTGCTGCAGGTCAGATTGCTAGAGGGACAGGTCTCAGACAGCCAGGGTGATGGAGGACTTCATGCTCAGAATCTGAAGATAGCACAGTAGATGTTACAATTCTAGCAGCCTTCCAAATGGTTGGTTCTGGGAATGTCACATCTAGAACAAGCTGTCAGATGTTCTACACACAACAGTGTTCTCTGATGATGTCAGTTTGGGAAACTAAGATAAGCAATTACTATGTTTAGCCTTCATGGAGATTATCCTCCTCAGGCAGGTTGAATAAAATACAAGTTTTTTTTGTTGTTGTTGTTTTTTCCAGACAGGGTTTCTCTGTGTATCTTTGACTGTCCTGGACTTGCTCTGTAGACCAGGCTGGCCTCGAACTCACAGAGATCTACCTGCCTCTGCCTCCCTGAGTGCTGGAACTATAGGCATGTGCTACCACACCCAGCTTAAAATACAAGGTTTTTTGTTGTTGTTTTTGTTAGTTAGTTAGTTTGTTTTTGAGGCAGGGTTTCTCTGTGTAGCGTTGGCTGTCCTGGAACTCACTGTGTAGACCAGGCTGACCTCAAACTTACAGAGATCCACCTGCCTCCCAGGTGCTGGGATTAAAGGCGCTACTTCTGGCCGAAATACAAGTTTTAAGACTCAGCTACTGCTTTGCTCAATAAGTAATCTCAGACAGTGGTCCAAATTATGGGAACAGTTACCAAGACAGGCCCGTGGGGAGTGGCCAGTGGGAAACAGGTGTGTGAGCACTGAGTCCAGAAGCAGAATGGGCAAGAGGTGGGAAGAAAAGGAAGCTGTTAAGTAGAGAGCAGGAAGAGGCGGCGGTGGCAGGGTGAGCAGGGGGAAAGGTGGGGTGCGCTGAGCGGCCACTGTGGCCGGAGGGACAGGATAGGTGTGTGGAATGCGGGGCACACGCAGGTCGGGAGATGTTGCTCGGGCTGTACATCTTCCCCTGGCCTCTCCAGGTTCTTGGGGCCCCTAAGCAGACCCCCTGTGAGATCTGTGGTTTCCATGTGACCCCTGGGCCCTGATATCAGGAGGGGCTGCAGGTGTCGAATAGGGAACTTGGCTTTGCATCCGTCGTCATGCCTGCTGGGTCTCGGCAGCTCCAGGACCGACAGCATTTTGTGGAGAATGACGAGATGTACTCCATCCAGGACCTCCTGGAGGTACACTCGGGCCGCCTCAGCTGCTCACTCACCGAGATCCACACGCTCTTCGCCAAGCACATCAAGCTGGACTGTGAGGTGGGTCTCCCCATCCCTTCTGGGATTGTGGTCCTGTCTAGAGGAGACTCCAAGCTGCTCTGTCCACCAGCCCCGGGTACCAGGATTGGCACTGCCCAAAACACTGATTCCCTTTTCTGATTTTGTTATTTTTGAGACAGGGTTTCTCTGTGTAGCCTTGGCTGTCCTGGTCTCACTTTGTAGACCAGGCTGGCCTCAAACACAAAGCAATCCTCCTGCCTCTGCCTCCTTGAGTGCTGGGATCAAAAGCGTGCACCACCATACCCAGCTCACTGATTCCCTTTTCAACAGCGGTGCCAAGCCAAAGGGTTTGTCTGTGAACTCTGCAAAGAAGGCGACGTGCTGTTCCCATTTGACAGCCATACATCAGTGTGCACCGACTGTTCAGCTGTCTTCCACAGGTGGGTGTGGCCTGTGACTGCCAGGCTAGATGCTCCCTTGTCTTTGGCAGCCGCTGTTTCTGTGGAACCTGTCACTGCTGCTCATGAGAGGAGAGACATGTACCTGAGCTTTTACTGTCTGGCTTTCAGAGCCCCTTGCCCTGGTGTCTGTATCTAAATTAAAAGTTCTGTTAAGGGGCTGGGAATGTGGCCTAGTGTGCATGAAACCTTGGACTTGATTTCTAGCATGGAAGAGAGCTAGGCATAGCAGTACATGCCTGTAATCTTAGTACTTGGGAGGCAGAATCAGGAAGACCAAAGTTCAGTCATCCTGAGCCACATGGCAAGTTTGAGGCCAGCCTGAACTACATGAGACCCTGTCACAAGAAAAAAAAGTTCCATTAGGAATGATCCTCCGTGCTGGGCCACTGCAGCCTCAACTATTCCAGACGGACTTTGCAGCTTTCCTGGTCCTGACTTACCTAGCCTTTCTTTCTAACCACAGGGACTGCTATTATGACAACTCGACCACGTGCCCCAAGTGTGCCCGGCTCAACCTGAGGAAACAGTCACTGTTCCAGGAACCTGGTCTAGACGTGGATGCCTAGAACCCCAGAGGAGAGCGCCAGGCACCGTCTCCGCCACTCTGGCTGTCACCCTGCTGGCATTGCCAACCAGGTGTTCATTCTACCTTGGAGACCCCTGAGTGCGTTCTCCGGACCTCTTCTGGGCCAGAAGGAAGTAACTAGTGGCCACGGGACTCTCAATCCTGGGTGCTTGCTGAGTCTTGGAGTGTCTATATCTGGCTGTTTATTGGGTTTGCTGCTATAAAGGGACAAAATGCTGCCTCTCCCCCACTGTAGGGCTCCTTAGGTGGGGGAGCCTGGGTGTGGCTTCCCGCTGAGAGGAGGGAAGTCCCTTTCCTATGGCACAGAGCCCTCCAGGATATTACAACTAATTCTTCTGCGCCATAGAGATGGCCCTGTCCCTGTCTAGACCAACCTAAAGACTGGTTGCCCGCTTCAGAGGCGTGCCCAGTGAGGCCAGAGGATGTTGCCTGAGGTTTAGCTCTCTGTGGATGACTTGGCTTCTGCTTAGAGGCTCCCATCCCTCTTAGCACCTTGTCTCCTTGGGGGCCTCAGGTTTCCTCTGACTAGGGCTGTTCACGACGGTGTCCCACAGATCTTCCCAGCATCCCAAGGGTCTGTGTTTTCCTGCCCTTTTTGTACAATCAGGAGGGACGGGAAGGGGTCTGTGGGGCTTCTCTTGGCAGGTGCCCCTGTTTCTGCCATAGCCTAGTCCACTTTATCCTGGTGCTCTGAGCTGGGCAGCTAGGGGCCCACCTGAAGGAAGACATCTCTGCCTCCAGTTACGCACATGAGGAGGTTCAAGGGCGGGTGAGCCTGTCAGCTATCATTGGCCTATGTGACATTTGGGGGGGGGGGTCAGATTTTTCCCACAGAGGTCTGTTCTATTGCTTCGGTGCTCTGCCTGAAGATGACCAATGTCTGAGTTTTGATTTAGGAGCCTGGGGCCAAGAGCTAGGAATATTTGCTGGAGGAAGACCCAAGCAGGAGGTCTATGGTTCATGTAGAGAGGTCCAGGCTTCAAAGGTGGGCAGGACCCATAGATGTCCACTGAGGCACCTTCCACCTCTGTGCACACACCACATAAATCCCATGGTTGAAGATGTGTGGGGTGGAGGGGATCTCAAAACATGGCTTCTGTCTTTCTTCCCTGGGAAGCTGGGAGTTGCTTGCACTCCTTGCCTGTGAATTGGTGTGGACACATGCGGGTGTCAGAGGCCAGGGAGTGTCACAACTTGGACTGCCCTCACCTTTAATGAGGCACAAGGAGGGACACCTTATGCTTAACCAGCACGTTGAAGCTTAGCTGGCCTGTCTGAGCGATGGACGGACACGCCGCCACCTCCTCCTCGCCCCTCTTTACCATCGGTGGCTTTTCTGTTTCAGTTTTCCCATATGGAGAATGGGAAAAGTGGAGTTGACCTACCTCGGGGTGAGAGAATTGAGAGTCCTTTGGGTCAGCAGCGGGTCCCTGTCCTACTTCCTCTTTGGCATTAAAGAGGGTCTTAAAACCAAATGCCATTTTCCTACACCCCCAAATCTGTGTTTTCTTATCATTGTATCACATTTCTGTCCTGCGGCTATTGGCCTTTCCTCAGCCTCCTGTGTAATCAATATCACATGCTTCCAATTATAAATCAATAGTGTCTAAAGAAAATGTTACTAGTCTGGCATTTGTTGAACAAAGTGTTGGGTCCCTCTGATATAATACACTCCAAACCTTCCTCAATACCTCTTTTCTACCATTGTCTTCAGGGTGATGCAGGTTTTGGTAGAGTCATTTGTAGGTCTTTCTATGAGCCTACACTTGGAGAGAAGATTCTGGCCAGCAGCAGAAGCCCATTTGCATGGCCAACACTTTAGGGATGGGTACACCCAGCATGAAACCAAGCAGGTAACAGGGGTCCCAATCACAGCAATGCCTCTGCCGTCTTAGTCTCTAATTACAGAGTATCTGGACTGGTGTATGGTGGATCTGGGATAAAGCAGGGTTAAATGACACAGAAGACAGTTACAAGTTTAGGAAAACATTTTAGCCTTCCATATTTCAGAGGCTTGAGCGTGATATTTGGGTGAAATAATATTTAGGGATTCATTGGGAGAAACATTTATGTTGGTGTCAGACAAGGCCTGTACCTGTTCTGATAATGCGTAGGGAATTTTCCCGATATTTCTTTGTCTTCATTTGGGTGTGATGGACTGTCAAAACATGTACACTTGGGTTTAGGTTCCGGGAATCACTCCACATGTCTCACCATACTCAGCATGCAGAGAATGCTCTCTAATGGGAGCTATGAGACCAGCCAGCTGCAGGAAAAGCACCATTGCTGGGGTCTAAGGCTGCTACCCTTGCCTTTGGTGTTCAATGTGCTGGCCTCAGAAGAGCTATAAGCACTCTTCCAGGGAGTCCCAGCATGGTGGGCCACCTCCGAAGTCCCAACACTTCAGAGGCAGAGAAGGGAATACTTGGAGTCAGAGGTCAGCTTGGGGCACACATGGGATAATGTCTTATGATCACCCCCAAATGAAAGATCCTCAAACAATTCCAGTCAGAATAGGCTAATGTGCTGTTATTCTATGCTGGAGAGAAGCCAGAGACCCTACAACCTGGGGTTATTTCTCTCCTGTTGGCATACCCACAGCACGGAAGACTCAGGTGAGGTGCTCAGGCCTCCATTACAGTTGGGGGGCCGCAGCTGCACTTTGGATGTCCTCCATGTAGGAATGTACTGCTTTTCTTTCAGATTTCAAGAGTTTTGTTTCAACACCTGTATTTTAAAATAGGCAAAACTTCCTATTCATCCATTTCTGGATTCCCTAATGTTAACATCTTGCCTGATTGACTTTATTTTTTCTCTGAGTGTATGTATATGTGCATGCATGTGTGTTATTAATTTTCTGACACTTCTAAATTCACATTTATATTTTAATCTAGACTATTTCTTTTGGAGGTTGGAGAGTTGACTCATCAGTTAAGAGCACTTGTTGCTCTTACAGAGGACCTGGGTTCAATTCCCAGCACCCACATGGCAGGTCAAACCCATCTTTAATTCCAGTCCCATTGGATCTGATGCCCTCTTCCGATTTCCATAAGCACCAGGCATAAATGTGGTGCACATTCATACTTGCACGCAAAACACTCATACACCTAAAATAATAAAATACATGAATTTAAAAACATTTCTTTCAGCCAGGCCTGATGGTACACACCCTTAGTCCCAATACTCAGGCCTAACACTTGGGAGGGAGAGGCATGTGGGTCTCTGAGTTCCAGGCTGGTCTGGTCTACAGAGCAAGTGCCAGGAGAGTCAGGGCTACACAGAGAAACCCTGTTCTGAAAAAAAAAAAACAGATAAATAAATAAATACTTCTTCAACTATCAAAGGAAGCTAACATTGACATTAAGATCTTATTTACTGGGCATGGTGGTGCAAGCCTTTTATCCCAGTAATCAGGAGGCAGAGGCAGGAGGATCTCTGAGTTTGAGGCCAACCTGATCTGCATAGTGAATTCCAGGACAGCCAGGGTAGTGTATAGAGAGGGTGCATCAAAAAAACCAAACCAAACCAAAAAGGTCTCTTCACACTGGTAAAGAGCTTGTCTACTGTTCATGAAGCCTTGGGTTTGGTCTCTAGCACTGCATAACCTGGGCATTTGTACCTTTGAAACATAGTCGTAGTGCTGGGAACAAGTCGAAGAAAGTTATTCTAAGTACTACAATTTCCTTTTCAGACTCCATTTAATCATAGGGAGAAACTAAGTTCAAGGTCCCAGGTCCTGGGGTTGGGGGGGGGTTGTGCTGGGGACTTCCCGATAGCTGAATCTGTTCTGTTGTAAGGACAATGCTGCAGCTCCCCCTGCTCCGCTCACTTACGGTTTCATCCTTTAACGCTGCTGTACAATGTCCCTTCAGCGTCACAGCAGCCCTGATCGACCACTAGCAGCTGGATCACAATAAAATCTTGCCATCTGCATTGACCTGGTGTTTGAGGACCCCACATTAGCAGCCTCCACGCTTTTAGAATGTTGTGGTTACCCCAAGCTACCCTTGCAGAACTCGGGTACAAGCAGATGCTCACGAAGGAGCACAACAGGTTTTGTGTAGCCCCACTGTCCAGAGACTGGTTCGTTCTGCACTCCCAGGCGGGACTGACACACCTCCCTAGTGCCCAAATTTCTGGTCAGGCCAGCCGCAGGCAAATCAAAACTGACGTGAGTCCATATATCAACCAGCTAACCAATCAAATGTAAACAAAGGTCTACAAGGGGGAACAATGAGGTAAGACGTGTACCGAAGTTTTTTTTTTTTGGTTCATGAGAGGTGTCGAAGCACGTCTAGACTGGATGCGAGATACCGAGAACACCTCTAACCGGTGGTCCACGCACGGAGGGGAGAAGTAAGGCTCTAAGAGTTCAGGTCCGAGAGCCGCTTCACGCCGACGACCCACCCAAACCATTGGTGTCGTTGACAATGCCAAACTTAAAATACGTCTAAACGCCCTTGTGGCCTAGGTCAAGTGGGCTGCGGGCCATTTGTCATCAGCCATAAGGCAGCGCAAGGGGACACTCCTGGTCAGGATCGTAAACAGTGCGGCCAGCAGGAGCCGGAGGAAAAAAAAGGGGAGGGGGGGGGGCATGCTGGGGCCTGCTGCGCATGCGCGCGCCCAGGGGCGTGGCGCACCTTGACCCGCCGGCTGCGCGTGCGTGCGCCCAGGCGGCGCGAGGTCAGGGCGGGGGGATGTTACTCCGGCTGGTGGGGGCGGCGGGCAGTCGGGCCGTGCCCTTGCCTTTCTCCAAACTATGGCGATGTGGCGGGTGCGCAGGAGGCGGCGGGACGGTGTGGAGCAGCGCGAGGCCCCGTGGCACCGCTGGACAGGTGAGCAGGGAGGCGCTGTGTCCAAGCTCCTTGCGCCGTGGTGGGGGCTGCGCTGGGCGTCGCCGTGACGTCATCAGCCTGCGGCTGGTCGAACCACGCAGCCGCTTCCGGCCTTCCGCAGGTCCTAATACTTTGGCGGTTGGAGAGTGCGATATATAGCCTTTATTTGGCTACTTGTGTGTGTGTATGGGTGTTCATTAAGGAGGCGTAGGTCTCAATCCTAAGCAGAGAAAGATGGCCACCATGGGGTTCCCGCCATTGATGCTTCCTTCTTCGGTAGTTTGGCCTTATTACGTGTTTGACCACCCACTACGGAGTGTGCATCTGCCGTTATAGTAAGGAGGCTCGCCATTGAGAAACATAGGTATGCTGGAACTAACCATGCCGAGTCTCCATCTTCAAATAGATCTGTGTTATTACCCAATACGGGGCCATAGAGCTGTTCAGACTCAACTCGGTTTAGGTCCTGTTGTTCCGTCTTAATACGGTAGTAGTGTTGTGTAACTTCCCGTGAGCAAATGTCTATTTACCCTAGACAGTACGCTCATGATGAGTCAAAGAAATGATTCCATTCGCTCTGTGAACCACTGAGCTCATTGGAATTAACTATAGGAGCACTGAGGGAAGGGTTATCTACAGGAATGACTCAAAAGTAGTTTCATCATTAAAAAGCCCATCATTAAAAGGATTGTAGTGACAATCCAAAGAAAAACTGCA
>CM053744.1:57981728-58022601 GCA_028658305.1 Pachyuromys duprasi
GCCCCCCCCCCCCCAACAGGAGCAGCAGTTGTTTAACAGCCTGTGTAGTTTGGGGATTTTTTTTAAGTTCCTGAGCATAAGGTTTATGAACTTCTCGAGTTTGAAGAGCTGCCCTCCTCTCTCCAGGAGGGAATCTTTGGGTTCAGTTTTAGCACTTTCATTTGCAGAGTCATGTCTAGTGTGGCAGATCCTGTTCTGGGAGTTGACCTAGTGAAGATCAGTCATATAGTGAACCTGACAGATTGTTACAGCTCAGGCAGTTCAGAGTCACTGAGCTGCCGAGGACTGATGTCTTTGTGAAAGAAGTATGTTGAGTGGCCTCTGAGTTGGTCATGAGACTTTTTCTGGGGAGACATGACAGGTCATCAGAGCGCACCCAAGCAGGGGAGCCAGGCAGCACACAGACCTGGAAACTGGAGCGGCCCTTCATAGCCCCCAGGTTCAGCTGGAGAGTGACCCTGCCTGGCGGCTCAGTCGGTCTGAGCCTCTTCCAGGTTGCTAGCCTACTCTCCACTTCTGCCAAGCAGGGCTTTTCTGAGCGTCTGTCTTCACTGTGGTCTGTTTTGTCTGAGAGACTCTCAGCAGTCTTTGCACATACATTTTTCGAGAGGGAAAGACCTAATGAATCTGGTCAGTTTCAGGGGCTTTCTGAGCTGTGCTTATTTTTTTTTGGAGTGTTCCTGCAGGAGTGAATTCACCCAAGTTTAGTTTAGTGAATCACTGAGTTTATTGGGGCTGCGTAAAGGAGCATGGGAGACTCAAAGGCAGCAGCATCACCGAAAAACCCCACCCTAGTGTGGCCTTCACTGGGGTCTCCTCTCTAAGCAGTTGTTACAGCTTTTAAAACTTTGCTAGTGTCATTGCAGAGCTTATGACTTTGAGCTTCCTGAGCCTGTCACTAGGGAAATTCCATGTATGACAGAATTCTCAGGCTGACTCATTTACATTTCTCTATTAGAAAAAAAATGTATTATTGATATTTTATTGGCGAGGGAATATGGTGTCAGGCAAAGACTGCTCTGGTGTCTGCTCTCCTATGAAGATGTTATGATTTGTGGGCTGAGGGGTTCTGTTAAAACCTGGAAGACAGTAGCACTCTGCTTTCTAGAGTCTAAGCTAGATTTTTAACACTGTTGTCAGGTCTTTCACATGATTTTATTTTGAGACAGATCTCACTCTGTGACCATGGCTGACCTGGAATTTGCTGTACAGACCATGTTGGCTAGGAATTTGCATATCAACCTGTCTCTTATCCTGTATTACTGGGGTTAAAGGCACATGCCTCATGCCCATCCTCCACGTGATCATTTTTATCCTATAATCTGTCTATAGCACAGTCCTTGTAGGGCTGGAGAGATGGCTCAGCAGTTAAGAGGTCTTGAGTTCAATTCCCAGCAACCACATGGTGGCTCACAAACATCTGTACTGGGATCTGATTTCCTCTTCTGGCATGCTGGTGTACATGCAGATAGAGCACTCATACACATTAAAAAAAAAAAAAGAAACGAAAAGAAAGTCTAGAACAGTGTTTGCAGAGATTATATTGGCATGTGTGTCAGAGTGAAAGTGAGCAAGTGTATGGCATGTGTGGAGGTTATATGACATGAGGAAAAGAGGGCAAAATAGCAGTTAAGTGCTTTGTAACTGACCGTCTGGACCCTGCAGGAATAGAGGTAGAGGCAGCCTTGCCCAGGCATGTAGAATAGCAACATTGCCTTGGGGTGGGTATAGCTGGTATGTTCTGTGTTACAGGAACGGAGAAAGGCTGGGTAAAGCAGTCAAACCAGATGCTTTTTAAGGCCGGCTTGTGTCGGCTGTATGTGTTGATGGGACCCAGCAGTGTGATCTGGAGAGAAAGAGCCTTTGATGTGCCACATCCATAGTTTGGTTTGAACAGGATAGACCAGGGTAACAAAGCTATGCCAGGAAGGGAGCACAGGTCTGTGCACAGTGTCTCCATCTGCAGTGAGAGTGGTATCTGACTTGATGCTCTTAAGTAAGGAGAAAGGACCAGCCGCTGTCTCAGTTACTTTTCTGTTGCTGTGATAAACACTGACCAAAACAACTTACACAAGAAGGCTTAAGGTTTCAGAGGGTAGGGAGTTCCAGAGGGCAGGGAGTTCCAGAGGGCAGGAAGGCCTGGCAGCAGGTAGCTGGGAAAGCACTGAGAGCTCACACCTCACAGGCAGGCGGCAGAGAACACAGTGGGAATGACAGGAGGCTTCAAGCCTCAGAGCCTGTCCCACCCCATCTCCTCCATCAAGATCACGCCTGCTAGCCCTTCCCAAACAGTTCCACCAACTGAGGACCAAGCATTCAAACACATGAATCCAGGGGGCCATTGTACCCCCTTAGGGGTCAAACTACCACATTCTGCTCCCTCCCTGGCCTCTCCTTAGATTTCTGGCCATGTCATAATGCAAAATTCACTTAGTTCAACTTCAAACTCCCTGTAGTCTTTAAACAGTGTTTAAAAGGCCAGTCGTGCTGGGCGGGTGGCATACACCTTTAATTCCATCACTTGGGAGGCAGAGGTAGGTGGATCTCTGAGCCTGAGGCCAGCCTGGTCTACAAAGAGAGTTCAGCCAGGGCTACACAGAGGAACCCTGTCTTGAAAAAAAAAAAAAAAGGCCAATTTCTTCTGAAACTCAAGGTAATTTTCCTTTTTTTTTCACCACAAGTAGGACTTTTTATCCTTTACTATTAAAATATCTGAATTTTAAACAGATTCTTGGAGTGGTGGTTCAGCATTAGTGCATGTCTGTTACTAGCAACCACCTGGCCTAGAACTCACAGACTAAAGATATGCCCAGCAGTTTTGCTTTTCTGATGAGGATGTGATGAAGATAAACGGGCTGCAAGCCTTTTCTGTGTCTACCACGGCTTCCTGCAGTCTGTTTATTAACTACTACTGGGGTCATGACTTACATTGTCTTCCCAGTCAGGCAGACGGGCTAGTTTGTAGGACAGCTTGCGCATTTAGTTGTGAAACCAACACAGAGAACCAGTCTTCCAGCTTTTGACTATGGGGCTCGTGCCATGGAAGATAACCAGACAGTTTTGTCCTGAACAGCCTCAACAGTTAGCTTGAATTTCTTATATTATAGTTGTAAGCTAAGCCTTTAACTGCTTAGCCATCCCTCCAGCCCTAGCTTGAATTTCTGAATGAAATTTCATCATTCTTAGATCAGCAAGGCTCTTTTCAAACACACAGACCTTGAGGCCAGAAGATACAATTTTGAGCCACACCTGTAATCCCAGGGGAGGCAGAGGCAGGCGGATCTCTGTGATTTTGAGGCCAGCCTGATCTACAAAGTGAGTCCAGGACAGTCAAACTCTGTCTCGAACACCCTCCCCCCCCCCCGCCCCCTCCAAAAAAGAAAAGAAAGTCGTAGGCCACTATGCCTTGCCTGTGTTTTGTTCTTTAAACTAGTCTTTTGTTGCTGAGATTGCCTCGGGCAAGACGTGGCTAGTTACCTTGTTTTTATGTTTGTTTTAGCCCCCTTTTCTTGGATATTATAGCTATCCTTCCCTGTCAGACATAACTACCATCACCACAAGGTTTTTCTGTGTAACCCTGGCTGTCCTGGAACTCTGTAGACTAGGTTGGCCTGGATCGGAGGGCCAAGTGCTGGGACTAATGGCATGTGTTACTACCGCCTGGCTGGATATGGTAGCTATAAAGGTTCTTTTTGAGTTTCTGCTGTGAATTTAGTTTGCATTTATTACTTGGATATTTAGTAGGTAAATAAAGTAACAGCTCACACCTCAGCTGTGAATCTGTCCCTTGAGTCCTGTGCTGGCCAGTCTGAGAGGAAGCAGTGTTGACCCTCATCTCGCCTTCTGTTTCAGTGTCCTCCAGGGAAATGCTCCAAGCAGCTGGCTCTGCAGGGAAGACTGACTTCGTTTTCCCCAAGGCTGTATTCAAAACCTCCCAGAGGTACGGAACTCCTTCCTTTCACCTTCACCAGTGTGGCAGAGTTGGCAGGGCTGGTGCAACCTGCTCAGGGACCACCACAGTGACTGAGCAGGTGACAAGGGGCTGTGACAGCTGGGACGTTCCTAGTCTTCCTCTGCTGGTTTCCGTGTTGAGCCTCTGTAGCCCCTACATGCCTTTCCCACTTAATAGTCATTGACACTAGCAAAAGTAGAACTTCTAGATGGTGTGTCTGTGTGAACCTTTCGGGAGGTGTGGGAATGTGTTTGTGTTTTTGTGTAGTTGACTCTGAGGTCCCAGCCTCAGGTTTGGAAAGTAAACAGGTGTTAGTTATGTAGACTAGTTACCTAGAGCACAGCAGTCTCCTGGGAGCCCTTCAGAGCAAGCCATGGGCCGTGTTTAGTGCACTGAGCAACGGGACCATGCACATGGAAGCCTCTGGAGACCTGTCTCCAGAGAGTGGAAGAAAATAGTCCTTGGCCCACATGTCTGTGTGGACCTGGGCTGCATGGTGCCTTGACCATGTAAGAAATCAGGCAGGAAGGGGAGCTAACTCTCTTTCTGCTTTCTCAGCCATTTCTCAGTATTGTTGTTTTTCTGAGTGTGTGTTTTTGTTTTGTTTTTTCTTTTAAAAATGCTAGAACCTCTCCATTTTGTTTCTAAGGGTTTAAGAAATTTTTAAAGAATATGAACAGAAGAAGCACAAACCCAGAAAATTCAGTAGCTCCAGAAGGGAAAAAGGCCAGTTTGATAAGTCAGTCAGTTTTACAGTTCATTATTTATAGTATTTTTATTTTATATGTATGAATGTTTTGCCTGCATGCATGTTTGTGTACCATGTGCGTGCCTGGTGCCCAGAGAGGCCAGAAAAGGCCATCAGGTCCCCTGGAACTGGAGCTACAGATAGCTGAGGTGTGTGTTGTGGTGGGTGGGGGAGGCTTGCAAGCTTCAGGCTAGCCTGAGCTACATAATGGAGCCCCGTCTCAAAAAACAAAACAAAACAGCTTATGTTTGAAGCTCACGAAGTAAAATTTAAGTGATTTTATATATATCCAAAGCTGCTTTCCAACAATATCTCTCAGCTTGTTCCTTTTTTCTGTTCATTTGTTTGTTATTCGTTTGTTTTGATATGCCTATTTGTGCATGTATTCTGCATATATGTTCATGTGTTTGTATGCTAGAGGTCAATATTGATTGTCTTAATCACTCTCCGCTGTATTTTTAATTTTCTTAACTACATTATTAATTTGTGTTTGTGTGTGTGCGTGCGTGCGTGTGTGTAATGTGGAAAGCAGAGGTTGTGCCAGAATTGGTTCTCTCCTTCTGTCACTTGTGTTGCAGGGTCAGAAAAAGGTTGTCGTTCTTGGTGGCAGGCGATTTGATGAACCATCTCACCATGCCGCCACCATGCCGCCATCAATTTTATTGAACCTGGAACTTGCAGGGAAGGCTGGACTGGTTTTGCCAGTATACCTCTCCGATGGTTTTTGTCTTCTGCTGCCATAGCACTGAGTCCTGCAAGCCCCTGCACTGGCTTTTCACGCAGGTGCTGGGATCTGAGCTCGGGTCCTTATGTTTGTAGAGCGGGCCCAAACAGGCTACCTCCCTAGACCTTCTTTTTTTTTCTTTGAATTTTCTTTCTTTGGAAAATTATATATACTTCTTTGCTGTTGTAAGACTTTTTCTTTCTTTTAATCTTCCAAACTGTAGAACCAAAGAATGCTGGGTCTGGAGGAAATGGAGGCAAGAGAGGAGGGAAGCAAGATGACTTTGCCTGGTGGAAACGGATGCAAAAGGTTTGTGTATCTGAAGAGCAGAGCCAGACATTCCCTTCCCTAGAGGGTGGGCTCCATGTAGAGCTCAGGCTTCAAGTGTCTTTGTCTTATTTTGTTCCTGCTGTTGGACAAAATTATTTCTTGTTTGTTTGGGTATTTTTGAGACATGGTCTCCTTATGTAACCCTGGCTGGACTAGAATCTACTGTGTTGCTTAGGCTCATGGAGAACCTCCTGTCCCTGCCTCCGAGTACTGGAATTACAGATACACACCACCACGCCCTGCTTAGATTTCATACTTTGTAAATACAGTACATTTATTCACAGTTAAAGAGGCTAGAAAGTGCAAGCTCAGAAGGCTGATGTGTCAGAGGCTTTGATCTGTTTTCAAGGCTCCATTCATGGCGTCTTGTATGTTGTTTCATCTATAGAGGAGCAGTACTTTATCCTTATATGGCAAGAAGACACAAAATGTGTCCTTTCAGACCCTTGGTGTTAATGCACAGATCCCATTCATGAAGATGGACTCCTTATGATTTCCCAAAGGTCCCACTTCTTTTTGTTTGTTTTTCGAGACAGAGTTTCTCTATGTAGCCATGGCTGTCCTGGACTCACTTTGTAGACCACACTGGCCTCGAACTCACAGAGATCCACCTGCATCTCTCTCCCTGAGTACTGGGATTACAGATGTGTGACACCACACCTGGCTAAGGTCCCGCTTCTTAATGCTTTCACCGCTGGTGCTGATTTCCAGTGTGAATATTTGAGGGATATGTATTAAAATGTGTCAAGATTTCTGTCTGAGTTAACAGAGTCCCAGATAAGAGAAAACCTTCTGCAAGGCCTCATGGTACATGCCTTTAATTCTGATACTTGAGAGGCAGAGACAGACAGAGCTCTGTGAGTTTCAGGCTACACAGTGAGTTCCATGCCAACCAGGGTTCCACACTGAAAACAGAAACTGTCATAAAGTCTTAAGGCTGGGAGTGTGGCTTAGTTGCAGAGCTCTCGGCCAGATTGTAGAAGTGTCTGCATTCAGTCTCCAGGGTGCGAGCATGTGTACGTGCTCAGTGGAGTGCTCAGGCACTGTGGGAGGACCCTGATCCTTACATTGGGCAGCTTATAACTGCCTGAAGCTCCAGTTCCATGGAACCAAACTCTCCTGGCCTCCAGGGGCACCCCCTTTCTCAGGCGCACACACATACGTATAAGTAAAAAGAAAAAAAATTAAGCAAAAACTAATCCCCCTCACTTGTCATTTAACTAGACAGCGTGTTATCTTTTCTTTGTAGGGGGAGTTTCCTTGGGACGACAAGGATTTCCGGAGTCTGGCTGTCCTGGGGGCTAGTGTGGCCGTGGGCTTTTCCTACCTCTACTTCCGGGACCCCGGGAAGGAGATCACCTGGAAGCACTTCGTGCAGTATTACCTGGCCAGAGGTCTGGTGAGGAGATTTACTGACTGTGTGCTGGGCACGAGGGCCATGCAGGAGGCCTACGGTACTTGAGCTGCTGTGGGCTCAGGAGGGACTGAGAGTTCTGAGCAGCTGCCTTGGGGCACAGCCCAGATGTAGGAGCTTTCCCAAGAATGGTGCCGAGCAGTGCCAGGCCCGCTTCCTGGTTGGGTGGAAGCTACCTTAACATCACATCCTGCTTTTTGTCTTATTCAGCTGGTCTTATGAATTTTGGCTCTAGCTGTTTGTCTTTGAGTTTCAGTCCCGCATGATTCACAGCTTTTCTTTCCCTCCCTGTCCCTCTGGCCCCTGTTGGCCAGCCCTGGACCTGTGAGACCCTATTTTGTGAGAGGTGCTTGGTAGCTTCCTAGTGAGGACACAGCTCTTCCCTGCCCATGACCTGCCGTCTGTGGGTGTGCTCTGAGGACAACGAAAGAGTGTGTGGGAGGTTCTTTACGGAAGATCGGGTTTGCATTGTCATTCATTTATATCCTAGTGGTTTGAAACTGTTTGATGAATGGCGGTGGTAACACAACCTTTAATCCCAGAACTCAGGAGGCAGAGGCAGGTAGATCTCTGGGTTCGAGGCCACCCTGGTCTACAGAGTTTCAGGACAGCCAGGGCTACACAGAGAAACACTGTCTTCAAACTGTCCCCTTGCTCCCAGAAAACAATTGGCAATGGCTGAGAAGGTGGAAGAGCACTTGCTGCTCTTCCAGGGAAGCTGAGCACCCACATCAGGCAGCTCGCAGCAGCCTGGAACCCTGTGCTCAGGTTATCTCATGTCTTCTGGCCTGTGTGGGTACCTGTACACATGTGATAGACACACAGACACATAAACAAAAGCAAATCCTAAGCAAGAAGGACAGTACTGTGTTGTCATATTTACAAAATGGGTTGTATCCAGTTGTTTTTTTGCTTTGTTTTTTTGTGATTGTTGTTTTTGAGGTACGATTGCCTTCTGTATATAGCTTAATCTGGCCTAGAACTTTGAGCAATCCTCCTGCTTCCTGAGTACTATGATTACTCATGTGCCTATTTTCTTTTCTCCCTTTCTGTTTCTCAGAGGCACATGTCAGTCTGTTGTACAGCTGCTAGCAGCTCATGAGCCTCAGGAAGTGCTTCTGACATCGTGTGTGTGTGTATGTGTGTGTGTGTTGAACAAAATATTTCTGAATCAGGATCAGGTCTGGACTCAGGATTTTACTGTACTGGATAAGGAGGATGGCTCAGGGTAGAAGCTTGCTGTGTAAGCATGAGGGTCTGAGTTCAAATCCCCAGAGCCCACAGAAAAGCTGGACTTGCAGCAAGGTTGCCTGTGGCCGCTGCACCTACAGGGAGATGGGAGTCCCAGGAGAATTCCTGGGAACTTTGGGCCAGGTAGTCTGGAAGATGCATTGGGAAAACAGAGATGTCAAGAATCTACAGTGGATTTCATCCTGTGGGTCTCAACACCCTTGGGGGATGAACGAGTTTTTGACAGGGTCACCAGGACACACAGATACTGGATTATGATTCATGACAGTCGCAGTTATGAAATAGCAGTGAAAATAACTTTATGGTTGGGGTCACTACAACATGAGGAACTGTATTAAAGGGTCGCAGCATTAGGAAGATTGAGAGCCATTGGTCTAGAACAAGGTAGGGGGTGAGGTCTGGCCCCTAAAGTTCTCCTTATATGCCCACGTGTTTGGTGGCATGTGCGCCCACGTTCATACATTGTATATAGAGATTTTATTCTCTTGTCACTAGAAGACCAATGTATTCTGTTTAGGGTTTTAAAGTCTGGAATGGAGCTCTGATGTACAAATTTGAGTCTTCTTGAATCCTTGTTTATTAATATGACAGAGATTTATGCCCCAACCATATAGATCCAAGAGAGCAAGAAACTAAAATGTAGACCGGGCTGCCAAGGGCATGGGGTGATACAGTGTCTTTAGGGTGCAGGTGTGCCCGTGGCTACAGTGCCTCAGGTTGGCTTGAGTGCCCTGCTTGCTGCTTGCTGCCTTGGCTGTTACAACTGCTTTTCTCTTTTCTAAGGTGGATCGGCTGGAGGTTGTGAACAAGCAGTTTGTGCGTGTCATTCCTATTCCTGGGACGACACCCGAGGTGAGGGGTGAATTTAAGGCCAGAGATCCAGGTTCATTTATTTGGTGAGACAGGGTCTGGAACTATGCTGACCAGGCTAGTATCACACTCATTATTTTTATTATTGTTAATAAGTGAGCTGGAATGACAGGTGGTTGTGAGCCTCCTGATTTGGGTGCTGGGAACCAAACTTTGGCCCTCTGCAAGAGCAGCAGGTGCTCTGAGTTGTTGAGTCATCTCTCTAGCTCCTCGATACATTATTTTTAAAAAAGTATAAAGTAGAGTTGTCTGTCCATTCAGTGAAATATCTTTTCAGTTGTCCAGCAGGCCAGGTTGTAGGTGGTTTGTGCTGGCGGGATAGCTCGACTGTAACTAGAGGTCCAGCACCCAGGTGACACCTCACAAGGATTTGCCACTTCGGTTCCAGGGGATCTGTTGCACAGATATTTTGTATGAAAAATACCCATACACAAAAAATAATTTTAACAGAAAATTTAAAATTATTATGGTTTATCTTATTTTCTTAAATTGATAATGCTTAACACAGGAAGCCTTTAAGTCTTCTATAATTAATTTTTGTCAAGTAGTATTTAAGAACTACTTGCCAAAAAATAGGAGTAAAGAAAACAAAGACAAAGGGAAACCTTGGCTATTGTTGTAGCATTTTATATTTTGTTCAGAACTTAAAGCCTTGAAGTTCCGTGTGCCCAGAGCTGGCGAGCTGCTGTTTGCACACTTTGTGCTGGAGCTGGCTTCAGGAAGGGATTAGTCCATCTCTAGTGGTCAGAAATTGAGGAAAGAGGCTTTTTCTAGCTGAGGAGTCAGGGATTTGAGAACACGAGTGTGGATGCGTGTATCGGAGCTGTTCTGTGTGGGACATAGTGGTGTAGGCTAAACTCCCTTTTGCTCTCTGCAGAAGTTCGTGTGGTTTAACATTGGTAGTGTCGACACCTTTGAGCGGAACCTGGAGTCTGCGCAGTGGGAGCTGGGGATTGAGCCCACCAACCAGGCTGCAGTGGTTTACACCACTGAGAGTGATGGGTGAGTCCTAGCCACGAGGAGGCCGGGGAGGCTCCAGTGTGGGGCATCTGATGCTGAACACAAAACATCCAGCATTTAACCAGTAGCCTTGACTGTCCTGGACTCACTCTGTAGACCAAGCTGGCCTCGAACTCACAGAGATCTGCCTGCCTCTGCCTCCCAAGTGCTGGGATTACAAGCATGCGACATCACTGCCCCACATTTTGGTCCATTTTTTTTTTTTTCATTTTGGTCTATTTTTATGTTTAAAATTTTTTTGTTTTTAAGATGTAGTCTCACTCTTTTAGCCATTCAAGTCTTAACTTGTGAGTTTAACTGATTCTCCTGTCTCAGTCTCCCAAGTATACACCATGGTACTAGCATATGACTGTTTATTGCAAAGAGAATGCCAGCAGCCTTTAAAAAGTATTACACAGGAAAAAGAAACATACTAGGTATTGTTATCTTTGCTGAGTCAGAGTCTCTTGAGAAAAGCATATGGTTAAGGCTCTGTCAGATCTATGTGGTCAAAGGCTAAGGTTGTAGCCTCCTGCCCTACCAAGCCTTTTGTTGGGTGGGTCAGGACAGGGGCAGTGCTTTTAGGATCAGACAGGCCAGTTCTGCAGGCAGACTTAGGGACATTTTAGAAACTGTCCCTTTTGTGCAGTGAAAGTTTTAGAGTGGCTTATTTTTCTGGAAAACAATGGAACTTCTAACATAGTGAGAATTTTGGTTTCTTTAAGAAACACCGAAATATTATAGGAACATATTTTTGTTTTAATCCCAGGTGTGGAGATATGGGGTTGCTTTGTAGCAGCTGACTATGATTTGCTTCATGCTCTAGCAGAGGCGTGATTTTGCCAGCTGCAGATAATATCTGCAAGTGTGTGACATTTGGAATTTTGGGAACTTTTCAGAGGGTATATAGAGCCCCAATAGGCTGGTGGTTGTTGGCTGGATGCTGTTGGTTGCTGTTTGTTAAGTAGTTGTGTGCAAAGAAACAAGAAATTAGATACCCTGAAAGGAAAGATCAAACTTTCCTCAAGGAACTTGACGCTCTTATTCAGCAGGAAGCAGTCTAATGATAACATTGACCACATTCCTTTTTTCTTCTATCTAGTGTTAGGGAGTTCAAAGGGCGGAGAAAGGTAGAAGGAAATGGAGGCCACAGAGTACCAAACACCCCTACACTGACCTTTTCCCTAAATAAATGTAAACAAATGGTTTCTTGGATTTTGCAGCTCTTTTCTCAGAAGCCTGGTGCCCACCCTGGTCCTGGTTGGCATCCTCCTCTATGCTGTGAAGAGGAGTCCAATGGGGACTGGTCGTGGTGGGCGAAGAGTTGGCCTGTTCAGTATTGGTGAGACGACAGCCAAGATTTTAAAGAACAACATTGATGTGCGATTCGCAGATGTGGCTGGCTGTGAAGAAGCCAAATTGGAAATTATGGAATTTGTGAATTTCCTGAAGAACCCAAAGCAATATCAGGACTTAGGAGCCAAAATTCCAAAGGTATTGATATCAGGAAACCATGATACAATCCAAGTTTAACTGTCGATTGCTGTGATTTAGAATAGACAAATATTTAACAAATTTTTTTCCATAAGTTTGTGTTTCTGTCAGTCACAATAGAAGGTGGAAATAGTACCTGTACTATAAACATTAAAAGCCCTCATGTTTGATGAGATGGCCCATGCCTATAGTTCTACTACCTGGGAGGTGAAGGCAAGAGGGCTAGCGAGAGTTTAAGGCTAACTTAGTGAGTCAGCCTGTGCTGTAGGACAGAAAATACTGGCTCAAAAAACAAAACACGTTTGTTTTGTTAATGTTATGCTCCCATCTACAATGGCCCAGGGGTAATCTGGTGCTCTGAACTCTAGTTACAAGCCTTGCTGTGGTTTGGATAGGGTCTTGCTATGTAGACCATGTAGACCAGGCTGCTTCTTCACAGAGGTCTGCCTGCCTTTCTCCCAAGTACTGGATTAACAGCATGTATCACCATGTCCAAGAGAAACAGGATCTTAGATCTTTTTTAAAAGTACCCTTTTATTTCAAGGGGCACCTACCAGCAAGCCAGATGAACCATGTTTGATACCTGGGTTCCACATGACAGATGGAAAGAGAACTACCTTCTCTGAGTTGGCCTCTGACCTCCACATGTGTGCAGTGGCGTGTATTTGTCCACATTTGCATATTAATAGATAAATACATTAAGCTGGGTATGGTGGCTTTGTGAAGGAAGTTTGTCACCAAAGTTGACAGTCTCGAGTTCTTTCACTTTTTTTTTCTTTTTCCTCAAGACAGGGTTTCTCTATGTAGCCCTGGCTGTCCTTGAACTCACTCTATAGACTAGGCTGGCCTCAAACTATCACAGAGATATCCTGCCTCTGCCTCCCTAATGCTGGATTAAAGGTGTGTGCCACCACTGCCCAGCTGGGGAGTGTCTTAGTTAGAGTTTCTGTTGCTGTAAAGAGACACCATAACCAAGGCAGCTCTTATAATGGAAAACATTTAACTGGGGCTGATTTATAGTTCAGAGGTTTAATCCATTATCATCATGGTAGGAAACATGGCAGCATGCAGGCAGACACAGTTCTGGAGAAGGAGCTGAGAATTTACATCTAGATTGCCAGACAGTAGGAAGAGAGAGAGACACTGGGCCTGGTTTGAACATGTGAAACCTCAGAGCCCATCCTGAGTGACACATTTCCTCTAACAAGGCCACAGCTACTCCAACAAGGCCACAGCTCCTAACCAGCCTGTGGGGGCTATTGCCATTCATACCACAAGGAGAAAGGAGTCTGTTTCATCTTGTACTTCCGAGCAGGGCAGGAATCTGAGGTGGAGGCCATGGAGGAGGGCTGCTTGCTGGCTTGCTCCCTGTGACTTACTTAGCTTGCTTTTGTATATAACCCAGGGCCACTTACAGATTGCACTACCCCTGGTGGGTTAGGCCCTCCCACACCAGTCATCACTCAGGAAAACACTCCACAAACTGTCAGCAGGCTAGGCTGATGGAAATGTTTTCTTAAATGAGGTTCCCTCCTTTTTGGTGACTCTGCTGTATGTAATATTGACAGAAAACCAGTTGGCACAGTATGCCTCAGCCCATGTGTGAAGGTCGGTGGACAACTCATTTTCCATCTTGTTTGAGACAGTCTCTTGTTTGCTCGTGTGTGCCAGGCTGCAGTTTCTGTGGGTTCTCTTGTCTGCCTCCTGTCTTAGTACCAGCACTGCTCTTGTGCCCAGCTTTATGTGGCTTCTGGGGGTTCACACTCAGATTCTTAGGTGTCTGGCCTGAACAACGGATGGATCCCTCAAAATGAGGTTTGTCCACCCTTCAAGTCAGAAAGGCTGTGGAGCTGGACAAGATTCACAGGCTGGCTTTTTTGTGTGTGTGTTTCACTCCTGGGTGGCCGTGCAAATTTGTTCAACTGTTTTAGAAGAGAGCGGTTAGGCCGTAATCACTAAAGAAAGCATTCTGGTTCTAAACCACTCCTAGGCCTATTCTTGCAAAAGCCATCTCCTCCAAGTGAGGAGCATTTTGATGCTGTGTCTGTGTAAACTGTGGTGAATGCACTGATTATATGCGTACATGTGTGTATTCATGTGTGCACATGTAGGTGTTTGTACTTGTACATGGGGAGGGGGTAGGCCAGAGGACACCTTTGGGAGTCATTTCTCAGGAGCCTTCTGTTTTGAGACAGATCTCCTTTGGCCTGTAGCTTGTGAGTTAGGCAAGGCTGAGCTGTGAAAATCAACCTGTTTCTAACGCTGTGATTCTAAGTGTGATCATCTCTGTGCTGCTCTCTTTACATTGGTTGTAGAAGTTGAACTTGGATCTCTGTGCTGTGTGCACCTTACCTCTCCTGAACCATTTCTTCAATCACGTACATTCATCTTTTAAAGGGAAAAGATTTTCTGAAAATCTTATTAGGCTCTAAAAGTGATGTGTTTGATGAGAATCTTTTTTTTTATAAACATTTTTTTCTTAATTTTATTTTATGTGTATTAGTGTAAAGGAACTGGAGTTACAGACAGTTGTTAGCTGCCATGTGGATGCTGGGAATTGAACCCGGATCCTTTAGAAGAGCAGACAGTGCTCTTAACCACTGAGCCATCTCTCCAGCCCTTGATGAGATTCTTATTAGTCCTATAACTTGCCTGTGTGTGTTAGGAAACAAATTCCTTTTTAGATCTGAATAGAAACTGGGACTGTTCCCAGCATGCTGTCTGTCCCTCTGGAGAACTACGTGTCCCTCTTCTCTTGCAGGGAGCAATGCTCACTGGTCCACCTGGTACTGGCAAAACTCTTCTTGCAAAAGCAACTGCTGGGGAGGCCAATGTGCCCTTCATCACTGTGAATGGCTCAGAGTTCCTGGAAATGTTTGTTGGTGTCGGGCCAGCGCGGGTAAGTGGTGAGCTATAGAACGTGCCAGCCCACTTCTTGCCCATGGTCAGTCATCTGGTGTAGGGATAGGCTTTGGTGGGACAAGCCCGGAGTATACCCCATCTGGGAGGTACTGATGCATCAGAAAGGGGACCAAGGGTGGGCTATTCTGTGTGACGGGAATGTAAATAACAAAATAGGGTCTGGATTCCCTTTATAGGTCCGAGACATGTTTGCAATGGCCAGAAAAAATGCTCCTTGTATTTTATTCATTGATGAGATTGATGCAATTGGCCGGAAGCGAGGCCGAGGCCACCTGGGAGGCCAGAGTGAGCAGGAGAACACTCTAAACCAGATGCTCGTGGAGATGGATGGTGAGTGGACCCTTCGCAGGTTGGCAGGTGCTCACCCCCCCAGGGTATTCACTCTTCTATCTAACTGTCCGGCCTGACTTGGAGCTCTGATTCCTCCTGCCTCCATCTCCTGGGTGCCAGGGTTACAGGGGTGTGCCACTGCATCTGAATGACCCATTCTGACTTTAAGGAAGAATGCTCTCAAGCAAATGTGTGAGAAATCAGTGTTTGGGCCACATAGGGCTCCTCACTGCACAGTAGGAAATTCCTTCCAGGGGGTAGGAAATCCAGGATGAGGGCCCTGCTTCTCTGGGCAGGTAGTCCAGGTGTGTGAGTGTGAATGTCCCTTTTGGTGCACACAGGACAGCCATACTCCTTTCGTGGTCCTTGATCTGCTCATCTCAGAGTCGTTCTAGCCGGGGCGTACCTCTATGGGATCCGTGTAGGCATTCTCTCCGAGTTTGAGTTTGGAAAGGTCTCACTTCTTCTTTGGCACGTTCTGTCTTCATCCTGGCTTTAGGGTCATGTGAAGTCCTTAAGTCCCCTAGGTTCAGTATTTTGCCAGCGAGTCATAGATGAGGGTATACTCAGTGTGATCCGCACAAAGAAAGGATACAGCAAAAGTAGCCGAAGGGAGCCAGAGAGAATGGCCTCTGGGAGCCGGTGCACCCTCTCCAATCTTGACCAGGAGCAAGTTGTGATGACGTGTGGGAGTTGCCTTGATCAGGAGGTTTGCAGCAACAGTTCCTGATGTTTTCTCTGGGCATTGGTCAGGTGCCCTCTGCTTGCTAGGTAACAAGATTCTAGACTTTTGGGAGGAAGGTAGGTATTGTGTAAAAATCCCATCATTCGCATGATCCCCATGGTCCTGGGGACAGCCAGAGTACTTGTGTGCACTTCTGTGCATAGCAAGGTCGTTGTTTTTTTTTTAAAAATATTTTATTTATTATGTATACAATGTTCTATCTGCATGTACACCTGCATGCCAGAAGACAACACCAGATCTTATTTCAGCTGCCTGTGAGCCACCATGTGGTTGCTGGGAATTGAACTCAGGGCCTCTGGAAGAGCAGCCAGTGCTCGTAACCTCAGCCATCTCTCTAGCCCCAGCAAGGTTGTTTTTATTCTCCGAGATTAAGTCTTAGTACCTAAGCCAAGTGAAGTATGTCGTTATTGTGCCCCTTCTGAGGGGGCCAAGTGGAGATAGAACAGGACAGGAGATGCATGTGCACAGCCTGACGCCATCCTCATGGGCCTTCCTTGGATGGGTGTTTCCTTGCTTGCCATTACTTGGCTGCGCTCCATGAATCCTCCACAAGGACTTGGTTGGCAAGAGGCAGTGATACCTGACAAGATGGTATCCTACCGGCCGGAGCCAGAGCACAGAGGCGCCTCCCCGCACTGAGCTTTCTCTCTCAGCCTGTCTCAACTCGTAGGTTCCCTGTTCACTGAGAAAAGGTCTGCTTTCCAACAGTAGATGTGTACCTCACTCAGCAAGAGGTAGTGGTGAGACCTTAGCGGAGGGCAAGTCTGAGTCCCTGGGACGACTGAGCAGGGCACTTACAGGAGGGCGGGACAAGCAGAAGGGAAGAGAGCCCGCCTGAGGGCAGTTTGGAATGGTCACCTAGATGCCGTGCTGTTGCCTGGGTCTTTCCTCACATTAACCAGCCTTGCTTATGTTTAGGGTTCAACTCTACCACTAATGTGGTAGTGTTAGCTGGCACCAATCGCCCTGATATCCTTGACCCAGCCCTGACACGGCCTGGCCGGTTTGACCGCCAGATCTACATTGGTAAGTGAATGCGTGTCATGTATGACTTGGGTTTGGATCTCAGCCCCTTAGTGCATGAGGTTAAAGGCGTGGGGACCTCCTTTTCTCCTTTGGAGGTATTCATGCTGGGACCCATCTGTCATTTGGGGAATAAGAGGTGTGGTTTGGCCTGTCCAGACGTCCTTGTGAATAGCTAGAGTGGTATAGCAGATTTCTGTTCTCCAGACTTGATTTTCATACAGTTTTATGAAACCTTGATACTTTAGCAAACAAGGGTTTATCCCTTGTCCTTCCACTGATGATCACGGATGTCAGCCTGCCCCTCACATTTCCCAAGTGGAACACATTACCTGTGTTTAGGACAGTTCAGGGCCATGTGGCCTTGGGGAGTGGATTTAATATTTAGAAGGTAGAGGGGTTTCAGTGTGTGTGTGAGTGCCCATGTATGTGAGTGCCTATGTGTGTGGAAATATGTGTGAGAGTGTGTATGTGTTTTGTGTGAGCGTGTGTGTATGAGTGCCTATGTGTGTGAAAGTATATGTGTGAGAGTGTGTATGTTTTTGTGTAAGTGTGTGTGAGAGAGAGTGCCTATGTATGTGACTGTCTGTGTGTGACAGTGCCTGTGTATGTGTTTGTGTGTATCTGACTGTGTGTTGTGTTGTGTGTGTGAAAGACTGTAAGTGTGTGTGTGTGTGTGTGTTTTACTGGTGATTGACCCCAGGGCCTTGTTCATGGTACCTCTACCAGTGAGCTACATACCTAGTTCAAGAAGGTGTTTTGGTAGCTTTGCCCATTGCAAGTACACTTGAGGTTTTTGGCCATTCCAGCCTTGCTGTGGTCAGATGACGGTGAGGGCGCTCTGCTGTCTATCCCTGAAGTTCTGTGACGTAGTTAGTCATGGGGAAACCCATCCCAAAAGCTCTGAGAATATGCTTGTATGTCTCACTTTCTTCCTTAGGTCCCCCTGATATCAAAGGCAGGTCGTCCATTTTTAAGGTCCACCTGCGTCCACTCAAGCTGGACGGAAGCCTCACCAGAGACACCCTTTCGAGGAAGCTGGCAGCTCTCACTCCAGGCTTCACTGGTGAGTGTGACTGGCTGATCCATGCATCTTTGCAGGGGCCGCTATTGTGCTTCTCAAGGCACTGTAGCCACAGGCGCTGCACCGTATTTGGTTCTGGTCCCTGTGGACCACTGAGCCTCCTGAGACATTTCAAAGACTTCCGGCTCTTCTTAGCCTGAAGCCTGTAGGTGCCTGTTTGAGTTTCTGTGTAGACTGGAGTCTCTACAGTAGAGGTGACAGTGTCTGAGGGCTGTTCGCTGAGGCGAGAGTCACAGCACACTTTGCTGCTCTTGGCTTGACTCTTATCTGCAGTGATTGTTTGGCTTTTCTTCTCAAAACCTAGTCACAGGTGCTAGGATTCTTGTTTCCCTACCAGAGTGCTTTGAACCCCAGAAATGGGTGGGAGCCTATCAAAGGGGTTTTCTGTCCTGTTTGCCTCTCCAGAGCAGCCCTCTGAAAGCCACGTGGTCACCGCAGGAGCTCTGTGCTGACCTCTCTAGTTCCCTCTAGTGTCCTGCTCAGCACTGGGCAGGCATGCTCACACACAGTGTGCACTTGTTTGTGCTGTAGTGGTGAGAAGCTCTTGCCAGGCTAACATGGGAAGGGCCTCCTTGGTATTCTGTGTCCGTGTCCTCCCGGCCCCATGTTCTGGCCCCTTGCAGAGTTCAGGTGTCTGCTTCATGCGCAGCTGAGGAATAGATTGAGTCACCCAGACATCAGGTTTCCCGGCTGAGCCCCTGCAGGTTTTCAGCGTGGGGTGCCATACATCAGAGGGCATTTCCAGGGCCCAGCAGCTAGGATTGCCGCTCTTCCAAAGGACGACAGCAGGTGCCCACACCTGTGGAGGGGGTCACAGCTGCCAGCACCTCCTGTTCCAGGAGCTTGATGCTTTCTTTTGTGTGGTGAGAAATCTGAAAATTTGGTTTCTTTTTTTTCCTCTCCAGCCCCAAATTTGGTTTCTTAAAAAGCAAAACAAGGGGGCTGGAGAGATGGCTCAGTGGTTAAGAGCACTGTCTGCTCTTCCAAAGGTCATGAGTTCAATTTCCAGCAACCACATGGTGGCTCACAACCATCTATGATGTGAACTGATTCCCTCTTCTGGCCGGTGTAAATGCAGATAGAACACTCATGTACATCAAATAAATAAATCTTTAAAAAAAAAAAAAAGCAAAACAAAACTCAAAATATTGTGACTATGTTTCTGTTTTAATCCCAGGTATGGGATATGGGGTTGCTTCACAGCAGCTGACTATGATTTGCCTCCTGCTCTAGCAGAGGCTGGTTTTGCCAGCTGCAGATAATATCTGCAAGTGTGTGATGTTTGGAATTTCTCAGAGGATTTATAAATGCTAGCGCCCTGAGAGGCGGGGTTGGTGGTTGTTGGTCATTCCAGGTGGGGTGGGTTGTGATTTATTAGTAGTCATGATGAAAGGAGAAACAAGAAGAAAGAAACTAGATTCAAGGATTTCTATCTCTCCTCTCTATCCTTCTTTCTCTCCTATCTAGTGATAGGGGGTGAAACCGGGTGGATAAAGGGTGAAAAAGAAGAACCCACAAAGTAGCAAAATCCAGCTATACTTTTGGCCACCAAGGTCACCTACACACATACACATAAGTAAGTAATAAAAAAAAGGTACCTTTCTTCCTCAAGACCCCTTGTCCCTAATGGGAGCAGCATGTGGTCTCTGTGATTAATCAAGACACTGAAGACAGAGCTCTATCATTGTTTTTGCCAGCATGGGCCATGTCGAATCCCATGTTAAAAGAACTGTTGGCATGGTTACAAAGTCATGGACATCACAACTTACTGTGGCACTCCATTCTTCCTGTTGAAGGCTGCTGCTTCCTCTGTATAATTTTGGATTGACCCCTGCATAGGAGGTACAACTGTTTTAATCATGGATATTTTCCCAGGAAGCAGGTAGCTTAAATTTCTCTTTCATGTTTTTTGTTGTTGTTTTCTGGTTTTTGAGACAGGGTTTCTCTGTGTAGCCTTGACTGTCCTGAACTCCCTTGAACTCAGAGAGATCCACCTGCCTCTGCCTCCCTGGGTGCTGGGATTATAGCTGTGTGCCCCTGTGACAGGCTTCTACATATTTTTTGCACTGCAATGTATCAAGAAAAATAAAAGCAAGTACTGAAATTTTTGGTTGAGGATTTAACAGAAAAGTGTAAAGTCTTCAAACCAGCGGGTGTTGTGTGCTCACAGAGGAAGGAAAAGTTAAAAGCTTTCCCCAAGGAAATACAATATTAAGCATAATAAGGACTTTGTTTTGAGACAGGGTTTCTCTTTGTAGCCCTGGCTGTCCTAGAACTCACTCTCTAGACCATGCTGGCCTCAAACTCATAGAGATCCTCCTGCCTCCACCCTCTACCCCCGTGTCACCATTGCCTGGCTTGTGATTTTTTTTGACTGGGCAAGTGAGAGTGCTCAAAGGGATCCCCGTGACGCACAGAGTGGAAAGAGAGCCAGCTTCCACAATTTGTCCTTTGGTGACCACACTGTACTCACACATGTACACATGAACAAATGAAATTTTAAAAGTTCTTCAAATTAAGTATCTTCAGTATTCTCAAAGATCTAAAAGAAAACATGGACAAAGAACTAAAGGAAGTCAGAGAAACTGTCCCAGTAAGCAGAGAGTGGTAGTGAAGAGATGGAAATATAGAAGGATCCAAGTGTAAATCTGGAGCTGAGCCAGGTGTGGTGGTGCACGCTTTTAATCCCAGCACTCAGGAGGCACAGGCAGGTAGATCTCTTGAGTTTGAGGCCAGCCTGGTGTACAGAGTGATTTCTAGAACAGCCAGGGCTACAGAGAGAAACCCTGTCTCAAAAATCCAAATAAACAAATTAATACATCGGGAGCTGAAAAGTACTGTAAGCAGAATGTGGAGGGACAGAACAGGTTTGAGCAGGCAGAAGAGAACCGGGACATGTGGGATGTTCATGTCTGTGGGTGAAAGAGGAGACGGTGGAGGAAAGGAAGAGGCAGAGGGGCCTGCCGCAGTCCAGCACCACCTGTCGGATTGGGGAAGGACAGGACAGAATAAATGCAGAAGGGATGGCTGACAATATCATGACACAACTTCTCAAACTGAATAAAAGGGGTGAATGCATACGCCTATCCAAGAAACTCAGTGACTCAAAAGTAGAAATAAACTGAGGCCCTTGGTAAGACTTACAGATCAAGTGTGAAAACCCAAAGGTATGAGAGGCTGTTGAAAGTATCAAAGCAGCCCAGTCCTCAGTGATGGACACCTAGCTTTTGTTTAAAATACAGAAGGCACTGATGAGATGCTGAGAAACCATCAGCTGAGCATTGTGACTGCCAGCACTATCCTTAGAGAGTGAAGGGAAAATTACAGATTATAAAAGGCAGAAGGAGCTTTTCTGTCGATCTGCCTTGCAGGAAAGGAAGGAAGCTCTTCAGGCTGAAGCAAAAGGGAGATAGATATGAACTTGAGGCCATAAGGAAAGACACATTTTCAAAGGTGACTGTGTAGGTAAATGTTTTTTGGGGGGTTTATAACTTTTTCCTGTAATATTTAAAAAACAAGTACTTAACACCAATTATAGATCTGTGTTAAAGAGCATATGTTTTCATGCCTACAGATTCCTACCAGGAGGAGGAAGGAGGTAAAAAAGAGCAGAGTGTTTTGTTTTGTTTTGTTTTTTTCTTTTTTTTGAGACAGGGTTTCTCTGTGTGACCTTGACTATCCTGGAATTGCTTTGTAGACCAGGCTGGCCTTGAACTCACAGAGATCCACCTGCTTCTGCCTCCCTTAGTGCTGGGATTACAGGTGTGCGTCATGGCGCCTGGCTCAGTGTATTCTTACGAAAGCCAGAAATGGAAATAAACTGTGGATGAGTAGATCAATATAGGGTACATACTGTATAGAACAATTTTCAGCTGTAAGAAAGAATGAAGTACTGGGAGCTAGAAAGAGGCTCCGAGATCGAGTCCTTGCTCTTGCAGTGGACCCTGGATTGGTTCCCAGGACTCACATGCTCACCCAGAGCCACGACTCCAGTCTGCTGCCCCTGGGCACCAAGTACACATGTGATGCCTAGACATATATGGAGCCACATACTCATGTTATTAATGTAAATAAAGTTTAATAAAAAGGAACGAGGTACTGATACACACCACAACATAGATAAGTCTAAAAAATAATGCTCAAAGAAAGAAGCCAGACATAACAAGCCTTGTCTTAATGAGAATCCCTTTCACATAAGGGTTTGGGGTTTCAGTAGAGATCCAGAAAATCCAAGTCCACAGAGCTGAAAATATGCTAGTAATTGCGTGGAGTTGGGATGGGAATTGAGTGTCTTACAGCAGGACTGTGGCTGTAGTTGGAGCTCTGCTGTCTCAGTTCTTCTGTCGCTGTGATCAAACACTCTGATGGAAGTAACTCAAGGGAGAGGGGGCGCTGCAGCTCAGCGCCATTCCACGTCATAGCCCATCGAGGTGGGGGGTCAAGGTGGCAGGGGCCTGAGGAAGCTGGCCCTGTCCCGTCTAGTCACAGAGCAACGAGCACTTGCATGTGCGTACTTGGCTCATTTCCACACACAGCCCAAATCCTTCCCACAGTTAAGATGGAAAGTTGATGCAATCAAGACAGTCTCACATGCTTCCTTAGCTGCCTTCCAGCTGCTGTGATAGAACATCATGACCAGGGCAACTTCCAAAAGGAAGCGTCTAACTGGGCCGAAGGTCTGAGAGGGTTCTGGTCTGTGCAGGTGGAGCAGATGTGGCAGAGAGAGCTGAGAGTGCGCATTTGAAACCTCAAGTGGGGAGCGGGGAGAGCTAACTGGGGGTGCCGTGGGCTCCACTGAAGCCTCAAATCCGAATCTCCTATGACACACCTATCCAGCAAAGCCACACCCCTAGTCCTTCCTAAACAGTTCTACCAGCTGGGGACCAAGTTTTCCAATAGACAAGCCTGTGGCAGCCGTTCCATAAAATTGTGTAGCTAGCTAGAAGCTTTGGCAAAAGTAGCAGTGACTGGTGAAGCAATTTCTACTACTTTCATTCATCTGGGGAAGTTTAGCCTGGCTTCTCCTTGAGATTTTATTTTAATAAAGTTGATCTTGGTGGAACACCAATAGCCGGAAACACTGACTTTGCTTTCTTTTTCTGCTTAAGGTGCTGATATTTCAAATGTGTGCAACGAAGCAGCTCTGATTGCTGCCCGCTATCTTAGCCCTTCTGTCCAGGAGCAGCACTTTGAGCAAGCCATCGAGAGGGTCATTGGAGGTGAGTCCACACCCCCTGGGAAGGGACAGGCATTTTTTGGATAGCCCAGCTTCACTTCAACATATATAAAACAGTTCCGTTTTCTGAACCAACAAAGAAGAAAAGAAAGAAAGAACGAACTAGGGCTCTCCTAACAGCTTTCGCTCCCCTCTGAATTGTAAGCAGGCCACATGCAGGCCCTGGGAAACCAGAGCTAGAATTGGATGTAGAAGGCAGGGAAAGTCGACTCGGAGGGGGAGTGGAGCTTGGTGAATGATAGTTCCAAGGAACAGAGTGTGCTAGGCAGGGTCCATCCCAGGGTTCCTACTGCCTGAGCTCTTTTGGGACAGCACTGTTGAAAGCATGAATGTTAGTGTGTTTCTTCATCTTGGTCTCTGTCTCCACCCAGTACACCGTAGCCGCCTGGAACAGGCCCCTGGCTGTGCTGGCCAGGCAGGCCGTGGAGTCAGGTGGATTAAGGGTCTCTCAGGGATTGGACACTGAGAGGTATAAATGCTGCTGTTGGCTGGTCTGGAGAGGGACCTGGCAGATGGAAGTGCAGGTGAAGTCTGCCAGTTGGTGGTCACCCTCAAGCTTCATCACCGAGGTTCTGTTCTGCTTTGAAAGCCTGATAGTGTGGAGGAGTGCAGACACTTGTGAGGGCTGTTCTAGCAGCTCTGGGAGCTAGTTACCCAGTCCATGCAGTGTCGGTCTCAGCAGCTAAGCGCATAACGTTACCTGTTTCACTCTGTCCTGCACCTGCTCTAAGTGGGCTAACTGGACGCTCAGAACGTTCCCCCCTGTATTGCTGTGTGTGGACATTGCTTTTGACACATAACAGAAAGTGATCTGTACTTTTGACTGCTGACAGTGGCTTGCTTTAAAAAATATTTTTTTATATTTATTTTTATTTTTTATGTGTATGTCTGTGTACTGTGTGTGTGCGATGCCCACGGAGTCAGTAGAGGGCGTCAGCTCCCTTTGGAACTGGAGTCTCACATGTTTGTGAGCTGCCACGTGGGTTCTGCTTCCAGAAGCGCTAAGCCATTGCTGCAGCCCTGAGAATGGCTTTCTAAAGCAGGATGACTCGGGCTAATCAGAGTGGACGAGTGGGTGTTCTCCAGTGCTGGGAGATGGACTTCACCCCAGAGTAGAGGAGCTGGTGCTCAGGGAACACTGTGATCTAGAGGGGGGACCAGTTCCTCACTAGGCCTTGGGATGGGGATATGGCCATCAATCCAAACTGTTGAGTGTCTTTGGGGGCTTTGGGGCTGGACATTCTTTCCCTGTTTCTCACTCCTTGGAATGTGGTTTGTAGGCCTTGAGAAGAAGACCCAGGTCCTACAACCCAATGAAAAGACAACTGTGGCCTACCACGAGGCTGGGCACGCAGTGGTGGGCTGGTTCTTGGAGCATGCAGACCCTCTGCTGAAGGTCAGTTGCTCAAGCTGTGTTTCTATCAGCTGATGGCGTGGGCGGCCTCTGGGCCCACGTGCCCTCTCTGGCTTCCTAGGTGTCAGCCCACATGGGTGATGCACACTCACAGGTGTGGCTCTTTTACCCCCCATTCTCTGCTTTTAAGTGTGCATGTATACGTGTGTGTCTGTCTGTGCACACATATGGTGAGGTGAGAGCCAGCTTTCTCCTACCATATGGGTTCTGGTCATAAAGCTTGGTGTTAATAGCCTTTACCATCTGAGCTATGTCACCATCCCCCTTTCAGTTTTCACAGAATATGTTGGTCTATAATTTGTCAGATTCCTTTTGGGGTAGGGAATCAGAACAGGAGGGTTTGGCTTGGGGTGGGGCCTGGCTTAAGTCTTCAGCTTTGGATCTGTTGACCACATAGTTGTGCATTCAGTTCCTGCAGAGCCTCTGTAGTCAGACCTGGGGCTGTGTGGGCGGGCACTCTCCTCAGGCCACTTCCACTGGTCTCTAGGGGGTCCAGCTCAGGGCGGTTATCCTTCCATCCTTCGTCGTGAGGGGCCATGGTGGAACAGTATTTGAGGCCCACACAGATTAGCCGTGGAATTTTTTTAAGATTTATTTTATGTGTATGAGTATGTTGCCTGCATGTTTGTATGTGCACCAGTGACCTCAGCAAAAGAATGTCAGATGCCCTGGAACTCAGGATTTGTTAGTTGGTTGTGAGCATTAGGTGGCTGGTGGGAACTGAACCTGTGTCCTTTGGCTGCAAGAGCAACAAATGCTCTTACCTGTTGAGCCATCTCTCTAGCCTCCTTATTGAGTGTGTGTGTTTGTGGGTGGGTGTGGGTGGGTGTAGGTTTGTACACATGAGTGCAGCCCTCACAGAGTCCTGTCAGGGACATCTGTGTTGGGGGGCTATATTTATAGATGTTTGTAAGTCACCTGATGTGAGTGCTGGGAACTCAACTTGGGTTTTCCCCAAGAGCATGAAGACAATGCTTCAGCTCCAGGCTCTTATTTTTCAGGTGTCCATCATACCTCGGGGCAAGGGCCTTGGCTATGCCCAGTACCTTCCCCGGGAGCAGTACCTGTATACACGGGAACAGCTCTTCGACCGCATGTGCATGATGCTAGGGGGTAGGGTGGCCGAGCAGCTGTTCTTTGGTCGGATCACCACAGGGGCCCAGGACGACCTGAAGAAGGTCACCCAGAGTGCCTATGCCCAGGTGAGCAGCCCTGTCCCACTGTGGTCCTGGTAGTGGCTCTGGGTACAACCTCCCTGGCTCTTCCTGTTCTTCAGATTGTGCAGTTTGGAATGAGTGAGAAGCTGGGCCAGGTATCCTTTGACCTCCCCAGACAAGGTGAAACCATGGTGGAGAAGCCGTACAGTGAGGCTACTGCCCAGCTCATTGATGAGGAGGTCCGGTGCCTTGTCAGGTCTGCCTATGATCGGACCTTGGAGCTGCTCACACAGTGCCGGGAGCAGGTTGAGAAGGTGAGTGGCACTCTCAGAGAGAGCCAGGTCATGGGTCCCGGGTTGAGGAATGGTCCATCTTCGTGGCCTGCTGGAATAGGTTCTGTTCTGCACCAGGACCAATAATGTATCCCTGTTGTGGCCCAGCATCCTGATGGTGTCCATCCTTTTCAGGTGAGCAGGCGACTCCTGGAGAAAGAAGTACTGGAGAAGGCCGACATGGTGGAGCTCTTGGGCCCTCGGCCCTTTGCAGAGAAGTCCACCTATGAAGAGTTTGTAGAGGGCACCGGCAGCCTAGAGGAGGACACAGCCCTTCCTGAAGGGCTGAAAGACTGGAATCAGGACCGGGAGGAAGGAAGCACTGAGCAGTGCTTGCAGGAGAGCCCTGCGTAGCCCGTGGCCTGTGGCTGGGAGGCAGCTGTCAGTAACTGGGAAACAGATTAAAACAACTGCAAACAGACATTTTAGATAAGACCATTAAGAATCCACAGAAAAGGGAGGTAAGACTTGGCGCCGTCTAGCCAAGGAGATAGGTGAGGCCTGAGACCCTCAGCTTTACCTAGAGGTGGTCAGTTCAGATGGGGGAGGAAGTTGGGCTCTGGCTTCCATGAAGCCATGAGTGTTGTCTCCTGTGGGATTCCAGGTGTAGGGCCAGCGGGAGCATCATCATGCTTTCAGTAGACAGCTGAGCAGTTTCCAGGCGCGCCTCTTACAGCTTGCCGGACCCAGCACAGTTTGAGTTCAGTGAAGTAGTCAGGAAAATGTAAGCCAGTTAACAAAGAAACTGACCAGTCCTGAGGTAAGGAAGCCAGCACACCAGTCAGTCTTTGCCTAAGGGCAGAAACATGGCCTTCCCTGGCCTGTGGCAGCATCAGAAATTTTATTTTCTCAGTCAGACCTGGCATCTAGCCTGGACATTTGTCTGTTTCACTGATGGAGTGTCACAGTGATTCCATTTTACAGCAGTCCTTTCCCCGGAGCCCCTGCCCTCCCCCCTTTTTTTGGAGTCACAGAAATGCTTGTTTTGGGTGGAGCCCTCCAGCTCTGGTACAGATCTGTCAGCCCTCTTCTTGCAGTAAAGGAAGGGCTGTGTGAACTCCAAGCCTCCATGGGCTGAAAGGCATATTATTCTGCTGATCCTGGGGTGTGGTGAGGCCTGCCCTGTGAGACCTTTAAATGCTTGGTGTCCTGGGAGAGTGTTCTTGTGTACTTCCTCCAGAACACCCTGGGATCACAGATCTCAGGGCTGCACCTCAGCTGCCTCAGCCCTGAGGCAGCTCAGGCTGCTCATGGCCCTGGGGAGGATCCATTTGCTCCTTAAACTTTTTAAGAGTTGTTGTGTCTGTCTACAGGTGTTCATGTGTATGTATGTGCATGTGTACATATGATCATGCAGAGGCCAAAGGTTAGCATAATACATCTTCCTCAATTGCTGTCTTACTTGGTTGATTTTTTTTTCCGTTTATTTGTCTTGTCTGCACATGCATGTCCACACACACATGCATCATGGTGCACACATGTGTAGGACAGAGGACAACTTTCGAGAGTCAGTTCTCTACTGTGTGGGTTCTAAGATCACCAGGCATGGCAGAATGTGCCTTTACCCACAGAACCACCTTGCCAGCCAATTTACCTTGTTTTTTGAGGAAGAGTGTGTGTATCTCTTCTTTAATCTGGCTGGATTTGCAGGCCAGCCAGCTCTGGGGCTCCTCCTCTCCCTGCCTTCCCAGGGCTGGGACTACAGGCGTGACTTTATGCCCAGCTTTCTGTGGATGGTGGGGAACTGTCTGTTCATGCTTATGCAGCAAGTACCTTGCCGACCTCGCTCCCTCCAGCCCTTGAATTGATGCTGATGAGCCTCCTGGTGCCTGGCCAGGAGGTGGAGATCTGTCCTTGAACCTTTTGTCCTTCTCTTTGGGGCCTGGCTAAGGACCAGAGTGGCTGTAAGGACTATACTCGTGTATATGGTATTGTACATTTTCTAAGTTGTTATTTAGAGCCTCAGAAACAGACATTTCATCAGGGGACAGAGACTTTCAGCTTTCACTGCTTGTAAAATGTGCATTGTGGAATTAAATTTTTTTTTCATTTCTAATTTATGTTTTTGGGGTTTTGCCTGTATATGTGTATGTATGTATGCATGCATGCATTCAGTAGCTATAGAGGCTAGAAGAGGGCGTCAGATCCACTGGAGCTGGAGTGACAGTTGTGAGCCGCCATGTGGGCACTGGGAATTGACCCTGGGTCCTGGGGAAGAGCAGCCAGTGCTCTTAACTGCTGAGCCATCTCTCCAGCCTCATGTTATTGAATTTTTTAAATCTCCAGGGCTCAACCTGTATCATTATTCACTGATGTACTTAGGGTCCTGGGGGCCTTGTATTAATTTCCCTCTGTTGAGGTGGGGGTAATCCCTTGGCCCTGGAAGGCCTGTGACACTGTACTGTGGTAGGGGCTCTAGGGCCAGCCTTGTAGAGGGGTTATTTGAAGTTGCTACTTTGGCACATCTGTGGGACTCTCCTCTTCTATGGGGACCAAGCAGTGTTTGGGTGGATAGGTGCCTGGGTCAGCCCTTCCTCCTCTGGGCTGCTCCTGAGGCAGCTCAAATGTCAAGAGCCTCCATGTGGGCATAGCAGGCGCTGAGGGTGAGGGACCGGGCAGTGCAGTGTGGAGGACAGACGCAGTGCATGCTTCTGGCAGACCGGAGTTACCGCTGACCTGTCACTGCTCTTCACATCAGCTGCTGCTGCTCTGGGGAGAGACCTGGAGCAGCCTCCTGTACACCCCGCATACTGCTGACCATGCTTGGGCTGTGCCTCCCATCCTGTTGGTTCAGTGTCTTCATCAAGGTTTGCCGCCCCACACCTTGACCTTTGACCCAGGTGTTCCCTCTGTACGCTGTGTCTTTCACAGGTTTCTGGGTAAAGGGCTAGAACATCCTCTGTCCGGTGGTGCCTTCCCATGGAGGCCCTCCATTCTAGACAGCAGAGCAGGTCACACTGAGTCGGTGCTGCCCCACCTGGAAACCTGCAGGTGTGCTAGCAGGAGGCTCGAGCCAGCATCCTTCCCTGCTCAGAACTAAGCAACTACCGTCAGCTTCCTGCCTGCTTCCCTTCCAGGAAAGGAAAAGGGAACATGGATGCTTAGAAATTGCCAGAAACCACACCATTCCCAGAAAATGCAGAGAGTAGATCTGGCTGCCAACAGGAAGACCTGGAGGTGACTGCGTGTGTGGAAGGCTGTGATCACCCGGGCTTGCAGGAAGGAAGTCATTCCTGGCTGCCCTCCATAGTGACCTCATTTCACTGGTTAATTTAAGCAGCAAAGTTTGGCCTGCCCTGTGGCTTCTGGGCAGAGTGCTCCTTCAGCCCAGGCTACCTTTGTTGGCTGGAAGAATTGACAGGGTTTGATTTCTCAGTTCCTTTTGTTCTACTAATTTAGGGACTAGAAATCCAGGGCACTTGTCCCTAAAATGCGGCTCAAATAAGCACAGCCTAGAACAGCACAGCAGAGCCCCTGTGGCACTTTGATATCAGCTAGAAGGACCATTGGTCCAAGGATGGTGGTGCTTGAATCCCGCTCTGTCACTGTGCCCCTGTGGAAGCTGCAGCAGGAGGAGGATAAGACCCTGGCCGGTTGGAGTGTGGCCAAGGGTCCACAGCTACCTTGAGATTAAAAGGCAGCTGCTGGGCTGTATCCTTTAGAAACCAGGGTTGGTTTTCATTTCAGGAGACAGGCAGAAATAACCCACATTCCAGGGTCAACAGTGTAGAGTCAGGCTGGCTCTGAGGTGGGAGCCTCCTGGGTACTGATCCCACCCCTCCCCAGAAGGAGGCCAGGGCATTCTCTCCACCCCCCTGCCACCCCAGCTCCCCACCACAAATGAAAATCAAAGGCCTTGTCTTCCTCAGAAGACAGTGGACGGCAGGGCAGGGCAGCCTGGGGACAGAAAGCCAGTAAACCTTTATTTCAAGACCAGTCTTTAAGTCGTGGCCAGAGCAGCTGTCTGCTTTGCCTTCGAGCCCATGAAGTAGTGTCTCAAGTGTCTAAACCAAGGCGCCCCTCATCTCACAGCGCCTCGGATGGCTAGGCTGGCCCTGCCGCCCCTGCATTGCTGCCGAGACAGACCCATATCGTCACAGCCTCACAACTGCATGCTCCACAGGCGATGTGGGTGAGCTTGGCAATGGGATTTGGAGGAGACGTCCCTGTGGCAGACTCAGGACTCTGCCCCTCCGAGCAGTCTGGGAGTCATCACTGAGGATGGACGTTCTGAACTAAGGAAGACACAAGGCCAGTTTCTCAACCCTTGAGCTGTCACACCCACAGACCAAAAGAGGCAGGCCTGGGGGTTGGGGGACTGGAGACATAGAGGCCTGCCTAGGGCGGAGGAAGGGTGCAAAACATAAGACAAGGTGGAAATTTCCGGAAGTAACACCTGCCCCACCATTTGTCTGGACAGCAGAGCCAGCCTATGGCCTACCACCAAATCTGCTTTGGGCTTAGGAGCTGATGCTGAAGATAAACCCTATGCGTTTCTGAGCAGCTGTCATGGGCTTGGATCCCTTACCTTAAGCCTACTTGGAATCTCACAAGAAACAAAAAAGTCTTGTGCTAGGGACCAGAGCCACCATTTTCCACTCCATTCCTTCTCCCATCCCAAGACAGACTCCACACTGCATCATCCCTGATTTCAGGAACCAGCTGGACCTAATGCTGCTGGGCTGTGCTTGTGCTGGGGCCACCCAGAGGCCTATGCCCAACACCCAGCTTTGACATGTTGTCAGGGGGTGATGGCTGGAGCCTGGGGAGTTGGTAGAGTTCTGTCTCTTGTGCCAGTACTGTCCTGATTTGCCATCACAGTAGATGGTCTGGCTCAGCCCTCCGGCGACTCCAGAACAGATGGACATGGGCTAATCCTCCTTGGGCGCCTCCACAGTGAGGAATGTGTCCACAACTGTCCCTTGACGCTCTGCATCACTGGGGGGCTGTTTCTCACGGTTCTGTTCCGCCCTTGTTTTTGTCCAGGAAGGGGAGCGCAGGCAGCCAGCCCGAGACAGTGGGTGCAGACCTGCTGAGAACAGAGAGTCGAGTCTGGAATTCAGTAAGCGGGGCACTGAG
The DNA here is from genome assembly GCA_028658305.1 of Pachyuromys duprasi. NCBI lineage: Eukaryota > Metazoa > Chordata > Mammalia > Rodentia > Muridae > Pachyuromys > Pachyuromys duprasi. Next base: position 58,012,833 of record CM053744.1, read on the forward strand.
GCCCCACATTGTGGCTCTGCCAGGCTCATTAATGTACCTTCTGGGTGCACATAATGTCTCCAGGTGTCTGCCACCGCACTGAAGATTTTATGTGATGGGCAGGGGCCTTTGTGTGTTCCTAGGAGTCAGTGGAGTCAAGGCTAAGGCTTTTTTCCTCCCACTTTGTTTTCTTGAGACAGGGTCTCACTATATAACTTTGGCTGGCCTCAAAGTCAGAGATCCACCTGCTTCTGCTTCCCAAGTGCTGGGACCAAAACCATGTATAAATATGCCCAGCTCAAGTTAAGTCTTGAGACTGTCTGCCCTATTCCTGGTAGGACACTGCCAAAGCCCTGACTTCCTAAGTGGAGCGGTGCATCTTGGGGGCCTGCAAGCCTGATGCTCCTTGCCCCATCATGAGACTTCAGCTCCTCTCCGGGGTGCAGGCTGTATGGCGCTAGGGGCACAGTTAGGCTGGCGTTGAGTTCCCCACTCCCTGTCCAGGCATAGCTGTCCCAGGCCATCCCTGGCTCATCATGCACACAGGCTTGAAGGGAAGGGAGAGCTAAGAGGGGGTGCCCCCAGACCTCCGTTTTGCAGGAGAGCTGGGACAAGAACACCCATGAGGTGGAGCATGGCTCCACATTCTGGTTGCTGTGCTCTCAGAGCCCATAGCTCCCTGGACGTGTGCCAGCAGAGTCCTCACTGGGCTGGTGGTCCCTTTAATAAGGATGGTGATTTTTCCCAGCACTTGAAGGCAGACAAAGATGGATCTCCATGAGTTTAAAGCCAGCCTGGTCTACACAGTTCCAGGCCACATGGTGAGACCTTGTCTTGAGGGAAGAAAAAGGACTTGTATCCACGAGGCCCTTGGGCTACTGTGTAGGTCATATGCGCATGTTTTGACTTGGGGTGGGAGAAGCTGAGGCTGGTGGGAGTGGGGCTCAGCTCCTTTGCTTTGCCTACCCCATAGCACACAGTGGATAGCTGAAGGTCACATTGATTTTTGGTGGGGAAGGCAGGGAGGGGAGATTAGTTTCGGTTTTTTGAGACAGGGTTTCTCTGTGCAGCCCTGACCTGGAACTCACTCTGTGGGCCAGGCTGGCTTTAAACTTATAGAGATCCACCTTTTGTCTGCCTCCTGAATGCTGGGACTAAATGCACGCACCACCACCTAGCTGAGACCATGTATTTAAAAATCAAAGAACTAACAAAAAACTGGAGCCAGGGGTGGTAGTGCAATCCTTTCTTCCTAGCACCCAGGAGGCAGAGGCAGGTGGGTTTCTGAGTTCGAAGCTAACCTGGTCTACACAGTGAGTTCTAGGATAGCCAGGACTACACAGAGAAGCCGTATCTTGGGGGGAAACATTTTTTTTAAATTGAAGACTGCAGTATTTGTCCCCAGGAAGGAGTTGTGGCTGCAGGGATTAGAACACAGCCTTCTGGGGTTCAGGAGAGGGCAGGAGGATGGTGAGGCTGGGGTCTTACCCACAGACCCTCCTCCAGATGACAGCACTTCTTCCTTCCCAGAGAAGTCATTCAAGTGAGGAGGGGCCCAGGCTGCTGAAGGCTGCTCCCCTCCCGTGCTGGGCTTAACTTAAAACCACATTCAGTGAGTTAGATTTTCAAGGAACATTAGCGCGGGCCTCCTGCGGTTTGTTTGGAGAAGTCAAGGAGAGGTAAAGAGGGAGATTCATACGTGGTGATGCAAAATGTAAATAAGGGATGAGATGTAAGGACAAGGACTAAATACACAGCTGGGTGGACACAGGGATCTGAGGGGCACAGGGGTCCAGGACTCCCCTAGACCACCACCTGCAGCCTCACCTGCTGGGGACTCCGTGGCAAGGTTCTCATCGTCGGAGTCCGCAAAGACCTCAGCCAGCTCCTGGTCAGACATGTCGGTCAGCTCAGTGAGGTCCAGGAGATCGAAGTGTACCTCCAGGGAGGAGACGCTGCTCAGAGGCTCTGCGGTTGCAGGGACACAGGCACCTTGGTGAGGTTCTGAAGAGCCCCCGGGTGACCTGGTACTGTGTGTGTGTGTACTTGCATACATACATGCGTGCATCAGGCCATAGGCTGACGGGTGTCTTAACGCAGTTGTTTTCTGCTTTACTTTTTGAGATGGGGACCCTCACCTCAGTTTGGCTAACTCACAAGGACCCATGTTTCTGCCTCCCCAGTGTGGGGTTATAAGACTCTCCTACAGGAGTGCTGGGGATCTGAACTCAAGTTCTTAAGCTTCCTCTGCAAGCAGCTCCTGGAGCTGGCACTTTCTGGAACCCAGAGCCCAGGTGGCTCTGCCTGCTCCAGACTGGAGATCTTTCTCAGCTCCTCCACCCTGCACACACAGGTCCCCAGCACTGGGCAGTGTTGCTGCCTTTAAAAAAAAACCATTTATTCACTTATTTTTATGTATATGAATACTCTATCTGCACTGCACGTATACCTGCACACCAGCAGAGGGCACCAGAACTCATTATAGATGGTTGTGAGCCACCATGGGGTTACTGGGAATTGAACTCGGGACCTCGGGAAGAGCAGCCAGCGCTCTTAACTGCTGAGCCTTCTCTGTAGTCCAAAAGCATTCCTCCCCTCCCCAGACACGGTTTCCCTGTGTAACCGTGGCTGTCCTGGAACTCGCTTTCTTGACCAGGCTGGCCTTGAACTCACAGAAAACTGCCTGCCTCTGCCTCCCAGGTGCTGGGATTACAGGCGTGCACCCCCCCCACCCCCTGGTGTTGCTGCCTTTCACACTCGCCCGAGGATTGGAGTTCCTCTATGCTGTGGGGTGGTTGGTGATACTTACGCCTCCTCTCTGTGACCTGCAGGAGCCCTGGCGCTGGTATTGGGATGCCAACCTCCTCTTCTACCACGGGTGTGTGACAAGTATCCCCTGTGTCCTGAACTGGGACACTCAGGGCAGCCTGGGGCACCTTGACTTCCTTAATCTCTGCAACCAAGACACAGTGTCACTTCCACACTCACGGGCTCCACATCCCTCCGGACGCTGAGTGGGGAGGAATGTGAGGAGCTGATGCGTCGGGCCTCTGGGGCCAGGGGTTCATTTTCATGGCCTTAGACAAAGGAGGCAGGGATGTTGCTGCTCCCTCCCCAGGCCCTGTCCTCCCTGGGCTTGGAGCCTCACCGAGCAAGGTCCTGGACCCTCGTGCATCTCACATACTATCCTGGCAGCTTCTCCCATGGGGTGGTTTAGCGCTCTTAGAAGGTACCTTTCTTCTCCCTTCCCAGTCCCTCCCAGCAGCCTCCTGGCTACTCCCCAGACCCTGCCAGAGGTTCCCATAGTCAAGTGTGTCCCTGTGTCCACCCTTGAGTTAGGGTCTTCCCCGAGGAGAGTGTCCCCGCCTTCCTACCTCCCTGCCCCTTCTCTACTAGCACTTCCCAGGCCCTTTAGCTTCCCTCTCTGGTTTCTAGGCCCTTCGTAGTGTGTCTGACTCCCTGGTGACCTGTGTGTCCGTACTGGGGTGCACAACTGTCCTATGGATTATTTTTGGTAGCTGTGGGTGACAAGCAGTGAACACACCGAGAAGAGCAGCTGCTGCTGTGAACAGGATTTGAACTGAGGAGGCCACAGCCACGGACAGCTGCATGTCAGGCTAGCCTGCCTTTCCCGATGAGACCTGTAGGCAGCAGATGTGGGGCTGGAGCATCCACAAACACGTCAATCTGATGCAGAGGCCCCAGGGGGACTGTGGGTCTCAGGTGGGGCCAGGAGAGGGGGGATGGGTAGAAAGTCCTGAAGGGCCCTAACCTGAGCAGTGTCTGGAAGAGAATGGGAGGTCAGTGAAGACACAGTCCAGGTGGAAGGGAAGAGATGCCACTACTGATCACTTTCTTTTCTGGGGTCTTCTGTGTTGAGATGGGGACCCCAGCTAGGACCTTAGCTAAATAGCAAGTGTGGCCCCTAGCCTGCGCCCCCTTTCTAGAGGTCCTGGGGTCACACAGTCTCCAGACCCTGGGCCAAGACAATGGTGACCTTACATCTTTTCATATTTTGTCCATGAGGTTTTTGAGTCAAAGAGCTGCAGCACCTCTTTGTGTTGGGTACTGGGGATCAAACCAAGAACATGGCACACTCTAGGCAAGTGTTAGCTCTAAAGTTTTCAAAGCGTCATAATGTGTCTAGTTCCCATTCTTTTCCATCACTTTGGCCTTGGTCCTGTCTTTGTTCTGTAAATCCTGGTGCTTTGTCCTAAACCAAATCTGTAAGAGGAGAGAATGAAGAAGATGGAATTGTCACCATCAAGAACATTCCTGTGGTATATGCTCACAGTGCCAGCACTAGGAGATGGAGGCAGGGGTCTGTGAGGCACTCTACAAACAAGTAGACGGAGCAACCTTGAGGCAGGAATAGTGCTTACACCCACAGTCCCAGCAGTTGGGAAGTGACATGAGCTTTGAAGCCAGAAGTAAAAACATGCCAAGACCCCCATAACTCTCTGCACCCATCTCTGTGTTCGTACGAATGACCTCCATCTTTTGTTTGTGTATGATTGGATGACCCCATCTGTGTGTGTGAATGAATGATCCCATCTCTGTGTCTGTGTTTGGACGACCCCATCTCTGCGTCTGTGAACGATGACCAAGGCCACACAATTGAATGGCTGAGCTGAGGCTCATGCAGGCCAGTTTGTCCCCTCTTGGCAAGCTACTGTAGGAAGGAGGAAGTTCTCCCCAGCAAGATCTGTTGCCCTTCCCAGTTCGGAAGCAGAGGTACCACAGTAGGCAGCCTAGGACAGGGCAGATACTGACAGACTGCCTGAGCCAACAGCTGAATGGGTTCAGATCACTGTGCACACGGTAGAGGGAGGTGGGCATCTGGTGCCCTGGGCAGGACTCCACAGTGATCCTTGGCTCTGGTCCCATGCAGACTCTATAAGGGGGGCTACCACTGCCCTAACCTGTGGATGTAGATTGGAGATGGGTTTCCTGCCTACCAGGTTTCCTAAGGGCTGACACGTCACATTTGCTTTGCTGTTGCCCTATTTCTAGCACATTTGTGACTTGGAAACTAGGCCTAAATCTCATGTTCCTTGCTGTGCTCCCAAGGACCGGCCACTCTTTACACCACTGACCAAGCGAACAAATGAATTAATGGCATGAAGGAGGGAGGGTCACAGAGGTAGGAGCCACCTGAGCGCATCTCGCCAGCATCTCTGCCTGAATCTGCTGTCCTGGAATGTTCTAAGGAGGGCTGAGGCACCACCTACTCGGTGTTCTGGGTGCAGGGTCACAGTCTCCTGTTTCTCTACAGAGTCTGGGGAACCCTTAGAGATGAGGAAGGGACAGAGGCCTGGTGGCTGGAGGGCCCAGGAGGGCTCTCAGGGAGGGCAGTTCACACTTTGGGGCATGAGCCTCAACTGCATGACTTGAGCATTCTAAAGAAATTATCAGCTGGCCATGGCAGGGCACACCTTTAATACCAGCACAAAAGAGCTAGAGGCAGGCAGATCTCTGTGAACTCCAGGCCAGCCAGGGCTATATTAATGAGACCATGTCATTCCGCTATTCCCCAACTTAGGTATAAAAATTATGTATTAGGCTTGGATGATAGTACACACCTTTAATCCCAGCACTCAGGAGGTAGAGGGAGGCAGATTTCTGAGTTTGAGGTCAGCCTGGTCTGTCTCAAGATCCAGGGTAGCCCAAGCTACATAGTCAGACCCTGGCTTAATGATACTTTATTAAAAAATTAACTTTGGGAGATAGTTTCTTCAGTGGCTGTTGATGAATAACACGTCTAGATTTAATATGAAATACTGAAGGGGGCTGACAAGGTCTGTATGAGCTCGCCTGGCTGCCGCCGGCATGGGAGGCGGTGTAGAGAACCCCACTGTACTGGCTCTGCTTTTGTGTGTGTTTCACACTCTCCAAAACAGAGCGTAACTCAGATGTGAGTCACGCTCACCCTCTTGAACAGCTCACTAGCAGGCACAGCACCTGCACAGCATAGGTACCTATTCAGTGGTATTTGTCACTGAATCGGGTTTCTGGGGACCCCAGCCAGTCATTTGTACAGCAGATACAACTCACTCCGTCTCCGTTTAAACTTTGGGGAAAGTTCTTTCTCCAGAAAAAGAAAGGAAAACCTCTGCCTAGACAAGGGGCGGCCTGCACCGACAACCATGCTCACGGAGGCTCAGGAACACAGGCAGGTTTCCAACATCACACAGCTCAAAAGTCGTCCTGAACTCTGCAGGCAAGTCCTTGCTCCCCAAACCACCTACTTTCTGGTACCCACAGAGCTGGCTGGGGAGACCCCGGGTCCTGGGACCGCCAATAGCAAGAACGCCGATCTCCCACAAAAACAAAACAAAGCACAATCAACCCCACAGGCTGGCGGGTGTCTGGAACTTAGGAGGAACACGGTTCTCGAACAGGACGTTGCCCCCCTCCCCCGCCTGCAGACACGGGAGACAGCCTGGGGACAGCTCCCAGGGGACAGCCCTTTGGGAAGAAGCCATCCTGTGGCTGGGCTGCCAGCAGAACGGCAAGCTGGCCAAATCCTCAGACTCCTGATGGCTCCTTGGGATGGGACCTTCAGGAAATCCTAGAGGTGTTAGGCACGCTAGGTAAGCGAAGTTCCCACAGCGATGGATCCCTGAAAAGCTTTCTGGAAAGCTGAGCCGGGGGGTGGGGTGGCGGGGTGGATGGTTTTAAGAGTTTTCCCCCTATTATCCCGCCTGTGGGCAGACTACGAGGAGCGCGGAGCCAGTAGAATCTTAGCCTCCATCAAGGGTCTCCCCCTGCTGGGGCTGAGAAGGGAGCATAGCACTCACACCTTCCCTTCCGAAAGTGGCAGCTGGACAGCACGGATGCCGCTGCCCTGCAGCAGCAGGAGCTCGGGTGCATGCGCCATGACCTCACCAGCACCCCAGCTCAGCCCGGAGCCCCAGACCCCCTCCAATCTCTTGTCATTACTCCCGGCATCGCGGCTGGGGCGAACAAAGCCCACGCGCGAACAAGCGGGTTGCATCCGCCCCAGGAATCGCCTCTCCAGACCCCGAACTGCGGTCTTCTCACGCCCCTCCCCCACCCCAGCCTGGGCTGGTTAGGGGGGCGCAGGCGGCATCTGCCGGCCTCCAGGCCCCAGGAGCAGCGGGCCAGTGGGCAGAGGGAGGGGCTGCGGTTTGTCGCTGGGGTTCGGGGGACCTAAGTCGGACTCACCTCCCGGACCAGCGTCCTCCGGAGACTCCATGCGGCCAACGGGGTCCGCGAGCGGTGTGGGCAGCGGCGGCGGCGGCCGGCTCGGGTGCCCCGACTGCTCTGGCGACTGCTGGGTCCGGGCACCCGGCGCAGCGCATCGGGGCAGCAGCCAAGGGGCCGCGGCGGCGGGGAGGAGCCCGCGGGGCGGGGCGCGCAGCTGCTTCGGGCGCCGGTCTCCTCCCCATCTCCAGCAGCCAGCAGCACAGGTGCGGCCCCGCCCTGTTCCTCGCGCGCCCCCTGCCGACCCGACCATCAACAACCCCCACCCCCACACCCCTAACCATCCTGCAGGGACGAACCCCAGCTCCTGCGCACTAAGCTGCGCAGACTTCCGTCCGTCCATTCATCCATACTCCCCCCACCCCCGCCAGGTTTTTGTGGGGCGACAACTATGCGAAGCGCCTGGCGGAGCTACGGGAGGAGGTGGCTCAAGCAAGGGCCAAAGAAGCATCAGACCCCTCAGGTGATGAGCCTGGAATTGTGGATCTGATTAATACTACTGAATCCATATTGACAGTACGAGGCGGGAATCGGGGTGGGGAGGTGTGGGGGGTACCTGGAAAAGGAGGCCTTGGGTGTATTGAGAGTCCACCTCTAAATGCCAGTCCTGCACCAGACCTGTTTGCATTTCAGTGTGCTGGATAGTTTTATGTCTACTTGACACAAATGAAGTCATCTGAGAGACGGGAACCTCAATCGAGAAAATGCCTCAATGATGTCCAGCTGTGGGGCATTGTCTTAATTTATTGTTGATGTGGGAGGGCCAGGCCACTGTGGGTGGCACGATCCCTCGGCTGGTGGTCCCGAGTTCTATAAGAAAGCAGGCTGAGGCCAGGCAGTGGTGGCACACACCTTTAGACGGATGACACTCAGATGGCAGGTGCAGGCGGATCTCTGAAAGCAGCTGAGCAAGTCTGGAGGAGCAAGCCAGTTAAGCAGCACCCTCTGCATCAGCTCCTGCCTCCAGGTTCCTACCCTGCTTGAATTCCTGTCCTGACTTCCTTTGATGATGAACACCAATGTGGAAGTGCAAGCTGAACAAATCATTTTCTTCCCCAAGTTGTTTTGCTCGTGGTGTTTCATCACAGCAACAGTAACCTTAACAAGATACATAGTATCTCTTTATTCCTTACAGAGATCCAAAGGAGAAGCTGAACACAGAAACACACAGAAACAGCTAGTAACTTTCTTCCCATTGCACAATCAAGGCCCAACCTAAAAATCCTTTTACAGTTTTACAAAAACAAAATAATAAAATAGAAAGAAAGAAAAGAAAAGAAAAAGAGACAAAGCAAACTATCAAGAGAGGACGACAGGCTACAGAGATGGCTCAGTTCTGAGTGCTGGCTGCTCCTGTAGAGGTCCTGAGTTCAATTTCCAGCACCCACATGGTGGCTCACAACCATCTATAACCATAGTTCCATGAGATCCAATGCCTTCTTCTGGTGTGCAAATGTACATACAGACAAAACATCCATATACATAAATAAATAAAAAAAGAGCTGGGTACAGCAGCACTCAGGGAGGCAGAGGCAGGTGGATGGATGTGAGCTGGAGGCCAACGTGAGTCCAGGGCAGCCAAGGCTACACAGAGAAACCCTTAAGAGTGTTTGTAGGCCCATTTCAGAAAGTTCACAGCCCTCCTTGATTTTACAAAACAAGGAAACAAAGCCACATGCTGGTTAAAGCCCTCTGAACCCCACCAGGCCTGGCTGATTCGATGGTCATTCCTTCCCTCCCTGGGACAAAACTAGGGTATAGGGTTAGCACTGACCACCTGTAGTGACAGTGGTTGGACACAGGCCACTACCAGGCCACTGGAGCGGCAGGTTGTGTTTTCCACAGTGACTACGGCAGTTAAAACGTCACAGAGCCAGTCATAGTGCTGCTTCACACCGGTAATCCCGACACGTCACAGGTAGAGGCAGGAGGGTCAGCAGTTCAAGATCACTCTCTGTTGCACAGCAGCTTGGAGGTCAACCTTGGCTAACAAAGAGCTAACCTGCCCTAACAAAGAAGCCAAAAACACAGGAAGTGTTTCCTCCGGAACCACTCCCATCCAGCCTCTTCTGCTTCAGCATTGCCGGAGCTTGTGACCCCACCGGCCAGTATATCATCGTAGATGTGGTGCTGAGTGCCTTCCAAGGCGAGGTCAGTAAAATAAATAGTAAATGAATAAATAAGTTGATCTAGCTTCCTTGGAAGGCTTCCTGTAGAAGGCAGGTCACCATGTGGTGAGAGAACCAGGCTGCCCACTTGTGTGTGTCCTGGCTGGCACACTCTCTCTGAGAGCCCCGCCAACGGCTGGCCAGACGAGAGGCTCAGGTGCTTCCACGTGCTCCTTCTGAGATTTCCAGGGAAAGGAGTGGTGAGGGCCTGGGTGGGCTGCCCACTAAGTCGCTGCCAAGTTTCAGGTTCATGAGCAAAACAAACCAGATCACTGTGTTGCCACTGTGCTTTAGGGCTTCTTCCGACCCAGCCCGTGTCTGTAGCAGTCATTTTGTTAAAGTAGTGATTCCCATTTGAAAGAAGACTAAGTGTTAGAGACAGGCTCTCCTCAAAG
>CM053744.1:58023101-58042660 GCA_028658305.1 Pachyuromys duprasi
GGGGTTCCAGTCCACATCCACACATGGTCCTTGATTGTAGAAACCGTCTCATACAAGACCCCTGTGCCCTGCTCAGTTTGGTCTTTGTGGAGCTCTTGTTCTCCCCAAGTCTCAACAACCTCCCCCAGATCTATCATTACTTCTCGCCCTCTGTCAGAGGCTTGATCTCGAGTCTTAATATCTGCTCTGATACATCGCTCTGAAGCAGATTTCTACACACACTTCTCATTCATCTCCTTCATCTCATTTGCAAATACCTCTATAGAAAGACCAGTTTTGTTGCTTTGATATCTTAACCTTCAGCCCATTGATGCAGTGGGCTGAGGTATATGTCTGGTTGGTTGGTTGGTGGGTGTCAGTGTTTGTTCTGGGGCTTGGCAGGGAACTGATGTCCTTTGTCTGGGCTTCTGAGCTGCAGTGCTTGATGCTGACTAAGATTTTCTTAAACTGTAGCTGTGAAGAAAAGGCTCTTTTCTGAATATCGTAACTTAAATTCTGCAGGAAAAGCTCAGATCAGGGTTGGTCTCTGGGGATCCAGCAAGTCTCGAGCCCATGCTCCTTAAGCTGTTCAGTCTCTGTGACCCCACATTGGAAAACCAAGCTGCTCAAACAAAAATCCTCTCTATGTTACCTTGAACAAATCTTCCTATTCTTGCTCTTTTAGATGAATGGAGTTGTTGTATTCTGTTTTTGATGTTTGAGATAGGGGTTCTCCCTTTGTAGTCCTATCTTGGGACTCATTCTATAGACCAGGCTGGACTCCAGCTCAGTGATCCACTTGCTTCTGCCTCCTGGGTGCTGGGATTAGGGGCGTGTGTTGTTCCTACATTTATTAAATTCAGGATTCTCTAGTACGTTAATGAAGCCAAGGCAAAACAACAAGCATCTAGCATGTCGTGGTTAAGTGCCAAGTAATCACCTACTCTACTGTGTTGCAACTGTCTGCTGTCAAATTTCCTCGGGAGACCCCTGACCCCTGTCCCTCTACCCTCAGCTCAGAGTTCACTGCAGTCTGCAGCCGTGGTGGCTCTTTTTTTAAGGTTTACTATAGGCAAGCCACTGTTAGAATGTTCAGAGGATTCAATGCCGTTCTTCCAGCCGACCATTCTTCTCGAAGAATCTGTGTGTGTGTGTTGGGGGGGTCAGGCAGTGGGTAAGCAAACAAGAGGAACTCATTGTTCTGACTCTCAGATCCCACTACGGAGTGAGCCTTGCTCTCCTTGGATGGCAAGACGTGCATCCACTTGCAGTTGTAGAATCTCCATGCCAAAGCCGTCGGGGCAGCCTGATTACTGCTGAGACAGGGTCTTGGTATGTAGCCCAGGCTAGTTTCCAACCCGTGAGGTTTTCCCCTCCGCGCCCCCAGTGTTGTGATTGCAGGCATAAGGTAACACTCCAGCCTTTTTTCTTTCCTGAGTTTCCCGGATGCCCAGCTTTGCGTTTTCGGTTTCATCAGGGCAGAACGTGGAAGGAATTTTCACCAGCGGGGCAAGGTTCGATGAGCCAGAGGAGCGGGCTCTGAGTTCACGTTCGAATGCAATTTGGGAACTAAGCTTGGGTGGCGGGTTAATTATTCAGACCTTCTCTTCTTTATCTGTTCCTCCCTGAGCGCCCGCCACAGACTCTGCACAGTGGTAGGGAGAGCAGCAGCGCCTGGAGGCGGCCCCAGCTCGGCTGTGCGTCGTTAGGGACGCGCTCCCGGTTGCCCAGGTCCCTCTGGGCGGACAGGGGGCGGTGCAGGGGTGGGGAGGATAGTCTCGCGAGGGTTTGGGAACCAGCGCAGGATCTCGTCCGGGTTGCCAGGAGACCGCGCAGCCTTCGCAGATCAGCGCCTGTTCCTGGATAGTGGCGGTGCTGGACCCACGGCAGCATGGTGAGTCGGGCCGGTGCTCTGGGGCGGACAGGCTCGGGTCTCCGGTCCTGGGGGAGCCCGCGGGAGCCAGGAGCTGAGCGGCCTGCAGTTGTGCATGACTAGTGCTGAGAACTGGGCGCATCCGTGAGGTCCCGGCTGAGGAGGTCGGGATGCCGGGGCCTGTGTACACTCGTAAGGTTGGGTGGCCTCTTCGGTTCTCTGGGAGAGTCGTCGGGCTGAGAGCCTGGTGTGCAAGGTGTCCAGAAGTCAGAAGCTCAGTCCGTGAGATCCTTGGGATCTAGGATTCCACCTCATGTGGGCTCCCAGGTTCCCAAGGGTCCGCCGGGAGCAGAGTCCCACACGGGAGAAACTGTCACAGATCTGTCTCTGGGGTGAAGAGCCTGACCAGGGGTCCCACCCTGGTTTACAGAGACCTCGGGCTCCTGGAAAGAACAAAGCAGAAGCTTCCTGCCTCAGATCATCTCATACAATGATCCCCTCCACCACCTTTACCATATCGGTGTTGTCATTAATGCAGTTTCTTGGCAGGCGCGCCAGGGGATGGGATGGCACCTCCCCGTGGGAGCTCCTGCCTGGAAACATGGAAACAGTAGTAACTGCTGAAGAATCCTCCCTCAAAGCCTTTGTGTCCTTATCAAAGCTGCTACCATAAAGCAAGACGTGGGGCTGGAGAGATGGCTCAGTGGTTAAGAGCACTGTCTGCCCTTCCACAGGAACCGGGTTCAATTCCCAGCACCCACATGGCAGCTTCACTACTGTCTGTAACCTCAATGCCGAGCAATCTGACACTTCACACTAATGCACATTTGCTTTCTCCACTGTGAGCAGAAACAGGCACTCAGAGTGTGCTGTGGGCTCACTCACCCCTGACCAGAGTTCTCTGAAGCAGCTTTATATTTGGAAGAAGCGAAGCTGATATGAACAGGGCCTTAGCTAAAAGGATAAGCTTTGTTATGTGTCTCTGGGGTGTGATGGCCAACATGCCGCAGGGTTGGTGGGGTTGTACTCCTCCTCCTTAAAGCCCAGATGAGTTTTTCTTTTAGGTTTCCTTACTACCCCTCAAATGCACTTTAAGCTTAGCTTTCCTACTCACCCCTTCTGCCTTCCCCAAATAAGTTTTTCATTAAAAAAAAAAAAAATTTAACCGCACGAAAGAAGTCCTTGCCCTTTATTCAGGAATAAATGGATCTGGAGTGGATTCTTTTTTGTGTGTGTGTGAAGAGAAAGCTTTCTCCTTTGTGCTTCTCCAAATGTGTTAACGATCTCTCTGTCTGTCTGCCTGCCTGTCTGTCTCTCTCTCTGGTTACTGGGGGAAGGGGTGAGTGTAGTGATGCCCTGAGTGGCCCAGTCAATAGTACATCACTGGTAGAGGTCAGATTCTAAACGCCCGTGTGAGCACACAGAGCCAGCCGAGGAGGGAGGCTGTTCTACAGACGTGGCCTTTACTTACCCAGCCATCTCTTCTTCACACAAAGGCGCCCAAAAAGAAAGGGAAGAAAGGCAAAGCCAAAACCACCACGATTGTTGACGGCGTCCCCCCGGAGGAGATGACCAAGGATCAGGTGAGCCTGTGCTGGCAGGTTCCCGAGTGGGGTGGGCCCTCTGCAGGGACCACAGTCTGTCCAAATGTAACTCGCCTATCCTCTGTCGGTACTTCCATCACCTCCACGTGACCTGCGCTTAAAAATGTCATACAGCCATGTGAAGAAGCTATAATAAGAACTTGGAAGGAGTCCCCCAACCCTTGAACACAATAGTTATTTTTAACTTTCTGTATTTTCTTTCATTCTTATCATTTTATTACCTGATGGTGATGTATACTGCCGGCCAATAAAGGAAAACAATTTGTGCAATAAATTTGCTGCATACAGGACAGTGAGATGCACCCCATCCCTATTTGCCCAGATCTGGACCCCTCACAAATAGCTCATGAGATAAGACCAAATAACTTCCCCCTCAACCACCATAAAGACTTTCACCTGCTCTCAGAGTGGGTGCCTTCTCGGGAGCTTGCCTGCTGCTCTCAAGCACTGTGTTTCAGTAAATTTCCTCAGGTTATCTTTGTATTCTGGGTAACTTCCTTCATCGCCTTTAGCGCTGGCCTTCCACATGCCAATTTAACAGCTGTACTTTTATTTAAAATATGTTTTTAGGAGCTGGAATTGGCTTGTGGGTTAAGAGCATGGCTGCTCTGGCAGAGGCCTCAGACTTGATAGCCATCTGTAACTCCAGTTCTAAGGGATCTGATGTCCTCCTCTGACCTCCAAGGGCTTCAAGCACGCACATGATACACAGGCATATGTGCAAAGTACATGCTTTTAAAGACTTGATTTTATTTGTGTATCAGTGTGTGTGTATGTGTTACCTGTGTGTGTGCATTTTTGATTTTTCAAGAGAAATTAGAAATTTGAATACAAGAAATCAGAAAAAAAAAAAAAGAAATCAGTTGATGACAAACTCTGAAAACATAGGAGCCAAACAGAAGAGGATATCTGTCTGTAACTATGTGAGCGACACTAAAGGCCACGGTGTGGAGACACCTGTCAGACACTCCCAGTGTGCATGACACTGTGTGAGGTACTAGTCAGACCCTGGGGTGCCGGGCTCCCTCATAGGCCCCTGGCCCCGCCCAGCACCCTTCCTCAGAGCTCCTTGGCTGCATGTTGTCTTGTTTATTGAAGGGAGAAATATGGTTCCCTGTGTGGAGTGGAGTGTTTTTTTTGTTTTTCTGTGTAGATTTCTCTGTGTAGACCAGGCTGGCCTCAAACTCACAGAGATCCACCTGCCTCTACCTCCTGAGTGCTGGCAGCCATGCCCCACTGCCCGGTGGAATGTAGCGTTGAGAGAGAAAAATACATTAACTGTCCTGGGGTTGTGCCTAAAGATAACTAATTCTCAAGGGAAGTCAGAGCTCACGAAAGCTGGAAACCTGTCCTACTTTCCCCTTTAACCTATTTGCAGATTTATAATTGGCTCTGGACCTCAGGCTATTGAGTGCAAAGAGCCTGCTAGTTTTGTATAATTTTTGCAGAGACATTTATGTGCTTCTGTGTGATTTTATATCTCTTAAAGTTCATATATCCCAATTTCCAACAATTTTCCTGTTTAAAATAGTTGTCGATCATTTCCTTTTAAAGGTTTTGGGTTTTTTCTTTGTTTGTTTGCAATGAATAACAATGGTAATGCCAATATGTTGGAACAAAAATAATACTTGTGTTTCTTCTGAGAAGTTTCTTAAAGGAATCCAGGAGTTGCTGAAGAGATATACTTGTTAATAATTGGCCAAATTTGGGGACTCTTGCTGTTCGCTGTCCCAAGAGCCTTCCTGCCTTGTATTTTAAGTTTAGTAAAAAACGGCCCCTCCCTGGCTCTCGCTGCTGCCCTTGGTGCTCAAGCTCTGATGGAGGGCGGGCGCCTGCGGGATCTCTTGACAACATTTCCTGGCCAGGTGGAGGAGCACATCACCCGGATCCGGGAGGAGCTGGACCGGGAGCGGGAGGAACGCAACTACTTCCAGCTGGAGCGAGACAAGATCCACACCTTCTGGGAGATCACGCGCAGGCAGCTGGAGGAGAAGAAGGCGGAGCTGCGGAACAAAGATCGCGAGATGGAGGAGGCTGAGGAGCGGCACCAGGTGGAGATCAAGGTGAGTGGCGGTGGCTAGCTGCAGAGGCAGGCGGGTGGGTGCGAGGTGAGGAAGGGTGAGGAAGGGTTTCCCGGTTCTCTCTGGGAACACACTCCTTTGCACTGTGAACCAGAGCCAATTTTTCTGAGAGTCCAAGGAAGGGTTCAAAGGTGATTTGGCCATGTCTTCTGTCACCCTGTCGATCAGCAGCTTGGATTCGCTTATTAATTTGGTGGCCATCCGCATCCTCCTGCACATGATCCTCCTGAGCCCCCCCCCCCCCCGTGTGGTATGTTCTCTTAAAGAGGACCACTGGTCCTGAGGAGAGGACTGCCGTGAGGTCCAGGTGCAGCTGCACCAAGGACGGCTATAAATTCAGTCCAATGAAATTGTAAAACAATTGGTACATGCCTATTATCCCAGCACTTGGGAGGTGGACACAAGAGGACCAGGAGTTCAAGGCCAACTTGAGCTATTTAGGTAGTTTTTAGACCATCCTGAGCTACAGGAGACCCTGTCTCAAACCAAACAAAAACATGACGTTTTCATTTTTATTTTTTCCCTCAAGACAGGGTTTTTCTGTGTAGCCCTGGCTGTCCTGGACTCACTTTGTAGACCAGGCTGGCCTTGAACTCACAGAGATCCGCCTCCCTCTGCCTCCTTGAGTGTGGGGATCACAGGTGTGCGCCATGGTGCCCTGGCCCATTTATTTTTCATGAGTGACCTGTCACAGTGTCAACTGTGCTCCCTGTTAGAACCACCTGACAGTTCCTGAGGAGGACAAGGGACTGCGGTTTCATCCTTGGAGAGGCCCCGCAGGCAGCAGGCGGGGCGTGAGCGGGCCAACCCTTCCGGTTCTTCTGCAGCCGTGGTCCCTGGGAGCTGGGCATGCATGGTGCTCCAGATGCGCGTGTGCCCCCAATCTGTAGGTGTACAAGCAGAAAGTGAAGCACCTGCTGTATGAGCACCAGAACAACTTGGCAGAAGTGAAGGCCGAGGGCACCGTGGTGATGAAGCTTGCGCAGAAGGAGCACCGCGCGCAGGAGGGCGTGCTGCGCAAGGACATGCGGCTCCTGAAGGTGGAGCTCAAGGAGCAGGAGCTGGCCAGCGAGGTGGTGATCAAGAACCTGCGGCTGGTAGGTGCATGCAGGAAAGCGCTCACAGGTTTCTAACAGATAAATTAGCAAACTTTTATTCAAACTTGCAATCTGTAGGGGCAGGAGAGCTGGCCTAGCAGGTAAGAGCAATGGCTCCTCTTCCAGAGGACCTGGTTTTGATTCCCAGCACCCACATGGCAGCTCACAGCCATCCGTGATTCCAGTTTCAGGGAATCCAACAGCTTCCTCTGGCCTCTGTGAGCACCAGGCACACATGTAGTGTACAGACACACATGCTAGCAAAACACCCGTAATATCAAACCCACATCATATAAGAATCTGAGTTGAAGTGGTGGCTCAGTGGCCGGATGCCTCAGGTGAGCTCGGCACTCAGTGAAGAGTACTGGTCCTCAAGTGAGCTCGGTACTCAGTGAAGAGTACTGGTCCTCAGGTGAGCTTGGTACTCAGTGAAGAGTACTGGTCCTCAGGTGAGCTTGGTACTCAGTGAAGAGTACTGGTCCTCAGGTGAGCTTGGTACTCAGTGAAGAGTGCTGGTTGCTCTTAGAAAAGACCCAAGTTCAACATCCATCACCCATCATGGGTGATGGAGCAACGGCCTATAGCTCCAGTTCTCAGGGATCCGGTGCTGCCTTCTGGCCTCCATATGCACCAGGCACGCAGATGGTTCACAGACATGTATGCAGATGTAATACACATATAAAATCAAACAATAATTAAAAACAAATGTTAGAAAAATTGTGATTGCTTATTAAAATAATCTCTGAGCTGAGCATGGTGGTACACGCCTTTAGTCCCAGCACTCAGGAGGTAGAGGCAGGCCGATCTCTTGAGTTCAAAGCTGGCTCAGTCTATGGAGTGAGTTTCAGGACGGCCGGAGCTGTGCAGGGAAACCTTGTCTCAAATATAGAATAACCGTCCTCGGGTTTAAGCCCTGCTGTGAGCAGTGGTGCAGCAGGCTGGCAGGCGCTTTCCAGGCCCCGGAGGAAGCCTGGCATCCCAGGTAGACATGGCTGCTGATCTCTGGCTTTGGGACACTGGGATGAGGAGACAGCCACATACAGTGCTCATGTCTGCTACTGCCTGCCAGGGTCAGAGGTGGCGTCACCCAGGGAAGTGAGGAGGGCATCAGAGCATGCTGTTCATGCTGTTCACATGCTCTGCATGTGTTGCAGAGGTGAGTGCAGGGCTCACTGAGCTGGATTTTCCCGAGGGTGAGGAATATGCTCACCCTCGGGGTGGTAGTAGGCCTCCTGCCTGCCTGCCTAGTAACACCCCCTTCTCCCTTTGCAGAAACATGCTGAGGAGATCTCCAAAATGAGAAATGACTTTGAAAGGCAAGTTCGAGGTCAGTTTCGCAGACATAGACCGGGTAGGATGGTGTCAGGGAACCCCTCCCATCACTGCTTGGTAGGTAACTTGAAACACATAAGTTGCAGCTTGCACAAACTCTCTCTCTCTCACACACACACACACACACACATACACGAGAGAGAGAGAAACAGATGGACAGCAGGGAGGAGGAGATAGACACACAGAGAGAGCCTATTTCTCAAGCCAACAGATTCATTGAGAGCCACAGAAAAACTCATCGCATGTGAATTGGGGGAGCTGCCATTAACACCGGCATCTCCGTTTCTGTCAAAGCAGCAGTTAGCGGCATGTCGTCCTTTGCTCACCGTTCTCTGTGACTCCTGGACTGACAAGCCATGTGTGTCAAGAGTCCATCTGGCTTATTTCTGTGCCCTCTAGCACGTGGCTGGATGCCATGGTTAGCGTGGCGAGGAACGGTGGCAGTGAGCCTGAAGATGTCACCTGCAGGAAAGGCTCTCTGGCACAGTCGCCTGTGCAGCCTCTGTGTGACCCCAGCCGCTGTTCCCAGCGCTGTTGAGAGGCTCCGTCTTTTCCTGTGGCTTTGGGTCACCTGTTCTAAGCTGCTGCGTGTACTGCTGCCTTTCAGAAATTGAGGCCAAGTATGACAAGAAGATGAGGATGCTGAGGGATGAGCTGGACCTGCGGAGGAAGACGGAGATCCATGAGGTGGAGGAGAGGAAGAACGGCCAGATCAGCGTCCTGATGCAGCGCCATGAGGAGGCCTTCACCGACATCAAGAACTACTACAATGACATCACACTCAACAACCTGGCCCTAATCAATTCCCTCAAGGTACCACTGTGCTCTGGGAGGTGTGCTCAGGGCCCACAGGTGCAGACCCCTCAGTCCCGCCAGGCCATGCACTCCTTTCTATGGTGATACTAGATAGTGTCCCTCTGTTACTCAGGGGAAATTCATGAGTAGTGTAAGCAAGCCACGGTGTAACTGGAAGTCATCTGGACATCTCCCTGACTGTGGCGTAGGGAGGGATAACTTAAAGGGGTCCTGACAAGTAAATGTGGGTGGGGAAGAGGAGGCAGTTCAGACTGATGTGTGGCCAGCTGGCAGGGTGCCTGGGTGCCAGGGTGCCAGCAGGATGGAGTTGGGAGTTCCTCCATCAGCCACTGCTTGGTAGTTTAGGACACATAAACCTGACCTTTGCAGGACTTCCACAGTTGAGAACTGCCTTTCCTTGGTCTAAACAAATGTGATCCTCAGTCTGCATGGGAGTTATATTCTTATGTAATTCAGAATAGAGCAAGACTGCAAAAGTATCGCTTATATCTAAAATAAGACTAGATCCTCAGCATGCATGTGACTGCTTGGCTTTTTGACACAGGGCACCTCACTGGGTAGTCCTGACTGTCCTAGAACTCACTATGTAGACCAGGCTGGCCTTGAACTCACTGAGGTCCACCTGCCTCCTGAGGGCTGAGACTGATGCTGTGTGCACCGTCATGCTGGCTCACACCTCTTTTTAACTGAGAGCATCCATGGCTGGATATGGTGGCGCGAACCTGTAATCCCAGTGCTGAAGAGGGAGGAGGAGATCAAGTTCAAAGCCAGCCAACGGTTAGGGAGCCATTGTCTTAAACAGCGCCGGTGTGACGGTTCAGGGGGTAAAGTGCTTGTCATGTGAGCCTGACCACCTGAGTGGGGGCCTAGAACCCGCAGTGGGAGGGGAGGGCAGACCCGGGAAAGTCGTCCTCTGACCTCTGCACGTGTGCTGTGTCGTGCACACACACACTCACACACACCTCACACAAAGCTGAGAGCCCTGGGCCCGCGCTCCCTCACATCCCCGAGCACACTGTGCCAACAGGAGCAGATGGAGGACATGCGGAAGAAAGAGGAGCACCTGGAGCGGGAGATGGCGGAGGTGGCGCTGCAGAACAAGCGGCTGATGGAGCCTCTGCAGAAGGCCAGGGAGGAAATGAACGAGATGCAGAAGAGACTTGCCAACTTCCAGAGGGACAAGCAGATCCTGATTGTGAGGCTCTGACCTGGCTCCTGCCTTCCCTCCCTGCTGGGCCCAGGAGGGGGGCAGGCTACCTCAGTGCAAGGAAGGGCTGGTACTAGACCCTCCCCTGCTCTCTCTTCCCTCTCCTCTCCCTTTTTCTCTCTCTCTCTCCCTCCCTCTCCCTCTCTGGCTCTTCTAGGATTCTGTAGACCAGACCCCGGTTTTCCACACATTCCGAGCATAGCTCAGCTGCCAGCTGCTGGAGTCTCCAGGCAGTTGTTCCCCGACTTTTGTCTGCCTTCCTGTCTCCAGGAGTCTGCTTCGTGAGTGTCTGTGAATCCTAAGTATTTCACATCTCCTGTTCCCCATCCCTCTGCAGTGCACAAAGGCTCGTTTAAAGGTTGCTGAGAAAGAGCTGAAGGATCTGCAGTGGGAACATGAGGTGCTGGAGCAGCGCTTTGTTAAGGTGAGCGGGTGAGCAGGCCAGCAGGCCACAGCTGGCTCCTCCTCCACACACTGTCTGTCGGCTTGGAAATAGTGTCTCACTCACTTAAGTTCCTGGGATCTAGCATTCCCCTGAATAGCTGGAATTACAGGTGTGTGTGTGGTTTCTCTGTGTGTATCCCTGAGTGTCATGGAACTTACTCTGTAGACCAGGCTGGCCTTGAGATCTGCCTGTCTCTGCCTCCTAGTTGCTGGGATTAAAGGTGTGTGGTACCACCACCACCTGTCATGCACAGAACTTTTATGAGGCAATACCCTGTCCTATACTGTGCAGAAGGCCGAGAGTCTCATGAGGACCAGCGTGTCTGGGAGTGACCCTTCGTTTCTTTGGAAGCTGGACTATCAGTTTGTGAGGGATGCTTGGTCCCTGTGACTTCATTTCTTAGTGTTAGCTATTCATTGCCTATTCATTGTAAACCGAGATCTATAGTTCAGTGCCATCCTGGACTATAAGGAAAGTCTGTGCCTCTAAATAAGTAAATAAATAAATGCCATACTTTGATAAAGAAACAAAAACAAAACCACTTTTAACATGAATTCTCAGAGGCCACTAATGTAGACATTTGTTGTGACTCTTTCCTCTTCTACACATGTAAAAGCAGTCTGACTGTTAGGAATGAAATATGACATTGCTTACACTGCAGCTTTTCATGCAATGGTATGCCCTTGAAAGTAAATCTAGATCTGACACAGAGACTGTTCCAAAGCACAAGCCGTCATTGGTCTGTACTCATGAGTTCTCCAAAGACTAATATAGTTCACAGAGGAAATTCTCAGATCTCGGATGGTACAGAGTTGGCCTTGGCAGGGAGGGGCATCATCAAGGATAGAGGAGGATGAATCTCTACCACCCAAAGGAATTGTCATAAATGCATGTTAAGTGACCCTGCCTAAGCCTGGTCATCTGCAGTGCATGGGAGTGGGTACAAGTGGAGGAGAAGGGCACCGGTGGATCTGTGCGGGGTGGGCAGAGGCCTCAAGCCTGCTGTGGTCCTGCCTGACCTGCATATGGGGTGATTGAATATAAGGACTCATCTTGAACTTGCTGTCCTTCTTGTGGTATGGCTTTAGCATGGTGACTCTGTCCAGCTCTTGCTTTCTGAGAAGGGCAGTCAGTGTGCTGGACAGTTTTATGTCAATTTGACAGAGGCTGGAGGACGGAATGTCAGCCGAGAAAGTGCCTTTTAAGTGCCAGCAGTAGGGGATTTTCTTAACTAGTGATGGATGGGGAGGGCCAGACTACTGTGAGTGGGGATGCCCCTGGGCTGGTGGTCCTGGGCTCTGTAAGAAAGCAGCTGAGCAAGCCATGGGAAGCAAGCCAGTGAGCAGCGCCTCAATGGCCTCTGCATCAGCTCCTGCCTCCAGGTTCCTGCCCTGCATGAGTTCCTGTCCCGGCTTCCTGCAGGGATGAATAACAGTGTGAGGGTGTAAGCCAACAAACCCTCTTCTCCCCAGCTTCTGGTCGTGGTGCTTCATCACAGCCATAGTAGCCCTAACTAGAATAATGCTAACTATAACAGCCCCAGCTAGGATGACACTAACTTCCCCCTCTTACCTTGTGCTGTGTGCTGAGCTACCCCGTCATTGTGTGCACGTAGGGTCTAGTGCAGGCAGTATGGACAGCATGTGCCGGGGTGGGGGAGGGAATGGTCAAAGTGACCCTTCTGCAGAAGCAGCATACGTAGGGCTGGTGGGAAGCAGATTCTCCTGAGGGGGTGGCTCCAGGTGGAGTCCTTGTTGGTCACCGCGGTCTTGTGGCCCCCAGGTCCAGCAGGAGAGGGACGAGCTGTACCGGAAGTTCACTGCGGCCATCCAGGAGGTGCAGCAAAAGACAGGCTTCAAGAACCTGCTGCTGGAGCGTAAGCTGCAGGCACTGAACACAGCAGTGGAAAAGAGAGAGGTGCAGTTCAACGAAGTTTTGGCAGCCTCCAACCTGGACCCGACAGCACTGACGCTTGTGTCCCGTAAACTTGAGGTAGGTGCTGGGCGCCTCCTGAGCCACGGTGTTGTTTTTCATGCTGGGCCCCCATCGCTGTGCTCTGCCTTCTCAGGTGGCACAGAGGCCCCTCCATTAAGCCAGGGGTTGCCATTATTCCTGAAGTGAGAACAGGGTGTGGGCTAGCGGCCCCAGCGCACTGAAACTATCCTCCACCCTCATTTCTCTCCCTGTTTGAGAAAGGAATTCACCATGCAGACCAGGGTGGCCTCACATTTGCAGAACTCCGCCTCCTGAGTGCTGGGAATAAGGGCCTTTACTAAGCCGGGCTCTGCAGTCTCTCTTGGGCTGTCCCAGTCCCTCACTGACCCTATCTCTAACCTGAGTTTGCTCTTCCTGTTTTGCTGTGGCTCATAGTGTGCCAAGCCTTAGTCAATGAGTGGAACCTAGGTAACCTAGGAGAAAAGCTGATCTGGGGATTTATAGGTCCAAGTTCCTCTGTTACTTGAGAGGCAATGGCTCTGCCTCTGTGAAGACCCTAGAGCCGTGGTGTAGCACTTGGACAGAGACAATGAGGAGAATTGGGCCATAGGGGCTGTGGAGCCTACCTTAGCCCTTGCTGCTTTCTTGGGATCTGAGCAGTAATGTCTGAACAGAGCTAAGAACGTCACTCATGTGGCAGTGCTGTAATGCGACAATCCAGGGGGGACAGGGATAGATGAAACAAGTGGCCCTTCATCCTCCGGGAGAGCTAGGGACACAAGATTCTCTGTTTCCTGAGGAGTCAGGAGGCCGACCCTCTGACAGAACCTCCCTGTTGCCTCTGTTTAAGCTTCTGGCAATGGCCAGGTCTCTCTGCTTTCTCTGCCTTGCTTGGAAGAGGCGGGGCATAGAAGGAACATGTGGCACAGGTTGAGGGAGTCTGGCTGACATGAATGCCAGCCTGCTGCTATGACTGACGGCTTCCAGGCTTTGGTTGGTCCCAATAGCTCTGGTGCGTCTGTTCTGGGGTCCCTTGGAGACAGCTGTGGTGGTTTGCTGCCAGATTCATGGATGCTTCTAGGATGAGAACAGCTATATCTGAAGCCTCAACAGACCCAGTAAGGGGGCAGTTCATTCCAAAGCCGATTCTTTAGGGCAGGAGAGTACACAGCTTCTCTGTAGCCTGTGCTGTGACATTAGCGTACAGGTTAGCTGAGCCTGAATGCCAGTTGTTCACTAGACCTCAGGCTTTGTGTGAAGTCAGTGTAGAGTTCCAGTTCTGTTTGCCTCATGGCCTTTGTGATCTGAGCCATGCAATGAGGCATTGCAGGTGGCCCCTTGCTGAGCCACACTATGGAGTACCCATATGTTGGGGGATGCAGACTTCGGGTATTCTAGAGACCCGACTACTGTTCTGAGCAGTTTAGTGACAATGGGAACTGTGGGATTTTCTGGGCAGAGGCTGGTCAGCAAGAGCCCACCTTACCTCAGGTGGGAAGTGCAGGTGGAGAAGGGTAGGAGAGGCAGATATGCCAAGAGCTGTCAGGCTGACCCGGGAGGGTTTGTGCATGATTGAGGAGGGTCCAGGGTAACATCCAGATCCTTCATCCATGAGGCCAGTGTTTGCTCACAGTAGTTTGTGAGCTGTCTACCAGAGGAGACTCCCCAGACTCCTTAGATCCAGATGTGGATCTAAGCCAGTAGAAAGTCTTGATTAGCTTGCTGGTGACTGCACTAGGTATTTGGGATCCCAGTGTAGCACTGAGCCTTTCTCAGCACACACACACAAAAACAAAACAAAACCACCCACAACATATTTTAGTTTGATATACTTCAGTTAGTATGAACACTTAGCCAGAAGCAGAACTACAGAGGCCCCAAAGCAGCATTAGTACATGAGAGACTTTCCCAGAACTGTGGTCTTTGTTTTCATTTTGGCAGGTGGTGCTATCTATGTGTTGAGTTTTACAGCCTGGATGGCACTTCCGTTATGGAGTCAGTTGTGCTAAGGTCTGGGCCTGTTACAGTAGTAGGTTCTGGTCCAGTGGGTAGTGGCATGGGTGACGTGGGTTACTTGGTACCATTACCCAGGAGAGACCCTGGACTTGGCAGCAGTGGAGCCCTGGAGCTGGGCTCTGCTCATTGCTATGCCCCGTCCCAGGACAGGGCTGGTCAGACATGTGGTGAACAAGATCCTGTTGCTGAGTGCAGAGGAAGGAACAATCTACCCCTTGGAACGAGTCAAGTCCCTTTGGTGTGGAGTGGCTGAGGCATGGGTGTTCTTAGTTGTAGCCATCCTGATCATGGTGTGTTTGGCTCTAACTGTGAGAGCTCTTCCTCTCCTGGTCACTACTATTGCAGTTTATGGCCAAGGGTGAGAAGTGACAAAGTGAGTTTTTTTATTAGTGGTTATTTTAAAGTTGCATTGCAGTTTTTCTCTTAACCAGCTAGCATCCAGATAATTGAGACTCATCATATCTCCTGGCCCTCTCCTGGCTGAATCCCCACTTCTCTCTCCTCATCCTCCTCTGGCTGGCAGGAAGTCTAGCCCTACCTCTTCCCCTCCACCCCCACTTAGTCATTGGCTGTTAAGCTTCTTTACTGACATATCAGGAAGAGCTGGAGCAGCCAGATTGGGGCACAGAAATCAGCATTTGAATCTTTACACAGTATACAATAACATTATGCTACAGTTTCTGCTTTTTATTTTTGAGCCAAGGTCTCAGTATGTAGACCAGGCTGGCCTCAGACTGACAGAGAACCATCTGCTTCTGCCCCCTGAACGCTGGGATTAAAAGCATGTGCCACTACTGCTTTTAAAAGTTGTACAAATAGCTGGGAACAGTGGTGCACACCTTTAATCCCAGCACTCTGGAGGCAGAGGCAGGTAGATTTCTGAGTCCAAGGCCAGGCTGTTCTACAGAGCAAGTTCC
The DNA here is from genome assembly GCA_028658305.1 of Pachyuromys duprasi. Lineage (NCBI taxonomy): Eukaryota > Metazoa > Chordata > Mammalia > Rodentia > Muridae > Pachyuromys > Pachyuromys duprasi. The sequence continues at coordinate 58,038,404 of CM053744.1, forward strand.
AGGATGGCCAGGGCTTCACAGTGAAACCCTGTCTCAAAAAACAAAAACAAACAACAAAATAAAACAATAAGATTGAGAGCAATACAGGAGGATACTTCTGTCCTGTCACACATACACACCAACCACTGCCATCTTGGGATGTAAGCAATACAAAGACACTGCTGCTGACCCCCCTTTCTTTGTTTGTTTTTTGGAGAGAAGGTTTCTCTGTGTAGCCTTGACTGTCATAGAATGCACTCTGTAAACCAGGCTTGCCTCAAACTCACACAGATCTGCCCCCAAGTCCTGAGATTAAAGGCGTTACCACCGCCACCCAATTTACTGTCCTTTTTTTCTTGTCCTTTCTTATCCTGTGTTATTTAGCAAGCTTTAAGGCACAACAACTGAGCAGTATTAATCTGTTAATGGGTTTATAGATTAATCTGCAGGTACTGCAGATGGGCCTGCCTGGTCCACACTTAGGGCTTGTCTCCTATCGTGTTCAAGTCTGTCTCTCCCTCACCCTTCTTTGTTCACCTGGCATCCTAGGCAGATGGAAGAACCTCGAGGGTCTCCAGATTAATGTCCATTCCCTTCAGCAGGCACAGTCAGGCTCTCGCCCTTTCTGATGCCTTTTTGAGTCTAAACAGCTCCATATTCTCCTGTGCTGGACAGGAATGTCAGTTGGCTCCTTCTGATACTTTCCTGATACCTGAACCTTTCCTGCTGACAAGCCTATGTGGAAATGTAGTGGGCTGAGGTGATGCATACCACTATTCTTTGAGTCCTTCAGAGCCTCAGGGAACTCCTAGACTAGTGTACATTTATCTACCTGCTAGATGACAAATATAAAAATCACCTTGTTTCTCTCCTTAGGATGTCCTAGAATCAAAGAATACGACTATCAAGGATCTACAGTATGAACTGGCCCGGGTCTGCAAGGTATGGCTAAGTCCCCATCCCCAGGGCTCCACCTCCTCCCTAGGGCTGTCTCCTCCCTTGGAGATGTGCTTGTGACCACTGTAGGTACAGGGTGTCTGAGGACTGCACTCATTCCTCTGCATACTTCATTTAGGAGGCAGGTGTGGTATTCCCCATGTGGCGTGCAGGCACAGCCTTAGGGCCCGAGGCCTTGTCCTGGTGCTGCGGATAGGCCTGCCTGGTTCACACTTAGGGCTCGTCTAGGCTCTCGCCCTTGCTGAGGCCTTTGTGAGTCTAAACAGCCCCATACTCTCCCATGCTGAACATGAGTGTCAGCTCCTCCTGGACCCTGGCCGCCATCTGTCCATCACCTGAGAGAGGCCTGGCTTCTGCACCCAGATGGTCTTCCTGAAAGGGGCTGCTTTCTCTGCTTTGCTCACTGTCTTGCCAAGGATATACTTAGAGCAGCCACCCCACAAGTCACATTCTTCATTCTGTGGGGCAGGCATGGTACCCCTTTTCAGTTGTTTATGGCCTTCTCCAGACACTTGTGTCGACCCTGTTTGTTTGAATATCTTTGTTTATTTTTAACTCTAGCTGTAGGTAGGCAGAATCTGTTCCTGCATCTCAGGCTCCATGCTGCAGGAGCCGCCCTGGCTTCCCAGCCCTCCCTAGAGGTCAGGCTAGAGCTTTCCTTATCACACCCGTTCCTCTGCTGACTCAGCCTTGGCTTTTATCTGATCAGAGTGTAACCAGAGCCCAGCCTCTGAGTTCTCTCTGGAGCTCATCCTTATTTGCCTCTCTCTCTCTATTTCCAGTCACCGGTACTCATTCCTGAATCACAGTGCCAATAAGGAACCCTTTTTCTGTTTTTGTTTGAGACACAGTCCCACTCTGTAGCCCTGGCTGGCCTGGGACTCACTCATAGACCAGGCTGGCCTGGAACTCATGGAGATCTGCCTGCCCCTGCCTCCTGAGTGCTGGGATTAAAGCTGTGCGCTGCAGTCCCCAGCTAATGAACCCTTTTGATCATTTGCTTTGAGCATTTGACAGTTTACACAGGTTCCAAGCATTCCTCATTTCACTCAGTTCATCAACACTTATAATCCTAGCACTTGGTAGTTGCTGAGGCAGGAGGAACATGAGTTCAAGGACAGCCTAGACTACAATGTGAGACCGTCCCTCAGACTAATGACTAAAACAATTTCAAGTCTTACAGCCACTTGGTAAAAGTCTCCCAGTTACAAACATGCATTGGGGCTTAATAGCAGCGGAGTTTGGTTCTCAGCATCCACATGGGTGGCTCACAGCTGCCTGTAACTTCTCCAAGGAATCTGACTTTCTCTTCTGGCCTCTTTGGGCATCTGTACATACATGCACCCACCTACATATGTATAGTAACAATAAAAATACTAGATATGGTTTTCTTGAGCTGGGTGTGGTGGCACACCTCTGTAATCCCACCACTCATGAGGCAGAGGCAAGTGGATCTTGGTAATGTCTAGGCCAGCCTGGTCGCAAGTTCCAGGCCATCAAGGGTTATATCTGGAGATCATGTATAAAGAGGAAAAAAAACCCGAAAAACCATTTTGCAAGGTATGTGTACTTGTAATTTTAGTGCTCACATGGCTGAAACAGCAGACTTTTTTTAAATTAAAAATATTTGCCTATATTTTGATCATGTTTCTTCCTTTTCTCCAACTCCTCCCAGATTGCTCAACTTTATGCTCTTTCTCTGTCTCTTTCAAAAACAAAACCAACAAATAAAACTCATAAAAAATGGGGTTGGGGGAAGACCCAAACAAAACACTAATAAGAAAAATAAATGCATGCCGAAGCAAAACAAAATGTGACAAAAAGTCCACACCAAAAAGAGCAAAACCAAAACCACAGAGGTCGCTGTGTGCTGGGTCACCTGCTTCTGGGCACAGAGTCTGCCCTGGAGCGTGGCTGCTGCCCAGTGACACTGCATGGAGAAAACTCACTTTCCCTCGATGCAGTGAGACTGAATGCTAGGCCATTCTGGGATATAGCAAGTTCTAGCTAGCCTGGGCTACATAGTCTAGCTAGCCTGAGCTACATAGTAGGGCCTTTTCCCATACAAAAATGAAAACACACTGAAAAACAAAACAAAATTAGCAGAGAACCCCCACCCAAGGGCGTTACTTGCCTTTGCTGGCCCACCAACAGCATTTCTGGGGACCAGGTGTGTGTGTGTCTGTGAACAGATGCCATTCTACCATAGTGGAAGAGGGAGAGGCCCTGGGTAAATGGGCCAGGAGTCCACCAGGTGTCGTTCTCCTGAGTCTGTCCTCATTGTGAAGTATTCAGGTCAATGGCAGGAAGGCATCCACACAGCCTGGCACAGAACAAACTACTGGCAGATTCTCATTCCTTTCCACCCCCATGCTTGGTCCGGGCCTCCCACCCCAACCTTCCTACCTCTTCACGGGATACAGCCTTTCTCTGGGTGGGCCATGGCACGTTGGCTATGGTTTCCAGGCCCACGTGGACTCCTTTCTTCCTGACGTTGCTCTGTCCTTTCAGGCCCACAATGACCTGTTGCGTACATACGAGGCGAAGTTACTGGCCTTCGGGATCCCCCTGGACAATGTGGGGTTCAAACCCCTGGAGACAGCAGTGATTGGACAGACACTGGGACAGGGCCCTGCAGGACTTGTGGTTGCCCCTACATAGCCACCTTTTGGGTCTTCAGCCTCTAGAACCGGCCTTCCCCACTTCCCAAATGACACCTCTTCTACACCACGAACAGCACTTTCTGTTTTGTACTTCAGCAGCAGCAATGAAAGTTTTCCACATTTCTTTCATGTTCTCTGTCTTTGTGGGGAAGAAGTATCTCCAAGACCTGAGCTAAGGTTTCCTTGTCTACGTGTTCCCAGGTACAGCCCCTGTGTCACATTGTTGTCAACCTCTGCCTTCCTACAAGGGCTCCTCAACTACTACCCTGTCCAGCAGGAAGGTGACTCAGTGTCCCTTGTTTGAAGCCCATGGCTGGGCACTTTCGGCAGAGAAGGGATGGCAGACTGCCTCCTTGGGGCCAGCCTCTGCACACTCTCCCTGGTAGGTGGTGTAGGACCACGGGCTCAGGAACAGAGGCTTGTGAAATCCACGCATCTCTCTCCTGGTTTGGATTTCTGTTGCTGTGAAAAGTACCATGACAAGAAGCAGCTAGGGGAAGGAAATGATTGACTTCACTGAGAGAAGGCAGGATAGGAACTCACAACAAGAACCAGGAGGCAGGAACTGAGGACGCCATGGAGGAACGCTACTTGCTGGCTTCCTCTCCATGGCCTGTGGCACACAGCTCAGGGCCTGCTTGCCGGGGGGGGGGGGGGG
>CM053744.1:58043160-58053676 GCA_028658305.1 Pachyuromys duprasi
TGAAATTGCTTCAGCGCTGACAATAGGACCATTGACATTAGGGGCTAAGAAGGCTGAAATGCCAGCCAAAGGCTGGGCAATGAAGCAGTCCTTAGAAGTGTCTGGTTAGATGATCCATCCGAGGAGGCAGTGAGCAATCATGTCAGCTTCCAGCAAGTTCAGATATCAGCCTGCAGTCTCAACCAGGTGAAAATCTGCTGAGACAAATTTAAGCTAGAAACAGAAATTAAAATTTGTCTAGTAAATGGGAAAAGTAAGGAATCCCAAGACCAAGAAAAAGCTCATCTGGGGTCCATTTGAGCTACGTCAGATTTAGGTCTCATGACTTTTTTATTTCCTGAAAATTATATACACTTTAGTCTGCAAAAAGAAATACATAAAAAGACTCAGCAACAACATTTTGTGAATAACAAGTAAAACTGCATCCAATGGAAAGAGCAACAATTTAAGTGTATTTGAAACTAACATTTTAACTGTGGATACAGCTGTTGGTAATCAACCACCAATAGAGCTGGGCCACTTTTTGTCAGTTCTTCTTAGCATTTATTTTTAGTCCCTATCTCCATGTTACACTGGAAAGTTAGGCAGAAATACATTAGTCGCTTAGTGCTGAAATCTGAATGCTTGGACTTCCCTTAACAAAGCAACTAGAAAAAATAGATTTAAAATATTTCTAATTCCTGTATCGACGTCTACCTCAAAAATGGAATCTATCTCCAGAAGACAACCAAAGGGCAATTAAAATATCAAGCTTGTGACTGGATAATAAGCAGTCAGTGTTTCATTCACTTATCAGAATTCTATTGGTCAATGTCAAAACTCTGGACTTGCAAAATCTTATAACAACATAAGCACAACAATAGTAGAGAGAGAAGAGAAGAGAAATCTGAAATATCTCCCATTTTTAATATGCCTAAAATCATCTTTCTGTGTTATTATAATTTATATTTATATATCTTGAAACATCTATTTGTATTTGTATCCTCCAATCTTTTTTGTATTTATCAACCATGAAACATTTTTTAGACCAAACAACATTTTTTAGATTCTCAAAACCTAAACTCCTATATCCTCAGACCCTACATAAACTCCATTATCTTTTTATCCAGCTATTTACCATAAAACAGAGATAATTAACATGAAGCCTGTAGGCAAGGGACTGATTCAGATGGGTCTACAGCAGCAAACTACTTGCTTCATGCAGGCCCTGAGAGGGACTCTTTGCCAGCGGCAGATAGTCTAATTCTAAGGACTCTCAGAGGGATAAAGGCCAGAGCCCAGAGAGAGATTAGGGTGGGGACCCCGAGAAAGCAGAAGGCTGCTGTTCCCCCTGCTTCCAGCTGCTGTTGTTGCAGTTTGACGAGAAATTGGAGGAACACTGAAATAGAGATTGGACTTCTTCTGAGGAACCCAATGACCTTAAATAGCAGGAAGTAGTCTAAAGACCTCCATCCCTGTCCCCACACTAGCCTCCTTTCTCTCCTCCCTGGTGTTGGGGTGTTGGAAGGGGTTGGGGTGGATAAGGGAGAAAGAGGCACAAGAAACATAAAATAGAGTTAAAAAGTGGCACCAACATTCAGGGAGAAGAGAGAAAGAGATATAAGAAGCCCAATATCATAATTTAGAAAGTATGCCAACACCGGACTCCAAAACTGCAGCCTCTAGAACCACACCACAAGAAGGAGCCAGAAAAAGCAGAAATTGAACTGAAAGCTAGCAGGAGGGAGAAAATAAGAACTATTAAGGCAGGGCTAATTAAAACAGAAATTAGGAACAACAGAGAACTTCCAAAGAACTGAAGGCTTACTATTGAAAAGGAACAGCTTAGCCTTTAGCCAGTTTCAAAAATGAGCTATTCCTGGTGACCTCAGGAGCAGGGGGTTGGGGATTGCTCAGACTGACTATTCATCCACACTGGAGAACTCGAGGGAACGCACACCAACCTCTGTCAAGCACAATGAGATAGAAACTACAGAGATTCACCAACTGACCAACTGGTCAAAGCAAATAATCAAAGATCTCCCCACACAGAGTCAATTTCTTTCTAAGTTTCCAAGCAGCTCTGCTGGTATTGAACAAAAATTGTCAGTGATGAGCCAGTCAGTCCAGGAGGGGGCAGCATTACCCCACATGCCATTTATCCTCCCAGCAGCGTCAGCAAGGGTTTAGGAATAGACTACTCAGGGCTGCTCTGTGGAAGTTTATTTAATCTCGAGGAAACTCCCAGACTCCTTCCTTCAAACTAGGTCTTATAATTTGACAGCTCACCGGACAAATAAGATCCTAATTACTCTGAACTGAGCTCAGGATGGCCAACAGCGGCAGCCTCCAGACTGCCCAGATTAGGGCATAAAGTCTTTACCATTAAGTCTGTCCAGCCTCTCTATTTAAACAGGGTCTCATTTATCCCATCCTGACTTCAGACTCACTATGTGGCTTAGGATAACTTTGAACTTCTGATCCTCCTCTCTCCACCTCCCATGATTAGAGGGTGTACCACCATGGCTGCTTTATAGGGTGTTGGGGGGTCAAACCCAACACGGAAGGCCACTCTGGGCCAGGACTCTGCCAGCTCAGCTACATTTCCAGCCCCAATCTTCTTTAATCCAGGTGTTGCTGTTACTGTCCCCATTGCACAGGCTGGAAAGTCAAGGCTGAGAGGGGTGAATGTGATGTGGCTAGCGGGTGGTAGAGCTAGGTGAATTCCTCCAGACCTAATCTTCCCTGGCCCAACACCTGCTCCTGGGGCCAATTATGGTGGTAGGCCAAAACCCATGGGCCATGTTCCCTAGGAAATTTCTAGAACTGCAGATTTGGGATTCCCGCCCCTGACCTCAGGAATCATTGATTCTGTGGATAGAGCCAGTTGGAGAAGTCTTCTGGTGAGTCCAGTTGCGGGGTGTTGGGAAGCCAGTGTGAGTTTTCCCGGGGGCCTCATGCTCTCAGTGCACACAGGGACACATGGTTTATGGGATTAGCTCTTCCCTGAGGGAAGGCGCTCCGTATCCTCACCTGCTGACTGAGCTGCCTGTGTGTATTAGGGAATGCAAGGAACCCTGAGAAGTGAAGCCCCCACTGAACTTGTATTTTGATGTGGCATGTGATAATGGTTCAAAGACTATCATTTCAGAATTTAGAGGTAGAGGAAAGAAGGTCGGAAATTCAAGGTCATCTTGACTGCAAAGTAAGTTTGAGAAGATCCTGTCTCAAAAAAGTGAAAAAAAAATTGAACAAAAGAAAGGCCTAGGTCAATGTGGGTGGTCTGAGTGAGAATGTCCTCCAAGCTCACATATTTCAATGCATTTTTCCCTACTATTCTCCTACCTAAGGTAAATAAATTCAATTAAAATTTTTAAAATAAAAATTAAAAGGTAGAGAATGAACTGAGATTTGCAGCCACCCCTTTTTTCCTGTCTCCTGATGCCCAGAAGAGGGCGGCTGTCATCCACACCATGCCTTCCCTACTTCAGTGTGCCACGTCCTCAGACCATGAGCTCAAATAAATCCCTCTGCTAGTAATTCCCCTTGTCAGGCATCCGGTCACAGCAGCAAGAAAAGTAACTAGCTCAGGCTCCTACGAGCAAACTGTTACACAACGTGACATTTCCTCCCCCTGCCTGGCAACTCTATGGCCCTTTACTTTTTGTGAAGTAAGTTTTCCTTCATTGTGTTGCACAATCAAACACAGTAATGGTTTTCAACTTGTCAAAGCCCCTGTGTCCCTTTGAGGGACTTTCTCAAATCAAACTCTGAGCAGACTTCTGGTGGACCGCCTTCATCTGCTCCCAGCAGACAGAAAGCTGTCTGTCAGCTTCTAGGGAGGGCCTCCTCCCCTGAGTTCCTGCATTTCTCCATGATAGGTGAGCAGCTGAGGAGGTAGGGATGCTGTATCCAGAGCTCAGGGGAGCAGAAATCTCAGTTGAGGACCCTTTTTTCCTCAGAGAGGGAGGCATATGCAGATGAAGGTGTGTCAAGAGAGAATGAGAGTGAAATTGCAGCTGGGAATTGACTTCTGTGATCCTGGAGCCTGAGGGAAGATGCTGCCGGCTACCAGCAAGCCGGAGAACCAGAAAACACCTTGCACCAGTCAGTCCAAATGCCAAGGCCTGAGAAAGGGGGAACAGATGCTGTCACTCCTGGTCCAAGGCCAACTGCTAGGGGTCTTAATCGGGTTCACTTTTCAATGCCAGTTCAAGAATTAAAAAGCAAGGGGGAGAAATCTCTGATGCAGCAGCCAGCAGCCGACAGAATCAGCCAGTAAGGAAAGGCTTGCACTGGTAATGAGGAAACAGCACGGCTAGAAAAGGGGCATCAGGAAGCCAAGAGGGCTGGGGTGAAGGGTCCTCCTCCCTATGTTAGGGTGGGTTAGTTGGAACAAAGGCAGGGAGGCTGTTATTTCCACAAATCTGTGGCAAATACGACCTGGTTTGGCCTTGAACTTGTCAGACCCACAGTCAGGGAGGCTTACTGTAAGGAGAAAAGCCTTCCAGGCCTTTTTTAAGCTGCCAGGCTTTTGTCTCATGTCAAGATGATGAGAAAGGAGCCAACTGTCTTGGGAGTTCAACATCTTCTTATCTAGTTGTGGCCCTTCTCCGCATCTGCCTGTTAATCAGGACATCTCTCTGACTCCTACTCCCTCGTAAGGACCAGAGAACTGGAAAGACAGGCTAAGTTCCAGGCACCTCACCGCTGAGAGTCAAACCACTGGGAACCTGACTGCTGGTCTTGCAGACAGGAAGGGAGTCGGCGCCAGCAGAGTAAGCAGTCACCATCTTCCTCCCTTTGTGTTCATCTGGGCCCCTGGGACTTGATGCTGCTCATGCTGACCAGGGCAAGCTTCTGCAGTAGTCCACCAGTTCACGAGCCCCTCCTGAAAGGCAGAGGTAGACGTCACATCTTACCAACTGTCTGGATTCCCCTCCACCCATGAAAGTAAAAGATTGACTGCCCACTTCCCACCTTACTGTCTCCGCTTTCGTTCGTTTGTTCTTGCTGTTTCATGTAGCCAGTGTCTGTGTCTTTGTGGGTTCTGCTTTCTTCCACCTTCATCCACTCATTTAACCCCCGAACACTAGATAAGAGAGGAAAAAAGAATAGAGAGGAGAGGAATGAAAGTCAGGGCTCGGAAAGGGCATGACGTCATTGTTAGACTACTTTCTGCTGATTACAGACGTCAAGCTCCTTGGGCGAGCTGATCTTCACAGTGAGGATACTTAATTTCTTCTCTGTGAACAACTACTCGACAAAAAAAGACCAATAGGAACCAGCAACCCACGCTGTTTTAGGGGGCTCTCGAACTTATATACCCCCTGAAAAGTCCCCAGAATTCCAAACGTTCGCGATTGTAAGAGCCACCTACAGCCAGCAAAATCACATTTAAGCCAGCTTTAAACTTGATAGAAATGCAGCAAGGCAGACTTTTTTTTTTTAAGATTTATTTATTTATTTTGGTTATGAGTGTTCTATCTGCATACACACCTGCACGCCAGAAGAGGGCATCAGTTTCTAGTATAGATAGCTGTGAGCCTATAGATAGACTGTGCACCAGAAGGGGGCGCCAGACCTTACTATAGATGGTTGTGAACCACCATGTGGTTTCTGGGAATTGAACTCAGGACCTTTGGATGAACAGCCAGTGTTCTTCACCTCTGACCCATCTCTCCAGGCCCCCAAGACAGACATTTTTAATTCTCCTGTCTCTCTCCTAAATCCTGGGATAACAGGTGGTACTGGTTGTTTTGTCAAATTGACACAAACCTAGACACATCTGGTATCTTAGGGTTTCTTCTGCCATGAAGAGACACCATGACCACGGCGACTATTATAAAGGAAGGCATTTAATTGGGGCTGGCTTACAGTTCAGACAGTTATTCAGTCCATTAGCATCATTAGCGCCCTTTCATTCTCTTGCTTTGGTTTCTGTAAGAAAGCATTTCCATCATGTCCCTTCTCCCTTCCCTTCTTCCCCGCCCCTTCCCCCCTCTCTTCCGTCCTGATAATTACGTGTTGTCTTCCTCTTCCTTCCACGACAGACAGGGGTCACTCACAGTCCATCACCCCCCCCCCCAGGGTTCACAGCACTGCCTTGGTAACCCATGCTCTCCATCCTCGGGCTGCCTGTGCCCCCCCCCCTCCAGTGCTGGGGCTGAAGACAGGCACGTCCACCAGCCTGTGCTAAAGTGCTTTCTAAAAGCACAGACACTTTTCCTCCCTAGTGTGAGATTCTCTCTCCATCACTCCTTGCTAAAAGGGGCAGAGCATTGTGGACCAAGAGATTCAGTCTCTAAGAGCAGCAGTCTGCTAGGCCTCCTGCCTGCCAGGCTCCACCTGGACTCCCCTCAGCACTGGGTTCTGCTTTATACATTTCTTCTTGCTTCACCTTGGCTCCCTACTCTGCAGAGCGCAAGGGAAGATATGTGGAATTGCAACACTATCTCCAAAACACTTGGAGGTGCCGATAAGTGACGTTTCTTGTGGCAGGTGTCAGGATCGCTCCCCGGCTTCGCTGCCCTGGGCATAAGCCCACACTGAGTCTCTCCCTGGTCCTGCACACCAGCGGCCTTGTCAGCTTTGCAGAGGCGCCGCAGAGATTTCAGCCGCTCTGTGTAGCATAGGGTGGCCTGGAGCGCATATGTAGATTACAATGGGTCTGTGTTCAGAGGAATCCTGTCTCAGTCTCCTCAGCACTGGGATTATAAGAATAAGCTACCACGTCTGGCTCAGCCTAGGATGATAATTTAAAAAGAAAACCTTTTTTACTGTTGTTTTGCTTTTCTGAGGCAGGCTCTTCTTCTGTAGCACAGGCTGGTCTGGAACTCTTGGTCCTTCTGCCCCAGTCACCCAAGTGCAAGAATTGAGGCATGTAAGGACAACACATGATGATGATGATGATGATGATGATGATGATATTTTGGTTTTCTGAGAGGTTTCTCTGTGTAGCCTTGGCTTTCCTGGACTCACTCTGTAGACCAGGCTGGCCTCGAACTCACAGAGCTCCTCCTGCCTGTCTCTGCTGGGGTTAAAGGCGTGTGCCACTACTGCCCAGCCAAATGTTGTAATTTTAAAAAGAGTCTTTGTTTGAGCCGTGTCAGGTTCCTTAACAGAACTAAAGAGATTTTGCACATGCCCAATCCTCCACCTCCTGCTTCCCACGCTGCCCACACCTGCCCAGACTTGCTCATTTTCCACAGTCACCAACCTACGCTGAGTCCTTGTCACTTCTCAGAGCCCACCGGTCACAGCAAGAGTGGGTCACACTTTATGCTGAGAGTCACTCAGGGTCTCATAGGTTTGCCAGGCATGGGATTATCAATGTCAACATGGCACGGAGTCACCGTGATTCACCTGCTCAGCTCTCCTCACCTCCAACCCTACGCCTGGCAACTGCTGACCTAGAATAGTGCTCTTCTCATATGGGCTTCTTTCACTCAGCAGCACCCACTTGGAGGCCCACCGTCTGGAGGGACCACGGTTTATGTGTCATTTACCTACATGTGCCATTTTGGTTGCCTCCAAGGTCTGACCACCACAAACAGAGCCGCTGTTGCCATCCATGCTCGGAGCTCATGGCATGCATTCACAGGTCACAGTTTTCCCCATTCATCCCCAGCCAACAAGAACAGCAGCTGGAAATGTTCCTCCCGAGCAGCAGAGCCGAGAATCTGGTTTCTGCGGTGCCTCCTCCTGAGGCGACCGCCCAGGTGCGCACAGTCAGCTCAAGGGCTGACGGAGCGCATTGGAAGTCTCCAATCAGGTCACCCAGGGTTTGTGGTGCTTGGCATGACTGCAGTGGGCACTCAGGAAGTTCAAGCTAGATGTGGTCACAAAGTCCCTGGGGTCACAGAGACCTTAAAGCATGCTGCAGTTGCTTTAAGCCATAAATAGTTTAGATGTAACTGTGACGCAACTATGAACAAATGGCTTGTGGGGTACTGTAACAGAGAGTGCCCTGACTCGGTCATGTGGTTCCTAGGATGCTTTAAATTCAGAACCCAGAAGCAAGCAGGCAAAGCAAACAAGAACATAGCCCCCTTGGGGCTAGGGAGATGGCTCAGTGGTTAAGAACACCCACAGGACCTGGGTTTGAATCCTAGCAACCACACAACAGCTCACAACTGTCTGCAACTCCAGTTCCAGGGAGTCAGGCAGGATCCTGCACTCATGTGGGGCACATAAACTAACTCTCTCTCTCTCTCTCTCTCTCTCTCACACACACACACACACACACACACACGCATGCACAGATAAACGATAGAAACCATAAATTTCCTGGCACCTTGAGGAGACCAATGCACATGTCTCAATGAATTGTGTATGTTTCCAAAACAATTGTCAAGGGCGGGAGCCATGGCTCAGCCGTTAGCGCACCTACGGCTCTTCCAGGATGTCTGAGGTAAGTTCCCAGCACTGGTTTCGGGCAGCTCACAACCACCACTAACTCAGCTCCAGGGGTATGTGCACATGCTAGCAATATACATACACACACAAACCCACATATACATACACACATATATTCATACACAATACACACATACATACACACATAATATATAGGCATATAATTCATACACACATACATACACACACAACATACACACACTTACATACATACATTCATTTACTTAAAAATACTGAAAAAACACTAAGGATTGATTTTTTTCAGCCAAGCTTCCTATGCAGTCCACGCTGTCCTCAGACTCAGCACTCACCTGCCTCAGTTTCCCGAGCTGTAATCAGCGGAACGCCGGGTCCTCCTGCCTGTGTCTGTTTCTATTCTGTCTCACTCATCCCTGCCTGGTTAATCCCTCTCTACTCCAGCCCTCTCCTCGGTGCCCAGGAAAGAACCTGCCTGAGGCCTGGGCTCAGCCCTTCACAGGCTGGTTGTCTGAAGCGACTCAAGCTCCAGCTAGAACGACTGGAGCCATTTGCAAATCCACGTGGGGAAGAAAGTTTGCATGAAGCCCATCCCAGTGACAACACAGCCCCTAAGAAACATGCGCAGGCAGGAACTGTTGGAAAATATGTCCCCCAGCAGTGTGGCCTAGAGTTTGTTTTTCTGTTTGCTCATGGAGCCCAGGGTAGGCTCTCATGTAGCCCAGGTTACCCTTGAATTCCCTGTATAGTCAAGGAATACCTGTATTCCTGACTCTCCCTTTGCCTTCTGGGTGCTGGCCTTACAGGTGTGTGCCAGCAGGCCATATCTGTGGTACACATGTTTAAGGATCACATATTTCTAAGAGAGCATAAACTCCACCTTGGGAAAAGCAGGCCCCTGGCCACCTGAGCACTCTGTCCCGCAGCCCTTCTCCCATGCTCACCCTCAGCTGCTGGGAAGTTTTGTTTTTAAAACCCCAGTTCATAAGAGCTTCCATTCTGCAGCCCAGAGTCCCTACCTGGAGGCATCCTGGTACCTTGTGCGGGGGGCACTGCTCCCCTGGCCTTTGCCCACTTCTCATTCTTCTGGCCGTTCCAGAACCAGTCTTTGTGGGTGTTCTCTGACCTCGGGAAACGTCAGAAGCCAAACAATTAGCGACTACATCTTTACCTAAAAGGTTGTGGCAGAAGCTTTCCGTGAAGAGGTCCGGTGACACACCGAGTTCATGAAAGAAAGACCTTACACAAACTGGGTTCGCAGGGGACAGATTTATACACAGCTTACACCAACAGTTTTACACCAACATACAATTTTCCGAACATGACGAGCGTTCAGCAGAGGCTCCCAGACCCAGTGGCCTCACCCAGGCGCTGCTGCCTGAGGGACGGTCAGCTCCTGAGTCTCCCACCACACAGTGGGGGCACACCTCTCTGGGCTGTTGGCCATACTGTGTGCATAATGCTAAGGTGCCTCAGAGTTCTGTGTGGTCCTCAGGCCAAAGACACAGTTCATGCAGCCCACTGGGGCCACGTAGCTGAGGTTAATGTTAATTGCCTCCACCTCCCAGATGCTGGGGTCACAGGACAAGCCACATTGAACAGGCACAATGGGGACTTTTAAAGTTAAAATTAACCCTTAACCCAAAGGTAAACTTCAACACTTTTGGTGTTTTTCGAGTCAGAGTTTCATTCGGCTCAGGATTCCCTCCATCTTGTTATAAATACCAGGCTGGCCTTGAACACCTGATCTTCCTGACTTCATCTCACATAGGTTGAGATTGCAGGTGCGTGCTACTATGCCTTGTTTTAATTATTGGTGTGTATATATGTATGTGTTTGTGTGTATGAGTGAGTGTGAGTATATGTGTGTGTGTGTGTGTGTAAATGTGTGTATGTATGCATAAGTGTGAGTGTGTATATGTATGTGTGAGTGTGTGTGTGTAATTGTGTGCAACAGCATGTGGAAGCTAGAGAAGTACTTTGGGTAGTGTTCCCAGTCACTGTCTACCTTGGATGTTGATACAGTATCTCTTACTGGTCTGGAACTTGCCGAGCAGACCAGGCTGGCTGGCCAGTGAGTCCTGGGGATCCTGCTCTCTTCCTCCACAGCTCTGGGATGGCAAGTGCCCTGCGCCACGCCTGG
>CM053744.1:58053776-58091678 GCA_028658305.1 Pachyuromys duprasi
CCACCTCTGTCTGCTGGCATTAAAGGGTTACCCACCTCTGTCTGCTGGCATTAAAGGGTTACCCACCTCTGTCTGCTGGCATTAAAGGGTTATCCACCATGCCTGTCCCAGTTTTTCATAATTGCAAAAAAATTGGGTTTTATTATATTTTCATAATGTAATAGGCTTAGATCACACTCTCCCCATTTCCTTTTCTCATTCCACTTCCCTCCTCCCAGATAAAAAATTCCCCTTCATGAGAATCAAATGAGTTAAATTAAAGATCACAGTAACATTTATAGTTGGGTGTTTCACCATCCCTCCACACCCGGGTGCTTCTTTCCACACGGTATCGAATCATGTGACACTCTGGGGGGAGGCAGCTATGTCACACGCAGCCAGGGTGGTTACAGTTTGCTCTGGCCAGCTGAAGTCCCGCCATGGAGACACAAGGGCCTGAGCTTCTGAGCTCTGGGATTAGCACAGACAGCTGCCCTTCGCCCCGCTGGCTGCTCGCAAAGATGTAACAAACACGCCGTTTCCTTTCCTCCGTGCTCAGCCCTGTGTGGCAGCGAGTGACCTCAGACCCACCAGTGCAACACAGCATGTGCACTTTGCACCACTCACACCGTCACACGCAAATGCTGCTGAAACGCTGCACACACTCCCTGCTGGCGCAGAAACGAGGGTTCACACATGACCTTTAACACAAATGACCTTTAACATTCCTTACCATTATTTAGCTTTGATAATATATTATTATCGAAATAGTATTATCTTTAAATATTAGAATGGCTGATTGTTGGGACTTGCTGGAGTTTCATAAAAGAGCATTAAATGAACTTGAGTTTGGGATGAGGATAGGATTTCCAACAATGTCTAATGGTCCTGGACATACTTCTGCTGTCTTGTCCTGGATATTTCTGTAACACAACTTTTTTTGTTTCTTTGGTTTTGGTTTTTTGAGACAGGGTTTCTCTGTGTGGCCCTGGCTATTCTGGAACTCACTCTGTAGACCTGGCTGGCCTTGAACTCACAAAGATCCACCTGTCTCTGCCTCCAGAATACTGGGATTAAGAGCATGTGCCACCAACACCCAGCTCATTTAAAATTTAAAAAGTGTGTGTGTGCCATGTGTACTGTTGACCAGAGAGGGTATCAGATCTTCTGGAGCTGGAGTGGCAGCAGCTGTGAGCCACCTGACACGGGTGATCTTCCAGAAGCGCCAGTTTGATTTTCAGTGCCCACAAAGTGGACACCAGGTCCAAGGAATCAGATGCCCGCTTAGCCTTTGTGGGCCCCAGGCGTATACATGATACACAGACACACATGCACACAAAGCACCTATTCACAGAAAAGGGGATAACTTAAAAAAATATTTTTTGAGACAGAATCTCACTGCTTACCCTGTTCTGGCCTTGACCTCACCGCGGTCTCAACCTTAGCTTCTGTGTGCCAGCCTTGTACATGTGCTCCATCAGTCCTGGCTCAGAAAGACATTCCTTCCTCCCTCCCTCCCTTCCTTCTTTCCTTCCTCCCTTTTAAGATTTATTCATTTAATGTAAGTTAGTGTTCCATCTTCATGCACACCAGAAGAGGGCACCAGATCTCATTACAGATGCTTGTGAGCCACCATGTGGGTGCTGGGAATTGAACTCAGGACCTCTGGAAGGGCAGCCAGTGCTCTTAACCACTGAGCCATCTCTCCAGGCGCTAGGAAACCATTTTTCATTAATCTAAGAGACAGATTTCAAATACTATATTTCAAGGTTACTTAGTATTTTCACCTAAACCCGGATAAAATGAGCTTCAGCCATTTTTCTTTCCTTGTGTCTGAGCCCCCTGATTAACTGGGAAGTTATTGTATATGGTATAACATGGGGATCTAATTTCATCTTTTTCCAAATGACTACTTGGTTGTTAGCTGATTTTTCTCCAGTGACGGGAGCCGCAGTAAATGGCCACTGCTCCCTAGCTGTGTTCTGTCCTTCAATCGGTCCCTGAGTGTGTCAGAGATACACTGCTCTAATTCAAGGAACCATGGAGTGTGTTTTAAGACTTGGCAAAGCTAGTTTCCATGTCATTTTACAGTGTCTTGTCTGGTCTTGCATGTTAATTTTTATGCGTGGTTTAGCATAAACTTGTCTAGCTCCAAAAACAATAACTTTGTTGGCATTTCTATTGGGATTCAAAAACCACAACAACAACAAAATTGAAACAAAACACCCCCCCCTTAAAAACAAAACAAACCAAAACAAACTAGCTAAAAGCTTCTTTAATAAAGTGACTTGGGAAGAACTGCATGTTTCCACTGCTAGTCATCTTATGTACGATGGGCGACATCATTTTCCACATCCTGCTTGAGCTCTTTTGAGGCATTTTCAGATGTTCTCCTCACCGTGGTTTTGCACGCTTCTGGGTCTCTGGGACAGTTTTTCTGTAAATGGATCTTCCCTGTGGCTTGATCAGCTTCCTGACTATTGTTTTTGCACATGGAGACTGTTTGTGTGTTTATTGCAGTAGATAGTCTGTTAATTTGCTCAATTATTTTACTACCTGAGTAAGTTTTATCATTTGTTATCTGGGGTTCTACAGATTTGTGATCTTGTCAAATGGCTTAGTGTCTTTGAATTTCTTAGCTGCACACCCGCTGCTTCTCCTTGTCTAAGCACGTTGCTTATGCTTCCAGAAGAACTTCCAGACAGCAGCTCCTAATTTTAGAAGAAATACAGTGGTGGCTCACACCTGTAATCCCATCACTCAGGGAGGCAGCCTACAAAGCAAGTCCAGGACAGCCAAGGCTATACAGAGAAACCTTGTCTCAAAACAAACAAACAAAAAAAGAAAGAAAGAAAAAAAGAAAGAAAGGAAGGAAGAAAGGCTATTGTATCCCAAGATTTTGTGCGACAAAATTTTCCTGGGGAGATGTATCACACATGTCTACTTATCCCAGAGAAAGAACCCAGGACAGACCAAAGTACAGATACCGCCAAAGTCTAATTTGGTGAACCAATGAGTTTTATTGGGGTTGCTTACAGGAGTTTGGATGAGAGGTTCCTTAAAGGAGCAGAAGCAACCAAAGACAGCTGCCCCACCAAAGCCCACCCCAGCACAGGCGACGGCTCACACAGCTGCTCTAGATGGTTTCTGGGCAGCTGGTCTGGCCTCAGAGTCTTCTTGTCAGTTCAGCTCTCTGAGAATCCTCTTTGCAGTTTGGCTCTGCTTACTCTGGCGTGGGGGAGTCTGGTGAATATGATCGGTTTTAGGGACTTCCTGAAGTTATTTTGATTCACTTACCTTCTTTTTAAAGCGCTTCCTTGAGGGAAGCTATTACACAACACAAGCTCCACTCATGGAGAAAGATGTGCAGGCTGGTCCCTGAAGTTGAACAGATGCTACTATTTGGCAAAACACAAAGGTATAATTTTGAAAATTTGCCAAAACTCCATAATTCTTGGTTTATAATTTTAGTTCTTCCTGCACAATTTGTATCATGTCTAGGTACTGATGTTATCCTTGTTTCATAAACAGAATTAAGAGGCTGGAGAGATGGCTCAGCAGTGAAGAGTGCAGGCTGATTTTCCAGAGGATGGGGATTTGAATCCCAGCAACCACATGGCACTCACAACCATCTGTTACTCCAGCTCCAGGGAACCAATACCTTTTGTGACCGTCACGGGCACACATGTGACGGATGTGCTGACATACATGCAGGCAAAATTACCCATATACATACAATTTTTTAAAATAAAAAAGAACTAAGAATGTTTTCTTTGCATGCTGTGGGATAATTTGAAGACTTCTTTATTTTTGAAGTTTAACTTATTAGAGTTATTTTTTTTTAATTTATTTATTATTTATACAGTGTTCTGCCTGCATGTATGCCTGCATGCCAGAAGAGGGCACCAGATCTCACTATAGATGGCTGTGAGCCACCCTGTGGTTGCTGGGACTTGGACTCAGCACTTTTGGAAGCGCTGACAGTGTTCTTAACCTCTGAGCCGTCTCTCCAGACTATTATTACTATTAACCCTTTTGTTTCTTTTTTTAAAAGCACTTATTTATTTTAAAGAATTTATTTCTTTGTTTATTTAATGAGTGTGGTGGTTGGAGTGGGAATGGCCCCTGGAGGCTCATACGTCTGAATGTTTGGTCCCCACTGAGTGGCACTACTTGAGGAGGGTTAGGAGGTGTGGCCTTGTTGGAGGAGGTGTGTCACTGGGGTTGGGCTTTTAGTTTTCAAAAACCAACTTGCACAAATTTGTTTCCTTCTTGCCCTGTGTGGGCCCTGGGATTGCAAGTGCCCTTACCACTGAGCAGCTCATAGATTCGTAATCTCTACTTCTTTTCTCTTTGCTTACTTTTTTTGTGCTTTTTCCTAGTTTGTGTTTTGGTGATGGTGGTGGGAACCAGGGCCTTGAGATGTTAAGCAAGCACCCAACCACCAAGCCACATTCCCATCCACCTGAGAAGGAAATGTAATTAATTTATATTAAAAAAATTATTTGGCTGGGTGGTGATGGTGCACACCCTTAATCCCAGCACTCAGGAGACGGAAACAGGTGGATCTCTGAGTTCAAGTCCAGTCTGATCTACAGATTGAATTCCAGGACAGTCAAGGCTACACACACACACACATACACACACACACACACACACACACACTCACACATGCACACTCACAAAACCTGGCCTCGAAAATAACAGTATTATTCTTCTTAGGTATGGTAGTACACACCTTTAATCCTAGCTCTTGGGAGGTAGAGGCTGTGAGTTTGAGGCCAGCCTAGTCTAAATATTAAATCCAGGCCAGCCAGGGCTACATAGTTTTCCTCTGACCTCCACTTTGTGTCTATACACTGCTATGGTTCTGGGGTCATTCAGAGATTCACCAGCCTGACCAGGGGAACAGTATTAAGAAAGAGGAGACTTTTTCTTTCTGACGCCAGGAGCACTCCTGACATTCAGGAAGCTCTAAGTATGGCCCCAACTGTTGTTAGTTGGGGGTTTATAAAATCACTTTTGGTATCAGAAACCCTCCTCTGCCTCCTGAGCGCAGGAATTAAAGGCGTGCGCTGCCACAGCTGGCAAAAGAACCTACCTTTTGTAACAGATGTCCTGTAGATGCCTCAGTTATCTTGAGCAAGCAAGAATTCTCTTACAGAAGCAGATCCGGTGGCTAGCCTTGTGACCTGTTTTCTTAAAGAAAGAAGAGAACAGGCAGTTTCAACAACAGCTCAAATATTCTTGAAGCCATCCACCTCAGGCAAGCTAACCAACAGGGTACGTTATACAAGCTCACAAGCTTGCCATTTTCCCATGGATCTCTTTTGCACAGCAGTCTTCACATTTTAACAGATGTTAGCCATCAGAATGCATGCGCACTCGATGTCTTAGTTACTGCTGTACTTCTGTGAAGAGATGCCATGCTCAAGGCAACTCTTACCAAAGAAAGCATTGCTCACTTACGGTTTTAGGAGGTTAGTCCATGGTCAGCATGGCAGGAAGCAGACAGGCATGGCTTTGGAACAGTAGCTGAGAGCTTTTCAGCCTGACCCACAGGCAGCAGGGAGAAGGAGACAGACAGACAGACAGACAGACAGACAGACGAGAAAGAGAGAGATAGGGCTTGACATGGGTTTTGAAAACCTCAAAGCTCACTCGCAGTGTCTTACTATAAGGGACAATCAAGGCGATCAATTATCAATCAGCTATCAGTTGCATCAAATCTATCCTGCTGCTGTGTTTTCGCTGTCATTACATTATAGATATCTTTGAACTTTAGCTTACACTTCCTCTTTGTCCGAGGCTCCTCGGTAGACACGGGCTTTCACATTTCCGTCTGTGATAGCATGTATGTATGTACCCTTGTTTTAATGCTTTATTGTTATTATTTTAAAAAATTACAGGTATGTGTGTCTGTCTCTGTGCATTTGTGGATGTGAGTGTAGGGCCTGAAGAGACCTGTGCACACGTGGTTGGGAGCTGCCTGAAGTGAATGGTGGGAACTGAACTCAGGTCCTCCAGAGCAATATGCACCCTTAACTGCTGAGCCGTCTCTCCAGCCTTGGTTTATCTGTCTTGGTTGTTAATAACTTACAGCTTTATTACACTCTGAGCAAAACCTCCTTGTTGTAACATTTCTGTTGAGATTTTCAGCTTGGGGGACCTCTAGCCGCTGCGGTTCAGTTGTCGGTTGGTTTTCAGCTCACTGGCTCTGTTGCGCATTCTTTAGTATGCTAAAGCTGCTGGTAATCACTGAGCTCCTACAACGCCTCTCTGCACATGAATTGGGTACCACTTTGGGAGAGTGGTCTTTTTCTGTTATTTGGTGTGGTTCAAGGTGGAAGTAACTCCATTGAATTTATTTGAAAACCGCATTTTCCCTCCTGGAGTGCTTTCCGCACACCCTGCCCTATGTACACTGGATAACATTTTCCCCAGTGGCTTCTCTGTCACTGCTCGCTATAGGAGCTAGGTTCATTAAGCCATTCTATATATGTTAAGGTCCTACCACACCAGGCTAGACTCTGGATAGCTGAGTGGAAGCAGCCATGCGGACAGTTGGAGGGACTGCCCTTGGTGGCCTCCTCCGGGGGCTTTCTGTTCTCACCTGCTCCTGAGTTTTGATTTCATGCTGCATACCTTGTCTGTAAGATCCATGAGCTCTGTCAGTTTCATGCGGTGGCTTCCTGTGTTGGTAAGCAGTTACTGACATCAGGTGATTCAGCTGATATCAGTTGCCTGTGTTTATACTTTACGAGTGTATGTACATCCTAGACCGGTAGAGAGCAGTTCAAATTATTCATTCTAAAATTTCACCTTTTCCCAGCTTAATTATTGAGAATCTTTTGTGCTTTCGTTATTCTGGTCTGTTTGTTTTGTTGTTGTTTTTGTTGGTTTGTTTTTGCTTCGTTCAGGCGCTGCCCGGCATCCATCAGGAGGAAGTGTGAAGAAGGAAACAAGGGCTTTGTCGTCTGCTCAGGGCTCCAGCTCTCCCCACTTGCACGTTTTCCTCGAGGCTGAGAAGGCCCCGTCTGCCGCGGGGTCACTGACCGGCGCCATCTGGGGGTGGGGGGACTGGGCCAGGACCGCGCTCAGAGCTGGTGGGACCGGAGCCAAGCGCCAGCCTTTGCCGGCCCTGACCCAGAGTACTCCAATCCCTCCAGAGCATTTCAGAAGAACGAAGAATTCAGATCTGCACACCGTCAGGAATTTGATGCGCCCGCTTTGAAAGCGCCGCGGTTTGCCCCGTGGCAGCTGGGACCGCCTCCAGCCAGCCCGGCTCCTGCTGCCGAGCTCTACAGAGCACTTTGTGAGGACAGAGCCAGAAGACCGTGGCACGGACCACTCATCTGTCCCCAGAACCAAAATGACCTCTCTGTCCTCCGAGACCGTGCTGATGTCACTTTAGCGCAGAGGTTCCGGGTGCCTCAAGCCCACCCAGAAGGCTGGCGCGCTGAACACAAACCTCATTAACTACGCGTTTTCATCAAAGTCCCCACAAGGGGGCACTGTCTCCGACGTAACCTGGAGCGGTTCTCGCTGGCACCCGCACAGAGAAAAGTTAGAGCGTCAGCTTTTCCGCAAGACCCTTTTTAAAAAATGTAATTAATTACTTTCTTTTATATGGGTGAGAGCTTTGCTTGCGTTCATGTTTGTGAACCCCAAGCGTGCCTGGTGCTGGTGGCAGCCAGAAGAGAGCGTTGCAGATCTGCAGGAGCTGGAGATGACTGCCAGCCATCATACCTGTGCCAAGAACTGAATCCGGGTCCCCCGTAAGAGCAGCCGGTGCTCTTAACCCCTTAGCCAGCTCTCCGGCCCCCTTTAAAAGAATCCTACGGGAAACAGATTCTTTACTGATGACCAGCTATCTCTGTCAACAAGGGTGATAGTCTGGAGCCTTCTCAGTTTAATCCAGTTCTGTGTGCTTGGACCAGCCAGCAGCCATGAATTCAGACCCTCATTTGAAAAGTTTATCCAGGGTCTGAGGGGGGCTGGACACAGACAAGGGCCAGCGTGGTTCTGCGCCCCTCACCAACACCCTTGGCAAGCAGCGCCGTGTCCAGCGCTGACGTCAAGCTCAGGACAGACACACAAGGCCCTTTGTCTGGGTTATCTTCCTTTTCAAACAGCATGTCTGTTCTGAGCAGTGAGATAGGATCCCCCACAACCTTTGCCCTGGGACCCGTTCCCAAACTAAGTCAGTCTGCACGAACATCTGTGGAGGTGCGGAGAACCGAGCCCTCCACAGCGGGCATAGGACTCTGTCCTCCCCCCTCTCCCTTCTTTTTAAACAACAAGTCCAAGAGATTCATCTGCAACTCCAGGATCCAAGAAGAAATTTCCTTTTTCAAGGTGGAAACAAGATATCTGGCTGGAGTTTCGCCATCAGTCAAAGCTGAGCACTGACTCACACCTCTCTGCATCCCTTTGGCTGTGCTTCCGGTCCAGTGAGCGGGCTTGGAGGGCAGGGGCTGTGTCAGGCCGAGCCAGCTCCGACAGGTGTGCTGACCGGCTCAGCCGGGCAACGTCCAAGTCTAGCAGGCACGTGGACATGGGAAGGACCCAGGTGCTCAGCTTGGGCTGGGTGCCAAGGACTCACGACCGCCCACACCTCGTGTTCCCGTGGGCATTGCTCTGCTCCTTGCCAAGCCCAGACCATGAGGCGGTCAGTGGCTGGATGGGCAGTGCTATAGGGGCATGCTAGCACCATAGCAGGTTTCTGGATGGTCCCATTATGAGCAAAGGAGACAAGGGCCGCTTCAAATTCAGGCAGAACAGTGGGCTGTGGAGGGGGGCTGGTGCTGGTTGCTCCCACACAGGTGGAGGCCTTGATCTGCATCTTCCTCAGGTCTGCCTGTTCAGTGTCTGACATCTGGCAATGCTCGATACATCTTAGCTTTTAGAATGCCGACCCTCCCATTTAACATGGAGTACAGCGCTCAGCCTTCTCCGGTCTCTGTTCCCCTTCCTGGCCAGCAGATGAAACTCTTAACTCTATGGCCAGTGAGTGCTTTTTCTGAAGCCCCTCATGCAGCGAGGCGGAGTTTGTGCTCACTTTCTTGGATACGAGGGCATACTCCGACCTCTGCAACCTCAGGCTCCATGTGGCTTACAGTGGTGCTGGTTCTGGACTGGGCCAACACACATAACCTCACACAGTCCTGCTCTCCTGTTTGCCATAACCCATGCTGTACTCACGAATCTGTGTGCTGCATGCTCAGGCCGTGACGACGCTTTTAAAGGCCTTACTAAAATAATTGCATTGCTTGCCATCTGGCTTATGCCCAATGACCGACTGCGGGCTGGTGGGGTGTCCTCAGCAATCCCGGTCCTGCCACAGTCTGAGAAACCCTGGAAATCAGTCTTCCCAAGACGCCGGTGGGTAGAACTAGAATCTGTGAGCATGAGCTCTGGAAAGTGTCATGGCGGTCGTGTGTACACCTGTGATATCCGAGAGCGGGCAGCTTGGACCCAGGGCCATGCACCCCTGAAAGCTGTGCCACCATCCTTCCACCCTTGCACCTCCACGACCCTCTGTAGCCTGTCTGACACCAGTTAGTTCATGAGAACCTTTGGCTTCTGAATTTACCTTGAAGCGAAGGCCGTTTCTGTTTTGGGGTGTGTGTGTGTGTGTGTGTGTGTGTATGTTTAATGTATGAATGCTCTATCTCGTGTATGCCTGCATGCCAGAAAGGGTACTTGATCCCAGTATAGATGGTTGGGAGCCTCCATGTGGGTTCTGGGAATTGAACTCAGTACCTCTGAAAGAGTAGCCAAGTACTCTTAACCATTGAACCATCTCTCTAGCACCC
The DNA here is from genome assembly GCA_028658305.1 of Pachyuromys duprasi. Taxonomy (NCBI): domain Eukaryota; kingdom Metazoa; phylum Chordata; class Mammalia; order Rodentia; family Muridae; genus Pachyuromys; species Pachyuromys duprasi. Next base: position 58,063,574 of record CM053744.1, read on the forward strand.
CCCTCCCTTTTGAGACAGGATGTCCCTGTGTAGCCTTGGGCTGTCCGGGACTCAATTTGTAGATCAGGCTGGCCTCAAACTCACAGGATCTGCCTACCTCTGCCTTCCGAGTGCTGGGATCACACCACAGGCATGTGCCACCACAGCCGGGCACCAAGGCCTGTCCTAGGTGAGGTTTGCCTCAGTCCTGCTGGCATGTCGCCATCCTGAGTTTGTGAGTTAGGTTCTTCCACTCAGTACCATAGCTAACAGCATTGTCCTTGTTCGGCTAAAACTCAGATTCCTCCTCTGAAGTCTGTGTGAGGCAGATTTGCCAAGGCAGGCATTCCTCCAGGATGAGCACAGCAGAGTGCAGGCGTCCGGCTCAGTGGACTCTACTTGCTTCCCAAGGCTGATGCGGGCAGCTCCAGATAGCATTTAGGTGTCTAAACATTCCCTGGATTCCTGAACCCAGGACCCAGCAGTGAGCATTGACAGCCGCTGTGGTGTTGCCACAGGGGGAGTCCCTCGGTGTCCCTCCACTCCCGTCTGCTGGGGAGAACCAGGCTGCAGTTCTGGGGGGAGGAACAGGCTGAGTCTCAGGACTCCTGGCCCCACAGTCATGGGAAACGCTGACTCCTTTGGGCTTATCTTCATGCTGGCTGCAAGACTGCGGGAGGTCAGGGTTTTGCAATACTGGGAGGAGTTTCTGAAGAGTTCTTATCGTCCTTGAGAACTTGGCAGTCCACAATGTTTGCTGGGGAGTTTCTAGGAGTGTTTAGGAGTTGGAAGCCTGTCAGTTGCTGCGAAGGTCCGGGAGAAGGGGTGTGTTTGTGCAGGGGGTCGGACAGCTGGGTGTCCTTCTGGAGCCCACCCAGGGCCGCTGGGGATGGACACAGAGGCCAGAACCTGCCTTTCTCTCTTGTGTGGAGTGAATCGCTGAGCTGCCACAGCTGGCAGGCCGCAGAGCAGGGATTCTAAAGAGCAAAAGAAACCAAGACTGAGGAAGAAGAGGTGTCGCTTGGTGGCTGGCTGCCTTGCTGGCTCAGCAGCCTCTGCAGCTAGCAGGAGCCAGCTCCCTTTGGCGCTGCCCTTCCAGACCCTCCAGGGCTTTCGTTTCTCTGCCGGGGCTGTGGGTATGAATTGCCATTTAAGCCTTTTGTAATAATCTTGCAGAGCCAGTTTGGTTGGTAAAAAATATCAAACACCTAAAATAACACCCGTGGAAGATGGTGCCATATTAAAATGCATATTAGATGTGCAAACAGTGCATAGCAGGACTTTCTGATAGTTGTTCCTGGAACAGTTCTGAATCAATAGGAGTCTGGTTACTCAGAGCACATTAAACTTTTATGATAAGAGTGCATTCAGTCCCCGGAGTGTGCAAAACGTGAGTCACTCTGTGCTGATCTAAAGCAAACAGCCACAAAGCCCTAGTGAGTACAGTTTACATGTTTGAGTATTTCCAACCTCTATGAGTTTGAAATATGATGTGGCCTACTGAAGTAAATAAAACACACGAGTTACCAAGAAGAGCAATGGTGACGTCATCGTGAAGATTAGCACCCCTGACCACCTTCAATCCGGATGGGACACTTTTCCTCAGCCACCCAGCACCCAGCGTTCTCTCATTTCTCTCATTTCGGAACTCACACACCCTATGCAGACAGTTCATACTTTTCCCTGCCTGGCCTTTTCACTCTTGAATAGGTATATTGGTAAGATTCATTCTTGTTTGCTCACTCATTTTGTGGTGTGTGTGTGTGGGGGGGTGTTATGGTGTGGTTTCTCTGTGTGTGTGTGTGTGTATGTGTGTGTGTTATGATGTGGTATCTGTGTGTGTGTGTTATGGTGTGTTGTCTGTGTGCGTGTTATAGTGTGGTATGTATGTGTGTGTGATAGTGTGGTCTGTGTGTGTGTGTGTGTGTAGTGTGGTGTGTGTGTTATGGTGTGGTGTCTGTGTATATGTGTGATGGTGTGGTCTGTGTGTGTGTTGTGGTGCAGTCTGTGTGTGTCTTGTGATGGTATGGTCTATGACTGTGTGTGATGGTGTAGTCTGTCTGTGTGTGTGTTGTGGTGTGTGTGTGTGTGATGGTGTGGTCTGTGTGTATGTGTGTATTTGTTAGCATGGGTATACGCACATGTGTGTTCCTATGTTTGGAAGCTAGAAACTCATGCTGAGTGTATTTCCTGGATTGCTTTCCACATTTGTTTTTTGAGACAAGGTGAGTTGCTCAGCAGGAAGCTCTTCATTCAGCCTGGCTGACTGGCAGGCGGGTTTCCGGGACCTGCCCGTCTGCTCCCTCCACCGGGGTTACAGGTGTCCCTGGCATATCTGCCTTCTCTTTGGGTTCTGGGGCTCCATCTCAGTTTCTCATCGTTGAGGGGCAAGCACACCACTCACGGACCCACGTTCCAGCCTGCCGGCCTGTGCTTTGGACACTTAGTTGTACCACACTGTCCTCCGGAGCATGGCCAAAAAGTGAACCCCTGGGCTCCTAGACAATGAGGCTTTGAGTTTATTGCCACAACACAGCATCTCTCATCCAAGAGTGAAACTAGGACAAATGGTTTTAAAAATATGCTTCTTGCCAGTCAATATGAATGATCAATTTTTACACTTTGAATGTTATGGTTCTAATGAGAGTTAATTTATTGATTGTAATTATTGACAAGGGGTGGTGGGTGAAATAGGATGTCTGGAGGTGAGAAGTCAGCTCACAAATTGGGCCCTGGGTCGGAATCCTCCCCCATGACTCTGGCAGTTGTGACTTTGCATTAGCCCCGACTGGACGCTCTGACCACAGCTTGGGGTCATTCATGTGACTTTCCCATCTTCTCTTGCAAAGCCTGTTGACTGTTGCTTCTCCTCAGACAGCATCTCAGTGGAAAAGGAGAGTACGGGCTAGTATTGATGGGTCCTAGGACATGAGGAAACCTGACAGAACGTGGGCATCGCCAGCCTGGGCACTAATATCTTAGAGCACCTAATTAGCCATGCGGGCGTGACGATACATGTGCAGCTCAGCGCCATGAAGATGTCATAAAGGGCCTTTGGGGCCGGAAGTGATGTGCAAAGCTAGGCAAGAGGGCCCTGTGGAGATCAGAGCTTAACTAGAATTTTGGGCCAGGCATGGTGGTACACACCTGTAGTACCAGCATTCAGGAGGCAGAGGCAGGAGGATATCTGTGAGTTCGAGGCCAGCCTGGTCTATAGAGTGAGTTTCAGGACAGCCAGGGCTACACAGAGAAACCCTGTCTCAAAAAAAAAAAAAAAAAAGAAAGAAAGAAAGAAAGAAAGAAAGAAAGAAAAAGAAAAAAAGAAAGAAAGGAAGAAGAAAACCAAAACAAAACACCAACAAGTGCTGTAAACTTTAACAAAATCCATAAGAAAATGTAGTATTCTTACTGGACAGTCTGACACAATTTTATAGCGCTTACTCCTTTTCTGAACTTTTTAGCTACCAGCTCTCTGACTCCTTCTTCAAGTTTGAGATATATTTCTTATAGGAAAAGTAGCAAGAGATACACCTGAAATTTGTGCTTAATGGGATAACTACAGACCTGTCGCCTTACAAACACAGGGATTCACACCAACACTTAAAATTGTATCCCCTGCCTTTGGACACATTCCTGACACTGGACAGAGCCAAGTGTGCAGAGCCCACCAACATGTGCTTTTTCAGAGGGTGGCAGTTTCATCCAGGGCCACTGTGTGGCTAGCATCTGCAGTCACGAACAAGACGAGAAGTGTCTCCTACACAGTGGCAGGAGAGACCCAGGTCCACGCCAGCACCAGGGGCTCTTGATGTCTGCTGACCCAGTAGAAAGGGCTCCCTGCCACCTCCTCCATCTCCTTCCTTCTGGCTCTGTGTCCCATGAAACACAAACAAAATGTCTTTCCAGGCTTATGGCTTTTGGCTTGCTTCCCCAAATGTTCACAGTCACTTGGAGGCCAGTCCATAGGATAAGAGGTTACAGTTAAAAGGACAATGGACTTAGCCCACTTTTGTTAAAATATAAACATTCTTGCAACATTTACAGATACATAGTATCATGTGACCACCTTGTCAGGCCTCACAGTAATGCCAAGCAAAAGCTTGCAGCCAGACAGGCATGGAGACGAACCTAACAGCAATGGTTTTGCAAAACCGGTGTTACTGTAGTGTCAGCCATGAAGAAGACGGAAGACACACTCAAATCTGTCTATTTGATCCACCAGAGCAGAGGAATTCAGGTTGCCTAAGGTGCGGGCAAGAGAGGGCCGACTGGGCTTAAGGGTTTTATTTTGTTTCGTTTTGTTTTTCTGCTCTAGTCTATTCTGCTTCAGGAGACAGTGTTGCAAGTTTCTAATCTATTTCCAAGATGACCTGTTCTTGTTCTTCAGATTCTGTGGAGGAGACTCTTGGTTCCCGAGGCTCTCAAGGACTTTTGAGGCCAGGACCTGCGGTTCCATATTCAGCCTCGCTTTCTTTGCAGTTTTAGGGCGGGACAGCTACTGAAGCCTCGTGATGCTCTCTGCCAGCCAGGGTCCTGGACGGAAGAACTCACCTCTTGACAGACCCACTTCTGTATTCCTGTGGCCACGCCCTCTTTGCAAGTCTCACTTGCCATACTGCATATGTTTCCATCTAGGACGCTAGTTAGAATCTTGGCACCATCATCTCCTATGCAGAACTCGGTCACTTTAATATTTCTGTACCTCAGCATGCCTTGGCTGTAAAATGGGCATAGGTTATACCAAGATTAAAGGAATTGGTTTTGGCAGAATGTTTATAACAGTGTCTGGTCCGTATTAAAGGCTCAATATTTACTAGCTCTTGTCTTTACTACCAGAAAAATAATGTTGACGTTAATAACACACTATTCTTATGCCAGAAGCCAACCAAGAAGCGTCAGCGTCCTGACAGGGCAGAGAAAGGAGAGCAAAAGGCAAACAGACCGTTTATTTTTTGGATGGTACTGATGCAGCCAAAACTGCACGTAACTAACGACTGGAAGGAAATTTGCTGGACCGTGAGTATACACAAGGTCACCGCATGCCAAAGGAGGGTGCGCTAACAAAGAGGGTGTCCTGTACCTAAAAGAGAGTCAGTTGTCTTAAAGGAAACAAACCAAGCCAAACAACAACAAAAAACCAAAAACCAAAAAACCATATAGCTGTCTGCACTCAGACTGAAGTCCTGCTCACTGAGAGGACAAGGACAAGGACATTCACCTCTCCTCCTGGGGGACTGCAGAGGCAGGCAGAGCCCATAGCCCCCTGCCCCTCCAAAGCAAGCCGCTTATGTGGAGAAGCAAGGGCCGCCGGGGAAGGACGAGGGAGAAGCAGGGGGATCAGGGAGAGAGGGAGATCCGGGAAAGAAGGAGGTTGTGGAGAAGAAAGAGAATAGGGGCGACCTGAGGAGGGGGAGAAGGGGAGGGAGGAGCAAGAACCAGGAGGGCTGGGGGAGGAGAGGCAGGGCCGGGGAGCGGGAGGAGCCGGGGAGGAGCGGGAGGGCCTGGGAAGGAGGAGGAGGGGCGGGGCTAGGTAGCCCGGAGTCGGCGCGCGTCGGTGCGGCTGGCGTGCGCCAGGGGGCGCTGTCACCCGGCTCGCGAGAGGCGCCGCGGGACCCGCCCCTTTCCCCGCCCGCCGGGTGTCGCCACGGAGCCCGGCGGAGCAGGCTCGGCCACAGCGCGGCCGCGCGGGCACAGTCGCCCGGCCGAGCGCGCGCGGACCTCGCGCTGCCTTTGTCCGCGATGGCCCCGCAGCACGGCCGGCCCGCGCCGCCCGCCCGCCGCGAGCCGCCGGCGGCGCCCCCGGTCCCGCCTCGCCGAGAGCGCGGGGGGCGCGGGGGGCGCGGGCCCGGGGCGGCCGGGGGCCGGGGGCGCGCGGGCGGCGCCGAGGGGCGCGGCGTCAAGTGCGTGCTGGTCGGCGACGGCGCGGTGGGCAAGACCAGCCTGGTGGTCAGCTACACCACCAACGGCTACCCCACCGAGTACATCCCCACGGCCTTCGACAACTTCTCGGGTGAGCGGCGGGCGGGGCGCGGGAGCCGGGCCCGGGGCTGCGGGGAGGCGCGGGGCTCCGGCACCCGGCGCGAGCCGCAGCAGGCGCCGTCCCCACGCGCGCGCTCGCCCGTGGCCGCCCGGCTCCAGCGGGATCGCCCCGGGCAGGGCTGGGGCTCGCGGGAAGCTTCCTTTCTTCTGAGCCCCGCGCCTGCCGGGCCTGTGCCTCGCCTGCCGGCGCCTCGGTCGGGAGGTGACGCTTGGCCGGGTCCTTCCAGCTTGCGGTTGGCTGTTGCGAGTTCTCACGGGTGGGCTCGGGTATCGTAGGGAGATACAAAAGTAAACGGGTCCTTTATCTTGTTTTTCTTTTTTTTTTTTAAGTCTTTTTGGAATTTGAGAAAAAAGAAGTTAGAAAAATCACAGAAAATCTTGCTCCTAATTTTTTTTTTTTTTTTACCGATGACCTCCAGTCTCCCTGGCCAGACCCTGATTGCCTGTATTTCAGACACCCTATGAAACAGAAGTGCTGGGTACTCTCTTCACTCCCCACTGGCACAAACATTTATGAACATCCAGAAAGACCACCAGAAGGAGGCAGAATGCCTGATTGAAGCTGAATCCTCCGTGACACTGCGGGATGGGGGCCTTGCTCTCACCCCATCTCTGGACCCCTGTGTGGCTTCCCCTGCCAGCTTTCCTTTTTAATCCTCTTTTTGAACTGACAGGGAGGAGTGCCCTTTTCCACACGCAGAGTGATAGGCCGCCTGTGTTTGCACAAGTTCTCAAGACTGCTGGACTTTTATGATAAACCCTGAAGCCTGGACTTTTTCCCAAGGGAAAACAATTATCTGTGAGGTTTTCCCACTGATTTAAAACTGCTGGTTCCCACCTAACCCCTCCACCTTGTGTTGTTTCTAGGTCCTTTGAAACAAGGGTGGCAGCAAAATTAATCTTCCAGGCTTGAAAGGAAAACACTAGCCTTCCGGGGGGGCCCCTTCCAGGGGGTCAGAGTTCTGCTGCCTCATGCTCTGCGGTGGAGGGAACCGCCACCCTGAAACATTTGTACATGAAAGCACCCTCATGGCTTCCGGGTTTAGCCAGGTCCTTAGCTCTCTGAGAGCCCACTCAGAGCACAGGAGGCAGAAGGGTCCTGATAATCATCTCCCTCTCTTTCCTCCCAAGCCGTGGTCTCAGTGGATGGAAGGCCTGTGAGACTCCAGCTCTGTGACACTGCAGGACAGGTCGGTATCAAGTTTCACGGCTCAGCCCGGGAAGGGAAGCAGCCTTTTAAAGGTTTCCCAACAACCTTTGCCGATTCCCTTAGTAACTGGGTCATTGTGAAACCCCTGCTCTCAGCCAGCAACTCTGAGGACAGTGGGAGGGAAAGAGGAGGCCGGGGAAGGACACCTCTGGGCCAGTGAGGCAGGGTCTGCCTGTTCTGGGCAGGACCGAGGAGGTAGAAAGAAAGAAAAGAAAAGAAGAGAGAAAGAAACCAAACCCCACAGTAATGGTTTGTAATTGTTTCCCAGAGGAAGCCCCTCATACCGTATGCTGCACTGACTCAAGGCCAGTGAGTCCCATACTCAAACGGTTTGCTCAAGGAAAATCCAGAGCCTGTGTTAGTGAGCACCAGCCTCCAATTCCCCGGTTCTAGAGTGGAGGTGTGGTGGTCAGAGCCAGCCTGACTTGAACAGGGAAGGATGGGCTACTCTCTTTGGTCATTCTGTTCTTGAGGGCGCTCGCTAGAAGAGAAAACTGGGAGTGATTCGGGAGGCATGGGCGTAAGGTCCCCTCAGTGTCCCCCAGAAGGCTTTGGGACCTGGTTGAACCTGCTCCTGACGTGTTCTAGCCACTGTGGTACTTGTGACAGTGAACTCATCTCCCCACCATGTCTGGAGCTGGCAAAGTGCAGGGGCTAGAAGTATCCCCTCCGCTTTCCTGGAAGTCAATGCCTATACAGAAACGGGAGCTCCTGTGTCCCCTGGTTCTCATGCAAGCCATGGTCTCAGGTCACTCACTACTAGAAAATAGCAAACGTGGGGCTCAGGACCGGCTTCTTCCTTAGACCTCAAGGAGACAGAAGTCTAGGCTGTCTTAATGGAACACCAGTCTAGTGATAACTGCAGCAATGACGCTGACGTCAGCTAGAAAAGCTGTTCAGCACGTTTGCTCTGAGTGGGAGGAGCCATACACCATCAGTTACTGAGTGGGAGAGAAATGTCAAAATCTGGGCACAGTTCTTCATGCTTGTAATCCCAGCTCCCAGGAAGCTTCAGCAGAAGGATGGCCACACGTTCAAAGCCAGCCTGGGCTATGTAGTGAGTTCAAGGCCAGTCTGGGCCTAAGAAACAACTCTGCCAGGCATGGTGGTACACACTTATAATATCGGCACTTGGGAGGTGAAGACAGAAAGATCAGAAGTTCAAAATCATTGACCACGGAGTGCATTTGAGGCCAGCCTAGCCTATCGAGACCCTATCTTTTAAAAACATGCAAACAAAGAAAAAAAAAAAAGAAAGCATCAAAGAGACAGTGTTCTTGGGTCTTTTTCTTTTTTTCATGATGCCCACTGAGTTGTTTTATACAAATTGAGAGGGCTGGTTTTCCCAGTAGAATATGGACAGAAATGTGATGATGCAGTAGGCATCCTGAGGACTAGAGAGAGGTCAGGACACCTGAAGGAGGCCAGCAAGGAGCTGCTGGGATGTTGACTCAGGAAGCACTATGCTACCCTCCAACGTCTCTGCCTGTCCCATGGCTTCTGAGGGAGGCAGGCTTTCCTCAGAAGGTGAATCCTGAGCTGGGGTGTGGCACACCTCAGGGTTCAGTGTGGTTTAGTGCACAGAACGTGTGAGCCATCCATGTGCACTTGGCCGTGGGATCGGGGCAATGGGTGGAGCCGGTGTCAGGGGTGGGGCTGGATGGAGGAGGAGTGAAGTAAATACAGTGTGTGTGTGTGAGAATTTAAAATGTCGAGGAAAGCAGAAGACTCATCTTAGAAAGATCTTCGTAAAGAAAATTGTCTTTGGAAGGAAAGGCTCATGCTGAGCTGGCGCTGTGGTGCAGAAACTGTTCTCCCGGGCTCTGCTGGTTTTCACTGAGGGTGCCGGAGTTCATGCTGCAGGCCTGACAGACTGTGGGACTCCTTCCTTGAGGGTGTGGTCCGGCTGCACTGCACAGGGAGCTGTTTCTGCTTCACCTTCCTAGCTCCTTCTGCAGATCTCACAGGTTTGGGGGGCAGTGCTCCAAAGCCTGGTGGCTAGGCTGTTGTGGGCTCCAGCATGTGGCCAAGGTGGCTGTTTTTCCTCCTGCCTCTTCCATCCCCAGCATGGCCAGAGCCCGGCGGTTCTAATGTTCCTTGCTCAAGCAAAGGAGGAATGAGTCACGGGAAAGGCCCGAGCCGGCCTAGTTGCCCAGTTCCGTTTCTGCATTTGTTCTTTCAGCACAGAGCATGCAGTAAGAACCTGAAGTCATTCTTTCTTGGCTTTCACAAATAGGGGCCTCATCGGGGCAGAGATAGCCTGAGCTGCTGTGTTCTCCCTTGGGCTCATTAACTGTTGACTCAGTGCAAACCGACCCTCAGACACAGAAGGGCTAGTGCAAATAAAAATGGTGTGGGTTCCTTTAAACCAAGAAGGTGTCCTATGCCAACTGGCTTTTACACTTTTATGCCAGCTTGACCCAAACCAGAGTCATTTGGAAAGAGGAAACTTCAGTTGAGGAAATGCCCTGTAGTGCTTTGAATGAGAATGGCCCCTCATGGGGCGTTTGCCTCAGTGCTTGGCTCCCATTGGTGGAACTGTTTGGGAAGGATTAGAGTGTGTTCCTTGCTAGAGGAAGTGTGTCATGGGGCCACTTTGAGGTTTCGGAAGACTGGTGCATTCTTAGTGTGCCCGCTCTGCCCCCTGTTTGTGGATCAAGATGTGAGTTCCCAGCCGATCCTGCTACCATGCCTTTGCTCTGGCATGGACTCTTAGCTAATCCTCCGAACCATATAAGCCCAATTAAATGGTTTTGGTTTTTTTTGTTTTTGTTTTGTTTTAAATAGTTGCCTTGGCCGTGGTGTTTTGTCACAGAATAGAAAAGTAACTAATACACATCCCTGACAGACTGGGCAGGATTTCGGTGTATTTTCTTAATTAGTGCTCAGTGTGGAAGGGCTCAGCTCACTGTGGGAGGTTCCGCCCCTGGGCTGGTATCCTGGGTGCTAGAAGAAGAGGCTGAGCAGGCCAGACTGCAGCATTCCTCCCTGACCTCCTCGGTGTCTCCAGGTTCCCGCCCTGACTTCCCCCGATCTGGATCCCAGGATATAATATCGAATCAACCCTTTCCTCCCCGTGTTGTTTTGGTCATGGTGTTTATCATATAAAGCCCAGCCCGGACAGCCACAGTTAAAGAGTGCTGTGCCTGTAAACAGGAGTTTAGGTAGTCAGAGCCTGCCCAGCGCGTAATGGGAAAACATTGAAAGCAGTTGATATTTTCCCGCTTTGGGAAATCATCAGTGTTGGATGCTGGAGGATTTGGGGCCCGCAGACACGTTTCGATAAGAGTGAGCCGCCGGGAAAGCTGTTCTGGATGAGGCTGGGCTGCAGGGACCTGCGGGATGTGTGACAGGAGGGGATGCCAACGTGGGTGCCCAGCTCATACCTGCTGTGTGTGGTATTTGGAGAATCTGTTGGTAGACTGCAGCCATGCCCACTTACCTGCTCCAGGTCTCTGTGCCTCAGGACGGCTGTGCTCATTCTGTCTGAAACACTTTGTGGAAAACCAGCCACTGGCAGAGATGGAAGAAGCTGCAAAACACTCGAAAGGGAAGAAAGAGACAGGACTGTATTAGCCGGTGTCTGGGGGACAGTGGGGCCACCAGCGATTTAAACCGCGGGTGCTGGCGTGCACGGGTCCCAGTTTCCTTTCTCAGTCTTTCTTGTTTCTGAAGAACATGGTTGTGCACTGTCTGCTGAGGCTGCTGGGAGGAACTGGCACCCTCCGCAGCTGTGGTCAGGTGGAGCCAGGTGGAGCGGGGCTGCCCCTCAGAGGGGAGTCCTGCTGATAGAGCTGAGCTAACCAGGTCAAGTCACGGGACCGGCAGAGTTGAGTGCTGGCTTTCACGGCAGCCAAGTGCCAGGAGCTAATAAAGAGAGCTGGGGTCACTGCAGGCTGAAGGCTGAAAACAGTAAGATGGCACCTGCCCTGAGTGCCCCTCTGCAGCACATGGCATGGAGGCCACAGTCCTGAGGAATGTTAGGGCTGTGCCGTCCCTCAGAGCTTAGAGAGGCTGCACCGGGTACCAAGGGCAGGCAGCAGGGCAGGTCTGTTTGTAAAAACAGGGTTTTTTGTTTGTTTTGTGTGACCATCCTTGGCCTTGAAGGTCAGGCTGAGAGGGCCGGCAAGAGTAACGGCTTTGTGCTTGGTTTCAGGACGAGTTTGACAAGCTTCGGCCCCTCTGCTACACCAATGCGGACATCTTCCTGTTGTGCTTCAGTGTGGTGAGCCCCACCTCCTTCCAGAACGTCAGTGAGAAGTGGGTCCCCGAGATTCGCTGTCACTGCCCGAAGGCCCCCATCATCCTGGTCGGGACACAGTCAGACCTTAGAGAAGATGTCAAAGTGCTCATTGAACTGGACAAGTGCAAAGAGAAGCCGGTGCCTGAGGAGGCGGCCAGGCTGTGCGCCGAGGAGATCAAAGCCGCCTCCTACATCGAGTGCTCAGCTTTGACACAGAAGAACCTCAAGGAGGTGTTTGACGCCGCCATCGTTGCTGGCATCCGGCACTCGGACTCCCAGCAGCAGCCAAAGAAGTCCAAAAGCAGGACCCCAGAGAAGGTGCGGGACCTGTCCAAGTCCTGGTGGAGGAAGTACTGCTGCCTGGCCTGACCCTCGCAAACAGTTCAAGCTGCAGCCACTCTCCATGAGGTGTGGCTGTGGCCGGAGGACACGCCCTCCAAGCATCTGTGTCTGCCCTCAGCCTCCCTGTGAGCTTTGGGCTTAGATTCATATGCAAAATACGTTAAAAGTTTTTGAAAGTTAAGGTTGGATTTCCTCCTAACTCTGGGAACTCAGAGCTTTAGAACTCTGGGATAATTTATATTTCATATGGAAAGGGCTCTTCCAAGCTGGGCATTGACATGAAGTCCTGCTGTGTTGTACAGGACACAGGAGAGCATGACCTCCTGATCAAGGGCTACTGAGTGTTCAGTGCACGGCACAGCAGACTCGGTGAGAATTAAGTTCCAGCTCTGAAACCACACAAACCATACCTGTTTTTGTAAGAGAAAAAATAATCTGAAAAAAGCAACAAGCTTCTGTCTACAAAACCTCATACTTGTCCCTTTTGTTACTCAGACTTACTTGCTTAAGGTCTTAAAACAACCAAAACATCCACTGGCCACTGGCCTTGTGTTGATGGAAGAGAATGCTTGCCTTGTTATGTTCTGTTTTGTTTTAATCACATGACCAGTTGTGTTGCTATGAAAGTGCCGGGTGCAGATCTGCCGAGTTCTTCAGGGAGCGACTCCTGCTGAGATCAGAGTGTGCTCTTGGCTTTCCAGACTGGCCTGTGCGTTGGGCCGTCTGTGTCCTGTGATGGAAACAAGAGGAAGTTGTTGTCCAGGGCCTCTAAGCTGCCGTGCTCATAGCACCTGGAGAGGCCATAGTTGATGACTGTGTAACCGACACACACACACACACACAACGGCTGGTTTGCTGATGGAACTCTGAGACACACAAAAGCATGCTTGCAGGTTTCAGGGTGCCGTTTCTTCCTCTTCTTGACGTTTCTCTGAGCAGACATCATTTTGTAGAATCTTAATGTACACAATTTTGAGACCACCTTAAAATATGGGATGAATATACTTTTGAACCCCAGTGCCTTCAGGGTCCTGTGACTAGGGAGGCACTGGAAGGGCCGGGCACTGTACCCACCAGCATCTTCTTGCTGGGGTCATGCCTGTGGCCTTGGTCCTTTACAGTGAGGGCCTTACGCCTGCGCTGAGACAGCCCTGTGCCGGGAAAGCTCACAGCGTTGTAGCTACTTCCAAGATGCCGTAGAGGCCAGACAGGGAATCAGCCTCTGGTTTGTTTGGGCAAGGCACCTCTCTGTGGCCACCGGTAACAAAATGTTGTTATCTGTGAATTTTTTTATTAATATTTAAAAAATCAACCTTATGTTTTTCCTTAGAAAAAAAACCCTAAAAGATCAGGCTGTGCTTCAGGTCAAAGGTTTTTTTTCCTGCTGGTAAACAGGACTGGGGACTTTCTTTAACAAAATGAAAAGTCTAATTGCTGAACCAGAAGAATACATGGCCTGTTTGTGCCCGGGCCCTCCGGACGGCGGGTGGTATCAGCCATGCGTTCCTGAGGTGTTTCATTGTACCTGGAGTGACAATACTGTGTCACTTGCAGACTGAACTTACCCCATCGTGCCCAGCTATCTGGAAAGCCAGCCTCCAAGCCAGGCTTTGCCTGGCTGTGTGTACAGAGTGGTTGGAGAGGAGTGAGTTATTTAATTTTAAGTGTTATAATAAGGCCAAGGAAATGAGCATTGGGAACACAAGCTTGAAGTTTTGTGCCAGGACTCTTTGGCCTCACACCCTGTGTCTGAGCCACTGGGAAGTGGCTTGAGGGTTGCTCTGTGGTGGAGTTCTGGACACTGCCTTCCAGGATGCACACTCCCGGACCATCTAGGCTGCAGATCTAACGGGTCGACACAGACCTGCACGTTTTCCATGTGTTGCCGCATCCTGTGGAGCCATAAGGTCTGACTGGACTTGAGGTTTTCCTGCATTTTTACTTTTTGAGAAGAAGAGATTTGGGCTGAGAAACCTGTGAAAGCATGTGCCTGGGTGAAATGTGAAGCTGGCTCTCTTCAAAGCTGAAAAGCGGCGGAATGTCCAGCCTGGTGTCTGGGGGGGTCTGGGGCTGTGTGTGCAGCGATGCCTCCTGGGCCTGACTCTCGGTGTAGGCCAGCTTACCTGAAGAACACTGTCGCAGGCTCCCAAACTGTCACCTCATCACGTGTGCAAGCAAACTGTCGATAACCTTGTTTTCTGCTCAGCAGGCATGTGAGCAGCTACCCAGAAGTCTCAAGCCAAAAGGGGAGCCCCGCTCCTCTGCAGGTGCCTTACCAACGTGTGCTTTTCCGTTTTCACATGTCAAAGATGTTGGACAGAGTCTTGTACTTGAAAATGCTATAAACAAGTTGCTATGAAATAAATTCTGACCTGTGGACAGAGCTCTTGCCTGTTATACCAAACAGACGCACGCCTTGGGCTAGACAGGTTAGGAAGCATCTTTGCTTGTGTTTAGGGAAAGTGTCCAGTATCACATTTATTCAGTTTAGGGCCTTGTGGGCACTGGATTCAGTCTGATGGCTGGGGCCCTCTGCATTTTTTTCTTTATTTTTTTGAGACAGGGTTTCTCTGTGTAGCCCTAGATGTCTTGGAACTCACTTTGTAGATCAAGCTGGTCTTGAACTCACAGAGTTCTGACTGCCTCTGCTTCCTGAGTGCTGGGATTAAAGGCGTGTTCCACCATGCCTGGCTTCCCTCTGGGTATTTTGGGAAGGCCAAGCTACAGACTCCAGACCTCAGTGGTGGTCAGTGTGGACGGAGACCCGAGGGCCTGAGAGAGCTTCGTGTGTGAATATTACACTTTTCTCTCTCTACAGATCAGTACTTGGGACTACAAATGGCAGCCAGGAAGGGAAGTAGGAGCCAAGACCTCCTCACCCTGCAATGGTGCAGCTGAAGCGCTGGGTGCTTGTGTGCTTCGTGATTCCGGAAGGTCATCTGCTGTTTAGAGGGGGCGGCTCTCTAAGGGAGGGAGTTTAGGAAAGTGACCATTCTGAGTGGGCAGAGCTCATGCTGTGTGTGACATGACACCCAACATAAACAACTTGAAAGGTTTCCTCTTTTTTTCTTTTCCTTCCTTCCTCCTTCCCTTCCTCCCTTCTTCCTTCCTTCCTTCCTCTTTCTTTCTGTCTTTCTTCTTTCTTTTCCCTCCTTCCTTCCCTCCCTCCTTCCTTCCCTCCCTCCCTTCCTCCCTCCCTTTTTTCTTTCTTCCTTTCCTTCCTTTTCTTTCTCTGTGTAGCCTTGGCTATCCTGGACTCACTTTGTAGACTAGGCTGCTCTTGAACTCACAGAGATCTGACTGCCTCTGCCTGCTGAGTGCTAGGATCACAGGTGTGCACCACCACACCATGGAAGAATTTCTTTTGCATCAGGACTTCAGTGGTCACAACTTATTGTTAGCTGACTCCACCCATCCTGGGCCAGGTGAGGTGGAAAGTCAAGGTAAAGGAGCCACAGCCACTTACGTTGTGGTCAGAGGTGGAGTGGGAATGTGTGCTCTGGTAGCTGCCTTCCTTTTCTGTTCCACGCAGGCCCCCAGCCTGTGGAACCATCAGGCCCATATTCAGGGTGGGTCTTCCCCCCAGCCCCCCATGAAAAGTGTCCTTTTCTAATTTTGACACTTCCCAGCACAGCCGAAGGGGAAATAAAGATTCAGTGTCATTGGTCTAGAAAGAGGGCTCAGCGGTGAAGAGCGTGATGCTCCTTCAGAATTCCAAGTGAAGCTCCCAGCACCCACAACTCCAGCTGCAGGGGCCCTGACCCCCTCTTCTGGCCTCTGTAAGCACCTGCACTTTTGTGTGCAAAATTATACACAAACATAACATGCATACACCTAATTAAAACTAAAAATTTTAAAGTATTACAGTTACACAGCAGCAGTTAACTCATTCCCTGCTGTGCAGCAGCTGTGTGGCAGCTGACAGGCTGCGGCTTTTGTGAATGCCAGCTGGACACTCCACCATGATGGCTGGGACGACTGCAGAAGTGGTCAAGCTCCCTCTCATCCCCGTGTGGTCAGACAGCCAATGGCAGGCTTCATTGGCTACCTGCAGCATCAACATCAACCTCAGAGTGGTTAGACTCCAAGCCCAGAGGGACCCGGGTCTTTCACTTGTCCCCTGGAACCTACTAACAGCATGTCCAACCCTTGGGCAGATGAGAGGGCTACTTCCCAACACTTATGACCTGGAAAAGAGAGGACAATGAGAAACATCTGGAGAGCGCTTTCTAAGAGCGAAGGAGATAGAAAGGGACCAACAGACTTGTTACATCGTGAGGCCAGGCTGACCAGGGCTAGAGTGAAGGAAGTGTGGCTGTGCAAGAGGCTGGGCTCAGGTGGACCACTTCCTGCCTGGGGCCCTCTGACCCCTGCATCTAACCATAAGCATGGTCCCTACCCAGTGGGCTAAGAAGAGCATAAACCGCATGTAGGTGAGATATTAGTGCATGGCCAGGACTCTCTCCCCCACCGTGGACCTGTAGAGCATCCCATTATCCCCAATAGCACTTCACAGGTGTGGCTGTTGCTACTGGTTTTTGTCATATATTTTTGCCAACTTGACACGAGCTAGAGACACCTGGGAAGAGGGTCTTGCAACTGAGGAAGTGTCTTGAGTGCTTGTCAGTGGGCATTTTCTCATTTGCTGGCTGATGCGGGAGGTCCCAGCCCACGGTGGGCAATGCCATCCCTGGTGTCAGCAGGTAGACCTGGGCAAGCCAAAGGAGGCAAGGTAGCCCACAGCACTTCTCTGTGGTCTCTGCATCAGCTCCTACCTCCAGTTCCTGTCCTGACTCCTCTCAGTGATGGACAGGGACCTGGGAGCATAAGCCAAATAAGCCTTCCCCTTCCCAAGTTGCTTTTGGTCACGGTCATTGTAGAACTTAAACTAGACAGTTTCTATCTTCATGGGTTTACACTTTAAGGTTCACTTAAAAAAATTTTTTTAAATTATGTGCATTGGTGTTCTGCCTGCTTATATGTGGGTGAGGGTGTCAGATCCCCCGGAATTGGAGTTACAGACAGTTGTGAGCTGCCATGTGGGTGCTGGGAATTGAACCTGGATCCGTTGGAAGAGCAGTCAGTGCTCTTAACCTCTGAGCCATTTTTCCCAGCCCCTAAGAGTGCTATACTTACTTTTTAATTTCAGATTACTTTCTGTAAAGTCTTAGCATTTCGTAAGTATCTCCATGTACCTGCATTTCCCGCTGCCGGTGGCACCTGTGGGACAGACAGCAGAAGGAGCCTGAGACGCTGCTTCTCCTGCAAGGTCACACCTCCGAATCATGCCACTCCCCAGGGGCAAGCACTCACACATGTGACTCTGTGGGGGCCATTCCTATTCAGACCACCCCACCAGCATACTGTTCTTACATGGAATCACAAACACGGATGCTTCTGCCTCACTCTTGCCACCCAGGACTCTTGTCATTAAGGCACTAGGTTCCCTGGAGGTAGCTTGGGTGCTTGTCACCTACAGGACAGCTGAGGGCAGCTTCTGCTCCATGTGTGTCGTGTTCCCTTTGGCCATGAGACCTGCACAGTCACAGGATCTAGTTTCAGGGGTAGATATGTGGGAGCCTCCCTTTCGCCCCACCCCCACTCCAGCCCTCTCTGCCCACATAACTCCACAGAGGGTCCACTGGCTGATGGGCTGTTCAGAAGCAGGTGAGCAGCACTTGGTGCTGGCTTCTCACTCTTTGGGTTTCTTTCCACAAATTATGTGTGAAGGGAAATTTTACACTAACCCACCCCTATTCAGCAATCACAAAATAAAACTGAAAAGTAGTAAAGGATAGTACTCTATGTGTGAGAGAAAGAGAGAAAAAGAGAGACAGAGAGAGAGAGAGACAGAAAGAAAGGACAAAGAGGACAGAGAGGACAAAGAGGGGCAGAAAGAGAGACAGAGAGACAGAGAGGAGAGAGACAAAGTGAGAGCAGGACAGAGGGACACAGAGGGGAGGTTATTTCTCTCTGGACTTGGAAAGATCAAGCCTGGCTCTTGCCTGCATCCCTCTGCTTCCTCCTTGCTGTGCAATGTCTCTTTTACACAAGCTCCTGATACAATACCACATCACCCTTCAGTAAAGTAGCCAGGGGTCCTCTCTCAAGCCAAGTAGCTATGAACAATGCTCAGACCCCTAGAGCTGTTGGCGAAATGAACTTCTCTCTTTTCAGTCATTTTGTTGCAGCAACAAAGCAAGACAAATGAGCTCATTGCCAGGCAGCTGTTGGAGTCAGACCTCCATCACTCAAACCAACAATCTGCTGCCACCTCCCAAACAGCCTTCCAATTCCTTGAGGAGAGAGCTGCCCAAAAGCACCATGTCTTGAAGCTGCTTCTGGCCAAATGGCCTATGACTTTATAATAGCTCGATGCTCTAGCTACAGAACTGGAGGGGTCCAGTGTTGATTCTCTAGTCCTTCCTGGACAGAGAGATGCCTCAGAGGTGCTGAGCAAGACAGCTGCCCACAGCCGCTCCTCATGCGGGTACAGTGCTTTGTGAGTGGAGGCTCCTGTTCGTCCCTGGGGCAGATGTGGCAGACACAAGCTGTGCTCACTTTTACAGTCTTCCTCTTGGTGGTACCTAAAGTGAATTCTGGTAAGAGCATGCATATGGCAGGGTCCTTTAAAGGACCAGAATTGATAGAATGAATGAAAACAATGTATCTGAATAGAGTGGCTTACAGGCTGTGGACCAGCCAGCTTGACAATGGCTGCCTCCCGACAGAAAGGGCAAAAGCCTTTGGTTTTGTTCTGGAACTTGTTCAGTTCACGAGGCTGATGGCTCAGCAGTCCCAGTCCAGTTCTGGAGTTCTGGAGTTCCAGAGGATTCCTAATGAGCTGCTGGTCTCCGGCCCACATTGCAATCCCAAAGAAGTCAGTCCTGATACCAGCAAAGGAATAGCTCAGCAACAGAGTGGATGATCTTGCCAGTGAGAGTGAAGGTAAGCAGGCAAAAAGCGAATACGACCTTCCTCTACCAGATGGCATGGGCTTAGTTTTAAGGTGGATCTTCCCACTTCAAATGATCCAAAAAGAAAATCCCTCACAGGCATGCCCAGCTGATCTTAGTTGATTCCAGATGTGGTCAAGTTGACGAGGTTAGCTGTCCCAGCGGGGAAAGCTGCTTTAAAACTTCCTTGCCCAAGCATGCTCTGCAGATTCTAAGAAACTTCACTGATAGAGAGAGTATGAAATGTTCTTGTCGCCTTGTACAGGCAGCAAGAGCAGCCTAGAATCAGGTCTGGACTGCCAACCCTCTAGGACTGGCAGCAGCCCTGGGCACAAGGCCCCACTGGTTCTGCATTTGGGCCGGGATTCCTAGAGAAGACAGTTCAGCTCAATTAGGTTTCCTTTCTTTTTTTCTTTTTAGATCTATTTATTTTATTTCATATGCATGAATGTTTTTGCCTCCATGTATGTGCATGTATAACATGCATGCCTGGTGCCTGTGGAGCTCAGAGATGGCACACAAACCAGAGTTGCAGATGGTTGCAAACCGTTCCGTGAGTGCTGGGAACTGAACCCAGGTCCTCTGTGAGAGCAGACATATTCCTATCTGCTGAGCCTTCTATCCAGTCCTGACAGTTCCCTTTCTGTCCTCATGAAGTGATCACCATAGACAATGCCTCATTGACCTCCCCCCATGAACAGTGTTCTAGAACTTCCCCACACATGGCTGAGGTGCCCAGGGCACTGTCCTTGATGGGTGCCAGTCACATGGCCCAAACTCTGACTAACAGCTGACATTTCACTGGACTCTGTTTTCTCATTTCCAGCAGTGTGAGAAGATTTAGTTCCAGGCTACTTCTGGATAGACAGATTGCACACGGCTCCATCTGGAGGCTTACTCTGGGGACCATCAGGGGAGATCAACCATGACAAAGCGCTCAGGGCAAGATGGAGCTGGTTTTGCTAGCAGCCGTGAGGCCACACTCCCTACCCCATCCTGTAGGCTTTGTGACCTGGCCAAATATTCGTGACGCAGTTTCCCAAGATCAACACGGCTGTTCTCTGGAACAACAGCTCAGTCCCAAGTCGTAACTGGGAGACAGAACAGGGGAAGGGGATGTTTTATGGCAGTTGGCCGATGCCAGCTAGCAATCAGCTGGGCAGTAGAGATGTCTCTGTGGATCTGCCAAGTTGTGAGGTAACCTTGGCTAAACCCATCTCTCAGAGACTTTCGGGAGAGACGTAAGAGCTGGGAGGTCTGAGGTGCTCAGGGATTGAAGGGCCAAGAAAGCAGGGTACCACGGAGGACAGACAAACTGCAGCAGCGGGGGAAGAGTGCAGCCACTCAGGTACAGGATGTAGCGTGTGACAGTCATCATTGAGGCTAAAGCATACAAGTGCTGCCGGACTTTATTTAATCACACACGTGTTTGGGTGTAGCTGTAGAGGAGAAGGGCTGTATTCCTCCTCTGAGTACCAGAAGGTTAGTTGGGACCCAAACGCCTTTCACAGTTCAGGACCCCCCCCCCATAAGAAACACGTCGGAGCAGTTGGAAGTCAGAGGGACATGGGTCAGAGGTCATGAGTTTCTCCAGTGAAAAAACAAACAAACAAATCAAAACCATGTTTCCTCAAAGAACAACTGGGAAAGCGAAACAAAAGATAGAACCTGAAAGAAATCTTAGTGAGAAAATCTCATGCTGGCTAACGTTTGAGAGATGCCGTGAAAGCAGAGGCCAGACATTGGCCAGAGTGTGGGGCAGGCTGGTTCTGGCCCCTGTCCATTGGGCTCCGCTAGGAAGTGCCGCATCCTCAGCTGGATGCTTTCAGGCTTAGGTGAGCCAGAGGAGGTGGGTGTGGTGAAGGGGGGCAGGCACTGGGGTAGTTCCCTACTCTCTGCTTTTCCTCTCCCCTCCCTACTCCCTGTGTGCGTGTCTGTCTGTCCTTCTGGCTCCCTCTTTCCTTGTTGAGCAGCAACCCAATCGCTCTCCACCCTTTTCACAAATGCATTGGGTACCACGCTGTGTGAAATGTGTTTCCGTGTTTCAGGCTGGTGAAAAGTGAAGACAACAGCATGTCACTCCCGAGGAAACAATGCAGGGGGAGAGAGAGGCATCAAAGATTTATGTATGAAGAGGCTGGGGTGGTGACTGCAGAGCGAGATGAGAGGAAGCAAGCTAGCACGGCCACCTCAGGAAATGCTGTGCACTGGAAGATCTCAACCAACCCTCAGGGAAGCCTGTGGTCCCAGCTGCCATCCCGAAGCATGTCACATCGAGCGGAGCAGCCGGTATCACACTTGCCTGGCCACGTCTGTCTGTGGTGCTGGGGAGAGTGTGGCATAGCCGCCTGGTGCTGCTCCCTCTTAGCAGGAGGTGCTGCCCTCTTAGAGGACAGGCCTGAGGGTCAGACTGCATCCGTGGCGGTAACAGCAACCATACTGCATCAGGATTTTCTGCACGTGTGCCCAGCCATGCATGCTTTCTGTAATTATCTGATTCTCTAAACAAATTCAATGTTGTTTTTATTTCTGATACGTGAGCTACTTGTCCAAGTGCAGCCAATGGCTGGATAGAGACATCGCTAGGGTTTCATTTGAGGACATGAGATACCAGTCAGTGCAGAAGAGAAACTCCCTTCACGTCACATCCTAGGAGCAGAGGTTACATGTCAGCTCACCCACAGCACCAAGAGCTCTGCCTGGGGACCCTCCTGTAAGGGCCAGGCCAGGTTCCCCAGACGGTGAGTCCCCTTGAAGCATTGGCTCCGCGCTTCCAGCTGAACGGCAGACCTCACACCACCCAAAGGTGTCATTGCACGCGGGTTTCAGGGAGCCGCTGTGAGACTGCACAGCGTCTTCGCAGTTCTGTCCTGCTGAACTGCGGCCAGCACTTTTCCTCACACGAGAGGCAGGTGTCTGCTCTTGTTCTAGCTTCATGAGGCAAATGGCCCCCTGGGGCTTACTGATGAGCTACAGCACAGATGTTTTCTATCGGAACATCCAAGGTGGAAATTTGAAAGACATGTGAACAGAGGTGACCATTAAAGTTCGAATCCCTTCACTGTCTTCCTCCAGCTCTTCCTGCCCAGTGATGGGAACAGCAATTCTGTGCCAAGTTCAAGTGAGGGTCAATGGACGCATTCTCTCCAATAGGCGTTCTGGTCCAGGCTCCCTCCCTGGGGGCCGTTGTGTGTAGCAAAACTCAGAGTGTGCTCTTCAATCGGGAGTGCTGTCAATGATCAGCACAAAGATATACAAGGAAGGTGTAGTCTGACTGAAATTCAGTTTGCATTCTATCTGAGCAGTGGGTCTATATGTTCCACTTTTCACACCTGAGTTCTGGCTGGCCACAGAAGCCATGCTGAAGAATAGAGGCTGGGCCTCCAGCTGCAGGAGCCAGCTCACCATCCCTTAGCCCAGCTCATGGCACCGCCAGCTCAGCCTTGAATTCTTGTGCTCAGTTTCAAATAGGCAGGCATTGCCATCCAAAGGAGGCATCACTGGGCCCTGTGCTTCAGCAAAGGGGAGACATTCCATGGGGCAGAGGGAGTCCCTGCCACCCTCCAGCCCAAGCAAGCCAAGGCGAAGCTTGAATAGTCTGACATGCCGTGTCTGCCCCTGGCGCACGAGGTGTCAAAGACCACTTGCGGTCGCACCTACTGCGTGTCAGCAGGCTGGTCACTGGGAAGCAGCCAGGAAATGAATGCTCTCATTATCCCTGTTCTGTGGCTGGAGAAACATAGGCACCTAGTGTACACGCTCTGGGCACCACAGAAGAATCGAGACTTAGCTAGCTGCTGCTTGTGCCAAGCCTGTGGGCTTGCTGCCTGAGGACGCTTCGCTCTGGGGTTGCTAATAACAGAAACCTGCTCTGAGGAGTGTCCTGTGGGCAGTGCAGACTGCGGCATCTCCCTTTGTGCTTAGTGACTGGCAGAAGGGAAAGGCTGCTCTACGTTTGGAGAACAGTGGCATCTGTGCCACCGGAATACCTTTCGCTGCAGAGGCTCCTAACGTCTGATCAGTGTCTTCCAGATGTGCAGATGTGTTTTGAGCCTGACATGGTGATAAAAATATGGACATTAGATAGCCCTCCTGGGAACCAGTTTGCCGCTTCAGACACGACTGAAGTTTATCTCTTTGTTTTCCCTGTAGGGAGCAGGGCTTAGGCCTGGCCCCTTCTCTGTCAATTGTTTGGAACCTTTTTCTGCTTCCCCCTGGCGGGCCCTATGGGCCCTGGGAGGCCGGGAGGGGTTGGGATGGGGGACAGGGATTCTTGGCAGCTCCACCCTGGGATGGTGTGATCAGGTTGGCAGGGGCTCGGTGTAGCATAGCATACCCAGGCTATAGGGTCCACCTCCCCGGGAGGGCTGGGGCTGATAAGAACCCTGCTCCCTGCTGCTCTCCACAGGCCCACAGGCTTAATCCTGTTCTGCATTTGCAGATAGCTGCCACTTAGTGTAATTTCTTTCCTGCTGGGAGGCTGACTGACACTAAGTTGTCACTGGTTACCGTTTGGGGGCTGCCTGTGAAATACAATGAAAAAAAAAAGACAAAGACACAGGATTTATTTGGAGAAAGCAGAAACAGAGTGACCTACATGCAGTCATCCCCCAAGAGGGACAACAGCTGCACTGGTTCACTACATTCTCCTAGAGGGGACCAGCCCCAGGCCCAAAGAAATACACTTGTGTGGATGAAGATGGTAAGGGCCAGGCGTTCGGACAGCCAGGCAAAGTGTGTGCACTGCCAAGTTCCATGGGCACAATCCCCAGATGGTGTGCTTTAGACACCAGCATGGGGGGGGGGTGTGTCAGGGTGGAGCTACAGGAGTGGGCTGGGAGGGGTGGACATTTGGGGCTACATCCATTCAGAGGTTCTCAGGACTAAATTTGTTCCTGTGCTCCCAAAACCAAAGGAAGCTGCTGTGGGCAGGATGGCTCTGAGTGATGGAGATGGTTAATCCCACAGATAAATAAGTAAATAGATAAATAAAAATAAATGCCAGGGGCTCGAGGTTGAGTGCCTGCTATTCTTTAGAAGGTTGGAGGACTCAAGTTCAGTCCTCAGCACCCGCACTGAGCAGCCCACAACTGCTATAGCTGCAGGGGATCTGAAACCATTCACCTCTCTCTCGCTCAACTAAAATAAGACAAAGAATAAGCTACTGTGAGGATAAAACAGATTTTAGTTTTCTTTTATCTCTCTTTTTGATTTTTTTTAAAGACAGGGTCTCACTCTGTGGCTCAGGCCGGCCTTGCAATGACTCCTCCCTCTGCCTCCTAAACTTGGGGACAACAGACATGAAGAGCTGGTCCTGGCAGCCTTTCTTAATGTAAGGCTTACTTCCCGAACGAAACCTCTTAGTCTTTAAGGAATCCATGTTGACAGAAATGTCTTTGGCATCTGTATAGAGGATATCAAACAGCCAAAAGTGGTGTGACCACCCCACTTGCCCTCTGGAGGGTCTGCTCCAGCCTCTGCTGCTGTTCTTGTCACAGTGGCTGACATTTCACTGTGACAGCATCTTTTCTTGCACAGGTCCTGTTCCAGCGGCCCTGCTCAGCTGTGGACACCCTACTCTGGGTGTTACAGGTTCCCAGGCACCTCTGCTCATACTGGAGGCTTCTCATGGCTGCTGCTGCCTCCGCTGCTGGAAAGCATCCTAGCCTTACAGTGCCTCAAAATCTGGTGGCTACTATTCTATCTTTTTTGGGCTACTAGGTGTTACCCAAGGACAAAGACCACATCTTCACTGTTCTTTCATCCTTATCAAAAGGCTCAATGTCTGTTTTTATAGCAAAGGGAGGGAGGAAAGCAGGGAGGAAGAAAAGATAGAAGTTGTTACAAAGTCCCTCACATTCTTATGTTAGAATCTTAACCCCTGGTGTCTCGGAACACAACCATATTTGGAAATTTTAAGTAGCAAAGTTAAAATTGGGTCATTAGGGTGGGCCCAACCCCACTGGTGCCATTGTAGGAGGAAACTAGGACACAGCCACGCACAGAGGGACAACCGTGGAAAGACAAAGCGAGGCAAGCAACCCGTCCTCATCTTGATCTTGGAGTTTCGGGACCTAGGACTGTGAGTTTGAGTTCTGTGTCCTTGCTCTAGCATCTGCAATGGAACCCCCAGGAAACTAAAGCAGAACATAAGAGATGGTTCTTGAGCAAGACTCTAGAGGAGGCAGAGAGAACAATTCTTTTGACAGGAATAGGAGAAGAATGAGAAAAGAGTGTGTGGCAGAGCTGATATTTGAGCTGAGCCAGGCAGGACTTCCCAGATTCGCCACTTGAAGAACAGAGGGGATACAGCAAGCAGTGGGCCTCTTATAGAGACCTCCGAACAAACGAAAGGCAGGCCCGTCCTGACTGCAAGGAAGACTCCTGGGTGACAAGGTAGGACTGCTCATGGGGGAGCTGGCTGGGAGAGACCAGGTGTAGACACGCAGGCAGTGTGCGCAGCTGCTGTAGCGTGTGGTTAGAGCTGGGCACACTGGCCAAGGAGGAAGAGAAAAGAGTTGGTGCTCCCAGGCCTCCTCATCGTGGGCAGATGTCCAAGCTGCAGCCTTGACAATGAACAGGTCAGGACTTTTTTTTTCCTTTTTGAAACAGGGTCTCATTTTAAAAAGTGGACCATCTACAAAACAATCCTCCTGCCTCAACCCCTAGCATTATAGATGTTTGCTGCCATGCTTGGCCTTGGGTGAGGATTGTGTCTCTCCCTGGGCAGAGTTTAGGAATGACTGACCCTGGCAGAGTGTCAATCCATAGAACACCTGAGAGACCAAAAGATTAAAAATCAGTGGTTATTAAAGTTTAAGGCCTGATCTAAGGCTACCTGGGTAAAGACAAGTCCAGAAATGCCCTGAGGGAAAGAGCTCGCCTTACTGCCTTCTTTCCCTACTCACTAGAGATACAGTTGCTAGGAAACTGGCCCATCCCCCTAGGGAGGGACACCAGTTCATTGATAGGTTTGGGGACCTTCCTATAGCCAATCCAAAATGCAGCATTTGCTTGCCAGGCAGGAATCACTCCTGCCTTGGGCAGAAGCTGGGAAGGACCGAATCCTTAAAATCAGCCAACTAACCTGAGCACAGGGCTCATGTGCTCGCCGCTTTGGCAGTGGGGGCTGTGGACCCAAGCTGCAGCTTGTAACTTTTAATAAACAAAAACCTCATGTATTTACAGCGGAGTCTATTTATTCCTGATCTTTTGGGGTTTGTGAACTGGGCACAACACACCGAAGTCTTGGAGTCGCCAAGGGTTAGAATCCTCAAGATAGGAGCACCCCACCAGGAGGAGAGCACACTGCAAGGTCTGAATCATGGCAGAAGACACACGTGGTTTGGGTAACTGGGTCTGGCAGGGGTTAACTTCTTCTGGCCCAAGTCTCAGGCCATGTGGTGTCAGAGCACACTATACACAGATTGCCCAACCCGCCTGTGTCATAAACTACCAAGAGACACACAAGCCCCAGCACCGCAGAGCTCTTCCACACTGAAAGCAGAAACCTGGCCTCAGCTTCCCCAAGAAAGATCTGGCTCTGCTATCACACAGCCCCAAGTACAAGGTGCCCACAGCTCACCAAGTGAAGGGCCACTTCTTGCTCACCTTACACACTCCCTGCAAGCTGAACAACTGCTCTGTGGTGCCAGGGTCCAGTTCTCCAACAGCCATTAAGCACTCAGCATGAGAAGGGAGTACAAATCAAAGCTGCCCTGTAGTAAAGCCCCGCCCACACAGTTAGGGACAGAAGACCTGCAAAAGGATTCTACTGAGGCAAAAGGAGGAGCCTAGCACTACCCTCTGTGTGGGGAGCAGGGCTCCCAGGAGGACTGGGGTGGGGGGCAGGGAAAAGCCTGAAAACTCCTCATGGCCAATAACCAAAACTGACCTCCTCTGTGAGTTCACTGAGAGCAAGCAGGAGGTGCTTGCTTGTCTCTGCCGTGTCCCCCAGATCCATGCCCTAGTCTGTCCCCAAGAAAAACAGGAAAGCCCCAGTTGAAGCACATTTCAGAAATTATCTTCGCAGGACCCCTCAAAACTGTCCGGATCACCCCCACAAACAAGGGAAGTCTGAGAAGTGGTCACAGACTGTAGGAGGTGAGTGTATCGGGGGTGGGGAGGCACTGGCGGGAGCTGACAAAGGGCCAAGCCTTGCAGACACACCTTCCGCAGTGGCATACTCAAGCTGTTGTTGACTTTGAAAATGTGGCCTGATGTGATGGGAGTGTCCCAGAAGCTGCGCCCACCCTGTGCTGTTTTTCTGAAAAGCTTTTAAAGGTAAGAATTTTCTTTCGGGTTCAGCAGGAAAAGGATCATAGAATTCCTGCTGACAGGGGGACCCCATGGACTTGGAGCTTCTTGTCCATAGTGAGCACTTGCACCTGGTCTTACCACAACAGGAGAAACAGGGTCAAGCCTGCTCTCCGCAGGGTGAGACCAGGAAGGACCAAGTGCAGACAAGGTTCATCAACTAAAGTCAGAGGGAAGCCAAGAGAAAGGGGCAGATGCCATGGGCTACATCTGAGCAGCGGTTCTAAGTTATCTCCATGAACGGTCCTTGGTTGGAGTATCAGTCTCAGAAAAGACCCCTGTGCCCAGATTTTTTGGTTCTGTCGCTCTCTTTGTAGAGCTCCTGTCCTCTCCAGGTTTTTCTATCTCCCCCTTCTTTCATAAGATTCCCTGCACTCTTCCCAAAGTTTGATTATGAGTCTCAGCATCTGCTTTGATACACTGCTGGTAGTCTTTCAGAGACCCTCTATGGTACGTTCCTGTCCTATTTCCTGTTTTCTCCTTCTTCCAATGACCATCCAGTTTTTCTTTCTGAGTGAGGATTGATCCCCATGCCAGCTCAGTATCCAAGTGAGTAAGGGGAACAGGGTCTGTCTCTGACATGAACTCAGAGGCTAGCTTTTGATCACTTCCCCCTGAGGGGGGCATCCTTACCAGGCCGCAGAGGAAGACAATGTAGCCAGTCCTGATGAGACCTGATAAGCTAGGGTCAGATGGAAGGCGAGAAGGACCTCCCCTATCAGTGGACTTGGAGAGGGGCATGGGAGGAGAAGAGGGAGAAAAGGTGGGATTGGGAGGGAATGAAGGAGGGGGCTATAGCTGGGATACAAAGTGAATAAACTGTAATTAATACAAAAATAAAAATTATATTAAAATAAAAGGGTCAGCTGAGCTCCCTCTGACTGCCCACTGCTACCCTACCTCCCGCCACACACCCCACTCCGGGGAGAGGGCGTGAGAGCCGCAGGAGCTGGGCATCTGCCCCCTGCCCTGCTGGTTTCTTTCTAGGTCCTGTCTTTGGTCACAGTAGGCTGAGAGTGG
>CM053744.1:58092178-58112825 GCA_028658305.1 Pachyuromys duprasi
GTAATTAATACAAAAATAAAAATTATATTAAAATAAAAGGGTCAGCTGAGCTCCCTCTGACTGCCCACTGCTACCCTACCTCCCGCCACACACCCCACTCCGGGGAGAGGGCGTGAGAGCCGCAGGAGCTGGGCATCTGCCCCCTGCCCTGCTGGTTTCTTTCTAGGTCCTGTCTTTGGTCACAGTAGGCTGAGAGTGGAGCCAAGACTTGGCAGACGCAGTGGAAGGCATGGTGCCAACCCTGGAAGGCCCCGTGCATCCAGGCGCTTCATCAGGCGCGAGGCCGCATCGTGGCCAGGCTGCCCCTGGGAGAGTGACTGACGTGATACTCAGAGGGGCGGGCACCAGAATCTGAACAACTCTCTGGCATTCCTGTTACCACGAGCTCACAGAGCGGCCAAGAGAATGGCTGAGAGGAGCGCCCGCTGAGCTCCACAGTGGACACGGTCCTTCCTGCAGGGCTCAGGGCAGCGTTTGGAGGCTTCTCTCCACTCACCCGATTATTTCTTGAGCTAACTGTGTTCCCCCTTCGGCCAGCACCTTTGAGTGGCTCCATGGGTACTTCCGCCTTCGAAGGATTGGCAGCGAGGCTCAGTGCCACACTGTGCAATGAATGGGATGATGCTTGCAGTGGCTGACCCAGTGTGGCCAGCGTCACGGATGCTGTCCAGATCCTGTCACTCACCTGTCCTCCAGTGTGGTCCCCGGCTGGGATTTGTGTTTTATTGGTGTCTTTACCACAAAGATGGATGTAGGGACCAGATAAAACGTAAGCAGTGCCCAGGCAGCCAGCGACTAATGCTGGGGACACCCTGCCTCGGTCCTCCCCATGGCCTGCACACTGCACATGGCATCTTCAGGCTGTGCCCAAAGCTGCTGTCCAGCAGCCTCCTCTGTGGGGAGGCATCGCTTTCTCCAAGCGTGACTGACTGCTTGACAACCACCCATGGCCGAGCTGGCGCCTCACTCCCCAGCAGAGGTTTTCATAGCATCTGTGGGATCCCTTGGCACTGAAGAAGGTGCCTGAGCGTGACAGTCAGGCGCAGGGTGGGTTGCGAGGGTGGCAGGAAGATGCGTTGGCAGTCTGCTGGTAAATCTTAAAGCTCTCATTTTGCCCCTGTAGTTTGGTTTTGCCTCGCTTCCGAAAACATTAGCATATGAAATTCAATTTGGCGTTCCTCCTCACTAGATGAGGCGCTAATGGACCGCATTGCCATTTTATCTGGCCACAGGCTATTTCATTAGCTAAATACAACTTCCATTAGTGTTAGTGGCCTGGTGATTACAGCAGGTGCAGATGAGAGCAAATGCCCTTCCCACCCACACCCGCTTCAGTTTCTGTTTCTCTGGGGAGGCCGCATGGCTCCTCCAGCTTCCTGAAGAAAGTCTCACCATGAACGAGCCGATGTCCTTGTGTCCTAGTGTTAGGCTGTTCCAGGGCAAGCAAGGATGCTTCCGTGTGGGAAAAGGTCTGCTGGGACTTCCGGGGGCTGAGCCTTCAGGCAGAACCGTCAGGGGTTCGGGGAATGGATTCTCCAGGATGCAGTGGGTGGACGAATCGGTTCCCCTGACGTTGGCTTTACGTAGACCCACGATTCGCAGATCCCTCGTACAGCTGCACTGAAAATGCAAGCCAGCCTTTGCTGCTGCTGGCGGCCTGAGGACAAATGGAGGAAATAATTGTTCTAACAGGCATATGAAGTATGTGCTGCAACCTAATTTGAGTTTTAAAATATTTCCAGTGAGGGCCAGGGAGAAGGCTCAACGGGCAAAGGTGCTACAAGCCCAGCAGCCTGACTCTGATCTCTGGAAGTCACGTGCTGGATGAGAACTGACTCCCAAAAGTTGTTCTCTGCCCTGATACATGCACTGTGGCATGCGGGCACACGGACATACACACACACTCACAAATTTAAAAAGATTTTGGAATGACAGATGTTAGCAATGTGGATTGTTCTCACTAGACACAAAGTGGAACAGAATAACCCAGGCCCAGAAGATGCCTACTGAGTGATACCTACTGTGTGATTCTCTTTGCAGAGTGACCTCCTGAATCGGCCGTGGACACAGCAGCATTGCCTGGCAGAAGATGAGACAGGGTGGAGAAGGGCTCGAGGGAGTCCCACCGGGCATCCCGCAGCAGGTTCTGGGTCTGACCGCAGAGTGTGAAGCCCAGTGTGAAGTCACACCCTGTGCCTGGAGCCCTGTGTCACCACTGTGTATCAGCAAAATCCAGGAAGGTGGAGAGAGGAATGGACCGAAGCCGAGGCTGGTCAGAGGGGGGCAAGCAGGGTGAGCGCCCTCACCCTAAACCAGAGCAGAGACAGGGTGAGCGCCCTCACCCCTAAACCAGAGCAGAGACAGGGTGAGCGCCCTCACCCCTAAACCAGAGCAGAGACAGGGTGAGCGCCCTCACCCCTAAACCAGAGCAGAGACAGGGTGAGCGCCCTCACCCCTAAACCAGGGCAGAGACAGGGTGAGCGCCCTCACCCCTAAACCAGAGCAGAGACAGGGTGAGCATCCTCACCCCTAAACAGCAGAGACGTGTAAAGTGGAACCTGTGGCTGTCGTGCTCTGCTTCTCTAACTGCGCCCTGACGTTATCTTGACTATCTTGACGGGGTGTTCAGAGGAGTGTGACAGCAGACTCAGGAAGGTAACCTGTCTCTGGGAACTCTCTTCTCATGGAGAGGTCTGAGGAGACCTGCTCTCCTTAAGGCTGAGTCTGAACATCTTGGAGAGCCATTGACAGTGAGCAAGTGCCTGCCAATGATTGCCCCCTGGTCACCATGCCACCTGCTCCTACCAGGGCATATTTGTCACTTGGGGCGTTGCTGTAAAAATACCCAAGAAAAACCAGAAGGCTCAGAATCTGACAGGACAGTCCATGGTGGAGAGGGTGCGGTCACAAAGCTGCCTGATCCTGAAGCTGATATTCACACAGGGGCATGAGGCATCTGAGTACCTTATCCCCGAAGCATCGTCCCTTACTTAAACCTTTCCAGGGAAACCTTCATACACACGCCCGGAAGTGTCTTTCCGTTGTGATTTTAAATCCAGTCATGTTGGCAGTGGAGGTTAGGTATCACAGGGGAACAGGCTTACTGCCCTTGCAGCTCACTTTCCGTCTTTCAGAGCTTGGGATTTGAGCTCTGCTGCCCTTCATCAGGCATAACATGGCTCTGGCTCACACTTCTGCAGGATTCCACTTAAACTCGGATGTGTGGCCACACAAGGGCTCTCAAGGGTACCGGCCATCTGGGGGAAGACCTCTAGGGCTGACCCAGCACAAGCCTGCAGACAGACTCTGAACAAGTAGACAGCATTGCTAGGCATGTAGGCAAACAGCTCTGTGGGGGGAAAAAGCCAGACTCAGGAGACCAAGCAAGTTTGAGGGCCAGGGCTGGGTAATAGGACTGTGTTTTAAAACAGAACAAACCAAAAGCAAATAAGCTAGTAAACAACTTGAAATAAGGGCCACACCTTTAATCCCAGCATTTGGGAGTAAAAGGCTGATGGGTCTCTGTGAGTTCAAGACCAGCCTGGTCTGTAGAGTGAGTTACAGGACAGCCAGGGCTACACAGAGAAATCCTGTCTTGAAAAACCAAGAGAGAGAAAGAGAGGAAAAATGTAGTAACCAACACGAAAAGGTAGGAGTTGGTATCCAATGCTGGAGAGATGGCTCAGTAATTAGAGCACTGGCTGCTCTTCCAGAGGACCCGGATTCAGTTCCCAGCACCCACACGGTGGCTCACAACCATCTGTAACTCCAGTTCCAGGAGATCTGATGCCCTTTTCTGGCCTTTGCAGGCACCAGGCATGTAACACACATGTAAGCAAAACAAAACATTCATACACATGACACAAACAAGGAAATGTTTAAAAAGAAGAGTTTGTATCTGTGCAACAGGAGCAGTAGACTCTTTTAGAAGCCTTCACAGAATGAATAACATTGAAAGCTTAAACATGCCAGCAGAAGCACAGATTGAAAAGAACGTGTTTGATTGTTGGGAACATCAGTAAGCCCCAGCCTGACTGGTCTCAGTGCAGGAAGGGAGAGGCTGCACATGTCAGGCCCTGAACAGTCGGCACAGACTGAGATGAGCTGCAGGTAAGCCAGAACCGCAGGAAACTCTGTGACTCCTAACTGAACAATGTAATGATCAGCCGGCACCATGGCAGGGCCTGGCTTTGCAAAACCAAACCCGGTGTCTGCAGGATTTGCACTCCTTTCTGGACTCCCAGGAGTCTGCCTCCTTGAGCACCCAGAGGTCAGGACCTTGTCTCCTTGAGGATAGTCAGCTCCCCTGTTATGCGTGGACATCACAGCTTTGCCCAGATCATCCCAAGCGATTTTCCTGAGCTTTTCAAAGACAGAGGCATTGGGGGGTGATGTTTACTTCAGTATTAACCAGTTGTGTGACCCTAAGCAAACCAGGGTCAATTCTCTCTCTTAGATTTAGCTTCCTTTCTACGCCTTGGCATTAGGATTTGATTCAGAGTCTAGCAGGCTCAGAACTGTCAACATAAAACAGACATCATTGGACAAAGCTTCCCCTCCCCCAACAAGTGGCTCAGTTCATGCTTTGCTGTGGATCTTAAGAAACTTAACATAAATCCCACTACATACAAAGCTGCATTTGGTGGTTCTGTAACCTTTTACCTGGGAGTCCTAACTCAGAAAAGCTGCAGGACAGCTTTGTGTCTACCCTCTACAAGCACAGGGAAGCCTGGCACTGTCTCCTGGGCACCGTGGGGCTGACGGTTTAGCTCTGTGCCACCTTCTCAAAAATGCATTACTAGATTAAACGGAGTGTCTCAAGAAACTTCTTCCCCACCTGGGGACACCAATTAAGGCTGGTCAGTGTCCAAAGAAGTGCTGAGCCCCGGGTTGATGGCCCACTGTAAAGGAAAGCTTGTCAATGTTACCCGTAGGGCCTCGAACCAGAGATAACTAAATGATACAGGGGCAGAGAGGAAGCAGGAAGCATGAGGAGGGTTTTCTGCCAGCATGAGCAGGTGCACATGGAGCAGCAAGATGGCAACTCATCAGAAAAGGGCCTGGACACGCAATGCCGAGTGTCTGTTGGGGACAGGCCAGGCGGAAATGTCTCAGCATATCCAGGGCTAAGCCTGAGCAGGACATGGCCACCCATCCCCCGGGGCTTGCCTCAGACTCCTGAGACAACTCACCAAGGAAGGTCAAGCCAAGAAGAATAGGGTCAAGATGGCTCTCTTCAGAGGCTGTCTTCAGAATCAACTAAAACAATCACCAGATTACAGGGTCATATTCTAAGAACAAGAAAGCCTGCTGTGTTTACTGCACAAGTGAACTTGTTGGGTGGGTGGCCTTCTTCCCTAACGTCAGCTCCCCCGAGATGCTGGAAGCCCTCATAGATGGTCCCTCTCAAGGCTTGTCCCAGAGCTGCTCCAGGTGTGTCTGTATTCTCTGTTTGGACTTCATCTGGCTGTGTGTTAGTGTATACTATGAGTGCCTGATATATGTACGTGGTATGCGGTGTGGGTGTGTACTCCAAGCATGACTGAGAGTGTGTGATGTGTGAATAAAAAATCTGTGTCTGTTCATGCTCTGTGTGTGTGGTATGTAAGCACATGGATATTCAAATACATGTGTGCTGTATGAATGCATGTGTGCTGTGAGTGTGTGTGTGCTGTGCATGTGTGTGTACCCTGGATATGGTACATGTGCGGTCTGTGCTGTCACTCTCCAGAGCACTCTAAACATTGCACTCTTACTATCCTCAAAGTGTGGTAAGTCATCCAGGCCCAGGCCCTCAGAGAAGGTGCCAAGGGTTCTGTGCCTCAGGGGTGAGGCGCTCTCTCACCTTGTCCTGAGGTGAGGGTGGGAAGGTGAGGGAGCAAGGATGCCCCTTCTCCCCTTGGGAAGCTAGGCAGCTTGGCTGGGCACCCTCCTAGGGCACACCGGGTCCATGCTATGCTGGGAGAGAGCGCACTCTCGCTCCGCACTCTGTCTGCTCTCTCTGGCTCAGCCGATGGGCAGCCCACACACAGAGCCTTCCTTGTCCACTCACCCTGTGTTCCTTTGCCATCACCTCTACCTCGCTGGCCTTGGGGCTCTACCTGTGGCCTCAGACACCCCTGAGCTCTCGCAGCCTTTGCACAGGAGAAGCCAGAGGGGCTTCCAGCAGGGCTCACGCCCGTTCCTCCTCGTGCCGCAGTGCTGGAGCAGGCTGGCTCACCAGGAGCCCTGTCACCACAGGCAAGCTTCTCCCAGGGCTTGCCTGCCTGGACCTCAGGACCACAGCACACCTTGCCCTCAGCACTGACCACTGCTACTGGGATCTGCAAGAGGCTGGGCACCCCACCTCCCAGATGCACGCATGCACATATGCACGCACGCGCGCACACCCTTATCTCTGAGGTTTCTGTCTCCGCTTTGGTTCCCTTAAACCCCTGCTCCCACCTGAGCCTCAGCCCATCTCATTGTCATCAAACAGGGTTAAGAGATCTCTTCAGAGCCACCACAGCCGGGGCTAAGGCTCTGTCTCATTGAGCCAGCAGATTCGGCATCTGCTCTGGGTATGGCCGTCATGTCCTCTACCTCTCCGGCCCTCTTGCTCTCCTCTCCCAACCCAAAGGGCTCCAGGTGCTCTGATAGGCACCAACAAAGCTGGGTGTGTAAAGACAGCGCCGGTACCATTTAGCTTCGCACCAAGTGTGGGGTGTGGTCATGGCAGGAGGTGGGGGTGGCTGGCCTTCTAGGTCTCCTCTGTGCTCTAGGGTCCAGGCTCCCTTGGACCTAACCTCCCACAGGCCTGGCCTCCTACCTTGTCCTGCTACCACAAGAAATAAAATCCCTCAGTTTAAGACAACATGAAATCAACCGCAAACCACAGAACCTCAGCATTTGTCCACGTGAAGCCATTTGGGCAGATCTGTTTTCCGTGTCTCTGATCTTCTGCACAACAGGAATGCCAGTTTCCCAAGAGGGAGGACAGCCTCTTCCCCCAGAGGCAGCCCCTGTGGCTTCAGGCTAAAGCTTCTCCCCACTGGCCCAGAGGCAGGGATTCCATCAGCCGCTGAAGATGCTGGACTGAGTCGTGTGAAACACTCATTTTGTTGTCAGAGATGATGAAATAGCAACAGCTATCCAACACTCATCATGAAAAATATAATGATGCCTGAATCATGAATTGATGTGAGTTATTTTGGGGAAATAATTCCTGTGACTAAACAAAGAGAATTGTATCAATAAAGTAAATTGGTCTTCACCATTGTCAATGAAAGCCATAAGGGTAGATGACATATTCAAGGCACCTGATTATATTTCACCGAGAACTGCAGTTCCAGGGAAATCTCTGAGCCGAGGAGTCCGACTGAAGTGGAGACCTGCCGTGGGATTTCCGCCCTAGCAGAGCTTCGGGGTGTGGGGTGGGAAGGCAGGCAGGGGCTGTGGAACTGCAGGTCCTCAGGGTCAGGGAGGGAGAACGACAGACCCACATAGTCGCAGCCTTTCCTCACAGCCCCGCCCGGTGACACTCCAAGTTCTTTTCTATATCCCCCTGCATCGGGGCAGGTTCTATGTCAGCAAATTCAACCATCCATAGACAGAAGATACTCCAAAGAGCAAAGCACCCCTGCTGAGTACTCGAAGACTTTTCCTTGTTGCCCGTGTCCTCCATAACATGGCACATCTGCTCAAGCAGCATTGTCTTGGCATTGCTAGTCAAGCAGAGATGGTATAAGATACTTGGAAAGATGTGCAAGCACGGTGCCATTTGATCTAAGGGCCTTGAACTTCCACAGATCTTGGTTTCCATTGGCATGGGGCAGTGTGAGGAGAATGTCCTGGAACAGTTTCCCACAGATGCTAAGAGAGGCCTGGCTCTTCTGAGCAAAGGGGCAAGGGCGGCTGGGCAAGGCTTTCTCCTGTATCTGTATGTTCGGTGGTGAAAGCATGACTCTCCTGTTTCTAAGATGCACACATGTGTTTCCCAGACACCCTTGTCCATTCTCTCTGGTATCAGTCAAAGGGTCCAAGCCTTGGACCCATCAGGGACCATTTCCTCCCGGATAATATGGACCTTCTGTGCCTCAGTGGGTGGCTGGGCACAGAGGCCGAGGAAGCAACAGCTGTGAGCTCTTAAACTAACATGCTTCTTTCCTTTCTGTACTTTGTTGACATCTTTACTCACAGTCTATTCCCATAAGTCATGAGTGGAGAGTTCACAGCGTGCTGGGTTCCAAACCAAGCACCAGAAATGTGAAAGCTTATAAGACGCTGTCATGGTTTTGAGGCACCCCACTACAGGGCCTGAGACAAGGCTTGTTCTGGGAAAGAACTTGGGGTGTCCTTCTTCGGGGCTCAGGCTTCATTCTAAATGCAATAGGAGAGCAGGCAATGGCAGTGACTTTGGGGTTCTGCCAGTGTTGTATGTGATTAACGTGAGAAGGGGCTGTGGACAGGCCTTCCTTAGAAGCTGTGGGATGGGACTGAAGACACCAGGGACATCCTTCAATAGAACCCACCGAGACCAAGAATGTGTCTGAGGAGTCTGGCCAGACAGCAGAGCCGAAAAGAAAGGAGGCTCAAGAGTAGGTGTGCCCGAGCGGGATCTCTAAGCACCCCTCAGATGACCTGGGAGCCTGCTTCTACAGAACACGTTTCTGTGCGGCCCCCACAGCCCCGCCCACGGGGGTCTACAGACAGGCTGTGTGTTATGCTTTGCACCACTGTTGGGGTCTTCCAAAGGCCTTCCCCACAGACACTGCTCCACATGCCCTCAATTTCCGAGCCCTTAGTGCTGGCTAACTCCTCTCTGTCCTTCCCTGGGTCCTAGTCTGGCTTCCAGAGCTCTACCCAGGGGCTCCGCTTGTGGGAAGACTAATAGATGGAAAAGAAGAGAAGAAAATCACTTTTGACAAGCTGGGCTCCAGGAGCGTGTGTGGCATCTATGCAGATTCCTCCACAGGGCAGATGGGAGAAAGTGTGGGGGAGGATAGAGAAGAGCCAACAGCACAGAGGAATGACTGACAGTCCTCAGAAAAGAGTAAACAGGAAAAGAAAATGCTGAACACCGCCCTCTGAGTATGCCAGAGAGATGGATAAAGCTTGAGAAGTGAGGTGTGGGAGGCTAGGGAGAAGGGGTAAGACAAGACCCACGGAAGAAGGAAGAAAGACACTTCCAGGAGTTTCCCGGATATGAAATGACTGTCTGTAAAATGGCTACACAGAATTAATTTTGTTTAGACATTAAAGCGTCTCAATACTTAAGAACCCTCTGGGCAGCAGTTATAGGCAGTATCAGAAACCTTTTTTCTGTTACTGTGTGGGAGGAACTTCTCCTTTAACTGCAGGGATGGGCTTAACTTGGTGATGAAATTCATCACCGTGTCCACAGAGAGCTGGAAGCCAAACGTGTCAGGTCGGTGGAACAGAGAGCAACGGTGTCTAAGAGATGACTGGGCCAGACAGGAGCTGTGCTAGCTGATCTCCAGGA
This sequence comes from Pachyuromys duprasi, assembly GCA_028658305.1. Taxonomy (NCBI): domain Eukaryota; kingdom Metazoa; phylum Chordata; class Mammalia; order Rodentia; family Muridae; genus Pachyuromys; species Pachyuromys duprasi. The sequence continues at coordinate 58,101,660 of CM053744.1, forward strand.
TGGCTGATGGAGAGCCTCCAGTCCTGAGCACTGGCGGAAAGTCAAGCTGGGAGTAAGCAACCTAGCGATGGAGAGATCACTGCGACTCTGAATCGTGCTTAGGCAATACATCTCCAGGGCTTCACAGTACGGAGAACAGGGGTCTGGGCCATGGTATGAATCCCTATGCTCAAACAGTACTGGTGTGGTTTTTGTTTGCTGTTGTTTTTGTTTTTCAAAACCCCAAGCTAGGCAACTGGGATCAAGTTGTGCATGCTCAAAAGAAGGGAAAAGAGTCCTTCCCACCTCTGCTGACCTCTGGTGACCTCTGGCTTTCCCTGGCTGTGTCACTCCAAACTCCTCCTTGGCTTTGTCACCTCCTCCTTTTCCACCATGACCCTCTATCCCTTCATCTTTCTGTGTGAACTAGTGATGACACTCAGGGATACCTGGATGCTCCTGGACAATCTACTACAAGTTCCTCAACCCCGCAACCTTTATAAAGCCCCTTTTCCAGTAAGGAACTATTGCTGGGAGTAGGAGTTAGGGCCTCGGTGACTTTGGGGCTGAGGAGATGGTTGGATCTCCTAAAGCTGGGAGTCCAGGCAGCTGGGAGCCGCCAGATGTGGGTGCTGGAACTGGAACTCAGATCCTCTGGAAGAGCAGTAAGCACCATCTCTCCAGCCCGTTAGTTCCTTGTATCTTGATTTGATTAGCTGTCATACAGTATGCAGCCAGACTTGGCCTGGTAAAGGTAAGAACCAGCTGAGTGTGAATGAGAAAGATTCACAAAGATAGTGCCAAGGGGCCTGACTAGTCCTTGCTGTCTCATAGGGTTTTGAGGGAAAGAAGCCCAAACACACAGGTTGAGAAGAACAGGAAATCACAGTTAGTTTAATAATCTAAAGATACTGAACTAGTCAGTGATAATTGTGGGCTTGTGTGTGTCTGCTGGAATTATGGAAGAAGCAACAGAAACGGCTTCTTAACTCTCATCTACTTCGGAAAAATAGGCCTTTTTTGTCTTCACACTCACTCAGAGGGCGCTGAGTGGAAATAGAAACTTGAAATGGTTTGATGGCTTTCACGCAGTGGAAAAGGTAGTGTATTTGCCTTGCAGAAATGACCCCAAGTCTCTCTCCCAACTCTCCCCCACCCCCAACGTTGAAACTCTGAGCAGCAGCAGCAGCAACAACAAAACAATCTAATGAGTAACGTGCTTACAAATAGGCTGGAAATGCGTGACCTGTCTCCCAGCCATTCTGTACAAGGCAGGAGGCAGGATGGTCACAGTAAGCCTGCTTTTCTGTGTTCATGTGGCTCGGACTCACCAGGTCTTCCCAGTGGTTCTGCCTAGCCTATGCTGTAGGCGAGGACTCTCTCTCAAAACAGCAAGGGGCTGCAACCTCAGCAGGTGCTGCCTGGTGCCACCAGGCACCACAGCCACTGTTTGGTTAAAGCCTGGAGCAGAAAGTGTCTAACCCAAGTTCTCAGAGCCATATGTCTCCGGTTTTTAAATCCTGGGAACAATAGGCCCTGACTCCCAGGGCTCAGCGCTCTAAGATCTCGGTTTGCTTTCCAGCACTTTGGCCTCCAACACTATGGGCTGGAACTTCCAGCATTCAGGAGCTTCTTTCCTGCTCATGATTTCCCTCTGGGTAGAAGGGAAGGATCCCAGGCAGCTGATTGGGGACACAGAGGCTGAGACACTGAGTCAGCTGCCATCATGCCATGCGTCATGCACAGGCTAGGAGTCTGCCTGGGGAATTCACAGTTGATGGGTGACCGTTATCAGATGGCTATAGTGGGTCAGGGGCCCCAGGAAGCCTGCTCCCCACCCCAGTGAAGGCCAGGAAGAAGAGATCTGAAAAGGGTCTCCAGGTTGGAAGTGAAGCCACAGAGCCTGGAGCGCCGTGTGCTCTTCCAGAGGACCCGGGTCTGATGCCCAGCATCCACATGGCAGCTCACAACTGCCTTTATCTCCAACCCCAGATGATTCAACACTCTCTTCTGGCTTCTAGGAGCACTGCATGCCCATGGTACACAGACAGACATGCAAGCACGCGTACACATAAATGTTTCAAGTGAAAAAAATAAAAAGAAAGAATTACAGAGGCTGGAAAGGGATGGCTCGACAATTAAGGACACATACTGCTATTCCAGGGATCCAAGTTTGCTTTCCAGCACTCACATTAGGCAGCTCACGTCAGCCTGTAACCTCAGCCTTAGGAGATCGGATACCTTCTTCTGACCCATTTGATCACCTGCACTCAACATACATAGACACACACCCATACAAGTGATTGAAAATAAACTAAACCTTTTAAAATAAAGATATAATTTTTCCTGTTTCTTCCGTAGCCCATGCTGGACTTGGTCCAGTTGGCCCTCTAGCCTCACCTTCCCAGGTGCGGTCACCACAGACTCTCCCCGCTGCAGTGTTCTTTAAAGGAGAAATCTTTTAGAGATAGCTATCAATCCAGATTCGATTTTTCTGCAGCTGTGGGTTGTTTTTTTTTTTTTCAAATATCATTTGATCATACAAAAGCCAAAGATCCAACTCCCGTGGTCAGCTGTGGTTGCAAGTGCTCTTCCAGAAAGCAGAGTACGGCAGCTTCACATGGCCGGCCGGGGCACACAGTCCCAGGCCGAGGCCTGGCCCGTCCTCCTGAAGACTGAGAACACGTCCTGAGTAGTGTGCTCTTGTGTGGCGTTGGCAGACTTCTGCAAACAGGAACTTTTAACTTGTTTAGGCCAATTTAAACTCCCTCCCTCTGTCATTCTCTCTCTTTGTGTGTGTGTGTGTGTGTGTGTGTGTGTGTGTGTGTGTGTGTTCAGGATCCAAACCTCAAAATATAACATTTTTAACTCACCTACACAAAAATAGCTGGGTGGGTTTGGTTGGTAGGCCATGTTTTATAACCCCTGCTCAGTTTTATCACAGAGCAAGGATCTCAGAGTGATGGCTTTTTCTGGGGGTCAGGTACCCTAAGGTACATGACAAAGCCACCCCACCATTCCCCACCAAACAGGTTGAAATTCTTCTTACAAGGCTCTTATTCTTTTCTTTTTTCTTCCCTCCCCTCTCTTGACCTTTCTCCTTAATGTGTCAAGGTTATGGTCACTTCCCCAGACTGATTCCCTTTGCCCTGTCTCCCTGGATTCAGCTGAGTTGGCGTCCTCGTTTGGGAGAAGTTTGCCTTCCCTTTGTGCTCTAAAGTCCTCTGAACATTGCCGTCTCTCTTATCAGTGAACTCCAGGCTCATCATAAAAGCCTTTTTGCAATTCTTCTGTTTCATTCAGGACATCCCACTGTGTCCTTCTGAGTCTGAAGGGTTACACCAGGGGCTCTGAGGTAGAAGGTATAGGGAGTATTGGTATTAGATCCATGACCCAATAAAGTGCTTTCAAAAACTTGATCTTGGCAATATCTCGGGAAACAGGGAGACACTTTTCTAGCCATGAAGGTTCTCATGATACCAAAACAAGGCCTCAGAGCTCTGGGAATGAAGGGAAAGCAAGGATTTTGCCAAACCTACTGCTTACTCCCCTTGCTTCCCCAGTGTGGGCCCCAAGTCAGTTCCACTGTCCACTGTATGGCTCAAGCCACAATCCTGGCTACAACATGCAGACAGTTTTCACTGCCCGTAACGGGTATGGTCTACAAAGTTGCCATGAACACTGGATTATGAACATGGCACAGTTTTTCCTGGGGTAGACAACACAGGCTTAATGTAAGCAACCAGTCACTATCTTTGTTTTTTTTGTTTTGTTTTGTTTTGTTTTAATCAACCTGTCTATGCATGACCTGGATTTTGCTCCCTTCTGTTTAAGACATCTTATCAGTGGACATTGTTGGGCCATTCACACCAGACTCTGCACTGGCTGTGGGGAGCTCACCCATATGGGTTGTGCTTTTGAAGAGTCCTACAGAACCCAGAGTTCAGTGTTTGGGGGAGGCATTTGCAGCAGCAAACCATGAATGAAAAGCATGACAGTTGCTCTGGAGGGAAGAAATGTTGTTGGCCTATAGCCTGTAAAAGCCTGAGAGCTGAGCCAGAGGGCAGGCTACCGCCGCGCTGCCTCCGCTGGGAGCGTGGGCATCAAGAAAGACAGGGTGAACTGTACTGTGTTCTGAGAAACCAGGAAAGTACATGAACATTGACTTTTGGTTTATGGACATGCTTCTGTGTTTGCTGAGTTTGCCCTGGTCTGTCAATAATGAAGGCTGTGTTTTCAGCCCCATTCCACCAAGAGCCCGCTCCAGGGCTATCAAGGGGGCATCTGAGTCTGCTCATGCCCCCAGTCCTCCTGCCTACATGGAAGAGCCTCTGAAGTGTGTTTGATGTCCATCTGCACACATCCAGGTCCTCTTTTGGACCTGGGCCACTCTAAAAGGATGGGCAGTTTGCTCCTCGGCTCTCTGTTGCCAGGTTATAAACACGGCGTGGTTAAAGCCAGGGTTTAAGGGAAAGCATGTGCTCTCTGGAGAGGAGCACTGATACCCTTTTCAGACAGCAGCCCCTTCAACAGCCTCTTCGGCCTCTTTGTCAGTAACAGCTCAGCGTTCGCTGAGCAGAGCATGACCCTAGAGCTGGGCTAGTGGGTTGCGGCCTTGGTTACAGCAGATATCCTTTCCCTTCACAAATTATCCTCAGACACAGAGCTCTGCCAAATTCAGCCCTTTCCAGAAACAGCAAAGGACGTTACTTAGTAAGTCCTTCAGTTATTTTTATTCTTTTTTTTAAGTCAAGATCTCAAGAAGCCCAGGCTAGCCCTGAACCTGCTATGTAGCTGAAGCTGGCCTTGGAACCCTGATCCTCCTAACTCTCTCTCCAAAGTGCCAGGATTATAGGTATGTTCCGTTGAGCCTGTGGCAAAGTCCTTACCAACCAAATGACGCTGCCTCCTCCTGCCTTCAGGTCAGCCCACTGCCACCCTGGGAATGAGTATACCCACCTGCCTTGCCTATCCTCTGATATACAGGCCAGCATCAACACCAGCGAATTAAAGTTGGCCTGAGTAGAAGATTTGGGGTGAGGGAGGGTGGAGGATTGGGGAGATGTTGAGATGTTGAGTGAGGGGGTGCTTCTCCCACACCTTCTACAGAAGTTGCCTCTTACTTTCAGTTCTGCTCCAGAAGTTCAGGCAGAGCAAGTTCAGGGGTACAGCACTGTTTGGGTGCCCATGCCTCCCCCTTCTCCTTCTTGTATGTCTATTGCTTTTTCCTCTCATCCCTGCAGACGCCAGGGTTCTGCCTGGGTCTCCAACTTTCATATATGTCAACCATGTGAGCAAAGCCAAGAGTGAGTGCTTTTCCTGCCCTGGCATGACCAGTTTTGTGTTCCTTCCTTTACAATCCCAGCAGGCCACGGACCTGCCCCAATACCAGTCAGCTGCAAGGGATGTCCCAGGACTCAGAACTGCCTTACTTCAGCCACTCTCTCTGTAAATGAAAGCCAAGGGCCTGCTGGACAGTGTGGGTTGTGAAAACGCTGGTGACCCAATTAGGCCTCCTCCTTCCCTGGGGCTCCTGCAGCATTTTCCTGGAAAGAGAGGCCTTTCCCTGGAACAATAAGAGGAGAATTTACTCGATGAGCTTAGGCCCTCTGTCTACTTTTCCTCAGCGCTATCCATTTTCAGAACTCCACGACCCTCTCTCTTTGATAGTTTATATTTCCTTGGCTGACTGCCTCCTCCTGACTCGCTGTTTTCTTTCTTTTGATGATTGACTTAGCGCCATTCTGGGGTCTGGAACTAAATCAACACAGCCTCTGCCACTGCTGAAATTCTAAACTTACCACAAACACAAATGCATGGTGTCAACGTAAACACAAATGCACAGTGTCGCCAGTTAGACTGAGTGATGTCAGAGGCCAGTTAGACATGAGGCTGGGATTATGTTGGGCCCTTGTCCCTGTCACCTGCATGTACAGGTGTGTGCTGGCAAAGGAGGCCTAGGAGAGGCTGCAGAACATGGCTGTTCTCAGGCCCAGAGTTTCCTGGGACTTTGGTACGTTCTTTCGCTCTGTAAAATGAAGATAATATTGCCTGGATGGTAAAGAAGCCTGTGGTGCCCGAGGGAGATCGAAAGCTGACACATAAAGTCTCCAGCACAGATTCTGCACGTGGAAAGGGTTATGACGGCTCTGCAGGGGTCAGGCTGAGCCATGCCTGGAAGACCAGTGAGGAGGAGAGTCAGCCGGAAGAACACGAGGGCCTCTATCTTGCCTGGAGTTCCCAGTTGGGGGTTGGTACAGCCAGCCTGAGGGAAGTCATTTACACGGGACTGAGTTGAGGTCATTGAATCATGGTGTCCAAGCTGCTGAAATACTAGGGGTCAGTGGAGCAGCTTGTTGTCTTTGTAGATGTCTCAATTCCATTTTGTAGAAGACACAGGAGATATGTGTGGTTTGGAGTTATCCTAAAGACTGTGGCACGTTCCCTGGGAGCTTTAACGACGTGATCCAGCCTCCACTCCAGGGAGCTCAGCAAAGGGAGGGCAGCATGAGGGAAGCTGATGTGTCCGTAATAATAAGTGTTAGAACCCTGTGTGTGTGGCCCAGACTCCTGCTTCCGGAGATCTATGGGACTCAGTTTCTTTCTTGTGACAGTGTTCTCTATGCCTGTCTCCCATCCCTAATTCCATGGAGCTTACAAGGTATCCTCAGAATGAGTTTGACTTGGGAAAAACGGCAAAGCAGGCCCAAATGAGTTCAGCACTGGATGACATAGGCCCAGCTACTGACTGCTCGGCTGGCAAAGGATTAGGGGTAAGTGCTGGGCAGTGACTGTCCCTTAGAAAAACTCTGAAGCTGTGTAGCATTCCGTGAGCTCCCAGTGGCTCTGTACCCCTGCCAGTCCAGACAGGTTTATACAGTGCGATGGAGAAAATTCTGGAGGTGAGGAGGCCAAGGGTCAGAACAATGGGCACACAGGGACAGGGTCACTCGTGGACAGGGAGGACTCACTCAACGCAAAGGTAGGAATGGAAAGGCTGACGAGGGGCAGAGAGCAGGGCTGGTGACAGAGACGGGGCTAAAGGGTAGCAGTGCTCAGCAGCACTGAGCGTGAAGGGACCCTGGGAGGGCACGTTTGAAGTGTTAGAGCTCTAGAAAGCGGGCACCACGACGTGCCCTGCTGTGCTAGGCGACGTGGGTGGGACTCAGGGAGGAGACTGAGGCTTGTGGGTGGAACAAGGGAAAGTCTCTCTCTGTGATGTTTTATGAGGGTGCCCAGGCCATGCCTGAGGTGCAACCCTCCAGACCTAATCCTCTCTCAGAAGCCCACCCAGCACCCTTACCTCAGGAGAACTGAATACACAATTTTGGGAGGACCCAAACACTGGGGTCTCAGCACCTGTTCCCTTCTGTCCACCCTCTTTCTTCCCGCTCAGCCCAGCCCTGCAGTGAGGCCTGAAGACTTTGTCCATTCATTCTTCCCTGTTTCCTCTCTGCACCGGCTGGAAACAAGGAAGCCAGCTAGTCCCCAAGGAAGAACCATCTATCTTTCTCTCTCTGTCGACTGGGCCCAAACATCATCTCTCTCTTTGGAATCTAACCCAGCTCACAGCACTGCTCATCTCCAAGCCTCGGAAAAGCCAGCTGGAGGTGACCAGTAGCTGGCCCCTCCCTGGAGGACAGAAACCAGCTTAAGGTCTGCTCTTAGGCACCGCCCCTTCATGTTAAGCAGGCGAGCTGCCTGCACCAACGTTGGCCCATCCTGGACGAGTGGTCTTCTCAGCCATGGAGGACAGGAAAATGCTCAAGTAAGCTGGCTGGTACCAGATAGTCCCTGAAGACCCAGGGTGAGGCAGAAGGTGCATGGCAGGTGTGGGGCCTACAGATGTAGACAATCTCCCCTCTGGAGCTGGAAGCGTGGACGTTCCTGACAGAAGCCACTGGACCTTGGCTTGGGTGTTGTGGGGGAGTTACCAGACTGTAACATTGACAACCCTGGTTCTAGAATCATTTGCAAGGCTGCACTCTCGCTGAGGTCCAAGCTTGTGGAACAGTTCATCAGAGGAGCCCATGGGACTGAGTCAAATTGTAGGGATCAGAGGCCACATCAGCGGCTGGGACAGTTTGGAAGGCTGGAAAACTGGGTCACCACTCTGCAGAGCACCTTAGGGTCTCCTTTCCTCTCCAGAATACCCTATGGAGTGTTGGTTCCATTGTAGCCAGAGGCCTTGGGCTGGCTCAGAAGGGCCAACCTCCTTCTGACCGATGCTAAGCAAAGACAGATGCTCTGTACCTCAGTGTCCTCCAGGAAGCCTGGGAGGACATGGGGAGGACGGGGAGAAGAGAAACCTTGTGCTTTGCCAATGGATAAAATGGCACAGCTGCTTGCTGGGAGACTGTACGGCAGACCCCCAGGAAACCCGAGCAGAAGCAAAGGATCCAGCTGTTCCACCACTGGGTACATGCTAAAGCGCTCAAAGCAGGGGCCCAGGAGATAGCGCACAGCGTCTTAGCGGGATTTACAGCAAGTCACCCGAAGGTCGGCGGAAGGGCGACCAGATAGGCGAAGCGGCCTCTGCAGGTCAAAGAAAGGAAATTCTGGCAAGTGCTTCAGCCCGTGGGAAACAAGCCAGTCACAGAAGATAAGAACCATGCTGCCCCTCACATGAGACGTCCACAGTCTCAGTCTTAGACACAGAAGGTGATCGCTGCCACTGGGAACCGGGTGCTTAAAGGAGGCAGGTGTTCAGTTTGGGGTCACACAAACGCTCTAAGGAGTCTGTGTGGGAACCCTAACCCCCATCCCAGCGCTCAGGAGTCTGAGGCAGAATTGCTGCTACAGCAAGGCCAACCTGAGCTGCGACATGAGGGCCTGTCTCAAGAAATAAAAAATCAACCAGTCAGTGAACCAAGCAAGCAACAGAAACACTGGATAGCGGCAGTCACATGAGGGTAGGAGCCCTTCAACGAGGTTCTTGATGAGTTACCGGGCGCATCTTGTTACATGTATTTTACTGCGACTGACAACACGTGAAAGAAAGAGAAGGCCAGTAAGATCTTTAATAGTTATCTAGCAGTACACATGAAAACAGGAGTTTGGGAAGTATGAAGAAGTACGTATTAACAGCCAGTCAGTAATAAGGCCTAACGGTGATCAGCCCTGCCAGTGGAATCAAAGCACCTACAGTCCAGCTTGCCAGGATTTGCTCCCTGGTGGAGGAGTTTTAATGGCAGCATGCTACTTATGGGAAAACAATGAATGTTCCTTTATGGTTTTTGTATATTCCATTGTTAAAGGCTTTTAAAAACTATGCATTCTAACCTATTGCCAGGCTAGTTTACCTGTTTATTATTGTGCACTTAAAAAAATTTAAAAAGAAAGAAAAGATCAATTTTCCTGCAGCCCAAGTTGGCCTCAAATACACTAAAGGACGACCTTGAACTCCTGATCCTCCCGCCTCCACCTCCACCTGTTTCTACTGTTGTCCTTAAAGCGGCAAGACAAGCCAGAGTGGTGACCCACACCTGTAAATCCCAGCATGCACCAGGTCAGGGACCAACGCCATTTTGACTCCGTAGTGATTTGAGGCAAGCCTAGGCTACGTGAGACTCTGTCTTAAGGGAGGAAAAAAAGCAAGAAGGAGCATTAGGAAGAAAGAATCACCCAGAGCTCCACATGCTGTTACAGCTTGGAAGATGATTGATTGATTTAGGACAAAAATAAATTCCAAGTTTTTTCCCCTATGAATTTTTTATTTAGCATTCAAGTGTCTGAGATTAACAGTGATACAGTTGGTGAATATTCTAATCCACCCAGTGCTCAAATGTTCACATTTGCTTCGTGTTTTCCTGTGATTTTATGGCTTGCCACAGATAAAATGGTAATTAACCCTATTTTTGTTAATCAAACATTTGCAGCCAATGAACTTGCTGATTCTGTTACTTTTCTGTTTTAATCTACTTTTTCACCCCAGGCTTGTCATGCTGTGATGGGCGTTTCCTGACACGGGGCCGTAAGGGCCAGGCTCCGAGTCAGTCTCACAGAAAGAGCCACGGCAGCCCTCTGCACGGCTGAGCCTCCCCAGGAAACTTCAGACAAAAACGTTATGAATAAAGCCTTTCCAGGGTGAAGCTTCTCTCCTAAAGACTGAAGCTACTGAGGGTCCTCGCCAGGTCAGGAGATGCCTTCATTCTGGACAGGGTGAGGCCCCTCCACGGCAGGACTGTCCACATTGTAGGGTTTCTGTTCATACAAAGGAGGGTTCTGTTTCATGTGTGTGGATGTTTTGCCTGTGTGTGTGTCAGTGTGCGGTACCCTCAAAGGTCAGCAAAGGGTGCTGGGTCGCTGGAACTGGAAGTATGTGTGGTTGTGAGCTGCTCTGTGGGAGATGGGAACTGAAACCAGGCAAGAATGTGGTTCTTCACAGCTGAGACATCCCTCCAACCCACAAAGGAGATTTCCAATGATTCCAGCCACTTCATTAGGACTGGGTCTTCTGAGTAAGGCCGGGCTGTATGTGCTGCTCTGTCCTGTTGGGGTTAGCTTGCATTTATTTCTGGGTACAGCATTACAGTCTCAGAAAAGGGGGTATGTGTCACCCTCTCTCAGCTTTCCTTTCTCTAGTCCATCTCCAGTTATTCACGGTCGTCTGAGCAGTGGACAAGTTAAACCAAGCAATATCTTATAACTGTCTCACTCAAGCAGGGAGCATTAGGACCCTTGGGTTGAACCCCTCTCCCAACATAAGTTAGAGCAAAATGCTCTAGGCCATGAAAAGGCTGAAACAGCACCCTGACATTTTAACCTGGGGAAATGTGACCTGTAAAGCTAGTAAAGTCTTCCTGACTTGTGTCATCCTAACTGAAAAGACCAACCTCGGATTCTAGGCTGGGTATACATGAGGATCACTCTTAGCATTCAAAAAGGCTTATGGTGGTAGGATTTGATTCCTCTAGACTGAACCTGGTTTAGCAGTGTGTGTGACTTGGGGAGAACAGCACAGAAAGCCAGGGCTGTGGTCGAGGTGGCATGGGTGGGACCGCTGGGGTCTGAAATGTGGCCATCCGAGCCTGCCTTGCTTGTGTATAACTTCCTGCTTGGCTAGATGCTTCTACTCTGAAAGTCTTGTTTTTGATGACCACTCGGGAGGAGGCCTGAGCCAGTCAGAAGCTGGAAGAGAAAAGTTGTGTTAACTGGTTTGACTGGTTCTATTCATCGGACAAAATC
>CM053744.1:58113325-58182192 GCA_028658305.1 Pachyuromys duprasi
TGAAAGTGCAGATCCTCAGGCCCCATCTCAGACACAATAGCATCTCTGAGAACAGTCTGGCATCTATGCTGGACCAGTTCCCTGCCTATCTTCCCTCAGATGTTCTGAGAACTGCTGCCCCTCAAGTCTCGTCCTGCCTGGTGATGACACAGGACACCCTCCCACCTGGCTTACCTTAGCGCGGAGGGGACTCGAAAAGGTCAGAACGCCAAAGGCTTCCCGGTTCTGTGACGGTAAAGGGAGTACTGGGAGGAGAGCTTGGCGCAGCTGAAGTCCTGGGAAACCAAGGCAGGAAAGAAAGCACAAGCCACCGAGTGAGAGCAGTGGAAACATTTCAGCAGGGGTCCACGTCTGCCCCGGCTTCCCCATTTGTTTCGTCTGCCCACGTCTGATATACATGCTAATGCCAAGTTCCAGCTTCAGGAAGGCCAGCAGAGTTTTCGATCCTTGAGAAAACTCTCAGTTAGAATCAGCAGTCCCCAGAGCCTGTGGAGACCTAGGGGAGCACAAGCTTGTTGTCTCCAGGTGACTACCCATGCTATGTGCCCAGCCTCACAATGGCATGTGCCCAGGCCAGAGAGCACAGCATGCGTCCTCAGGTCCTGTGGCCTGTTCTCCAGCCTGGCTCTGTGGCCATGCTCCTCTTTCCTTCCACAAGCTGGTCATTCTGCAGTCCCAGCGGGACCTTCAGGCTGGGACTCCTTGGGAGGGATGCTTATGACAGACATCTTTAGGAAAGGTGACCCTCTGCCTCAAAGGTGAAAGCCCATTTTCTCCTTCAGAGGTCCCAGGGAAGAAACCTGTGTTTGTGAGGCCTGGAATTAGACTTTCTGCAGGGTTTCCAGCTTTTGCCTCTTCTGTGATTCCAAGAAGATGGTCCTTGTGACTTTGTTACCTCTTGGGAGAGGGGGGTCTCTGCCATCTGTAACCCAGAGAAGAGACCACTGTGCTTAGTAAGAAGATGTCAAGGTGCCCGTGAGACCCCAAGTGAAGAGCTAAACACAGCTCTGGCTCTCACTGTGACTTAATTTCCCCTTCATAACCTCCAACGACAGCCCTGTGGTAGCTTTGGGTACCTGGTGCCCTTGAATGGAAGTTGCTTTGAACATTTGAAGTCTAACCTATCGTGGTGTAGAGCACAGGCTGTGAACCCCTGTCCAGTGTGTTCTGCTGGCCTGAACAGCCTCACTTCTGGAGGCAGGTCACAGGGTACCCTCCCTGCCTGGCGTTGTAAAGAGCCAAGACAGCAAAAATGCGCCCCATCTCTCTATCCTTCTGAAAGTGGCAGCTTTGAGACAAGACTTCTGGGTCTCTGAAAGCAAAGTTAGGAAAAGTGGAGGAAAAGGCAGGCAGACAGACAGACAGATCTCTGCTACCTCAACAGAACCAGAACATCACATGAGCCAAGCAACAGCATGTCAGCCTGCCCAGCTCTCTGTCATCTTAACCCCAAACTTTCGTGCTAAGATCAGCGTTCAGCTCTGTTTAAGCTCCCCTGGCTCTCTTAAAAACAAACGAGGGCTTTGCTCCGGCTTTTGTTTAGACAGCTGCGTGGCTGGACCTGTGAACTGGGTGGTACAGAACAGCACGCTGCTTCCCTGGCTGCTGATAAGGACAGTGGGAACCAGCACAGGGCAGACTGGTGGAGTAGCTATGTCCTGCCGGCGTCTGCCTGGTGAGGAGGGAGAGGCAGGGCACGGAGGAGAAAGTCCAGAATCCTGCTTGTTGGGGGAAGGCCACCAGGGAAAGCAGGCGACGGCACGTCTGGCACCCTGTCCTCAGATGAGGCCAGGGAGGGTCCAGGGATGGCCAGGAGAGGAGAGTCATCCGAGACTTTCCCTCTTGTGTGATGTCTTTTGTCTTTTTCTCCGGTCATTGTCCTTGGAAAAAATTCACACACGCACACAGAGAAGATACAGTGAGAGTGGCTACATGTTTCATGCTCTTCCAAAGATCTACTTCAGGATTTCCTTATGAAAATTTAAAGCTAAGAGACCAAATGGCTCAAACGAGGACAGCCAGCACCAGGACTGAGCCCGGCAGCTAGCTGGGCCTACCATTCATACGAGACCTCTGCCGACACTGCCCTGCGCATTCTTCGCACAGGCTCTCTGTCTAATTGAACCGTAAACTCTGTGAAGGGTGCTATTTGGATGCTGCCAACCTTGTTCCACAGGAGGTACCTACTATTCGGGTGAAAGGCAGCTGAGGAAAATGAAAGCTGATGGCTGGTGGCATTGGACAGTGTGCTAAGCTGCAGAGCTGGGGGTGCAAAGCGGCTGGCACCGTTCGAAGGACTGAAGTCCTTCTCAGGGTCACTGTGATGGAGCAGAGACACATGTTGGTCTTGCGCCCACCAGCACCAGCCCATGGTGTGCCTAGATTGTTTTCACCTACAGGCAGAATGTTATGATGCTGCTAAGTCAAGGGCAGACTGCACTTGCCAAGTAAATGCTGGAATGAGGCGATCCTCTCCAGCCCCACTGGCACCTACCACGAGGCCATACTGGGATCCTCCATGCTGAAGGGCTGGGCTTGGAGAGAGAAGACCAAGAGTCAGTGAGGGCAGCCAGGGAGAGGGGGATGCGGTTTTCATCAAATTAAACTGTTTGTGCCTGGGGGTAAGATGAAGCTGGGCTAAAGCTGAGAAGAAGGGACTCCTCAAAATGTTCCTGCTATCTTCTGGGTCTCTCAGCTCCTGAGGCATAGGATGCCTGGGCTGAGGAGGATCTGGGAGAAATCTGCAGTAGGTCCCTGCTGGATATCCAGCCATGGCAGCCACAGTCCCACCCGAGACTGGAGAGGGCTGGGAGGATCCCCCTCCCTCCAGACTGAGGGGATCGGACTGAGCTTTCTGGTTTCTGGATTTGGGTAGTTTCCTATCTTTGTGCAGTGACACATGTGTCTTGCCAAAACTCACTTGCAGAAATCCTACTCTGAAGCAATAGTGTCAGATGATGGGGTACTGGGGTGACAAGGTAGATGACCCCAGAGAGCTGCTACCTCCTCATCAATAGCCAGAATTGACTTTCAGCAGACATTGACTCACCAGGGTCTTTGCCTCCTGGACCAAAGGCAACACAGTCTGTCTTTATCAACTACCAAGCTTCAGGCTTCTTGTTGCGGCAGCACAGAAGGGTTGAAGGCAGTTTGGCAAGTAGATGCCAGTTTTTCCCTGGTACACTGAACTATCCCTCTGGTGTGACTGTCTTCATTCCCTTGTCCTGTAAGGGTGTCATAAGGAACAACAGGGAATCAATGTACTTTACTTCAATCACTATAAATTTTGTTCCATCCTAAATCCTGGGGTTAGCTATACAAGCAAGTAATGCTGTGGAGAATACAGCCAACCCATAATAAGCTACCTCTCCAGGTTTGTGTGCTTATCGTGGACAAGGGCTCCTACTTTCCCAAAGAATAGTCCCTTGCAGGATGCTCTCCTGTCTGGTGTGGACATGGCAGGTCGCGCCTCCCTCCCTTCCTCCCTCCCTGCATGCAGGGTGCTCTGGAAGCTGTCTGGAGCTCTTCTCCTCAGAGTACACAGAATCGCCTTGGAAAGGGTTGTTGGCCGTTTACTTTTCAGTTCTCAGAGATTTGGTGTCCTGAGTGAGGGTGCTCATCTGGCCAGTGTCTCCTGTGGGATGGTGGCCGCAGGCTGGTGAGAAGAAAACAGAGGTGTCCTTGTTCTGACAATGTTCTAGCTCCTCCCTCGGGTTTATCCCCTTTTGTTCCTGAGGCTCATGGGACTGTGAGCAGAGGAGTGCCGCATTGCAGTAGTGCAGCACAGAGGACAGAGGAAGCGATTGCAGGACAGAGAAAGCCCTCTTTACCCCAGCAGGAGCTAAGGATCGCTCTGTCAGGAGGAGTCACCTGGCCACCTCATCCCTCCCTGTGAGACCATGAGGCTGGGAAGGCGTGTTCTGCCCAGGGCGTAAGAGGCAGTGTGCTGTCTTTCAAGCATATTCATGGCTCTGGAAGGGCTCCGGCAAGCAGACTTTCTTAAATACAGAATATTCTTCCTTTGCCACTTGATGCAAGACACCGGGCCAGTCCTGCAACCTCTGCCTTCACAAAGGCTAACTGAGATAAAGGACAAAGGACCACACCCATCAGGGGAAAAAAAACAAACCCTCAAGGACTGTGGGAAACAGCTAACGTGTTTAGCTTTTTTAAAAAATGTTTATTTTTATTTCATTTTTTAAATACGTATTTACTTTTATGTGAATGGGTGAGTGTCTGCATGTATGTGTGTGCGTGTGCCACATTCACAGCTGGTGCTTGCTGGGATCATAAGAAGAACTGGAATTACACAGGCAGTTCTTAGGTCACCAAAGACATCACTCTGAATGACCCTTGGGCTCTCAGAGGCTTTGGGGAACCCTCTCTTTAGAGGGGTTGAGTGAGGGGGTGTGAAGTTGCAGGGATTCCAGAGGGCTGAGACAGCTGACGTCACTGCTGCTGGACACTGATCTGCGGAGGCGCCCAAAGGGAGGGGGCCTGGAGCTCCGCATTCCAGAATCCTTGCATGGTTCGTGATCTGGAATTCCTGCTCGGCTACTGAGCTAAAACAGTTGTAGCACAGACCCAGGGGCTATCACCCGTCTGTGCCACAGAGCCCACCCGGGGCTGGAGAGAGCGCAGGCACGAGGCAGGCCATAGCTATGGACTGGGGCCGTGAGTCCTGCACAGGAATGGCATTCTCCTTTCAAAGGAGGCCCCACAGGCTGGTCTTAGAAAGGTGTTTGGGGAGGGGGGGTGGTGAAGGGGCAGATGACAGCCTCTTGTTCCTGGAGCAACTCCATCTGTGTCCAAAGGGACTTTCCCTATTAGACCTGCAGAAATCCTAGTCACTCTTTTTTGAATGTGTGGACTCTTTTTATAGACTCTGGTGCCGAAAGCCTCTTCTCGACCTGCTTTATTTCTTCAGACACAGCAGGAGCTGTTGCTGGCTCATCTTTGTCAACCCCAATATTTAACTGGGCATAATAGCTTTGGCTGTCTCTATGATTGTTGCTGTGTGTGTTGCCTTAATTCACTGGTTATTGTCACTATTTTACATGGGTGCCCTTTGTTCATAGTCAGTACCCAAGTAACATTGATTCACAAAGCCATTCGGGGCAGATTCCCTAGGCTCCAGGCCTCACCTGTCTGGGCAACTCAGGACACACCCGCTTCGCCCTTTCCTGTGTTCCCCAGGCCAAGGTGCTGTGTTTTTATGGGTGAGTCAGCTGGCAGACACAGCTTCTTAAGGACTGGGGTTGCATTCTGCTGCAAGAGGTCTCCCGTGCCCCTGCTTGGGTCAGTGCAGATCCTGACTTCCAGCCCTGGTGCCTGCTGTGCCTAGCCTGGCAGAGATCTTGGCAACCGGGCCAGCTCTCTCTGAAGGGCCAATTTCCTTGCTGTGTCTCCAACTGTTTGCTTTTGTGAAGGAGACGTTCTGTGTGTTTAATCTAGAACTTGGACAGTTTTTATGGCGATGGCGGGAGCAGGAAGGGGAGGTCAAATAACTTGCCTAAAACTTTCTGAAGGAAAACTCTCACCTTGCTGTGACTGACATTGTCCTACTTCATGGAATGTACTCACAGTCTGCAAGGCCCTCACACAGGAACTGGCAGTAGAGAAAAGGACTGTGCAGAGGACAAGGAGTGTGACCTCATATGACAGGCGTCAAGACAGGGCTCAGTGATCAGCTGCCCTCACTGACTGGCCTCCTGCTGTCACATGCTTACGACTTCGGTCCTGTGACACTGGTGTCAATTACAGTCTTGTGTCATTCAACAACAGTGGGAATTTCTGAGATACTCATCACCACGTGACTCCTCTGCAGAGCCTCACACACCTGGCATGCAGGTGGATGGTTAGCCAGGCCTTGGGTACATCAGAAGGTGTGGGAAGAGGTCCCAGACTGCTCCTGCTGTGGCCCAGGAGCCTGTTTCCAGGAAGCTTGTCTTTCTATGCTGGAGTTTGAGCTCATGATGGCAAGAACAATACTGTGGAAAACAGCAGCAGCTGTCTGCCCTTGCTGTCAGGGAAAGGTGCCCAGGGTGGCGGGGAGGTTGGTGCCCAGCAGGCAGGCTCACTCCCAGTGGCCTCCCCACCAGTGTGAGCGGCTCTATGATGCTTGCACAGCCGCTTCACTGAGCCATGGAGACCTCAGCTCTGCCATGACCCTGAGGCCATGGCCATGCACTGTTGAAAGTAGTCTGTTCTCCCACAAAGGCCACTTCTCCCAGTTTGGGGATCCAGAAGACTGCAAAGCTCTTCTTCAGGTAGCATTTGGGCCCCTCTGGGACTTGACAGGTTAGCCAAGCAGTGTTGCACACTCCCTGCCATATTGCTTTCCCAGAGTGCTGTGCTGCTGTGTGCACAGACAGCTCGAGTATTACTGTTCGTCTTCCTCTGTCTCTGATGGTGAGGATTACAGCGGGAGACCAGCCTTAGGGGCCTCCAGGGACGGGGAACCCCGAAGACTTTCCTATTCTCCCTCCATTGGATCAACTTTGTCTGCTGCCCTGCCCCCTTCTCCCCAAGCAGAGCTGAGTTGGTCTTCCGGCTGGACTCCCAGGACACAGGCAGCACCCATGCTGCTCCCGGAGGGTAAGGGGCAAAGTTAGGGATGTGGCAGCTGAATGGGTCCCCATGCCGTGGGAAGGGAACACTAGTCTGCGATGATTCTAGGAAAAACTGAACAAGTTTGAGAATACAGTAGGCTTCTTGTTCCCTGCTGAGGCCGTTGTCTCAATTCTTAAGCCTATATTCTTATAAGTTTTAGATGTACTTATTGTTATTATTAATGTGTGTATGTCCATGCTGTGTGTGTGCGTGTGCGCCCATGAGATGCCGTGCCTCCCGCCCCCCTGTACCTGTGAGGGTGAGTGGCAGGAAACATAGTTAGCCAGGACCGATGTCTGGCCAGAGCAGGTCCAGGTAGAAGCAGGGGTCAGCCAGGGTCAGCTGGGGTCAGCCAGAGAGGCTGAGTACTCGTTGCTGAGCGTTCATTCCTGATCGGCAGAGGGAGGGAAGGACAGGGCAGACAGACATGTCTCATGCGTTTAAGATATCCCAGATGGTACCTGGAGCGGCCTCATCCCCCTGTTCCTCCGGGCACCATCTCCTCCAGACATTCCAAGCATCTCGTTTCAAACTGTTTTCACCACGTGGAGCCGGCTCGCTCACCTGAAAGGAATGTGGGTCTGCCTTCTCAGGCTTTCCGAGTGTGGGCTGAGCTGTGGCAGGGGAAGTGCACCTCCACCAGACCTCCACAGGCAGCATCTCGGCTCTGATGGAACCCTCCAAAGGCCACAGCGAGCCAGCGCAAAGGGAAGGAGAGCCGGGCCGGGCTCCTTGGTGTGTTTGGACCCTTCATGGAGAGAGAAAGAAAGGATAAGTGGACACACTCTCACCCCAGCCCCATGCTAGCTGTCTGCCTCTGCCCAGCAGGCCCAAGAGCCCACATCAGCATCTGTAGACACTGCGGCCCTGCCAGTGCCCTCCCAGGACCAGGCCAGGGCAGGGAGTGTGCCCTAAGATGAGACAGGACAGCCAGCCTGCAGGGAATCCCAGCCTTGAAACAACACCCTTTCTGTGGCTGCTGAGGCCCTGACGGAGAGGACGGAGACCTCGCTGGCCTGGACTACACAGTTCCACATTCAGCTGTGTTCTTAACTCATTCACACCTCTGCTGCCTTTTACGTATGTGTAAAGTGTAGGTGGTTAAGGCAAAGAACTTGTTAAATGTGAAATTTTAAACACATGATAATTTCCATCAATCTGTCTCAGAGGGGTGTGTGTCATGCAAGTTTGTGTGTGTGTGTGTCTGTGTGTTAGGAGGTTACTTGAGAAAGCATCCGTGTGGCAATCAGAAGGCAACCTTCCAAAACAGAACCCTTCCTTCCACCATGGCATCCAAGGGCCATAGGCAAGCTGCCAGGCTTGCAAATCAAGAGCCTGTTTACATGGATCTACCTCCCCGGCTCCCTTTCTAAGTGACAATACCCTTTATCAGTGTCCATGCATGGCCAGTGCAATGTACCATTCTCCACGGCAAAGTGTGTCGCTTTGGGCAGTTCCACAGTGAGCATGCCGTCGGGTCATCACACAGATGTTCCCAGACAGCAGTGCCTGCCTGGCCTGCCTACACCCTACCTAGGGCCCCTTCTTCCTCCAAGTGTGCTTCCAGCCTCACTTCCATGCCATGAGCCAGGCTTCTCGAGGATGAAGCCTTTCAGCGTTCCCACATGTGGCTGGCACGGCCCACTCAGCTGTGTCTGTGTGTTACAGTTTGTCCACAACTATGTAGGAACCACTGAGCGAATGTAGCACAGTTCCTCCATTTGTTCTGCCTCAGGGGGCCATCCAGGCCTTACCTGGGTTTGAGCTACTGGAAAAAAATGTTAACAGGAAGCCGTTTGTTGCAAGCGTGAGGCAGGGTTGGCAGATCTGGAAACAGCTGGGGGTGTGAGCGAGTCAAGCCGTCCAGTGGGGCAGACACACAGACACCCCAGCAGTGGCGGGGTGAGTCCCGACACTGCCACCTTGCTGGCCAGGCTCTCACTCCTTTCCCTACTGCTGGCCAGGCAGCTTGCCTCGACCCTGATTCGGCTGTTCATCAGCAGTTTGAGCAGCTTCCAGAGGTGCCTGCTCAGATCTGGCGTGGCAGCCACAGGGCTGTCTGTCCTTCTGATGTCTGTCTGTGGGAGTTCTTTGTGTCCTCTGTTACTGCGGCCACTCGGTGGTGGCTTTAGATGAGCAGAAATTATAAATTTTAATACTGTCTGGTGTGTCCAACTGCCGGAGCCGGCCTCGGCCGCGTGGGTTGCTCCTCAGCAGTGTGCCTGTGACCCCGAGTCTCCACCTTCACATTTGCTCTTCCACCCATGGAGACTGTGCTCTGTGACTAACGGAGCCTAGGCTTTTGTGTGAGTGAGGCATGGCAGAGCACCGGTGGTCCCATCCCCATCAGAGAAGACAGAAGGTTGATGCTGCCCAGGAGGCCAGGGCCAGCCTCACAGCCCTCACTGACAATCAGTTTCTTTGAGGCTGGGAGGACTGCTCAGTGGTTCGGAACATGCACTGCTCTTTCAGAGGCACCAAGCTCAGTTCCTCACACCCACGCAGGTGGTTCAGTTACCTGGGATTCCAGTTCCAGGGCCCGGCACTGTTTTCTGGCTTTGGCAGGCACTCACATATACATGACACACAGAGACAACATAGACACAGTAAAAATAATAATAAAAATAAACACTTAAAATTATTGTTTTTATTATTTATTTTTGCTGTGAGCGCAGCCTTTGAGGGCTGAGCCATCCCTGCAGCCCTGTTTGCATTATTTATAATTTCACTATCTTCTGTATACCCAACAGACTCAGCATTACACATCTTAAAGAGCTACTTTCCGTCCACATGCTCAGCTGCTTTGAAAGTTCCAATATCTCCTGGTGAAGGCATTCCAGTTTGTCTATACACTTTTCTTACCAATTCTTGTTCTTTTGCGTTTGTGTATGACATATAGAATCAGCATGTCAGTTTCTACGAGAAACCCTAGTGGGTTACTGATAAGCAGTTCATTTTGGAGGAAGCAGTAACTGACCCATAAATACATAGGGATTTCTTCTACTTATTTAATTTTCCAGCATCTCAGCAATGTTTTATAGATTCCTGGTAGATTTTCAACACATCTTTTGTTTGACTTATTCTCAGCTGTTTGAGCTAAATAAAATTGCTTTGGGGGCAGCAAGATAGCTCCGCAAATAAAAGTGCTTGCCTAAGTGAGTCTAACAGCCAGGGTTCAGTCCTGGGAACTCTGGAGGAAGAGACCTAATGCCTGAAAGTTGCCCTCTGACCTCCACACACCGCACACAAAACAATAAAAAAAATTAATTGAAAGAGAAATTGCTTTTAACTTCACTTAATAGTTGCTTGTTGATGTTAGGTAAAAAAAGAAAAAAAAGAAAAAGAAAGAAAGAAAGAAAGAAAGAAAGAAAGAAAGAAAGAAAGAAAGAAAGAAAGAAAGAAAGAAAGAAAGAAAGAAAGAAAGAAAGAAACAGCTGTCCTTGTGTCCGTTTTCTTTTAGCTATGAAGACATGGTTTATTCACATCAGAGTCTAGTGGAAATATGTAATGTGAAAATCAGTATGTGTACAAAATGTGATATGAACTGTGACAGAGAGAGAAGGAAAGAGGGACTAACCATCTCTAGCAGGGGATGGGGAATGGCCATTACAGCTCAGGGAGTCCTCAGATACCGTTCAAAGAATATCATACGCAAAGACACACGCCATTCACTGAAACTGAACGTGTAGCTGAGGCAGTGGCTCAGTCAACATGCTTGTGCAAGCTTGCACACCTGAAGTCAGGTCTCTAGAACCCGTGTTTAAAAGCCAGGTGGGGTGGCACACACTTTAACCCTATTGCTGGGACAGGCAATAAGACACAAACCGACACAGTGTCAGCCAGCCTAGCTGAAGCAATGACCTTCAGGCTCAAACAGACCCTGTCTCAGAAAAAGCCAGCCAGGAGCTGCGGGGTGAGGTGAGGGGGGTGGGGAAGTGGGGGGTTATAGCAACAAAGAAAGGTGGAGAGTGAGGAGGAAAAACAGCAATCTGACCCCAGTCACACGCACACCTGAATATGTAGCATCCCATTGAGCTCCCCAGATGCTCATCCTCCTCTGTGCTCAGAAGCAAAGAGGGAATTTGTAGCTTGCAATTAGGAGAATAAAGAAAAACACTTTATGTCTCCTCTGTCTCAGAATCCAGTAAAGCCAGTCTTCCTAGCAAATAACTAGTACTCATCTTACTTTGGAAGTAAATCACTAAACAGATACATTTTATACTTTTTACAAGTATCAGAATTAGTAGCTTTACTGTGTTTATATTTATTCTATTCTCCTTAATGTAGTTCTTTTAAAATGTATACTTCACAATAATTTCATCCGTGTGAAATATAAAATTACCCATTAAAGGCTAGCTGTGGTGACGGAGGCATTTCATCTCAGTGCTGTGCAGGAAGAGGCAGGCAGAGCTTTGCCAGCTGGAGGCCAGTCTGTTCTATCGAGAGTTCCCGGCCAGCCAGGGCTACACAGTAAGACCCTTGCCGGCAGGTCCGCAGCATGCTCCAGCTGAGGCTGGGATTCTGAGTCTAAAGGGGTGGAGCCTCTCTCATCACTTGGACTTCACAGAGCCTGAGACAGTTCAGTCTGTTCCATCTAACGGCCTCGGCCTCGGAGGAAGACGCCAGTTCTTGGTACAGCCCACTTCCACAAACGCTCCATCTAGGATCCACAGCTGTTCTTTCACTTTCCGGACAAGGAGTGTGGGAGACACCCGAAGCATCTGTGCTTATCATGGATGAGAGTGTCGTAGGAGCTGCAGTGCTGAGCCACTGTCTTCTGTATCTTAACTTAGCAGCTGGGAGCCTTGGTAAATCAATGAATTAGCTGATCACGTACAGATTTGATTATGTGTGTGTGTGTGAGAGAGAGACTTGAGAATTACATTACAGTACTTTCATTCAGCCCCTGGTAACTCTTACACAGTTTCATATTTTTTTATGTGATTTGTTTCAATGGCTAGGACTTTTGAACAGATCTGTCTCATTCTCAACTTCAGAGAGAAATCACTTTTGCAACTTAATAAGTGGTTTGCTATATTTTTAAAGAATCTGTGTATGTACGTGTGCGCGGTGTGATGTATATATGACAGGGGGTGGTGGTCGTGGAGCCAGAAATGGGCAAGAGTCACAGGCAGTTGTGAGGCACGTGACACGGGTGCTGGGGACCGAACTCAGGTCCTCTGGAAGAGGATAAAGCGCTCTCAACAGCTTGAGTCATTTCTCTATCCTTGCTGAAGTTTTAACACGATAAAGTTCCGTTGGAGCTTGAGTTCTTCTTAAAACTGAAAGGATTTCCTGGAACGCTTGGCTCCTGCTGAGATGATTTTACCATTTATCCACTTTGATAACTGCTGGTGTGACACTAACCTTGCACTGTGTCCCATGGGAAGGTGTGGCCTGATCTTGATCCCCTTCCACAGCTAGAGCGAGCATCCACCTCCACGGGTCTGCGGAGAGGTTTTGAATCCTCGGATGTCTCCCATTCTTCCTTTGAAAAAACCAGGAAGGTCACCTCCACTGCTCAGGGTGCAGAAGGTTCAGGGTTACCTGCTTTGTGTTTGGGATCAACACCCTACCCCTCAACTCAGCTTGCTGTGGTTTGGGGCCCAAGATGTGCAAAATTCCTACACAGAAAACTAGAAACCATTCCTGAGAGAAAGAAAAAAAACCAAGTAGCTGGGCCCGGTGGCACACGCCTGTAATGCCAGCACTCTGGGAGACAGGGGCAGGTTGATCTTGGTGAGTTCGAGGCCAGCCTGGTCCACAGAGTGAGTCCAGGACAGCCAGGGCTACACAGAGAAACCCTGTCTCAAAAAACCAAAACCAATCAAACAAACAAACCAACAAAATAAGTAAATAGGAAAGCATGCCTTATGCATGAATTTAAACAATAATACTTGTGGTCATCGCTTTCTCCCTCACGGCTAGAACTCTCTGGTCTTTCTCCTAAGGGTTTGGAGTACCACTTGGCACTTTCTCCCTCCACAAGTCCCTGACACCAGCCTTTGTGTCCCTGTGTTGAATGAACCCTGCTCTACACCTGAGCTCAGCACAGCTGGCTATGTCCTGAGAGCTGAGACCTACAGGAGGGTGTGGCCTGTGGAGGGCGTGGCCTGTGGGAAGGTGTGTCTATGGAAGGCTGTGAGCACAAGTATTGGAACTCCACTGATTTTCTTTGTCCTCCTGCATATTCTTTTGTTGTTGTTTGTTTTTGTTTTTTGAGAAAGGGTTTCTCTGTGTAGCCCTGGCTGTCCCGGACTGCCTTGTAGACCAGGCTGGCCTCGAACTCAGAGATCTGTCTGCCTCTGCCTCCCCGAGTGCTGGGATCACAGGCGTGCGCCACGCCCTGGCTCTCCTGCATGTTCTTACTGCCTTGGATACTGCTCTTTGCCTCCAAACAGGCTTTCTCACCCTCTATAGCCTCTGCAGTGAGGCTTGTTGGTAGCTGTGTACTGCAGGCTTTGCTTGGGGGCTAGGGCATAGGCAGCAGCGGCCAAGGTCAGCTGCAGAGGAAGCCTGGGCCTCATGGGTCTGCAACATGGAGCCTGTGGGTGATGGGGCAGAGGCCTAGTGGGAGGGTCTGAGAGTTGAAGGAGTTAGGGATAGGGCAAGGCAGCAACTGGCCATTGTTTGAACCCAGATTTCCACTGAAGGGGAGACTGGGTGGGTTTTAGAATAGAATGAGTTCCCCTGCCACAGAAGAGGGGGCTCTGGTGGCCGAATGTTTTTAAATTAATAAACGAATACTTTGAATTTTTAACACAGGTTCTCACATAGCTCAGGATGGCTTGCAACTTGCCATGTTACCAAAGAAGACTTTGAACTCTTGATCCTCCCGCTTCCATCTCCTGAGGGCTACAGGCATGCACCACCATGCCCCAGCAAGAACAGAGCTGCAGAAAGAAGAACGAAAACAATGAACAAAAAGCCGAGTGGTCATTTCAGATGTGCATTCCTCCGAAGGTGCACTCGGGGAGATCTGACAATAGAAAGCCGAGCAGTTGGCATCGGGTTTCTTTAGGTTACCTCCTGCAGTCGGCATCAGGAGGAGGGTGCTTGAGCCGCTTGCCAACTGGAACTGGCCTGCATGTGAAACTTGGCTGCTGTTCCTCATTTCTCCTGTTTTCTTAGAAGGTCCGACCACAGCTCATGTTCTCTTTGGTGACGTGGAACTTTGGCATGGGTGACGCTGTTTTTATCTCAGTCAAAACCTCTGCATGGGCCTGGGAGAACCACTCCTGCAATCACTGCTCTCAGGGCATTCTCTACCTAAAAGCCTGCGGTGACCCCCGACAGCCTGCAGACATAGCTCCATTTGCGAGGCCCTGAACTGCACAGCCTCCTCCCCCCAGTGCTGCCTCCCCGGCCATCCCTGCTCTGGTCCTTGAGCTCACAAGGCCACCACACCACCTGGGTAAGGATAACCATGTCTCACTCCACTGGACAACCTGCAGAGCAGATGTTGTGCCCACTTCTGCTCAGGGAAGTTGCCCGCTGGCTGGAAGACACCCACCTCTGTATGCCCAGCAGCTCTGTTGATACAAATATTCTGGAAATATCACACTTCCTAAGATTAGCTTTTGCAAAACAAAATAATAATAATAATAATAAGTGATATAATATGTTTTAAATTGAAATACCTGTTTCAAATGATCTGTTTTAACCAGGGAGCAGCCTGCTTATGTTTATGACACAAACCTGGGCTGGCCAGAAGTGGTAGGGAGGAGACTGCCTCCTTGTGTCTACACGCTAATCTGGGTTCCGGGGACAGGCAAGCCTCACCTCCGTTGTGAACCGCTGGGCTCCAAGTGTTGGGTGGACCCAAGGACCGAGGACACCGGGAACCTCAAGACAGAAACGACAGGTGCGGTGGAACTGGCCTCTGGCTTCCCAAGGGTCAGGGGTTCAGCCACTGGGAAACACTTCGATGGTAAGAGAGGAGAAAGGAAGAAACTCTGTCCTCCCATCCTGCCAGGGACAGGCCTCCATCCATGAACTGGGGTAGAGAGAAACCCAAGCTCAATGTGCAAGGACCAGGGACTCAGCACTCAGCCTCCAGAGCCATTGTCTGTTCCTGTGTCCTAGACAGTTGCATGAGACACTTTAGCTCTCTAAGGGCACCAGAGCTAGGCAGAATACAGACTCAAGGACACACACCATCACTGTCTGCCTGGACAGCACAATCCACTAGACACATGGGTACCCATGAAAGAAAGAAACCCTCGGACCAACCCAGAGTTCATCAGAGAATTCTTACAAGAGGCAAACTGACCTTAAGCGTCTGGCTTGAGATGTCTGGGAGTTGGGTGGGCAAGGTGAGTCAAGGCAGGTGCTGAGGAGGGCATCCCTCTCAGTGCTAGACTCAGAGCTTCAGCCTCATCTAAAGCCACAGATGAGGTTTGTGGCTCTTGAGGTGGAGGCTGAAGTTAGATGGAGAGGTGTCCCAGGTCGGGCACCTCCCAAGGCCCTTCCCTGGGCTTGCAGATGCTGTCTCTTCATCTCCTGACAAGATGGGCCCCGTGTGTGTCTGTGCCCTGATCCTCTCATACAAGGAACCCAGGTCCATTGGGCCAGTCACACTAGCAGCGTCCCTCTAAGTTGATGACCTCGTCACAGAACTCGATGGAGTCACCACCTTCTGAGGTCTGTACTGGGGTGCTGACGCCCCTGTGTTTGGGACCCAGCAAGATTGGGTCTGGGGGCCCCAGCAGGCCCTCTGGACTCTGGCAAGGAGTTAGGATTTTATTGGCTGGTGGGGGATCTCGTACAGGAAACCTATATAGTCAGACTTAGACTTTCAAGACCATCTGTGGGAGGAGAGAAGGAATAAGGATGCAGGTGGGCTCCTGCAAGAGGTAAAGCTGATAGTGTGTAACCCAGGAGTTTGGTGTTCTCTCTCTTTCTCTCTCCCCCTCTCCTGCTCTCCCTCCTTCCTCTCCCCCTCTCCTTCTCTTCCTCCTCCTCCTCTTCCTGTCCCTCTTCTTCTCTCCCTCCTCTCCCTCCCTTCCCCTCTACCCCTCTTCTCCCCTCTACCCCCATGTATGTACTTGAGCACGTGTGTGTTACCCATCATGCAATGGACCTATACGTCATTGGATGGCTGCTTTCTGACAGGCGCCTCCATTTTAGCCTGAGACTACTTCTGGGACCTCTCGATGCCATCCGGAAGCTTGGACACCAGAGCAGGGGACAGTGGGATGCAGAGAGCCTAGCAAATCCAAATCCACAAAGAGACGGTGGCCACACCACGGGCTGGTGGGGAAGCTGGCTGGGGATTCCTAAACATTACCAGTCTGTGGGAAAGAAGAACGCCACAGCTTGCCCCTCACCCCTCGCCCCTCTTCGTGGCCTCCCTCATTCGCCCTCTCTCCACATTTGGCCCAGATCCCGAGGGTTACGGGACGCGTGGCAGGAAGTGACACCACCTGTGCTGACAGAAGCAAGAAGAGGGTGCCTTCCAGAAGCTTGCCCTGGGCAGGCCTGACAAGATGCCACACAGGGCATAGTTCAAAGAGCTTAGACCCCAAAGAGCTTAGCCCTGTGGGAACTGTGGTGCTCAAGTCGTCACAGCAACTGTGAGGAACACCCAAGGAGGTGAAGAGGCATTCTCAGAACATGGACCACGTCCTGCCTCCTCGTCCCAGGCTGAGGGACAGAGCTCCGTCCTGGGTGGAGGGGGAGAAAACTGCATCCTCAGTGCTCCTCACTAATGGTGGGAGGCGGCTCAGTGACTCCTGCTCCTCAGGAACTGGATTCCCAACATGGGGAGAGCATTCTACTCATGTGTGTGCATGTATGTTTGTGTGTGGGGGGGTGCATACATGTTCACATGTGTGTGGTTACATGAGGGGCACACGTGCACCTGCCTGAGGAAGCTGTAGAGTGCCTTTGTGTGTCTTCCTCAAGCCATTCTCTTTATTTTCTGAATCAGGACATCGTGCTGAACCCAGACTTACTGACTTGGATAGTCTGGCTAGCTAGTTTGTCCCAAGCTTCTGATTTAGAACATACTGGTGGTTACACTGTGACTACACCAACCATCACCCAGTTTGCACTTGTGATAGGTAGACCTCAAAGCAGGTGAATTATGTCTCATAAAGCTATTTTAAGACAGTGGGAGAGGGTCCAATCAAAGTCTTTCTTTGGGTATTCGTTGGTTTTTGTAAACTTCGCACAAACCTATACACACCTGGGAAGAGAAACCTCCACTGAGAAAATGCCCCCATTACATTGTAGGCGAGTCTGTAGAGCTTTTTTAAATGAATGATTGGTGTGGGGATGTGCAGGCTTCTGTGTGCCAGCCAGGCAGGCACCTGAGGGGTGTGCGGAAGCGGGCTGAGCAAGCTGGTGAGCAGGGTCCCTCCACAGCTTCCGCTTCAGTTCCTGCCAGGTTCCTGCCGCAGCTTCCCTCAACCAACTGTGACCAGGGATATGTTGGCCGAATATAGCCTCTCCTCCACAGGTTGGTGTTTTATGACAGCACTAGAAACCTAAGGCAAGTGCACACACACACACACACACACACACGTCATGTCTTCCCTCAGAGAGAACTTTACTCCTCTTTGTCACACGCTCTGAAACCAACAGAAACTTGCTATCAGGCTTGAAGGCAATGGCCTTGGGGCCCACAGGTCATCAGCCAAGTGTCAGCCACATTGTGCTTCCCTTGGTATTCTCGCATGGGCACGCTGAGTTTTTCTCTTCAGTTGTCTCTCTCTCCCACCACCCTCTATCTATCTTTATCTCAAGCACATAGTTAACTATTAATTCTCGCTAAGTACTTCCGAACTAAGGCTCCACGGACTTGCCTTGATGAGAAGAGATTCATTAAGAGCAGCATTCATGTAAAGTAAACATTTTCTTTTCCTCCTCCAGAACCTGATCAAAAAGAACCTTCCGGAAAACATGTGCACTGGTGTTCCTCGGTCAAGCATCTTAACTGCTGTCTTTCCTTCATTCTCACAACAGCCTTGCTATGCATGCTCAGGAGCTGGGTCCTCTTTTCCGCCCTGGCCTCCTCCCCAAGGTAATAGCAAGTACTTCTGTGCTCTGGGCTAAGATACTAGCATTTTGTTGATTATACGACAGCACAGTTCTGAGCTCAAATTCATTCCATATCAAAAGATAATCTTTGTGGCCCTTGGTTTATGGCTATAAACTATCCAGCACAAGTCTAATTTCCTGGTTTCATTAAACCTTCTCGTGAGAGTGCTTTTCACTTCACTGTGAACATTGATGTCCCTTCCAGTGTGCGGCAGGGCCCTGGAACCCACCTGATGTACCAATGTTCAGTGTGCAGTGCTGCACCTCAGAGACCAGGGGGCAGGTGCCTTGGCGGGACAGAAAAGCCAGCGGCTTGGCCTGCTCTGTGGCCCTCGCAGCGGGAGCTCTGATTTGCATGGTTGGGGCAGGACCTCCGGGAGCCCTCTGATGCTGTGAGGAGCCCTGGAGAGACCCCACAGAAACACACTGAATAGTAGCTTCGGCATCTCTCCTGCCAGACCGCTTGGCACAAAGCATCAGAGGGTCTCAGGTCCTGGCACCTAGCCAGTGGAGTTCAAAACTGAGGTTCAGGCACGCTGAATCAGAGCCCAGCCATCCCCGCTCTGACCTTCCAAATTCCTGAGGCACAGAACCCATGAGGTCAACAAAGCGGCCATTGTGCTAGATGCCAAGAATGGAGGGGTTTGCTGGGCAGAAACGGGGCACTGGGTGAGGACTGCCTCAGTACAGTGTGGATCAAATGATGCGGGTGACCTTGTTCGCAGGCCAGGGACTACCCCAGGGGACCATCGCGGTCCAAGTGAAAACACGGCCTTCCAAATAGTATTGAGTCCCATGGAAAAGATCTAGCTTTCCCTTGAAGTTATTTATTTGTGTGTGGGTGTTTGTGGATGTGGGTGTGTGGGAGGGTGCCTTTTAATTTTATCTTACATTACTCATTGAAGCTCTTCCATTTGTTTCTGACTAGATTTTAGACTCTTGGAAGCCAAAGCACCTTTTAAGTTATGGTGTCCTCCAAAGATGGGTGTAGCTCCGGGAGAACCTGGCACCCTGGCTCCCCCCAGGCCCCCCAGGCTCGGTCAGCGGGACTCTGGGCCTTGACTACCTAGTTTGGCCACTCCGCTTACTCCTTCTGACCTGGGAAATTCTGCCTGGGGGTTCAAGACGTGGTGGACAGATCCCAAATAGGTCAGGAGGCTTAATCCAGGCTCCCAGCAACTAACAAAGTCTTACCTTACCTAGGACCAAAGTCACAGAGACTCATTTTAGCCCAAGAACCAGCGCTAGCCCATGGGGGCGGCTCTGAGGTTCCAGTTGATGTGACAGCAGAAAAGGCTTTCAAACCCATTCCCTATGCAAATGAAGGCGCAGCGTCCCTACCCGCTGTGAGCTCCTCTGGGGAATGGGGTAATAACAGTGATTATTTCCCTCCTGGATCGCTGTGATGCCCTCCCTAGCTGGTCCTCCTACTTCTATTTTTGTGCTTTTAAAAGGCAGTCTCCACCCAGTAGCTTGGGCAATCTTTTTAATATGCAAATCAGGCTACAGTCCTTCTGTTTAAAACCTTACAGGGACTTCACCCCATGGTTAAAGCCCTAACGTCAGCAGCTCACGCCTGCACGGGCCTGTGTCATCCAGCTCAGCCCACCGAGCTTCGGGTTCTGCGGGTCTGACACCACACCCTGTTCCCTGGGTGGAATGTTTCCCACGGACTGAGACACAGCTGAGCGTCTGTGGCTTTCAGCCCTCTGGGGCCCTTGACCATGATGTCAAGGAGTACATCGTCATCATGACTGCCTGGCCCACATCACTGTTTCAAGGCGCCTGTCTTCTCTGAGGATGTCAGTAGAGAGAGTCACTATCCATCCAGGAGGCAATGCTGCAGACGGCCTATGTTGGCGGCCTCCTGCTGCAGCTGGTCCCAGGCCGACACCACAGCCAGGGATCCCATAAGTGGCAGGGCCCTGGAAGGAGCTCAGACCAGCTCCCAGGGCCCCTCTCCCCTCTACCAGCCCGAATGACAACAGTGGGGCAGGGAGGCCGGCCCGGCCCAGCCAGGCTAAGTCTGTGGCTCAGGTCAGCTGCACCCCTCTGCCCTTCTGTCCTTTGCCCGCTGAGGGGGCTGAGAAAGGTAATGTCCACAAGAGCCTGTAGACGCTCGCTCGGGACTAGGAGCAGCCGATGGCTAGTGAGGTTGAAGGAGCGGTTCCGGTTGTCCTTGTTCCCAGAGTCTAGCCACAGCAGGACCGTGGGAGTTTGAGGGGAACCAGAAGCAGTACCCTGCTCAGTGTGCAAGTATCACGGCCCTGTTCCGAAGGTCCTGCTGCAGCTCTTTACTTCCCTACCTGATGCCTTTTTTCCTCCCCTCAGGCGCTGAGATTGAAGTTTCAGGGGCTTTCCCACAGGAAGCCCGGAATCCCTTTTCACGTTTTTATCTGAAGGGGGATGTCAAAATGGGTAGCCACCTGGATACAAATGATAAGGGGAAAAAAGAAAAAGAAATGAGGAAGCAGGAAGCTTTCTGTTTCCTGGAGACTCCAGGAGCCGGAACAGGAAGTATCACTGCATTCACAGCTTCCTTGCCAACCTTGCTCTGCTCAGTCCAACACCAGGGGCAGGTGAGGGCATGACGTGGCACCTACAGGATTTCCCACAGCAGGTAAGCTGTGGATTTTTATCTCTGCCCATGCCCATCAAGAAAGTAAGGTTTTAAAAATGAAATTAAAGTGGTAGTGAATGATTGATGGGACTACCGGAAAATAAGCCCTTCTCTTTATAAACACCGAATAAAGCCTAAAGAAATAAAGTTTTCCTCCCTGGGAACTATTAGCCTGCCTGGCTGGCCGCTGTTCTATATTCTAGAACAGTGGTTCTCAACCTCCTGATGCTGCAACCCTGCAGACCCTCGGGTTGCGGCGAACCCCCAAACCATAAAATTATTTCATTGCTGCTGAAGACTGTAATTTTACTACTGTTAGGAATTGTGATGTAGATATCTAAGATGCTGGCTGTCTGATCCACAAAAGGGGTCCCAGCCCACAGGCTGAGAATCACCATTCTAGGTTCTTAGCAAGGTTCCCTGGAGGTGGCTGGTACATGTGGGTAGCCCCTACTTCACCAGGAGAGACCAAACCTCTAGGTCCACACTTCCTGGCCGGACTCTGACCCTCCCTCGGGTTGGCTTATGCCAAAGGGAATAGGAAGCAAGCAGGACCAGAGGTCAGATCTCGGGGGGAAAAAGATGAATAATCTGAATTCTGGCACACTTCTCATGCGTGGTTTAACACTGTAAGTGTGCTGCGTGTGCTCAGCCGGAGCCTGTTACTCTGCGAAGTTTTAAACACCCAGCAAATGGCTTCCTACTGCAATTATCATCTTAGAACCAGCTTCCTTATTAAAACCACAGCTTGTCACTTATTTCTGTCAGCGTAGTCTGTCTGAATTCCTTATATCGCCACACATTTAATTTAAAGCTTTCTAAGATTCCGGCCAGTAAAATGCTTCATCAGAAAAAGTCACCTGACGCCTCTCCTAAGACTCACACAGTGGAGGGAGAAATGACGCGTGCTGGCTGTGCTCTGATCTCCACACGAATGTGCTCACTGAATGAATGAATAAATAAGTAAATGTAATTAAAAGTGCAAACCTGTTTTCATATGTGTATCTTAGGGTACAGCCTGATGGCTTGACGCATTTCTTTTCATTTTCATATGTGCAGTGAGGTGACTGCTGGTGTGAGGCAAACCCACTGGTCCTTTATCTGTGTGTGGTAAGATCACTAGCGATCACTCCCGTGAGTCTTAGGGCGACAGGGCCATTAACTCCAGGCCTGCAGCTGCGCTGAGTCAGCTTATCCTACCTGGCTGCAACTTTGTACACTTTGAACTATGTCTTCTCCTAACAAAACATGAATGAGATGTTTTATATTCTTAGTTTTATAGTAAGTCCTCCTGACTTGGTGTGTGAATATTATTCCTATAGCACATGCCAGTCCAGAACAGCCAATGTTCAAACTTGCTGCAACCTCGGGATCTTGTGGTCTCACACTGGACTCAGTCCTGCCAAGTTTTTCCTTTGATAAATCCACCAGAATTTGTACCAAGGCAAAAAATATAAACAGACAGATGGATGGACAGACAGATAAATAAATGAAGTGCCAACATTGAAGAGGTTCTCAGAATCTCTGAATGGCATCAGTGAGTCCCCAGGCCAATGTGACAGGCATTGAATGAAGATAATCAAAATGAATTATGCTTATATGCCAGAAAGCACACAACAAAATGAAACTAGTTGGACTAAGTGATTGGCTAAGCAATCGTGTTATGCTGTATAAAAGTTTCACGATAATAGAGGGTTCTTTTAAATATTTATTTTTATGTATGTGTGCATGTGAGGGTGTGTTTTTACGTGTGTAAGAGCCCTTGGATTCTGGAATAAGCAGAGCAGATTCCCTGTAGCTGGAGTTTTAGCTGAGCCACCTGACAGGGTGCCAGGAACCAAGTCCTCTGGATGATCAATAATATGCTCTAAAAAGCCATCTCTCCAGCCTATAAAAGGTAGTTTTAAATTTTCTCACCTCTGAGGAGGGCAATAGATTTATCCGTTTTATCCTCCAAGTAACTCAGCAGAAACCTGCTGAGCAGGAGTTCTCCAGCCTGCAAAGGAGGTGCAAGGAGAGATGAAGAGTCACCTCACACTTGCTGGTTTGGGGGTTTCCAGACCGTTGCCTGCTTAGCAACCCTGTACTCCTCTGCTCCTCCCCAGACCCCTCACTTCTAGAGGATTTTTTTGTCAGCTAATCGACTTCTGGACCCAAAGCAGGCCAGTTACAGCCAGAACACTATAACTCCCTTGAAGAGAATGTTGTCATTGCCTCTCAGCAGGCAGAAGGCAAGTCAGACACTCCCCACCCACCCTGCCCCACCTACCAGGAATCTGCTGGACCTTCTTTGGCATCTGTCCCCAGATCTTGGATCCCCATGGAGCAAGACACTCTCAGCTCCCAAGAGGACCTTTCCATGAGGTGGTCTCACAGCCATGTCTTCCTGCAGCTATCAGCATTTTTCAAAGGCTGAGGGAGGGAGAAGGGACCCAGGAAGGGGGTGGCCAGGCTTGTCCCATCCTGGAGGATAAGATTACTCCCTGGCTCTCAGCTTTGCCAGAAGGGGAGTTCCCAGCATCAAGGGTCAACCCAGAGAGAGGCCAGGGCAGACCAGTAGGTTCACGGCTCCGGTCATGAGAGGAAGCTCCTCCAAGAGATCCTGAAGTGTTGCAGAGGTGGGTCTGTAGATGGCTGTCCCTCCGGACACAGAAGTGTGTGGTACCAATGAGAGCCTCACTGTGAGCTTGGCTCTGTGGCTCCCACACAGGTGGAACTGGGGGGACTTCTCAGCCCCGCATGCCCCTTTCTTCTCTGAGGCGGAGAGACCGACAATGTGGAGTGGGGACAAGGCAAGCGGCCTCCATCAGGAGCCATGCTGTGCCGCTCCCATCCCCACTGACACTGTATCGGAGGAGGAGAGACGGGTACAGGAGTGGAAGGCACAGGGTTGACACAAGCAAGCAGCAGTCAGCCTGCATGGCTGCCCAGGTTTAACCCAGACTGGCCTTGGTCAGGCCTGACCCCTTGTCCTACATTGAGGCACACCAAGAAGTGTTACCCATGAGCATTCAAGTCTACACTGAGCCAAATGGAACACTAGGTCAGAGGCAGGTGACAGCCATGAAGACCCACACTCTCTGGCATGCCCAGCCTCACTCCTGGGACTTGGCAATCCGGCCGGAGAAGCATCAGCCATATGTTGCTTTGAGGAGAGTGGGCAACTCTGGCTTATTTTGTTGTTTCTTAGAAGAATCCATGGCTGGATGAGGTGGTACAGGCCTTTAATCCTAGCTCTTGGGAGGCAGAGGCAGGTGGATCTCTGTGAGTTTGAGGCTAGCCAGGACTACATAGAGAGACCCTGTCTCCAAAACAGGAAAAAAGAAAAAAAAAAAGAAAGAATTCATTTACCACCTGCAAGCAAATTTGCTTTCATGGTGGGGACATTAATGAGCCAATTGTAAGGCAGGCTGGCACAGAAAGCATGGTGCTTATCTTCAGAACCCAAGAGCTGGGCAGGTGTTGATCCTGCCTTGAGGGATAGCTGCTTTCATGTGCAAACCCGTCAAAGGAAAGCTGATGGGGCCCTAATGAGGATGAGAGGGGTTCTTCTTCAGACCATTCTCCAGAGGGCAGCCACGTCAGATGCAGTCACATGACCCCCAAAAGAGCCAAAGCCGGAGTCCCACCCTCGGATTCCAGGCCTTTCCCTCAGCGTCATGTTGTATGGAAGGCCTTGGCCAAAGCATGCCTGGTTCAGATCATCCTGCAGACTGTTGGGGCTTATAACGTGCCCTGTGAGGGACTTATGATGGACTCACCTATATCTGCTTATCCCCTGCCTCGTCCCTGAAGCCCCACAGATCCCTCACACACTCACTGAGAGTGCCCAGCATTGCATTCTTCTGACCCAACACTCACCCCAAAAGGCCCTGCCGCTGCCTCCCTGGGGCCCCCAAATAAGGATCTGGAGAGCAAACCACAGCACGTGTCCTCACGGCAAGGTGGCTGGACCCTGTGAACACTCACAGGATCCAAGAAGTGCCTGGACAAGCCAAGTATGGTGGCGCATGCGCCTTTAACCCCAGCAGCTGGGAGGCAGAGGTAGGCTGATCTCCATAAGTTCTAGGCCATAAGTTCTTGGTCTACATAGAACAGCCAGGAGAGGTCCTATCTCATAGATAGATAGATGATAGATAGATAGATAGATAGATAGATAGATAGATAGATAGATAGATAGATGATAGATAGATAGATGATAGATAGATAGATAGATAGATAGATAGATAGATAGATAGATAGAAAAATAGATAAATAGGATTTTAAAGTGCAGCATGGGTGCTGTCACAAACCAGCCCAGTATCTAAAACTTGTTCTCAAAATTGAGAGTGTCTCAGAGCCCCAAACCCCTGCACCCCACGGGCTCCAGCACTTAAGTGGGCTCTCAGGCTTAAGTTCCTGAGGCAGGAACGTTCTGGGGCGCCCGTCAGATGTGCACACTTGGTATGCACAGCCTAGGAAGGCAGACCCCACAAGTGGGATAGGCTCATATCAGTGCTGCTTTGGGTCACCGTACGGCCCGGGCCGGACCTGGGACATGGCTGTGAGATCTGCTTGAGTTAGGGGTGGCTGTGGAGATCTGTTACCTTTTCCGGCCAGGTCGTCTCTCCCCAGCTGTCACTGCTGTGGTGTCTGAGCAGAGGAACAGAATCCAGCAGCCCAGACCTAGAGCTGCTAACTAGGACCAGCCGGCATGGCTGGAGGTCCCCATGGGAGCTGCCCGAGCCCGAGGCTGGCTGACCGCATCTTTGGCAAGAGTCAAAACTGGGCTTCGCTTCCTCTCTGATCTGCCAGCTTGTGTTCCTGGCTGGGTCAGCCGAGGAGCCAAGACAAACACTGCATGAGCTCCCAGGCCCAAGGCTGAAGCTCAGATGCACAATCTGAAATGTGGGCTTTGGATCCTACTGGGCTGGGGAGGGGGAGGGCAGGGGGCGGAGCATAAAATTGTGAAACAAAAAACAATGTTAACTGGAACCACTTCAGAGATTACTTTAAGTTGTTCAGCTCCAAATGTTGCTAATGGTGAAACCGAGGTTTAAATGGGCCCTCCGGGAGAGATAGAGAAGGAAGAGAGGGATTTCCAGAAAAGGATGAGGAGCCTGGAGCTTGCACAGTACATTCACATTTTAAGAAGATTAAAAAAAAAAAAAGAATACATTTCTATAACATTCTTGCTCAGATCTCAAGTAGAAGGTTGACCTTGACATAAAATTCAGCCTGGGGAAGGTGCTTCTGTGACCTGTGACAGTGCTCTCTCTCTTAGCTGCACGGAACAACTTGAAGGTAAATGCATACGCTACAGAGAAAGGACAGGGGAAGTGTGAAGGACACCTCGGTAAGCAAGGACAGCAAACCCAGTTGTCCCCAAAGAGGTGGCCCATAAAAGCCAGCAGGCCAGCCGGAAGCACCAGAGTCCCTGACTTCAGGGGCTTGTCATGCCTTCTCCGACTACGAGGCAGTCGCCGTGGGTACAGGCTTCGGGGCCAGAGACAAACGTGAGATCAGAGAGCAAATGGAGTTGTAGGGCGTGGAGACCGCGTGCCTCTGGCTCTCCAGCTGCTGTAAGCATGCTAAGCACACACAGGCAGGCCTCTGCCTCCTCTCAGGGACTTAGGACTTGGCGGGTGGGCATCTTCTGAAGCGGCTGTTGCAGTGAACATCATTGAGACACCCTGACTCGCAGAACAGGGCAGAGTGCCTTTGGGAAGCCAAAAGGAACAATCCTGGTTCCAGGAGGAGCATGGGCTTGATTCCAGAAATGCTGAGCTCCAACTGTCAAGTACAGAAAGCACTGATAGCTCAATCAGCCACTGCCATCCAGACTCTAGAGAGAGACTGGGAATAACAAAACAGTCCACCATCCCAGCACTAAGAAAGCTGAGGCAGGGAGATCTCAAGCTTACCGCCAGCCTGGGCTACATAGTAAGACCGCATCCCCAAATAATGTTACTGCCTTGATGAATTACCCCACCTGTCCTCATTCCCCTCACCTCTGACATGGTGTGATTATAGATGCCTTCAGAGACTCCAAGTTTACTTAGACAGACACAGAAAGCACCATGACACACTTCTGAGATGCACGTGGGGCCAGAGGAGGCTGGGAGTGTGCTCACTCTCAGAGAGATCCAACCACACTACTTGGAGCTGAGACTCAGCTGGAGTCTCACCCAGGGGGAACCCAGGCCCGGAGATGTCCACCGGAATAACATTCCTCGAGCAGACACCTTCTCCAAGTGGGCCTCTCCAGACTGCATTTGAAGTGGATCTTGGCCTAGAAGGGGATCCCTGAGCTCTTCTCTGTGAAAAGCCTGCATGATGCTTTTCCGGGAACACTTAAGTGGATGACGAACTCATGGACCCTAAGGAGCTGTCTGGCTGCAGCCCAGGCATTTCTGTTGAAGACCATTTGCTCATCCCAGAGTTCTCAGATTAGTAAATTGCATGAGTAGCTAGCTACCAGGAAGCAGCTGCTAAGTGCTGCTACAGCCGTTCTACGGCACACAGACTGCTTCACCCTTAGGAAACACATTTCTGGGGCCTGGAGGTGCCTAAGTGGGTAAGAGCGCTGTTGCTAAGACTGATCACCTAAATTTGATCCCTGTAACCAACAGGATATAAAGCCCTGCAAGATGACCTCTGAACCCCACACATGCACCATGGAACAAACACAAACTAGGGAATTTTTTTTAAATTAAGGAATACACTTCTCTAACTCAGCATTCTTGTTCAAATGTCAAGTGGAAGGTTGGCCTTGACATGAATTCATTCATTCTACATGTGACCGAGGAGCCCGTGTGTGTGGCAGGAGCCCAGGCAGGGCTGAGAGCGTGGCAGTGAACATGCACACAGCCTCCACCCTGGGGAGGAGAGAGGTCCGAGGCCCAGTTTGGTCACGGCCCCCTGTGGGCTGTAGGTGAAGCCATGCCTGTAACAGCAGCAGTGCTGCCCCACAAATCCCTGCGGTGCGTCACATGACCACAGGCAGCACTTACCCGGAACTTAGGACGGGTTTCAGGCTGGTGCCGGTAGGAATGCCCCGGCCTCAGCCCTCCTGTTCCGTCTGTTCTCCCTCAGGGCTTGGACGCGCTAAGCAGCTTCTTCAGACTCTACAATCCGGTGAATGTGGACGAGGAGGGTGCACACAGCAAAGCTGGCCCAGGGAGAAGCGGAGCCAAGGCAAACACCGGGTCTTCCACCAGGCTCAGCAGTAGGCAGAGCGCCACTGACAGGGTCTGTGGGTGTCACGCGGGGGTCCCTAAAGATCTTCCTCACAGACTCTTCTTCCTCCTGGTGCTGGTTTTCTAGCCCACACCCCAACCCCGTGTCGTGGAAGGTGTTTTGTTTATACCAACAATTTATCTCCCTTCCTAGAAGAGACTCTCATCCTTCCTCACCTGTTTGCCACACTGAGGTGGGGGCCCCGAAACTGCTCCCTACTAGAATGGGAGAATGTGGCGAGAAAGAAACTCTGGCCAAGCTACCTCTGGAATTGTGTTGAGCCCACCAGGGTGGGGGGTAGGGTGCAATCAGCTAGTCCCCAACAGAGAGCTGCTGCAGAAGTGTGGATACACTGTGTCTGCTTCTATTGAGTTTCCTCCAGTCAGTACACACTGCCTTTTCCATCACCTGCACCATCCGAGTGACTTCCTGCTGGCTTCTGTAAGGATGCTTGTGCAGGAGGAGTCTCCTGCCTGTGGCCTACCGCTCATCCTATGACCTGCTTTATGAAGCACAAGCTACCCACTTCTGCCTGCTCCTCCTGCTCACCCCCCACCCCCAACGGTGCTTCTGAACACTCTGGCCTGATGTCCTCATTCAGATTCCAGAATCCCCACGGTGTGTCACTGTTCTTTTCCCTCTTCCCCAGTGTCCCTTCCACTGGCTAGTGCTGTGGCGCTGGGACTTCTGCGTCCCCATCAGGACAGACCCACAGAGGAAAGTCTGAAGTATAGTTAAGACAAGGAGAGGTTGGAGTTAGACCCTGACACTGAGAGC
The DNA here is from genome assembly GCA_028658305.1 of Pachyuromys duprasi. Taxonomy (NCBI): domain Eukaryota; kingdom Metazoa; phylum Chordata; class Mammalia; order Rodentia; family Muridae; genus Pachyuromys; species Pachyuromys duprasi. The sequence goes on from CM053744.1 coordinate 58,141,596, forward strand.
TCAAGGGCCATAGAAAACCACTGTGCTCAGCAGAGGGTGTCTGAGAGGAGAGGAGCTGAAACAAGGAGCAGAGGGAGGAGCCAGGGCAAGTGTGAGCACCAGTGGAACTGTGGCTTCTGTGGAAATATCAGGGGGAGCAGATGGAGTGGCTTCCGGGGCTATCTCCAGGCTCCAAGACAGGTGGCAAGGGCCAGAGCAGAGCCTGAGAAGCTGCTGGTGGTGATGATGATGGTGATGGTGGTGGTGGTGGTGCGTGCGTGCGTGCGTGCGTGCGTGCGCACACACGTGCATGCGCAGGTTTGTTCTGGACTAGCTGTTTACATAAGGAACGTGTTCTAAAGCTGTTTGGCTACTGTTGTTCATTGGGCTCAGTTAGGCCTCGATGAAAGCAGTAGAAGACTTGGCTCCTGAGCTTAGATGCTGCTTCCTCTCGGAGCGCTGCCCCTTTTTCCCCTTGCTCTGGGGGCTCAGGGCCTGGGGAGATGAGAGGAGTTTTTTGGTGTCTTCAGAGCTCAGGACCTGGGTAGAAAGCCACAACTCCTTCTCAGGCCCGGGCCGTGTCTAAGCCCGCCCTCTTCTTCCTCCTAGCTTATCCCAGCTTATTGGTGTTTCTCTGTTGTCCTTGAGAGTCCATCCTCTTCAGCACTCCTTTTGGTCCATGCTGCTCTTTGGGAATCATCTTCCCCCTGGCCTAACCCTCTCAAACACAGGAGACCCAGCACTAGCTGCCTCTTTACCTCCCCATACCCTGAACCCCCATACCCACTCTTTATCCACCCCCCCACACACTCATTTACCATTCACTCCACTCCCCCATATCCTTCACACCCTCTGCCTGGTGAAGAACCCCATCCTCACCCCCCTAGGTCCCCATGTTCCACCCAGGAGCAGGAGGAGCTGGGCATTTGGGGGTCACCTAGAGAGGAAAAGGGCCCCAGTACGTCAGGCTGCTCAGAGCTCTCTGATCTTTCTCTGGAGAACTGTGCAGAGAATAGACTGAAACCAATTAAAACAGGAAGGAAGAGCTGACTTCCAGCCAGCCACAATCAGACAAGGTATCCTGACTGGAAACCACTATCTACGTCTCCCTCTTGCAGGAAGCCAGGGGGAAAGAAGGCGCCTGCTGGCTACCCACCCTCCATACCAAACTGCCCTGGGCAGACAGGGGCAGACAGGCTACCATTGGGTTCCGTTCTGGATCCTGGGATGCAGAAAGGGCCCCATGGAAGTTCACTGAGGCTTTCAGAGCTTAGGAGGAGCAGCGGGGATGGCTGGGTTGCCCCAGGACAGGCTCTCCTCTGTCTTTCCATTACCCTCAGCTCCTGCAGAAGCCATTTTAAAACATATTTTGAGTTCCCCGATGCCAGGTAGTGGCACAGATGTGTGACCTCCACATACTTGAAAGGCAAGCAATCGTTTGGATTAGCCAGACCTCACAGAGGCTAAAGGGCTAGGCTTTCAGAGCTTGTGTGTGCATGCGTGTGCGTGTGCATGTACATGTGGTGATATATGACATTGAGTTTGGGTCCACAGGCACAGGCTAACAGATTCCTGCTTCCTTCAGAACACGAGCCTTTTCTTCCAAGGCCTTCAGTCAGCTGATGAGCCCTTGCAACCACCCTATGGCACTCCGGGGTTCTCTGCACCACCCAAACTCTGCTAATTTAAATGTCAGTCTTATAGAAACACCTTCCCAGATTCAGCTGTGTAATAAGGTGTGGCCAAACATCTGGAGTTGGAGACCAGCAAGGGGACACTTGCTCCAGCCTCACCCAGAGCCTCACATGACCATCTAAGTGTGAGTCCTGGGCTCTGCTGATATGAATTTCTGGGGGCCAGACCAGGACCATGGAATGCATTCCCAGGTGGTGAGCGGCCGCCCAGCCAGCACCACAGGAGTCTGTAAATCACAGAAGAGAGAGTACTAAACCCACTGTATTTCTCTTGTCTCCAGGCACCCTAAAGGGAAAATGTGAAGAAAAACAACAGGCCCCAAGGCTGCCGCCCCAGGGTTCAGCATTAGGTGTGGCCTCTGTGCCCCCAAGCACCACAGGCTCCCTGGGAGGGCAGGATGAAACTCTTTAGATAGGGTGAGTCTATAGTCTTCCAAGATGGACTGTCAGATCAGAGTCGGTGCCTGCAGCTTGAAGTCCTGCTGAAAAATCCTCTGTGTGGGAAAACTGCTCCCACCATCCACCTGTGAACCAGAAAGGCATGGAGTAAGGCACAACCCAGCCCGTGTCTCTGGTTTCTATGTGAAGAGAGAAAGAAGACATGGCATGGCTGAGGCACCATAGGGCCTGTGTCCCTGGGAGGACAGTGAGCTAGGGGATCCCTGGAGGCACTGGGAGAGAGGCATTTGGGCACTGATACCTCCCTTGGTAGGTATGGGTGGGTACAGGGGGAAAGCGTGGGGCAGATACTGGAAAAAGTGTGGCATGGGCAGTATGGATGAGCAGGGGGCAGGAAAGAAGCCAGCGCAGGAGCAGCAAACAGAAGGTGCTGGGCCCAGGTCGCCTTTGGAGGACTCGGTTCTGCTGTAGTTTTTTTTTTTTTTTTTTTTTGGTGCCACTCAAATTTGCAGTGTGTGAAAAGATTTCTGTTTCTTCCCAAATGTTGATTCTAATTTTGAAATCTCTCTAACAAGACATTAAACTACAGAGAAGCAAAACGCACAGACCGCTCCCCAAGTGGCAGCTTTCAGAGCAGCGCCCCACATGGTCTGTGGTCTGTTGTTCTAAACGTGGGTGCTGGGTGGGTGGGAGGGGACACCCCGCTTCCACTGCCCCAAGTCTACTCCCGAACTCATGGGCATCTATGTTGTCCGAGACCAGGAAGGAAGCCAGACAGCGGTGTCAGACAGCAGGACCAAGTGGATTCTCTCCTTTGCTGACGTACCTACAAATCCCTGAACCCACACCTGAGCAGCATGGCAAGGAATCCTCACCAACTGACCCTGTCACCGTGAGTCACAGCGGCCTTTCTGCGGGGTGAGTGACAGCCAGTGAGCAGAGCAAGCACAGTGAAGGTGGGTAGGCCATCGGAGCCTGCTGGTAAGAGCCGCCTTTGAATTTGGCAAGGATTTCTTGGATAAGACACCCAGTGCACAAGCAACAGAAGCAAAAATAGACAAACTTAGCAGCTGTGAAGCTGTCAAGAGCAAAAAGACAGCCTGTGGAGAGAAAGGAAAGAAGGCTAACTGCGAAGTTGATAGGGCGTTAATATTCAAAGTGAATTAGAAACAACCATGCCAAGGGGGGCCACAGGTCACCTCCAGCACCTGGGGAGTTCTGTCCAGGACCTCAAGTGAGCGAGGATCCCCAACTCCACTGCAGAAAAGAATTTGAGAAGCAGAGTTGGAGAAGAGGAGAGTTAACTTAGGCTTGAGCTGGGCAGGTGTGGAGAGGGGTGAGAGAAAGGGTCACACGCACCCGAGTAATGGAATGGCTTCAGAGACCTGAACCTGCATCAGCTGCAGGAAGGATTTTGCTAGCTTCTGAAGTCTCTTCTCAGAAAGTCACTAAGGAATTTGAAAATATTGTGTAGTTGCACTGGATAGGAGTGCAGGCAGAAAAGTAAAATCCTAGGTCACAGGGCTGCATGGCATTATGTTCTCCTGGGGGCTGAAGGGAGGCTCTGACGTTAAGAGGACTCACGTTCAGATCCCAGGACCCATGCGGGGGCTGACAACTGCCTGTTAACTTCAGGGCATCTGGGCCCATGCGCACAGACACACACACACACACACCGCACATAATTGGAAAAAATTAATTTAATATAAAAATAAAAATTTATTGAAAGTAATTTTAATATAAAAACAAAACATGATCCAGCAGCCCTGGTTCAAGACATGCACCCAAAGAATTGCAATCAAGGTCTCTAGGGCATCATCACATGCCCAGCAGTGACCATCACAGGGAGACCTGCAGTCATAGCTGACTGGTGTGCCCACACGGTGGGGTGGTACCAGCCTTAAACAAGGACAATTTGTCACATGCAGCAAGGTGGGAACAAACCTGAAGGCAAGACAGCCACACAAGACAGTTTCTCCGGCTGGAAAGACGTGGCTCATTGGATTAAGGTACTAAGCAGAGGCTGAACTCCAGAATCCACATGGTAGGGCTCTGATATCTATCTATATGCCCACTCCACACTGCCCAGCTGGTTAGCCCCTGGTCCGGGAGTCCCTAATACACTTAGGATATTAACCCTTTGTGCCTGGTACCTGTGGAAGCCAGAGGACTGCTTCAGGTCCCTGGAACTGGAGTTACAGATGGCTGTGAGCCAGTGTGTGGTGCTGGGAACTGAACCTGGGACCTCTGCATGAACAGCTCGTGCTCTTAACCACTGAGCCGTCTCTCCAGCTTTTGCCATCATTTTTAAAAAAGCAACTCATAGAAACATGTCCAGTAGACTGTGGCTTAAAGAAAGTCTGGAAGGCAAATCAGGACCATGTCTTGCCTATCTCCAGATATGTGTTCCGGAGAACAAACCCAGAAGTCAGCAAGAGAACAGAAACAGAAGGGTGGGTTGGACCTGGAATAGCTGGGGCAAACATTAAGATTCCTTTTTAAAACTGTTCTTTTTTTGTTTGTTTGTTTCATTCATTTGAAGAACTTGGCAACTTTATTATTTCATTTATGAGTATATCAGTATGTAGGTGCATGTGTACGCAGGTGCCGTGTGTGTGTGTGTGTGTGTGTTGGTTTGGTTTTTAAAAGACAGGGTCTCACTATGTAGACCTTGGCTAGCTGGGAGCTCGTGAGTGCAGGCTGGCCATGAGCTCATAGAGATCCACCTGCCTCGGCCTCCTGAGTGCTGAGATTAAGGGCGTGCACCACTGTGCCTACCTTTTAATTTTTTAATGCAGGTCTGGGGATCAGGCTTTTGACCCCAATGCACTGGCCTTATGAGCCATTTCCCAAGTTCTCACTGATTTTAAATAAAAGTCCGTGCCATTCCTGTGAGGTAAGCATGGCGCAGGGCTGTTCACTCCTGTCTGTCTTCATGCTCTGGAAGCCGCTTGTCTTTGTGATTGTTGGAGTTGGTTCTGGGTTTATTTATGCCATGGGCAAAAATAATTTTGCTAGGAGACACAGCCTAGCTCCGGAATGTCTTGAGAGGAAAGAGCAGACAACAGGATGGGCCTCGGCAGCCCGAATGGATTCTGCTCCTGGCCTCAGGGTGCCAGATCTGAGGGAGAAACAACACTGGGACACAGGCTGCCTTTCCTGGAGCCAAGTCTGAGCTGCCAGTCTGAGCCAGATCAGATCTACCCGACTCTGTGAATTGCAGCTTCCTGAAGAATCTCCTTCTGATAGAAGTAACCCCAGATCCTAGGGTACAATTTAGGAAGGAGGGAGGTCCAGGGATCACCAGTGGCTAGCCTCTTCTTCCTCCTTGGTATCCCGCAGCAGAGCCTGAATAGAGAAATACTGAGCTATCTGTGTGGGTCAGCCCTGTGACACTTGTGTGCCTGTGATCAGCTCCCTCCATGGACAATCCTGATCTCCGGAATCTGGCCCCCACCTTCAGCTTCTGTGCTAGACTTGGTTCAGCAGACCAAATGCAGGAGCCCAATAGCTTGCCCTGGGGACTGTAGCAACCATGACAGCCGGGTTTCCCCTCCAGAGCCAAAGAGGATGCCGTTCCTTCCCCCCCCCCACGCCCTTCTGCACACGGGAGGGGTTATTCCAATTCTCTTTGCATCTCCAGTCACACCCCACTGTGTTCCTCAGACCCCTGCCAGTTGGAATGGGGACTGAGCACTCCCCAGCACGGAGTGAACAAGCCAGCCCAGGCTTTGTCCTGTGCCTCCTCTGGGAAGAGTAACACAGAGGACCCACTTCTGCCCCAGGACCTCGGCTACATGCTGGGTGCAGGTACTGAAGCTGCTGCTGGCCCAGATCCGAAGCTCAGAAAAGGATCAGAAGAGCTAGAGAAGAGTACGAGATCCATCGGCACAAAAGCAAAGCAACTAGGAGGTGGCTGCTTAGCAAAACTGTGCAGTAAGTAAGGTGGGAGAGGACACGTGGGCATGGCCTTCTGGCTGGCAATCACTAGATGAGAGACCTGAGGTAGTTAAAGGACCAGCTGCCAGGGTCAGGTGTGACCAGTGACTCAGGCCTAGGGCTAGTGGTGCTGCCTTGATGCTCTAGAGAGACACCCACAGTGGTGCAGAGGACACAGCCTGGAGGGGAGCCATCCAGACACCTCAGACACTGACGAAAAGGGAAGCTGCCCCTCCCTAGACCAAGCCACAGGGTCCCCCATTTAACCAGACAGACAGGGATGCTGCATGGATGAGATGCTTGTCTTGCGTACATTTCTGTTGCTGTGAAAAGATCTATGACCAGGCAACTTACAGAAGAAAGTGTTTGTCCGGAGCTGATAGTTCAGAGGGTTGGAGTCCATGGGCTAGAGGGCCCTGCTACTGAAGGTTGTAGCCTCCATGACAGGAGCTCTCTGAGCTCCGCGCAAGATGGAGGGCTCCGTTCCCGAGTGGACCTTCCTGCTCTCTCCCTGTCCTTGTTTGGAGGCTGTCCCTGGGCTCGATGCCTGGCTTACCATAGACAGAGCTCTGACACTGCTTCCTGCAGGATGCTCCCCTGCCTCGGTACATTAGACAATTAGGTATCGAGTGAAGCACACTAAGAGCACCTTTCAGAGTTCCTCCTGACCACTTCCCTTTTCCTGTATATACCCCCCACCCCTGGAATAAAGTTGATCTGCTTCCCTGTGCTGGCCCAGATGTCCACGGCCTTCCGAGCCCTGCTCCCCACCTCTGCTTCTCCTACCCTCCTGGGCTGGTGGCTAACAGCCCCGTAGGGAAGAGGACACTTCCCAAGGTCAGATGGCAGTGAGCATGGCAGCAGGCGGGCAGCTGTGCATGGCACGGGGGTAGTGGTTGACAGCTCACGTACTTTGTTTTTCCCCCTAGACAGGGTCTCATATGTAGCCCTGGCTGTTCTGGAACTCTGTAGACCAGACTGGCCTCAAAGCCTCAGATCAGCCTGCCTGTGCCTCCCAAATGCTGGGATTAAAGGTGTGCACCACCACAGCCGGCAAGAGACAAACCAAGACGCAGGGAGTGCTAATTGGGAATGGTGGAAGTATTTTCAAACCTTAAAGCCCAACCCCAGTAACATACCACCTCCAACAAGGCCACACCCTTAAACCTTCCCAAACTATTCCATCAGCTGGGGACATAAGTTTTCAAGCATATGTGCCTATGGGAGCCATTCTCATCCAAACCAACACACACACACAAATGTAAGTCAATTGGCTATTCATTTGTCTGTCAGAGCAATAGATGACTTTCAACACTCTTTAAAAAGTGGGACAGCTGGGCTGGAGAGATGGCTCAGAGGTTAAGAGCACGGCTGCTCTTCCAGAGGTCCTGAGTTTAATTCCCAGCAACCACATGGTGGCTCCCAACCATCTATAACAAGCTCTGGTGCCCTCTTCTGGCATGCAGGTGTACATGCAGGCAGGATACTGTATACATAATAAATAAAGCTTAAACAAAAAAAGTGGGATGGCTATGGGATCTCCCTGTGCTCTCTGCAAAGCCTCCCTTGGAGTTGTTCACAAACAGCTGTGCTACAGGGGACTCCAGGTTGTTGGTATCCCCTCTGCAATGGCCGTGTCCCCAAACAGTCATGTCCTGGGAACTAGGAACCTGGAGTGTGAATTCTGAGGGACACAATTTAGCTCAAGCCAGATGTTGCAGCAAGTTGCCCCAGTGATTAGAGCTCACTGCGGTGTGTCAGGAACTGGCCCATACTGCTGCCCACACTCCTGATCATGGGCACCAATGCTGGACAAGCAGGCCATGACTCTGGCTCTGCCTCTTGCTCCGGGTAGATGCTTTGTAAGCCTTGCCCTTCCACAGCCCCTGTTTCTTTGTGGAGTCACCATGACCTCTTCTGTCCTTGTCCCACGGAGATCTGACTGGGGTGGGTATGCCAGCACTGTGGACTCTCTCTAGGTGGTTCTCCATCTGAGATTTTCATCTAAGGCATCTAAAGGCTGGACCCTTACCTACGCCCCACAGAGCAGCTGTGCGGCCTCCAGCCACACGTGCGTCCCCTGCTGTGACCTTGGGTCCCTTTTACTCCCCTAGGCACAGAACTCCAGCTTCACCCCACTGCCCTGTCACCCCAGGCTTCACCATCCATCACTGCTGGCTGTGTCCCTCAGGAAAGGACAGATAGCTTGGGGCCCTGCTGGTGATCTTGCTGCAGAGCCAGGCATCCTGGGTCCATTCCACCTATGTCCTTGAGCTAAGCACTGGCATAGAGGCCTAAGAACACAGGAGGCCCACATGTCATCTCTGATCACAGGATTCTGGGTCATGCTCTGTAAGGAGCAGGGACTCCCATTTCCCAACACACAAGGAAGTCTTTAAAACTCATGACTTTCAAAAGAAACACAATCAGGAGAACAGAAATGCGTTCATACCATAGGTCTTAGGGTTTCTATTGTGCTAAAACACCATTGATGACCAAAATCAACTTAGAAACTCAAGGCAGGATGCAGAGGCCTGGCTGAGTGCAGCCTACTGGGTTGCTCTCCACAGCTTGCTCATCCTGAGTTCTTACAGCACCTAGGACCAGCAGCCCAGTGGCACTGCACAGCTGGTACCCAGGGAGCTGAGACCTCCCACATCAATCACCAATCAAGAAAATGCACACAAGCTTGCCGCCTCTGGCGGGAGCATTTTTCTCAGTTGACTTCCCAAATGACTCTAACTTATGTCAAACTTAGACAGAGAGTTATAGGAAAACGTCACCTCAGCCCCGGCAGGTACACATTTTGGCACCAGGCCAGAGGCTGGTCTGCATGTCCTTTTATCATGGGGCTCTGCCCTACCCCTGTGCATCCCACACTGCTGAAGAGCAGCCCAGACTGCAGTTTCCTGTACTGCAGTTACCTCCCACAGCTTCCAGGACAGGCCAGCAGCTGAATCCAGTAAACAGAAACCTAAGAGCTAGCTGGGACAGCCCCGGAGCCGGAGCCGGTGGCAGCCGGTGCTGGAACACAGCAGGCAGGATGGGCTTCCAGGGACAAGGCCAAAGCCCTGCAAAGAGACTCCGTTCTTAGCAAATCTGCATGAGGTGATTGGCCTCCCGGGGCACAGTTGCTCATCTGACTTGGCGTGGAAACTGTTGTTTCTTTTCCCAATTTCAGGAAATCCCAAACCAGGTTTGCCCACTCTGTTTGCACAAGACAGAGCCACCTTCTCCAGAAGGGCTGCGGGCTGTGTTCATGGAGAGAGAAAACCTGCTGCAACTGGCACCTAATCCCAGCTGCCATTTCCTTCACTGAAGGTCTCTGTGAAGGAAAGAGCTAAGAAAGGGGCTTTCTGAGGAGAAACGCTACAAGGTAGAAGGTGAGGGAGGGACTGAGGACCAAGCTCCAAACTGGGGACCCAGGGACTGCCAGTGAGGGTGCACCAGGGCGGGGTGGGGACACTGACCGCTCTGATGTGAAAAACGCAGTACAAACCAAATAGCATCTATAGACCCGAGGACTCCCCCAGGTGGAGTGTGCCGCAGAGCCCTGGCCTGCCGCATGCCCTGACAAACAGTGTGCTCCATCTACCTCTCCTCATAGTCTGAGCTGCACACATCCTGCACACACACACCGCATTCATTGTATACTGTGCAGCCTGCAAGTGACCATCAAGGACCTTGTCCCTGGTTCTGCACTGCAGAGCAAGATCCCCTGTTGACGCGGCAGGATGCAATCAAGTCTCACTGCGCCACACACTGCAGCTTCCGGCCTGCTCTTGGGAAAAGAAGTCTCCGTTGCTTTGGGGCCACCAGAAGGGATCCCAGCCACATTACCCACAGGGACTGTGAGTGGTACTAACATCAGCCACCACTGACACTGAGTTGTGAGGTGACTTGCCATGTAGTGACGGTCACGAGATACAAGCGTAGCTCACACACTGGGGGAAGAATCTAACATGGACTCAGTGTTTCCCAGATGTTCTTGTTATAGGATACTTTTCAGGGTCATCAGAAGCAGAGAATCCATTCTTTCTCCCAGGGATGCATCGTCCAGGGCCACTCATAGCTAGATCATCTTCCAAAGGTCGCCAGCCTGAGGTGACATTGTCTTCCTACCTTGACTGAGAATGGGTCCTGGTCCTCAGCGCAGGGGGAGGCACTGGCAGAGGTCTCTCCCAGACTTCATCAGTGCAGTCTCAGTCCTGCCTGAGGCCAGCCCCCGAGGGTGCATCAAAGGAACGGGGTCTGGGGCCTGCCTGCCGAGAGAGCTTCCCCAAGGCATACTCATTGCAAGTGTTTCCCGAGCTGCCTTTAGAACCTCATGTTCAAGTAAGTGTTTCTGTGTCTATCTGTACATGTGCAGGTGTGTGTGCACATGTGTGCAGGCGGGAGGTGGGGGGTGGGGGTATTAGTATAATGGACGGAGGACAATGTCCACTGACCTTCCTCAGCCGTCGAGCACCTTGTTTCCTTCAGAAAGGGTCCCTCACCGGCCTGGAACATGCCAAATAGTCTAAAATGGCTCACAAGGGAGCCCCCCAAATTCTCCTGTCTCCACAGCACTAGGATTACACACCCGTGCCACCACCCTGGCTTTTTGTTTTTTAATGTGGATTCTGAGGATTGAATTACTCACTGAGCATTTTCCTCCCTCCCCCCCCCCTCGAATTCCATGCTGGTCACAGTCTACATTTCATTAGTGGAGGGTGTCTCCCCAAATGCTCACTTGCTCCTCACATGACTCCTGAGTAGGCACTGGACATGCCCAGGCCCAGGAGGCTGAGGGCAGAGAGAGAACCAAGGGCACAGCTGAGGCCAGAGCAGGCCACTGGGTCCTCAGAGCCCCCAGCCTGTGAGGCCCAGCCCTGAAGATGCAGGCAGTGGTCACAGAGGGAAGCCAACCCCGCAGAGTCCACTGCCACAGACGTTAGTCAGCAGGGTGGCCTCCGAGAGTGAGGCCTGCCACGGCCAGAAATGTTCTGAGGACATAGTTCTGAATGATTGCCCAAGAGCCAGACAGGCACAAGAAGGCCTCAGGACAACACGGCCTTGGGGGTCTTCAGGCATGGAGCCCATGACCGCAGGTTTGGAAGGCACGAGCCATCAGGAGCATGAGTCATTGGGAGTACATGCATTCTCACAGCAGTGAGACATTCTACGAGGTGAAAATTAGAGGCCTGTCAATCACACCCTGAGCATCCTAGGGAATTACCTGTGAAGCTCGGGTGAAAAGTTCACGAGTCTTCTCATTCCCAGCCCACCCACCGACAGGAGGTGTGTATGGGTGCTGTGCCAAGGGATGTTTACATATGTGTGTTAATATGTGCCAGTGTGTGGTGTGTTCCTGCACACATATATTGATTCATTTGGAGTGTGCTTTCTTCAGAATGTTTAATGAAATGTATGTGTGTCTATGTGTGTGCATTTTATGTGTTCGCGCTTGTGCGCTGGTAGGTGTTGGAGTATGTCTGTGCTTTTATGTACACACGCATGTGTGTAATTGTGTTGCTGTGTGTGTATATATGCATGTGTGTTCGTGTGTGTGTTTGTGTGATGGTAATGTGAGTTGGCTAGTCTTATGTCAAGTTGACCAAAGCTAATTACCTGAAAGGAGGGAGCCTCAGTCGAGAAAATACCTCCAAGAGATGCAGCTGTAGGCACTTTCTTTAATTAGTGATGGATTGGGGAGGGCCCAGCCCATGGTGGGCTGTGTCATCACTGAGCAGGTGGCCCTGAGTTCTATAAGAAAGCAGGCTGAGCAAGCCAGTTAGCAGTACCATCCGTGGCCTCTGCCTCAGCTCCTGCCTCTGGTTCCTCCCTTGCTAGAGCTCCTGTCCTGGCTTCCTTCAGTGATGGACTACAGTGCAGAAATTCAAGCCCAATGAACCCTCTCCTCCCCAACTTGCCTTTTGGTCATGGAATTTCATCACAGGGATAGAAACCCTGACTAAGTGTGTATTCACATCTGCTTGGCCTCCCCTTCTGCTGCAGCCTGGATGATCCGGAGTCATAGGGCTGCTGGGCAGGGCAGGGCAGCAGCCTCCTCAGGCCTGGGTGCCCTCACTACCAACCAGGAAGGAGCGTCCTTTAAACTCTCACAGGCTGGGATAAAGCCTGCCTCCTGCCCTGTTCTGATGCAGCCTGGGAAATGCTTGTGTACACAGGAGGCCAGGCAGGGTCACCCAGAGATGCTGTGCACTGTAGCCGTGGACTCCAGTCCTTCCGATCCTCAGAAGCAAGCTCCTGGCTCCAGGGAGCTCCTGCCCCTACCTCACCAGCTCTGTTCAGTGCTCCTGCCCTTGGCCCCGGCACCGTATGGTGCCGAGCAGTCTGCACTGTGGAGGTCCTGCATCAGCTGCCAGTTTCATCCAGGAGCCGGAGAGGACAGAGCTGCATTGGTGGGAGCTGTCGCTTGGTTTGATGCTCACCCTGCCGGGCTGCAGGGCCACGGTTGGTGATGAGGTCGCCCGCCTCCGCTGCAGGCGTGGTTGGTGCGCACGCTGGTATGGGGCTGTGCTCTGTGGCTAAGCAATCAGGCATGGGCTGAATGTTTCTCCTTACTAGCCCAGGCAACACTTCTGCCTGTGAGTGTCTCAGGCTGTACCTGGTAATCCAGGAGCCACCTGACATCTGCCGAGGGTGCGCTCGCTCCGGCTGCCCCGTGGCAGTTGATCATCTGGCTGGCCAGACCAAGCCTTGGCTGCTCGGAGAGCTAAGTCGACATGAGGCCTTGGTTCTGGGACGGTGGGAGCCAGTCACATCTTTCTCCCCCAGCAGCCCTCATCACAACCCACCCCAACAGACTCTCTCTGGGACCTGGACTGAGACAGCCCTCACATGGCTCCTCTCAGGAAGTGGCTAGCCTGCTCTACACTCAGATTAACCAGCTTCCCAGAACAGGGAACTTTCAGCTAAAACCAGGACACCTGCCCACAAGGCCTCATCCCTCCATTAAGAGACCTCCGGTCCCAGAGATGAAACCCAGAGGTGGAATGTGTGAGGACCAGCCTGGTCTAAGGAAAAAGGCGGGACTTCCAGGCTTTTCCTCAACTGGCATAGGTGTCAGCCCAGAGCTCAGTCCTTGGGCACAGGCCTACGCCTCCCCAGAACAGCCAGATCTGTGCCCCACCATACAAACACCAGGGCTCCCAGACGCCTGAAGTGGCCTGTCCTTTTGCTGTCCACGTAGGAGCCCAGGGATAAGGAGACAGGAGTGGTTTGCTATGACTGTGTGAACAGCCTTCACACTTTTACTCTTGCTGTGTCCTTCAGTCAGACAGGCAGACAGAAGGACTGGGGTACAGCACTGAGGAGCCTTGGCTCTTTGGTTTGGTGTGACCAGAGGGCAGGGGAAGTCATAAACACATCTCAAACTTGGGGGGTTCCTACACACCTCTGGTGGCTCAGTTTCCCCTCCGTCCCAGCCCCATGCCAGGAGGCCCCACATCCATGCAGGTGAGCCTCCAACACAGAAAACAGACGTGGGGGTGGGGAGAAGGAGGTGCTCCAGTGGTGCCTCCCCCGCCCTCCCAGCTTTACTAAACCACATCTGGTGTCACTGTGCTTGTGAGCAGGCTGTGACTTCAGCAGGAGGCAGAGTGGGCTCCTTACAAGGTGAGGAGTTCTGGCAGCTGGAAGAAGGTGGCACAGCTGCGTCCACGCCAGGCTGCTTTCTGCTGCTTCAGGCGTCCTGCACAGCGCAAAGCCAGCCAGCCCGCCAGGCGGAGGATGGGAGTCCTGCGGAGAACGGCAGTCAGCTGGAGCCCTCTGCTGGCTGCTTCTGGAATGACGCTGCCACAAAAGCCATAGCTGCATTCTGCCTCCAAACTGGAGCACAGTGTGAAGCAGAGGCCTGAGGGGTGGGGCGGTGGGCGGTGGGGGTGCCTCAAAGCCAGGCCCCTTGACGCCGAATTCCAGCTGCAAGAGATCTCAGCAGCAGGCCGGGTGCCTGAGCTCAAAGTTCACGGAAGAGGCAGGCAATGAGGCCAGTCCTTGACCAAAATGAGAACAGCAGGCTGTGAGGGCATAGTGAACACTGATAAAGGGGCTGGGAAAACAGCTCCTTAGCAAAGAACTGGTGAGCTCCAGGTGTCATGGGAGGCTTTCAAAAAACAAGATGCAGAGCAATAGAGAATGACACCGGAAGTTGACACAGTCTGGCCTGCATGCACAAGGTTCCACATGTGAACATGAGTCTGCATGAACATGTACACACACATACCACATGCACATGAAGGAAGGAAGAACTATTACTGCCAGCAATGATAATATTGAAGCAGCCAGCTGTGGTAACATACATCCTCTGCACTTGGCGGGGAGCAGGGGGGATGGAGGCAGGTCCATCAGGAATTCAAGGCCAGCCTTGCATATATAGAGTTTTCAAGGCTAGCCTGGGCTACATGAGACCTTGTCTCAAAACAAAAAGATAATACATGAGCCTCACAAGACGAAATGTGGATGCAGTGTCAGCTACTCTGCTCCTTGGAGGAACGCTGAAGTAATATTTAGTTTGTCAGCTACAGAAAATGGGTCTAGACATGTAAAGGGTCTTGAACACGGCAGCACAGCTAGGAAGCAATGGGGCATGGGTGGTGAGCAAAGCACATAGGAGACAGGTTACATAATGTAATGAGTGACAGGGCATGATCTAAAGAGTGTCCAGGCTGCCCAGTGGCCATCTTTAGCCCTGCTCCCCTGGAAACCAAAACAAACAACGCAAATCAAGTGGTTAAGGCTGCTTCGTCTGGCTTCGCCACAGGAAACTAGCTGTTGTCCTCCTTGGTGGAACGTCTATTCCGGCAGCAGGACCGTCCTCCCCTCAGCTGAGCCATCATGAGGCGTGGGGCAGCAGGATCCTGGGCAGTTTCACAGTAACTTGTCTTTCAGGTTTTGAAAGGAATGTGGCCCTTCCAAGGACAAGGAGGGAAGCTGGCAGAAGTGTATAGACACCTGAACCACGCTCCAGGTCCTGAGACCAAGAGCTCATGTTTCCCCGATCCATTCTCCCTGCCCGCCCGGCCAGAGAGGCAGCAAGCCCAGGGCAAAAGCCACCTTGACTGACTTCAGGAGACTGGCTCTTCCCCAAACACACAGGCTGCTCTGGGGCACCAAGGAGCCAGGAGTCACCACGTGAGTCCTGGTGGCTGAGCAGTGTTTGTTGCCCTGTCAAAGAGCATCGAGGACGCTCTGGGACACTCTGGGTGTGCCTCCACTCCACCCCAGGGAGAAGCTGCTGGACGGGGGTCGCAGCAGAAAGCAGCTGGGGCAAATGAGTTTGAACCTTGAAACTAAAACCCTGGCATGTCAGGCCAGTACACCTA
Source organism: Pachyuromys duprasi (assembly GCA_028658305.1). Classification (NCBI taxonomy): domain Eukaryota; kingdom Metazoa; phylum Chordata; class Mammalia; order Rodentia; family Muridae; genus Pachyuromys; species Pachyuromys duprasi. The sequence goes on from CM053744.1 coordinate 58,156,933, forward strand.
CCTTCCAAGGAAGGACCTTGGCTCTGAAAGTACCCAACCAAAGTCAAGGGCCAAGCTAAGCTGGCACAAGCTAGAGCCCAGTATGCCAGGGACATTCTGTTAACAAAGCACAAAGAGCAGAGGAGGAGCAAGCCGTCCCGTCTCTACACAGGCCAAGCCTGGCTGTGTTTACCCAGCATGACAGAGTGTGCTCTGTTGACGGCTCCTTGGTGGCCCCACTACCAAAGTCAAGTCCTCAGACCCAGTCTCAGATTGCTGTGCAAAGCAAGCATCCATGGCATCGCTGGAAGAAGCCTGCAGCAAGACCCCAAAGCTCAGCTCCGGAGTCAGAAGAGGCCTCCTCGTGGCTCACCTCTTCTCATACTCTGGACCAGCAAGAAGGGCGTTGCAGGGTCTCACTGAAGCTGGCCAAAGAAGGCCTCTTGGGGACAGAATAGCACCAAGCATCTACATCCTACTATTCATGTATTCAGAGCCCCTGTCGTGAGCTGGGCACTCCACAGCCCTGGGCAGCTACTCGTGCACTCAGAGCCTCAGCCTGAGCATTGCCACTTCCTGCTGCTCAGTATGATGGTTTACAGAGAGGTGACTTCCTTCAGCCTAGAAAACATCCCAGCCAGGCTGAGGCAGGAAGCTTGTTCTGAGTTCAAGACAACCTAGGCATAGTAAGACTTTGTCAAAACTTAAAGAAAAAGACAGAAGGGAGGAAAGGAGTGAGTAAGTGAAGAAAGGAAGTAGCTCAGGGGCAAAGCATTTGCCTAGCATGCATGAGGCCATGGGCCCAACCTCTAGCACTGGAAGGAAGGAAAGAGGGAAGGGAGGGATGAAGTTGACCCCTGCTTCAGACAGAGTAAATGCAAAGCCACTCAAGAGCCAAATCCATCCATCCATCATCCATCCATCCATCCATCATCCATCCATCCATCATCCATCCATCCATCATCCATCCATCCATCCATCTATCTATATACCATCTTCTATCTATCTATAGCTGTGTATCTATCTACCTATTTTTTATTTTTGTTTTTTGAGACAAGGTTTCTCTACGTAGCCCAGGCTGTTCTTAAACTTGCTCTGTAGACCAAGCTGGCCTTGAACTCAGAGAGATCCCGAGTGCTAGGATCAGGGGTGTGCACCGCCACTGCCCTGCTGCCATCGTCTTTAAATGATTTCTGTCCCCACTGACCCCAGCTGGTCAAATCCAGCAGGAATTGTCTCGTGGCCCAGGCCTCCGTGTTCTCTTATTTCCACCCCATCTTTACATACCAGATCAACCCTTGAATGCTCATGGTAAGAAAAGGAAATAAAAGGCTGCACTTCCAAAATCTGATTATGCTGAGGAGCACGGCAGCTCGGGGTGGCTGCAGTCAAGAGCGCAAGAAGCAAAGCAGGGCAAATAAGAAACAGACTGCAAACAGAAGGTTAGCCAGTGAGGAAATGAAGAGGGCTTTAGGATGCAAGCGACAAGTGTGGTGAGAACTTTGGGGTTTTGGTTTCTTTAAAAACACAGAAACATTGTAAGACTGTGTCTTCATTTTAATCCCAGATGTGGGATATGGGGCTGCTTCATAGCAGCTGACTGATTTGCCTTGTGCTCTAGCAGAGGTGTGGCTTTGCCAGCTGCAGATAGTTTCTGTGATTGTGTGGCACCTGGAATTCTGGGAACTTTCCAGAATGCTAGGCACCCAAGAGGCAGGGTCCATGGTTGTTGGTCATTGGTGGTAGTGGTGGTGGTGGGGGGGGGGAGTTGTGGTTTGTTAGTAGTCATGCTCAAAGAAGGAATAAAAAGAAATTAGATTCAGGGATCTCTCTCTCTCCTCTATCCTTCTTTCTCTCCTATCTAGTGACAGGGGGTGAAATGGGGGGAGAGAGGGTGAGGAAAAAAAGAACCCACAAAGTAACAGAGACCAGCACAGACAAGGAAGGACTTCAGGTGATCGGTTTCCAAGAAGAACTGCACCCACAGAGTTGAGCTGAGCAAGCTCTGTTTCCATTTACACTCCACATGTCCTGAGCTTTGGGATTGTACTGGAAGTCAGCTCTGAGTTATCTCGGCTTTTCTACAGACATCTAAAGTGTCCGGGCCTGCCCTGCATGTCCTTTTCCATTCTGAGGATGCAACATTTAGCTGTGACAAGAAAGAGCAGATACACATTGTACAAGTGAGTTTGGAATTAGAAGGCAGCGGTGGCTGTCGAGTGGAGGAGGTGCTGTTGCTGCTGGTGATAGCAGTGGAGGTGGTGAGGATGGAGGTGATGGAGGAGGGATGGTAGGGATGGTGGAGGTTGTGAGGTTGGAGGTGATGGAGGAGGTGGAGATGGAGGTGGTGGAGATGGTGGTGGAGGTGGTGGAGATGATGGTGGAGGTGGTGGAGATGATGGTGGAGGTGGTGACGCTGGAGGTGGTGGTTGCGGGTTGTCATGCTGGTGAAGCTGGAAGAGAAGTAACAAACTGCAAATGGCCTGGCATCCCACAGTTGCAATCCCGAAACAAATAAAATAATAACAGAGCAAAAGAGATACCTGGGGAGGGAGGAGCACAAAACTTATAGATTTTTCTAAGTTTCTAAAAATGCCACAGGTCTCAGAAGTTCGAAGACTCACTCTGAAGAACAGCACACCTGGCACGTCACGAAATCAATTCTCCACTCAAAAACCCAGCAGGAAATCTTAAAGGCAGCCGAAAATAAAAACAGCTTGTGCAGGGTTCAAAGCTGCCATGACTTAGCTGGCTTCCCAACAGAAGCCATGGACAGCAGCAGGCAGCATGGGATGAAAACCTGCTGGCCTAGAATCTTACGCCAGGAAATAACATCTGTCAAAGTTGAACAAAAAATAAGGTTTCAAACAAGCAAGGGCTAAGGCATGGGCTGCCAGTGTCCAGGACTGCCAGCCAGTGTCTCAGGGAGAAGGGAAATAATGAAGAAGGCGGGAGGGCGGGCACATATGGGAATGTGTGGGTAGGCTTTTAAAACCTTGTGCTCCAGAGGTGACCTTTAAAAGCAGGGACAGGGGCTGAAGAGATGGTTCAGCAGTTAAGAGCATTGTCTGCTCTTCCTAAAGGTCATGAGTTCAACTCCTGGTGACCACATGGTGGCTCACAACCATCTATAATGTGAACTGATTCCTTCTTCTGGCAGATGTAAATGCAGATAGAACACTCATATACATAAAATAAATAAATCTAAAAAAAAAAAGCAGGGATGGACCCTCTGTTCTCCGCTTTGAACGCAGAAAGCTGTTTAAAGTGTATGTCGTTGCTTTGGTGCTCCCACGATGGAAGTGAGTGGTTGCAACACAAACTCTGTTACCCTACCCCAAAGTCTGGAATGTCACAGAACTCATTGCCACTGCTGTTCTAAATCAAACTGTGGAGCTTACGTCACATGCGGCATAAATTTTCCAGCCCCCAAATCTGCCTCCACCTTCCAAGTATGGAGATCCTATGTCTGCACCTTCACACCTAGTTTATTTGGGATCAAACCCATAGCTTTGCATAGGCTGGGCACGCGCCCTACCAGAGGAGCAAGCCCAGCCCAGAAAGCAAAGCTTGATTTCTGATCGTGTTTCTGCTGTGCAGTTTGGAGTGCATTTACTTAAAGCTTCCTATATTAGCAGAGTTCCAGGGGCTGTGTCTGTTTTATTCATTTAAACAGAGCAAGCAGACCCGCTGAGATGGCCCAGTCCACTCTCCGTGTCTCTCTCTCTCTGTGTCCGTGTCTGACTCTAGCTCCTTCTCTGTTTTCCCCACCATTTACTAGGCTACAAAGAAGCTTTAGCAGCATCATGCATCTGGCAGCTCTCGAGGCCAGACATCCTCAATGATGTGAAGACGCAATGGGGACCTTCTGACTCCAGGAGCCGCTGGAACGCCTCACACCTCTTTGCTTATAGATGCATCATTCCAAGCTCTTGCCTCATGTTCCCTCACACTGTATGCCTCTTCCTGGAGCCCTGGCTGTCCTGGACTCGCTTTGTAGACCAGGCTGGTCTCAAACTCACAGAGATCCGCCTGCCTCTGTCTCCCAGAGTGCTGGGATCACAGGTGTGCACTACTGCGTCTGGCTGTCTCTCCTCTTCTTAAAACACAAGGAACACTGGATTCAGGAGCCACCCTGAGGACCATGCCTTCCTTTCTCTTTACAGTATGTGTGTAAGAGTGTGTTCACACGTGCACACATGGTGCATGTTGAAGTTAGAGGAAAATTTGCAGAGCTCAGTGAGGTCCTTCCTGCGGTTGGGTCCCAGGGATTGAGCTCAGGCTGTCAAGCTTGCAGCCAAGCATATTACCAAAAAAGGGTGAGCTATCTCAATGGCCCAAGTCCTTTCCTCTTGTTCTTCTGTGGTGTGTGTGAGTGCTTTGCCTGTATGTACATATGTGTGTGTGTGTGTATGTATGTATGTATGTATGTATGTATGTATGTATGTATGTATGTATGTATGTATGTATGTCTCTGTAACTGAAGTTCCAGATGGTTGGAAGCTGCCATGCAGGTGTTGGGAACAGAACCCAGGTCCCCACCCAGAACAGCAAATGTTCTTAGAGCCATCACTCTAGCCAGTGTCTTCTCTTATGTAATAGCATCCACAAAGACAGTTTTTCCAGATCAACTGCATTTTTGAGGCACACCATTCAACCCACAGTACCTTTGCGACCCGAAGCCTGCCATCAGCAGATACCAATGGCCAACGCAGCTCGTCCTGGCTCTGCCAGGAGCTAGCCTCTGAATGTGTCAGCCACCAGAGGGCACTGTAGGACCAGAGCTGATGCCCAGCACTAAGTTAATTGCCATCTCCACTGCAGGGAATAGTTCCTCCGCTGTTTCTAAATGAAGGTCTTCCCAGCTGATGAGACTGCGAGATGGAGACAATCCTGCATTCTCAGCCACAGGTTCTAAGCAGCATTACAACTTACTGGTCATGAGTGTTGCTGCCATGGGAGATAGCCTGCCCCCAGAGCTCTCTAGAATTTGAGGGTCGATGATGGAGGATTTAGGGCTCCCCAACAGCTCTGAGACTGAGGTATGAGGTTTCCATCTAGCAATGAGTTAGAATAGACAGCCAGTCTGAAGCTGGAGATCCAGCCCATCCCCGAGGCGGAGGGGCATTTTCCATGTAAGCCAGGCTTCAGGAAGGACATCGAGGTGGACACTCCCCTAACAGTCCCACCACTGGGCTCCTTCCTGGTCCCTCCAGCCTTCATCTGACATCAACATGCAGCAGGCTTCAAGTCTTCAAACCTTCCACAAGCCAATTCCCAGACATCTTAGACTCAGTGGTGAACAACAGGCCCTCCTTTCCTGGGAGAAATAGAACGTTCTCTTAGTCCTCTCTGTCAATAGGGGTAGGGGGAAACACAGATGGGGGACAAGCATACAGGGGGTACACACAAAGAGACAGAGGCACAGAGACTGTGGGTACGTGTGCTTCTCTCTCGCTCTCTCTGTATCTCTCTCTCTGTGTCACACACACACACACACACACACACACACACACGGGAGGGGACCTCAGATGGGCCTGTTGACTGCCTTAGTGGGAATCTCTGTCCTGATATTTAACGCTTGGCTGGACTTGAACAAGCCTGGGCTCCTGGGCTGAGCCTTCATCATGGTTCACATACCATTTCTTCCTGCTCAGGGTGGTGACCACACTCTCTAGTTTAGTTCATTTATGCCACAAATGCTTGCTTGGGACTTAACCTGTGCCTGGGTATGGAGAGTACGCTAGAGGAGTCAGAAATAAGAACAAAGAACAGTCCCTGGCCTCGGGGCCTGCACCTAGCTGGGATCAGCAGCTACAAACTTTCTGACAGAACAGGACAGGCTTATCCAGGAGGAGAGAGCTAAAAAGAGGGGAAGGAGGGGGGGGGTGGAGATCATGCCAGTGAGGAAATCAGCTATCTCAGTAGCCAAGAGGAACGTCAAGGAGAGCTCCCAGCCAAAACCCCCTGGGGACCGAAGGGAGAGCAGAAGGGAGGGTGCTGGACAATGCATAGCCCATCTGCCTGTGACCTGCAGCTGCTCTGGGTGAAAGAGGAATACACGAGAAAAGGAATCCCACCAGAAGGAGGCTGCCAACACAGAATCGATAAGGTATAGTTTGAGCATTAGAATACTTGTGTTTCGAACCACGCTTTCTTCTCAGTGGCTCACCCAGGGACTTCCTTGAGGAACGGCCTCACTGCACGGACACACGGCTGTCGATTGTAGCAGCAGTAGCGGCCCCGGCCTCTCCGCTCTGTTCTTCATATGCCCCCAAACAGAACTGCTTCCTGGGCCACTCAGGCCTGGCCTGGGGTGCTAGACCTGAACCCAACAGAGGCCAGGGCTCCACAGAGATGATCAGCAGCTCAGAACCTCCTGTCAGTGACCCTGTCGAGGGGTCCTGGCTGCTCAGGGGCCTGCAGAGACCATCAGACATTGGTGTGCTGGTGACAACAGAATTTCCCTAGAAACACATGCAAGGCTTTTCCTCAAAATGACTGCACTGGCAGCGACAGTGGCTCATGCATGTAATCACAGAACTGGGGTGACTCTAGATCAACCTAGCCTACGTGGCAAGACCACAGGGTCTAAAAGAAACATACAAGCAAGGGCTGGAGAGAGATCTCAGTGGTAAAGCACTGGCCTAATGTGCCTAAGGCCCCATATTCAGTCCTGGTGCCACCAAACTGAACCAAAGCAAAAGTCACTGCACCGTGTATAAGCAAGCTGTGCGATACAGATAATTACAGGGTGGTCAGTGCAGAAACCTACCATGTAGTTAAGTAATGGTTCAAAAATTCAGACGCGCCTGGCACAGTGGCACATGCCTATAGTCCCAGCACTCGGGAGGCAGAAGCAGGCCTTTGAGTTCCAGGCCAGCCTGGTCTATAAAGTGAGTCCAGGATATCCAAGGCTATGCAGAGAAACCCTGTCTCAAAAACAAAACAAAACAAAAACTTAGACGCCCTATCCAAGCGGTCCAGACACCATACCACTGGGTTAGAGGTGGGGCTTCATCTGGAGCAGCGTGAAAGACATCAGCGTGACGCTGGTGACATGCATGAGGAAGGTGTGCATGCCGACCCATCAGAGGCTGCACACCCATCAGAGGCTGTATGGAACTCCAGCCTCCTCTTCCTGCCTACCCAAGATGCTCTATCATGAACTTCTCCATTTCAACTGAATTCACTTGCTTCTACGCACTCAGCCTACTCTGTTGTTTTTCCACTAAGATGTAAAAGTAACAGTAGCTGCTTTGGGCAGAGCTTAGTGAGCTGTGTTGTCCAGAAACAAAGACACTGCAACGATGAATGTTTCCTGGGTCCTGTCCTGAATACAGGGAGCAGAGAACTGGTGGCATCTCCTTTCAACTTTGGTTTGAGGGGACCCTGGGTCCAGAAGATTCAGAGCTGTGGTTCAGATCTGCAAAGCAGTGAGAGGAAGTGCTCCTTCACTATGGTCCTCGGCTCATGTCTCAGAGTCCTAACCCCCAGTACCTCAGGCCAGGGCCGCCCTGGGAAACGGACTTTTCAGGTGTAATAACTGAGATGAAATTATGATGCTGGGCCCTCATGCATATGACTGACATCTGCACAAAAGGGAATGTCAGGAGCCCAGTCCATTAAATGCTTCAAGCACAACACCCTGAGTTCAAGCCCCAGAACCCATAGGAAAAGGATGGCCATGGCGACTCACACTTGTAATCCAGCGCTGGGAAGGCAGAGACAAAATCCCTGGGGCTCGCTGGCCAGCCAGTGTGGCTTACTTGGCAAGTTGAAGGCCAGCTAGAGACCCTGTCTCCAACACCAACAAACCCCAAGGAAGACAGCATTCTGAAGTGCAATGGCCAGGCTGTCAAGATGGCTCAGCAGGTAAAGGCATTGGTCACTAGGTCTGACAACGTGAGTTCGATCCACAAGAGCCACAGGAGAAAACTGACTTCCTGCAGGTTGTCCTGTGACCTCCACACAACCATCATAATCTGTGAGTACCCACACAGATACACACACATGCGCACAAATAAATAATGTAACTTAAAGCAAGTAGGCATGGTGGCCAGGCCTTTGCCTCGCACTCAGGACACAGGGGAAGGTGGGTCTCTATGAATTAAAGGCCAGCCTGGTCCACACAGTTAGTTCAAGGACAGCCAAGGCTACATAGTGAGGCCCTCTCTCCAACAAAGAAAGAAACCCTGAGGAATGACAACCTAAGCTGTCCTCCAGCCGACACGTGAGAGCCCACACGCGAGCGTCTCAGAGCATACAGGAACGCACGCAGGAAGAATGTCATGAGGAAGCGCTGCGCACAGCAGCAATGCCTCAGGATCCAGGAGAGGACAGAGCTCCGTCAGCACTGGAAAAACAAAACACTGGCCCCGTGACACCTGACCTCAGATCCTGTCCTCACCTCCAGATGTGACAACATGATGGTGTGTAAGCTTCTGAAGCTGTGGCACTCTGTGCGGACAGCGGAACAGACCAGCACTGAAGAGCACCACGCTGTTTCCTGGGGTGTGTCAGCTGGCACACTTGCTTGTTCAGCAGAGGAGGAGAAATCTGAACGATTCCGACCGGATCCTTCTGCAGTCATGAAGCCCCGGGTTTGACTGAATGAAAGATGCATGGTTCTCCATGCTGGTGCATGGAGAGGGCTCTGGCTGCTGTCTGGGCCCAAATAAGAACATCAATGGAACAACATGCTCAGTTGCTGAGGGAGACAGGGCCCAGGGCCAGAGGAGCCCTCCAGCCAGGCATTTATGACAAGACCTTGTATTGAGAGGGAGGGAGAGAGAAAGAGAGAGGAAGGGAGAGAGGCCCACATGGTGTTAAACATTATACCTCTCCAAAACTCAGGAGACAGAAGCTGAAGGGCCAGGAGTTCAGGCCAGCCTGGGCTACAGAGTGAGACTCTGTCGCCTATCACTATATATACATATATATGTGTGTGTATATATATATATACACACACACATATATATGTGTGTATATACACACACACACACACACACACACATATATATATATATACACACACACACACACACAAACAAACAAACAAAAAGAGCTGTGGATTTAGCTCAGTATTAGAATGTGTTCGTTTCCCAGTACCAAAGGAAGGAGCTGGAGCTCTAGTCCCACTATTTATGTCAATATACCTCAAGAGTCAAGCACGCTGTTGAATAGAATGCTCGCAGAGTGTGGCAGGACAGGGAGGTCTTTCAAAGTGGCTTAGCTGCACTTCAGAAGAAGCCTCAAGCGCTGCCCATGATCTCTGGGAACAAACAGTGTCTGACACTCAGTGACCAATTACCCGCCGTGTGAAGCAGGCAAACACTATCCACAAGGAAGAGAAACGTCGGCTACAAGAAATGACCTCACAAATCACTCACACGACAAAACTCAGCAGAAAACAAGACCAGGACCATCCTTGGAACTAGGGAGCGGGCCTGGGAGATGGCTCAAGCGGGAAGGTGCCTGCCTGGTGAGTAGAAGGATTTAAGCTAGAACCCACAGCAAACAAACAGACAAGCCCACACTTGCTGCCACATGTGTGTAATTCTAATGTTGGGGAGAAGACAGGCTGATTTGTTGGGTATGTCTCTGTGGGGCTCACTGGCTAGCTATCTCACTTAACGGGCAAGCTGCAGGCCAGAGAGAAACTCCCAAAGAATGAAATCTGACATTTCTCTCTGGCCTCTACACACACACACACACACACACACACACACATATACATATACAGACACAAAATAAAGACTGTGCAGTCAAGCTGGAGGAGATGGGAACGGAATGCCAGCACGGAGCTGGTAGTGTCACACTCTGGGGAACGAGAGCTGCGAGCTGCCCACGTGGGCTGGGGCAGGCAGTGCACCAGTGGGGCCCACATCAGAGAGGCCCCCAAAAGATTCCTGAACGTAGAGACAGAAACGAGGAAGTAACGAGATAGGACAGCAAAAGGATTCAGGTGAGATTTAAATCCAGGAGCCCTAACAAGCTGCAAAGGACAGAAGGGGGTGAAAACATCTGAAAAGTCAATGGTTGATTAAAAACTCTGAACTTGAGAACAAAGAAGCCCTAATAAGCTGAAGGACAAGACCCATGGTGGTGTCAGGATCAAGTTGCCTAGAAGCAGAGAAAGGGGTAGAGTCACGAAAAGCTGAGCTAAACAACTCACTTTGAGTAAAGGAATGAAGGTAAGGGTGGCGTGGTCAGCCCACAGGATGCAAACGTGGCACTACGGGAAACTGTTGGCCTCTGGGTGAGCTGGCGTTCGGGGCAAACTGTGCAGTGCAGCTTCAAAGAGCCCTTTGCTTGTCTTTAGCTAAGCCTGGGTGCTGGCTGAGCATGCCCAGAGGCGTTCCTGTCCACCATCTTAGCCTCTCAAACACACGCTCCCTGTCCTGAGGTGTGCCTGACACATCTCTCACTTCAGCTATCGCTTTAGGTTGAGCATGTTCAGGAATGTACTACTTAGAGCCACATTCGGGGCTGAAGCGATTTGCTGTTTCCATCTTTATCATCCGCATGCTTGCCACCCAGAAGGCATCTTGGGGGAGTCGATTCTCTCCATCCACCAAGCAGGGCGCCTTTACCCACTAAGCCAACCGCGCTGGCCCGAAAGTGTCTTTTCTTATTGCAAAACTATTTAAAAAAATAAAACAGTCTAAGCCTAGTATGGTAAAGAATGCCTACAACCCCAGGACTTGGGAGGTGGAATCTTGACGAACAAGAGCTCAAGGTCATCCTCAGCCAGATGGCAGGTTTAAGGCCGGGCTGGACTACGTGAGAACATATATGCCTACAACATGTTGAGCGCTGTTAGGCCAGTGAAACAGATCAGACTGGGATGTGGCCTGGCATGCGCAGGTCAGCACTTGGGAGGTAGAAGCAGAAAAATCAGAAATTCAAGGCCAGTGAGTTTGAGGCCAGCCTGGGCTCCATGGGACCCTGTCCTGATAAAGGAAAGAAAGGACTTAAGCCCCTCTGTTGTTGCTGCTGTTCTGATTCTTTGAACTCTGTCATCCATAGTGCAGGCTGTTCTGGAGCTTCAGTGACCCTGCCTTGGCCACCACCACACCTGGTTAGGAAATTGCTTTTGGCAGCAGGATAGGAAAAGAGCAAAGTTCAGGGGATGTGGGCAGGGAAGAGATGCCTCATCTTTTAATCTGGCAGCATAGTCTGTATGCCCAGAGTTAAAAAAAAAAAAAAAAAGAACTTCAACACAACTCACAAGATTGTCCACAGCAAGAGAATCCTGTTCACTTATGGCTGGAAGTGACCTTTGAACTCAGCCTATCAGCCCTCCTCTCTTCTCCTTACACCCAAACAATGTGAGTCCTAAGCCTTCTCCATTCAGTCAGCAAAGGGAATCCTTTAAGCAAACAGCAAGCCAGCTGCTTTGCTCTTACCTAATCTTAAAATGCTACCTAATTTTTAAACCTTGCTTATTTTTTAACCCAGTTGTACATTATGTCTTGTGAGAAAAGCAACTCTAAAACCCACAAGTGCACATATGTAGATATTGTTAAGACTCTGGGTTTTTTTTGCAGCCTTTATACTTGAAACTAAAGCATGTACTGTGTCTTTCTCTACTTAATAAACTCTCTCTCTGAACTCTTGACCATCTAAAGTGCTAGAATCAGGCCTGAAATTCCCTTCTGCGTCCAATCCAGGGCCTGCTTCATGCAAGTGGAGTCTCGGGTGACAGTTGGCACCCAAGCTGTGAATCCACCCCAGAGGCCAGTCACCAAAGGACACAAACTGTCCAGTGTTACTTTTGTGAGGTTCCTAGGGTGGCCAGGTTTGTTCAACAGAAAGCAATTGATGGTGGTAGATGCTGGAGGACAGGGATAAAAGTTTTGTGAGTCAGAGTTCTAGCATCATGAGTTTAGACAGTTGACGCATAAATTTTGTGAGCATATTTTGACACACATACACACAGAGGGGGAGAGAGAAGAGAGGAGAGGAGAAGGGGGAGAGGAAAGAGGAAAGGGGAGGGGGGAGGGGAGAAGAGGAGGAGAGGAGGACTGGCTACTTACCGCAGATTTTGATAAGGCAAGGAGACACACTATATAGCCAGGACCTGAGCTGGTGATTGTGTGAGGCTCTTACACCCACAGGAAGTGTGTGCAACAGCGCTGGAAGTGGAAGGGGTGATAGAGAGACCTGTGCTGGCATCCCTAAAGCCACCAGTCAGTGAACCTCATGAGGCATAACGATAGAGAAGCAACAAAAGAAGCCACCCAGATCACAGGACACAGGTGTATTGGCTGAACCCCATAAAAAGCTGTTCAAGCACAGGTTTACACAAATGCAAACTGTTCAGAGTGTTAATTCCCAGTGCCCACCATACGTTAATAAAGTTGTTCTGAGAAAAGCAGAATGAAGCCCCTGGGGGGCAGCTCCAGTGTGGTCAGAACTGCTTCCCATGCACCCTCCCAAGTAGTCCCCGGAGAGCAGATGTGCCTCGAGGCTTTGGGCCTTTTTGTTTTTGTGTTTGTTTTGGTGCTAAAAGGCTGTCTTCCAAGGTATCTTCCATCTTGATGACATCATTCAATTGCTCATTCATTCGTTCAGGAGCAGTTCCACCTACAGTTGCAAAGCCTGGCTCCTCCTTGAGGTAGCAGCCAGAAATGGCTGGCTCCTGCTCAATTCCTGCTATGCCAGGCCACATGCTATGGAAAACCGTCATCAGGCCTGGTCCCAAGGACCTATGTCACCAAGTCCTAAGCCTCAAACCATTGTCTTTAAATATGAGGTTCTGTCATACCATCTGGCATAGCCTACAAGCAGAAACAAAGTACCAGTTGTGTAGTGGACCCTCAGACCTGAAAAGGAGAGGGATTCTGATTTCTTGGGGGAAATCCTTTCCCTCCTCCTTCCCCTAGAGAGGTTTCCCCATGCCTGGACCTACTTTTAGTGTGCCACAAACCTCCTCAGATGAAAAGGAAGATGATTAAAGAGAACTGTGAGCTAATACATTGGTAAAATTCCCGTGCACGACTCACATGCCTCAGTCAGAGCGGCCTCTAGGAGCACCAGGCGAAGTTCTCTTCCCGCTGCCCCCAAACCACTAAGAGCCAAAGACCCATCACACTGCACAGGGTTCCAGATCGACCGAAACTTGGCTGTGTCACCCATCTATTCCCACACGGATTTTACTGGTAAGAACAGAAGGATCTCTCTGGGCTTTGCCTTATTTTCCTTCTAAACGGTATCATTTCCCAGAGTCTTTTAGCCTTCATTTTTCACAAACAGAAAACTATGGCTTTAGAGGAAAGCAACCTTTTTAAAACACACATCAAGTGCTGTAGTAAGAAGAGGAAAGGTGCAGAGCAGAAGCTCAGCCTCTGACTGTGGACACTGGAGACAACTCAACCTTCTGGCCAGCCAAAGTATGCTTTCCCTTGCTACCCTGAGCAAGTTTCTAAGACGTCTGCGTCCAGTTTCCCTTAGCACACAAATTAGCACCACAGCCAGTGACTTCCTCCTGGCCAGCCCCAATGACAGGAAGGACACTTGGATCTGAAGGAGGGGCTGATGTCAGGTAACACGGGCCTTTTCCTGGTCCAGGAACCTGTTCTTCTGAACCCTTTAATCGGAAGCTGTTGGCTTCACTCTGAGCCTGAAGCTAGCAAAGCAACAGAAGGCTGAGCAAGCAGGGCGCCTGCCTCGGGGCCAGCAAGAACACCAAGACACAAGGCTGGTGCCAATTCAAGGCCAGTCTGGACTACAATAGTTAACTTTGGGGCCAGCCTCAGCTACAGCGTGAGACTTTGTATAAAAAATAAAGCCAATAACAACAAAATGAAAGCAAGAAAGGAAGTACCTGAGCCCTAACAAAACTAGATACAAAATAAGTCTAGGAAATTACAGCTCTCAAGAGTATTTCAGCGTGAGGTGCCATACTCCTTTGCAACAAGGAGCAAGAGGTGACTCTATGCTGCAGCAGCCTGGGACCTTTTCAGAGACCTCATCAGCAGAAGCTGGCTTTGTTTTGTTTGTTCTTTAGCACCGTGTCTCTCTACCTAGCCCTGGCTGCCCCAGCACTCACTATGTAGACCACCTTGACCTTGAACTTGCAGATATCCACCTGTCTGTGCCTCTCAAGTGCTGGGATAAAAGCATGAGCCACCATGCCCAGCTAAAGCTAGGATTCTTGACTGCACAGCAGAAAAGAATTTCAGAAAGGTCAGTATGAAGCAAAGTTGAAGTTTATTAAGAGAAGGGGGGCTGGAGAGATGACTTAGAGGCTAGGAGCACTTGCTGCTCTTGCAGGGCCTGGGTTTGGTTCCCAGAAGCCACATCAAGTGGCTCACAGATTTCTGGAACCCTCCTGCCAGGGTATCTATGTTCTCTTCTGGGCTTCGAGGTCACATGCATACACATAAAATTTCAAAATAATAAATCTTTTTAAAGGCTTGTTTAATTTTCTCTTCCATGTACAGGTATTTGACTGCACATGTGTCTGCGAACCATGCGTGTATCACACCCATGGAGGCCAGGAGAGGAGACTGGAGTTTCCTGGGAGTGCAGTTACAGAAGTTGTTGGCTGTCCTGTGGATGCTGGGAATTGAATTTGTGTCTGCTGGAAGAGCAGCCAGAGCTCTTAATAGCTGAGCCATCTCTCTTTCTCTTTCTTAAACTTTTAATAAAGATTTGATCACAAGAGAAAGAGAAAGCAAAGAGAAGAGAGAAAGGAAAGAAAAAGAACATGGTGTTTTCATTGCTGTGAAGAGACGCCAGGACCACAGCAGCTTTTATAAAAGAAAATATTTAATTGGGGCTGGTTTACACTTTTAGAGGTTTAGTCCATTTTCATCATGGTGGGAAACATGGCAGGGTACAGCAGACCCGGTGTGGAGAAGGAACTGAGAGGTTTATATCTTTATCTGAAGGCAGCCAGGAGGAGACTGTGTGCCACACTCAGGGGTAGCTTGAGCATAGGAGACCTCAAAGCCTGTCCCCACAGTGACACACTTCCTCCAACCAGACCACACCCACTCCAACACTCACACCTCCTAACGGTACCACTCCCCTACGGGCCGAACTTTCACACACATGGGTCTGTGATGGCCCTGCCTATCCAGACCTTCACAATTTCGTGAGGGGCCATTCTCAAAAGAGAAGAGTCCTGGCTGAAGATGGGGTGGCTGGTAAGGTTTGTACTGAGCCCACGTGACACACAAGTTCAGTCCACAGAGCTGCACACCTGGCAAAGCTCTGACCTCGGCACTCAGGCAGAAGCTAGAAAGTCAGAACTTAAGTCAGCCTCAGCCTCATAGCCAGTTGGAGACCAGCCTTAGTTACATGACACCGTGTCTCCAAAACAAGCACATATATATGATTTTGATTCTAATTTTGTTTTAAAACTGTGCTTCCTATTTATTTTGTGTGTGCATGAATGACTGTTGGGGTCAGAAGCTGAGCCTTCTATCATGTGGGTTTCAGGTCATCAGGCTTGGTGGCAAGTACCTTTACTTTTTTTTTTTTTAAATATATTTATTTATTTTACATACTTGAGCGCTATCTGGCTCTATGTGCATGTACACCTGCATACCAGAAGAGGGCATCAGATCCCAGTACAAATGGTTGTGAGCCACCACGTGGTTGCTCCTGGGAATTGAACTCAGGATCTCTGGATGAGTAGAGAGTGCTCTTAACCACTGAGCCACCTCTCCAGCCCCCTACATTGGGGTTTTCTATCACCATGATAAAACACCATGACCAAAAGCAACTGGAGGAGGAAATGGTTTGTTTCAGATTATACTCCCACATCAAGGTCCATCATTGAAGAAAGTTAAGGCAGACTCTGGGAGCAGGAACTGAAGGAGAAGCTGCAGAGAGGTGCTGCGTACTGGCTTGCTCCTCGTGGCTTGCTCAGCCTGCTTTCCCATAGAACCTAGGCCACCTGCCCAGTGGTGGTACCTCCCACAGTGTGATGGGCCACTAATGATGAAAAAGCCCCCAGCAGCTTGCCTAAATTCTTCTCAGATTCTAGCTTGTGTGTCAGGTTGACAAAAACAGCAGCCAGCACAGGGGCTGGGGTGGGTGGCCCAGGCTCACTAGACAGAGGAGTCTGGCAGGCTTCAACTCTCCATTCCCCCTCCTTCATTTCTTAGGAATGGGATTGTAAAAATGCTTCCCCACATTCACTCGGCAATGCTAAGCCTCCATTTCCCTTTCCCTTTAAAAATGAGATACAGAGCTGTTTCTGAGGTACACTGGATGGAATTAGAGGCCAAGATAAAAACCCAGGTCACAAGGGCCAAAAGACTTTTTTTCTATATTAAGCCACAAAAGACTAATACATATTTTTGTTTGCTCGCTTGCTTGCTTGTTTGCTTGTTTGTGAGACAGGGTCTCACAATGCAGGCCTGGCTTGCCTAGAGCTCACTTATGTACGCCAGACTGGCCTCAAACTCGGAAATCCCTGTGATTCTGCCTCCCGAGTTCTGGAGTCAAACGCTTGTGCCACTGTGCCCAACTAAGACGTGTGTTTTGAATGTAATCTTGTTTATGAGCTACTCAGAATATTACAGATTTACAGCTGGGAAAGAAAGAAAGCTAAGCTCAAAGGTCACATACAATCAGGCCTTAAGCATGATTCATGGCTATTTTAACATTCTTAAAGGAAAAATCTCTATATTAAAAGAATTACGTAGGCAATCATTTTGTTATTTTAAATTTTATTTACTTATTTATTTTTGAATTGTGTCTATTATCTTTGTTTTCCCCTTCTTGCTGGGTAGCCCAGGTAAGCCATCAACCCAAAACCATACCTACGCCTCCCGGGTGCTGGGATCATAGGCAAGGGACAGCGTGCCAGGCACTCTCAAACAGCAAATTTTGCATGCTGTGTCAGCAGGAGACTTCAAGACTCCAGGATGAAGGCTCTTTTCCCTTCTACGTCTCCTTAATTTTCCGTGTCACAGAACACAGGAATGAAATATCGGGGTAGTTAGCCCCAAGGCAGGAGGATTGTCTGACAGAGGCAGAGGCAGATGACCCAGGGTAAGAGCTACCCGCAGGGGCCTTTTCCACAGCCCAGGCCTCGGCTGCAACCGTGAAGGAAGAAGGCAGGATCTTATGCCCTGGTTTGCTCAGGTGGACCAAATTCCCGACCCCAATCTGCCTTTCAATAAACGTTCCCCACCCCTTTCCTTGGGCGTTGTGGGTTCTGCTCTGCATTGCTTCGTACACCGAACACACCTCTGAAATTAGCCTGCAGGAAGGAGCAGGCAACGCTGTCCCGCTGTCCCTGGTCGCCAATGCACAGGTGACCAAACACACCTGCCCGCGGGAAAGAACTTGGCCTTCTGCTTGCGAACCCTCTTTCCCTCCAAGCAATCCCTCGGGCCGCTTCCTGTCCGCCTTAGCCTGGTAAGATGACTGAGTCTGTAAGGCTATGCCATCTGGGAGAACCTACCCGGTGCAGGCGCCCTTTCTCGAGCCCCGCTCCTCCCTCCTTCCTGGTCCCTCCTCCCAGGAGGGGCTCTAAGCGCGTCGCTGGCCCTCCCTCCTCCCCTCCCCCAATTCGCCCCTCCTGTCCTGCGACCCCGCCTCTCCGCCCTGCTCCTTCGCCGGGCGGTGGTGCGCAGGCGCGGAGTCCAGTCCCTTTGGGCCGCAGCCGGTGGCCGGCTCGCCGTGGGCCCGTACGCGGCCCTCACGCTCGGTTCCTCTCTCTCTCTCTCTCTCTCTCTCTGCGGAGACTGGAGGACGGACCCCGCCGAGCCGTGGTGGCAGGATGGCGCAGACCGCCATGTCCGAGACTTACGGTGAGACGCTCGGGTTTTTGCGGGTTTGCGCGTACGGAGGGGCAAGGCCTTGGGGTCCTGGAGTGTCGGGGGTTGGGGTCAGGGTCTCCAGAGCGGGTGTCTAGAATATCGAGGAGTCTGGCCTGTGCTGAAATCCTGCACACCTCGCCGTGTCAGGGGCAGGTGGAGATCCGAAGGGTCTTGGGGTGTTTAAGGCTGGGCTGTGATCCTAGCTGCCGAGACCCTAAGACTCCTGAGGTATCAAGGTCGGGCTAGACCTTGAGAACGTCTGGGTGTTTCAGCCGGGGCTGGAATCTTGAGGATCTAGGGGTGTCGGGAGCTGGGCAGGACTCTGGCCAGCAGGCGCCCCCAGCTGTGCAGAGCGGCTGTGATCCCCCTCCTCAGGTTCCCTCCTGCGTTGGTCCTGGTTTCACCCTACGTTTTCCTCCTCGGATTATCTAAATAGCTCAAGGTTGGGGGAGCCAGTTTGTCATTGGCTCTCCCCTCCCCACTGCAGCTCCAGCCGCAGGGGTGAGGGCTCAGGGCCACGCCTGCATTCAGTGTCTGTGGGGTCATGGCTGGGGCCTCTCAGGGTTGGAATTCCTTTCTTTGCATTGAGATTATAATGAGTTTTAAAATGGATGAATGCATCTCTTTCCCCAAGACTGCTGGCCTCAGTATCTTTTCATCCCTTCCACCAGCCTGTTGTATTGCCTTAGAGCCATTTATAAATTCATTTCCTCGTCATGACCATAAGCCTTGGGTGTGGAGCTGTGTCTTTTCCATCCCGTTTCTCCTGCAGCGCCCAGCCATTCCCAGTGCATGTGCCCTCACCCCCAAATCGAGGTAAGAATAAACAATTGGTACTGTGCCTACCAGTCCCTGAGACTTCACACCTTGACTTGGTGTGCGCAGGTAGCAGGGAGGGACTTCTGTTCGAAAGCGTGGTGATCTGTTAGGTTATCCCAGTATGTGGCCCCTGCCTCCTTCCTGCCACAGGTGGGGGCCAGGGCCCTGCCAGGAAGGCACCACTCCTTGTGAAAGTGCCGTGGAAACTTCCCCAGGAGTTTGCAGTCCAGGGAGGGGTAGATTGTTCACCTTAATGATGAAGAATGAAAGCTCGGGCAGCAGTTCTGAAGGAGCAGGGTCTGGCCGACTGTGTGAGGAAGAGCTGGCCCAGATGGTGGACAGGCAGATCTGGGGTTCAGGACTGGGAACCTTAAGTGAGTGAGGTAAGTGAGGAGGTGGGACCCTGGGAAGGTGTCATGAGGCACACAGCAGCCTCGCCCCCCCCAAGCACCAGCACCTCCTCTCCTGTGTCCCTGAGCTGCAATACCTGTCCCCATAAGCTTAGGGCACCATCCAGGGAACAGGCGGCTTTGTCAGGGCCACAGGTGGCCTGTGTGGTCTGGTTCTTCTGCCAAGAATCACAGTAAAAACAGTTCCAGCCAAATCCGCTCGCTAGCTGATTTTCTTGTGGCTTCCGTGCTCGTTTCTTTTTAAATGCATCTGAGTCCACACTTTCCCTGGAGTCAGGTGAGGAGCACTGGGGAGGAGCAGAGTCCACAAAGAAAGCCTCAGGGGGTTGTGGCCACGTGAGGCAGGAAGGTGGACAGCACGGAGGCAGCTTTGCACCTTGGCTCTCTCGGGAAATGATTTGAGTAAGGCAGACACACTGCAGGACCCTGCTTCACCTCAGATGCAGTTAATTACCTGTATTAAAACTGGGGTTTGGTTCATCACAGCCCACTGGTTGAACTCCCATTGTGAAGCCATGACTGTTGGCATTATTTCAGGGGCTGGAGATAGGTGTGTACAAGACACTAGGAACCACACACAAAATGTGTGTATCTTTTCCTTCATTTCAAGGAATTTTCCAAATACGCCTTTATTTCTCATGTTTTGAGAGTCTTTCTCCCTATTGCTCAGGCTGAGAATTCATCAAGTAGCCCAGGCTGGCCTAACACTTGTGGCAAGATCCCTGCCTCTGCCTCCGGAATGTATGTGTGTGTATGTGTAAATTAATAAAAACTAATAAGCAGAAGTTTAGCTTTATAAGCTGCCAAGGGTGGTCCCTAAAGTCACCAGCATAAAAGAAAAGTCACCCAAAATTTAGGCAGCAGCTGTCACCTTCATTCATCATTGGCTGTGTTTACATAGCATTGTTCCCCAAATTAAAACATTTGCTTGTTGGCTGGCACAGGAATATTTGCCTAACCTTTAAGTTCCATGTGTTCAGGCTGGTTTTCTTTCTTCTGTGAAAGGAGGTTCTGTGCGGCATTGTGGAGAGTCAGTGGAAAGCAGAAGCCAGTGACCTCCGCTGCTCTTCACCTCGAACGGGCTGAGGGGTGGCCAGCACTTTCTTGATCCGACTCACCCAGCTCTGTGAACCTTGCTTTAGCTCATGTAGCCTCATAATGCACACTGTGATGGCGCACAGGTAGGCTTCTGGCTGACAGGTGCAGCGGTCTACTTGATTAGATGGAGACTCTGAGGATTTAGCACACCGCCTCCTGGTGATGGGAGGGAAATTCGAGGTTGACATTATCAGTTGACATTGTTATCAACAGGTGACCAGAGGTCAGCGCTCTAACAGGTTGGAGGACACTGAGGGCGTGTCCTTGGAGCTCTTCCCTGTCCCTCTCTCTCCTACATTCCCTTATCTCCATTCCCTGGCCTCTATGGCTGAGACACTGGGCTGAGCCCTGTGAAACTAAGTGACTCAAATCCTTCCTCCCCTCAGTTCTCCCGGGTGTTTTGGGCTCAGTAACACTAAGCTCTAACCTGAGCACCCCTGAAGGGAGGAGGGAAGTTCTCCTGGTCGCTGTTGGGGACCCCGTACCCGACACTGTCTATGTTCAGGGAGCGCTAGCTGGGCCACCCCTAGGACCCATCTCAGCAGCCTGAGATCCGAGTGCTTGAAAACTATCCTTAAGCAATTCCCAACCCCAGACCACGAGTTGCAGAAACCGCTAAGCAGTGTGAGTGGTGAGAAAATGCCAGAGAGCTTTTGAAAACTTCAAGTGCAAGAGAAGACCAGCATTGAGGCAGGATTTGAGACGGGTGTCTACATGACATGATTTGTGCCATGTACTGTGCTAGCAAGTCCTGAGACAGAGAAAGTCTCCGATTGCTGGCCTCAGGGTTGCTTCTATGGTAGTAGATTCAGCATAGCATATTTCACCTAGAAAATGACACACAGCCTTCTGGTGATAGCATATAAGGCTGAGATCATCTGTCACCTACTTATTTGTGTATGTGAGGTTTGAATTGTATCCCCAAAGTCACACTTGAATCCCCGCTCTGGACCCGAGGGTGTGACCTTACTTGGAATAGGATCTTTGCTGATGATTATTAAAGGTGGAGTCCTGCTGGACTCAGCAACTGTGTCCGAATGAGACAGGAAAGCATAGATAGAAGTGTGTGCCAGGAGAGCAAGCTGTGGCTGTGAGCCTCAGGGTGGCGGGGTCCAGTGCCCAGCCAAGGTACCCAGCACAGCTGGCAACCACCCGAAACAGGAAGAGGCAAGAGGCCCCATCCCTGACCCTGAAGGCGCTCAGCCCTGCCACACCTAGATGTAGCCCCTGGCACTATCACACAGCTAACCTGGGGGACGTTGAGGTGCAAACCTCTGGAAGCTAAATCGAGAGACTTCTTTGTCATAAGATGATTCTTGAAGGAATGTAGGCTTGATAAGGCAATTTAGGTTGACAGGGATATTCCAAATAAGAAAAAGGAACATTTTCAAAACCACTTCATTCAAAAAGTAAGATTAATTTGCTGTTAGAAGAATCACCTAAATTACCATTGCCTTAACTCACAATTGACAAAACATTTAAACAGTTCAAGCAGACATCAAAAAAACAAAACAAAAAACATTTGTTTGGTACTTTAAAAAAATTTATTTATTTGCTTACTTATTTTATGTAGATGAGTGCTCTAACTGCATGTACACCTGTATGCCAGAAGAGGGCATCAGATCCCAATATAGATGGTTGTAAGCCACCATGTGATTGCTGGGAATTGAACTCAGAACCTCTGGAATTGCAGATAGTGTTCTTAAGCACTGAGCTAGCTCTCCAGCCCTGTTTGGTATCCTTTGTGTGTGTGTTTGTGTGTGTGTGTGTGTGTTTTGTTTTGTTTTTTCGAAATCTGGATAGCCTTGGCTGTCCTGGAATTTACTTTGTAGACCAGGCTGACCTCAAATTCACATAGATCCCCCTGCCTCTGCCTCCTGAGTGCTGGGATTAAAGGCATGCCCTGTATTTTTGTTTTTCTACTGAAAACTGGTGAGCATTTCAGGAAGCTGGGGCTGAGGCTTGGGTGGGGAGAGTGTGCTTAATCCACGCACTTAGGAAGTGGAGGCGGGAGGATCAGAAAAGGTGATCCTTTGCTGTACTATATAGGGTGTTAGAGGCCAGCCTGTGCCACATGGGATCCTGTATCAGAAAAGGGGAAGAGGGGTATGGTGGAGGAGGAAAAGACAGGCTAAAGATGCCTCAGAGGGTAAAGCATTCAGCATTTACTGCTCACAGTCCGAGCTCAGTCCCTAGAATCCACAGGGAAGGGAACTCGGAGAACTGATTCTGCAAAGTTGTCCTCTGACCTCCACACACACATTGCACTGCACACTTGTGCCCTCATACAGATTATACACACATACACGGTAATAATAACAGTTATAGAAGAAGGAAATAAAGAGAAAGAAGGAAAGGCCCAGAGTCCAGAGGCATGCACCGGAAGTTCCTCAAGCCCAGGTATCCTGAGCGCCCATGGTTTGTTTGCCCTACAAAAGGGTAGTGCCCACATCTAGAGTCTGGCCTGAAGCTCCAGATGTGGAGCTGCTGTTGGCTCAGGCACGTGTTTGAACGCTGTGTCAGGGGTGTCCGGCCCTTGAACATTACATGACCTTGTAGTCTACGAATTCATAGCTTTCCTGGGATACATGTGACCATGGCTATGGGTCAGACACATATCAATGTAGTTGATATACTTTGTTGTATCACAGCTCATCCAAGAACCTTGGAAACTTGGTTCTTTGACAGAACAAGCTCACTATCTCTTCCACTATCACAGGTGCCCAAAGCCTGTGATATCACTTCAGAATCCACAGTACCACTTCCACCATTAATTCCTGAGGAACTTATTTCGCAGTACCTTCCCTAACTATTCTACTAGGTGCCCCAGGGAATCAGGACACGTCCCGAGTCCATTCGCATGACCCTCCTCCCCCACCGGCTGCTTCTCCCCATCAGCCTAAGAGAAAGTGAGCACCATTTAAACTGTTCCCCACCCTCAGCTCCTGAGTCCAGCTATCTGCTAACTCTCCAAGATTCCCTTTCCATGGCGTCCATGTTACTTTATTCCCTGAAAGAGGCAGAAGGAAGTTGAGCCGGGGCTAGTTGGCCTAATCCTAAATAAACGGAGGTTTACTCTGTCCCCATCTCAGTGATTTGGGAGGCATGTGACATCCTTGCTTGCTTCTGTACATCCACCTCAACCTCAGGTAGCTTCTGCAGACTTCTCATAGGATCTGCAGCTCCCTGGATTTGGGTGAGAAAAGGGGCCTTGAGAAAATTATGTTGGAATGCTGCATCCCTGGAAAACCGTGATGACTGAGTAAATGAGAGTCCCAAAACTCTCCAAAAAGCGATTTCATGTAAACATAGGTTTGAAATCATCTGACTGTAATAGTGATCTTTTCTCTTCAAGACCGTGTTAGTTTCTTTGAAGAATTCACCCACTTTGTATAAATTATTCAGAACAGACTTAAAAAAGAAAACAATTCAATATTGACTCACTATGTACATCAGGCTGGCCTCCAACTTACAGAGACTCATCTTCCTCTGCCTCCTGAATGCTGGTTTAACCCGATCGTGTGTGAATATGCCACATGTATAAACAGGCACCCACAAGGCCAAAAGAGGGCATCTGAACTCCTGGATCTGGAGTTACAGGCAGTTGTGAGCTGAGTGCTGGGATCCAACCCCGTTCCCTGGAAGGAAGCGTTCTTATATATTGAGCCTTCTCTATAACCATGAACATTTCTCCGAAATGAGGATAAAGGTTGGTTTTGTTTCTGGATTTTCTTCCTTCAAGCTCTGCTGGGAGGCGTGGCCAACCTGAGCTGGTGTGTTTTTACCATTCTTAGCAATCCTGGCAGCACACTAGCTAAAGTGGTTTGTTGCACGCTTCTGCTGGCCTCCGCTCAACCCCTGCTGCTGTGATGGAACTTCTGAGATGAGACAATTGTGTTTGTTTCTAAGACTGTTTGCCCGAGTTATGTAGACACATCTTGTGTGTGCCCGGTGTGCACAGAGGTCGGAAGACGGCACTGGATCCCCTGGCCCTGGAGTGACAGGTGCTTGTGAGAGGGATCCGTCCACAGCACTCACCTCAGTGTATTGTTCTTCCTGTTCCCTGATGGACTGTCTTCTTCTCATTTGAAGGACAGGTGACATTGCTATTCAGTGACTGCAGCTGAGGAATAAAACATAAAAAGGCACAGGGCACAAATTACAGGGTAGCATTGGGGTCATGGCCCTTGGCAATAATCCCAACCACTTGTAACGTAGAGGTAGGAGGGTAACCTGGGCTACATGAAATCCTGTCTTTAAAAAAAATGATTATAGCACAGAGCATGCTTTCCTTATATTATTTGTTTGTTTGTTTGTTTGTTGGGGCTTGTCTAAGAGTGCTAAGGAGCTGGCATGCACAGCCTTTACTTCTAGAGCTCTCAGAGGCAGAAGCAAGCAGATCCATCCTGGTCTACACAGAGAGCTCAAAGCCAGCCAGGGCTGCAGAGTGAGACCTTGTTTCAAAACCAAGAGTTCCAAAGGTAGTTTGTGTTGTGAAAGACTTGGCCAATACAGATTAGTGTTTGAGGACAGCGAATCTGACATCTGTATCAAAACAAGTCCTAGCCTGGCGTGGTGGCGCCCGCCTGTGATCCCAGCACTCGGGGGCAGAGGCAGGCAGATCTCTGTAAGTGCAAGGCCAGCCTGGTGTATAAAGTGAGTCCAGGACATCCAGGGCTACACAGAGAAACCCTGTCTCTAAAAATAAAAAACAAGTCCCGCCTCTGCCCCATGCTTGTGGCTCAGTCTTGCAGCCGTTTCCGCTCCTGTTGTCCGGCTTTGTTGTTTTGTTGCTTTAAGACGGGGTTTCAGGGGCTGAAGGGATGGCTCAACTGTTAAAGGCTAGGCTCACAACCAAAAATATGAGACGGGGTTTCAGGCGAGAGAAATGGCCTGCGGCTAAGAACATTTGCTCTCTTCAAGATGACCCAGTTCAATTCCCAGCAGTCGTATCAGGTAGCTCACAATCTCCGGAGCTCCAGCTCCGGGGACCCAGCACATCTGGCCTCTGCAGGCACCTGCATTCATGTGCACATACCACACGCACGCACACACACACACAACTCCCACCACACACACACACAACCCCCCCCCACACACAACCCCCCCAGAACCCCACCACACACACAACCCCCCACAACCCCCACCACACACACACAACTCCC
>CM053744.1:58182692-58202189 GCA_028658305.1 Pachyuromys duprasi
AAGTATTCTGCACATCTTCTTGACGGATTATTTTCCCTTGTTTCTTTTGTAGACTGTGGCGGGCTCCGTCCTTCCGTTAACCTAATCAGATTCAACAGTCTGCTCTTGAGTACACCCAAAGTTTGTCCTGACTCAGGGTGGCTGTCCTAATCAACCCTCTTGATCTTCACTTTACTGTGTCCTGCACCAGCAGCTGACTTCCCATTCTGGGCTGCTGTTCCCTCAGGAGGGCACCAGGCTGCATTTTCTGAAACACCTGCACCCCCCTTTCTGCTGAGCCCTGGCAGCCCTTGAGTTTGCTGTCACTGTGGTCACTTGGGCTGGCATCAGGGTTGTCTGCCAACCAGCCTGCTTCGCCCTCAGCTCCTGACTAACCTGGTGCCTGACGTGTCTGTACAGAGACTGGCAGTACCTCAGCCTGGCAGCTCTGCAGGGCCACTTCTGGTCACCTTCTCTTCTGCTTCAGGTATTCAATTCCCTGGCTTCACCCTGGGCACTGTCTGCCCAGTTCCCATTAGCAACCATTTCCATCCTGAAACGGAAGTTCCCAGCTCTTTGATGGGTCATGGTCTGCCTCCTTTCCAGATACCCTGTTCCCCCCCCCCCCAGCTCCAGCATCTTGGTTTGCTGCCGTTGCTTCTCTGTGTTGCTGGGGACATGTGCTTTGTGACACAGCCCTCTCCCACCAGATCTGCTGCTACAGGAGGAGATAGGGGTAGGTGTGCGCTCTCTCACCCATTACTCCTCTTCCTTTTCCTGTGTGTCAGCTGTCTTTCACGCCTCAACCCATTATTTGCCCCAGTGAAGCTCACCAGCAGATAAAGATACCAGCAAAGGATGTGCCCACCTGTTCAGTCAGCATCCTCACCGGTGCCTTCCCTGTTGTCACAGAAGGAAGTCCCACCATCCGAGATGATGATGTCTGCTCAGGCTGTCTTCAGCTCTCAGTTGCTTGCATCTCCTCTCCTCCCCTTCCTCTCTTCTGGCGTGCACACACAACTCTGCATACCCTTCTAACTCCCTAGCTCTTCCCTCCCCGCTTCTCAGGAGAGCGACCAGCATCTCCACCCACAGTCCCACCCCATCCTTCTGCCATGGTCTGGATTCTACTCAAGGGCACAGAGTTCACCAGGGGCCCTTGTCTTGGTTTCTTTCCCCTGAGGGATGCTTCCTGTGAGCTCACCCTGTTGACTTCCAGGTTTTTGCAGCTGAATCTGCCACTCGGTATCACTTCTTGCACCCTTACACTGGTCTTCACATCACAAACTCTTATATTTATGGTTGTGAGCCTAGCCTTTAATGGCTGAGCCATCTCTCCAGCCCCACATCACAAACTCTAAGCCGGAAAGCAAGGAATCCCCCAAATGCCTCCATTCTACCTATCCAAATCCAAGTGCTGTCCTGAACCCTTTCTGCCAGGAAGAGGGACCCTTGCAGGAGGCCCTGCAGTTCAGGGGCCTCCATTCCCCTATGGCCCATGAAAATCTCAACATCCAAGTAGCTACACGAAGGGAAAACTAAGTAGGCAGTACAGAATTGTCTTCAAAAACTCTCCACTGTGAGGGTGGTATCGTGAGTGGGGGTGGGTGTCCCAGAAGGAGGCCGCCAAGTTTGTGTCTCACATACCACCTTCTCCTTCCATGGAGAAGTGGGCACGTGCCTGGGAGGACCAGGTTGGGTCCCTGAAATCTGGTGCTGGCAGGCTGTGGGTGGCAGCTCCCCACCCCCTCCGGTACCCACTCATCTCAAGGGTTGGACACCCCAGTTTTAGATCAGTTTTATCTTAACAGTCAGTTCCCTAATGAGCTCAGAAAAACAGCAGGGTCCCATGATACAGAGTGGGGCTGTCGTCTGAGTCTGAGCAAGAACCAGAGTTAAAGCAGAATGGGGTCACTGCAGAGCTTCGAAAGCAGCAGCACTGTTGGCTGGCCAAGCCCCTGGCCGTTGAGTAGAGCGTGCAGTGCTGTCTGCGCCTGGGGTCTGGGGAGAAGGAGGGGTACTGAATGCCATGTCCTCTGGTCCTCTGGCTGCCGAGACTGTTTCTGTTCTGTAATGGCTCCGTGGAAGAGTGGCTGACGTCTACCCACTGACTGCTGATTGCCTGATCATCCCATCTGACATTTATCATAAGGAAAGTTAAAAGCGCACTGGTATAATATCCCATTTTAGCATTCCTATTTTGGGATGCAGACTTTTCCCTGCCTTCGAGCTGATTTGTCCGTGAAGAAACCATTACCTTGTGAATGTGATAACCATGGAATTTTCAGGAGGATGCTGGGAAGGGAAATTCATTCCACGATTTGGATGGAACAGAGGACACACGGACACACACTGTGCTGTTCCTTCCCATTTTCATGATAGCTAACTGCTCTCTCCCTCCTTTCCATTGGTTGGTGGATGGGCTGGGGGGGTTATTTATTATCGTTGTCGAGATAGGGTCTCACAGATGCCAGGTTGGTTGGCTTCTAACTCCTTAAGTTCCTGGTTCTGCTGCAGCCACCTCCCGAGTGCTGATTGCACATCTGTCCCACACAGCTCTCTTTACAGCTTCTCAGGGATTGGGGGGATACAGCATTGTACACATGAAATACATCACTGTCAGCTGTCGCCATTTCACCAGATGAAGTAAAGGCAGAGTCCTTGCCTTCCTTTGTACCTACCTTCCCCTGCCTTAAAATCCTTATGTGTAGGAGAGTCTTGCCAGCATGTACATATGTGCAGTACATATGGGCTGTGTCCTTGGAGGCCAGAAGAAAGCATTGGGCTCCCCAGAACTGGCGTTATGAAACGTTACCTGGCAAGAGTTCCAGAACTGAACACTGGTCCTCTGCAGAGGAACAAGTGCTCTTAACCTCTGAGCCACCTCTCCAGGCTCCACTTTCCATGTCCTTACTGTCCCCATTCCCCAGCGAATTATGAAAGCAATTCTGTACAGACTTCTATAGTCACAGATGGGGTTGCCATGTTTCTAAAGCAGCCATACATCCTTTAGAACCAGGAGAAGGAAGGCCTCTTGCACTGGCTGGTAACTATGGTATCAGAGCCTTAAAACTTCCTGACTTTTGATGGGAGAGAAACATCGAGGCAAGTAGCTGCTGCACCCACCACTCTGACCTTGTAGTTGGGATATCTGGTCTCCTTCCTGCTGATAACACCACACACTCTGCCCATTTCATGTTCAGCTGTGTGTGCATGTGCTCATGATGGTTCAAAGTTGTTTTTATTCTGATGTTTCTTTTGTTGCTGATGTTATTATCATTGTGTGTGTGTGCCGCGCACATGTGTGTATGATGGGAGGGCACATACAACGCTCGTACCTTTACCTGGCTCTGGGGATTGGACTCAGGTCCTCGGGCTTGCCCCGGTAGCACCTTTCCCTGCCGAGCCTCCTCGCCAGCCCTGGTTTTGAAACAGGGTCTCACACGGCCAAAGAGATTTCAACAAAATGTTTTCTGTTTATAATCTCTACCTTTCTCAGCTTCAGTGTTTCTGTGTAGAGACGGCGGCTCTTTCTGCTCTCCATCACAACATGCGAACGTGCCACCCTTTGGCCAGGCGTGGCAAAGGTGCAGGCAGCAGTTAGTATGGACGACCAGTCAGCAAATCTGAGCCAAGGTCCAAGGTTCAGAATCTGGCATGTGTGTTCTGTGAGCAGAGTCTTTAGGGGTACACGTGAGTCTGCCCCCCTTTGCCTGCCAGCCTCTGTACCTTCTCCCTCCCCCACCAAGGCAACAAGAGGCACATTTGATTCTTTTTTTTTTAATCTTCTGTTTACAACTTATAAACTTTATTTCCTAACAGAAGAGAATACTGAACAAGGTTAAGAAATTCCAGATCCCTTTAGCTTGGCAATCTTAACCATCTCACCTTCCATTTCTTGGGTTGAAAAAGCTGTTTTGGTAAGAATGATTAGCCTTGCCTTTCCTTGCTTTTCCCATGGATGAAGATACACACGTGCACACATACTCTCTCCTCCCTCCCCCTCTCCAGGAGAACCTGACTGTGATTCCTCTGAGCGCATGTAAAAGCTCAGTGTAGTAGCTCACAATTAGAGGTGGAGAGAAGAGATTCACCAGCCCTCAAGCTGGCTTAGTCTGGCACACACAGGTAGCAGCTTCTGTCTCAAACAAAAGAAAATGCAAAAGCCAACACCTGAGATGGTCCTGTGGCCTCCACCAGTGTGTCATGGCACAGGCATGTCTGCGCTCACACACAGACCACATATTTCATATGAATACTGTGACAACTGAAAATCTGAATGTATATTTCAGCGGTATTAAGGTATATAGTCATGTTTCTTAATACAGTGCTCAGTATTTGTCATTTTATGAATGGTTTGTGTCACTAATATCCTTAAAGCTATAGAAAGTATTAGAAACTTTTTTTTTTGTTTTTTTTTTTGTTTTGTTTTTCCAGACAGAGTTTCTCTGTGTAGCCTTGGGCTGTCCTGGACTCACTTTGTAGACCAGGCTGGCTTCGAACTCACAGAGTGCCAGGATTATTTCAGGCATGCGCTACCACACCTGGCCAGAAACCTGCCTTTTTAAGGCTAAGTCCGTTTCATTGCATGGATATACCACATTTTGTTTATCTGTTTCTCCACTGATGGACATTTGAGTTGCTTCCCTGTTTTACTACTGTGAACAGTGGTTGTACAAAAAAAAAAACTTGAATATTTAAAGCTTTCGCTGCTTTTATGTGTTTTGTGTGTGTCTGTGTAATTGCACTATGTGTGAACCTGATGCCTCGGAAGCCGGAAGAGGGTTCTGGATCCCTGCAACTGGAGGTGAGGATGAGTGTAAGCCGCCATGTGCGTGCAGGGAAACACACCTAGGTCCTCAGCGAAGCAGCCCGTACTCTTAACTGTTAAGTCACTTCTCCAGCCCTTCCTATAACTTGGTTTTGAACAAGAAATATATTTTATTGAAGTTTATTAAAATATTTTAATATAGATTCTACACGTAATGATTTAAGAGGAAGAGAAGCACTCAGGAAGTTAGACAGCTGCAATAAAATGGGTAAGGCACCTCAAAAGAGTGGAGCCAGTGGCCGGAAGAGCAGGGCGTGGCTAGGGTCACCAGCACTTGGTCCCCATCTGGAAGAGCATGTGGTCTTACAGCAGATCAAGGTTTAGACAAGGCCAGGCTAGGCAGGCCCTTTCTGGCACCAATTGTGTGCGGCTCCCAGCCTAGTAGGACTAGAGTTAGTACTGAAGAGAAAACAGTTGGTGGGTACACGCCCTTAACCCCAGCCCTCTCCTGGGCGGGCAGACCTCTGAATCGAAGCCAGCCTGGTCCAGGCCAGCTAGAGCTACATAGTAAGATTCTGTACCAAAAACAGAAGGCAAGCTGGCTAGTACACCTTTAAAGTCAGCACTTGGGAGGCAGAGGCAGGCAGTTCTCTAGGACTTTGAGGCCAGCCTGATCTGTCTCATAGAGAGAGGGAGGGAGGTAAAGTTCTGTCTCAGAGAGGGAGTGAGCAGTTGAAGTGTTGGTTATGACGGTACACTTAGGAGAAACAGAGTTCAAGGCCAGCTCTGCTACATTGAAAGTTCAATCCTGACTTTCTGAAGCTACTTCACATCTCTTTGCAATCTCTTACTCTAATCTTGTAAAAGGAATACCCCAGGAGCCAGAAAGATGCCCATTTGGGGTCAATGACCCTTTCACAGGGGTCACACACTTGATATTTACATTGTGATTTGTAACAGTAGCAAAATTAGAGTTATGAAGTGGCAACAAAAGTAATTTTATGGTTGGGGGGTCAGCACAACACAAGGAACTGTATTGCTGGGTTGCAGAGAACCATGTCTCAGAGCACTGGCTGCTCTTCCAGAGGACTCAGGTTTGATTCCCAGCTTCCACAAAGCCGCTCACAGCTGCCTGAAACTCCAGCTTCGGTGGGACCTGACGACCTCTTCTGGCCTCTGCAGGCACTGTGCACACCCGGTGCACAGACATACATCCAGGCAAAGCACCATGCATATAAAAAAGGAATATTAAATTAAACAACCCTCTCTACAATGAGTCAGGCCATATAGCCTGAACTTGGCCTCAGCTGCCTTTCAGGGGCTAAGAAGTGACGCACAGCTACACACCTGGGACCTCACCTGTGTTGGTGCAGAAGAAATTTTTAAAAGCTTCCTTTTCAATTTCACTTGCAACTGTGTGTGTGTGTTCACAGTGGTGTCTGCAGTGGCGATCGGTGACCAGTTTTATTAATTGTAGTTCATTTTTAACATTCAAATGCCTGAAGAAGTTGTCAAAGGAGCAGTTTGGGAAAGCCCTGAGCATACCAGAAATACGCAAACCACGGAGAAGCAAGGCAGCTGTGTCTTCAGATCCAGTTACCTTTTCCATCAGCAACGAACATGGCACTGGATTTACGACTGAAGTCTGAGAATGCGTTCACAGCTCCCTTTAAAGTTATTTCTTATTCTTTCTTTGCCTTTCAGATTTCTTGTTTAAATTCTTGGTCATTGGAAATGCGGGAACCGGCAAATCTTGCTTGCTTCATCAGTTCATTGAAAAAAAATGTGAGTGACACTGGGTATCAGTGTAATGCCCGGGGGCACCCAGGGCATGGCGTGCCTGTGGGAGGGCTGAGCTTTCAGGGGAAACCGTAGCTTCAAAGGACTTTCGACAATTATTTGAAAATTTCATACACACATATAGTTTGATCATCTTCACCCCCACTCCTTGATCCCCTCCTCGCCCTCTGGAACCCTTCTCCCTAACATGCCCCATCTTCTCCTCGCTTTCATGTCGTATCCCTGAGTTTGATTAAGGTTGCTGGCGTGCATATGTGTGTGGAGTTGTTTATTGGATCACAGACAACAGGCAGCTTGCCAGTGGCTACACTCCTGAATTAAGATGACCCTACCAGCTGGGCAGTGGTGGTGCATATATTTAACCCCAGCACTCGGGAGGCAGAGGCAAGCGGATCTCTGCGAGTTAGAGGCTGGCCTAATCCAGGACAGTGAAGGCTACACAGAGAAACCCTGTCTCAAAAACACCAACCAATCAATCAACCAACAAATGGCTCTCCCTCCCCTAGCAGCCGTTAACTCTAACATACCCTGGGCTGGGGTGGTGCCTATGAGCCCCCGCTCTCCCATGCTGGGATGTTGACACAGGACTGCACAGGTGACGTACCTCCAGGGAGTTCATGACTGCAGTGGCCAGGCCTTGGCCAGAAGACATTTCACAGCACTCCTCCCCACCCCCTGGCTCTGACAGTTTTCATCTGTGCCCACCTCCCCCACCCACCTTCCTGTGAGCAGCAGTCAGCACTTACTCAGCACTCTGAGCTGTTGTGAGTCTCCGAATTAACTTCCGCCCTCTCCAGAAGGGAGCTTCTCTGACCAAGGCTGGCAGCAGCACCGATGTAAGGGCATAAATACAAATGGTTAGTAGGTCTTTTGACAACATGCCTACTTGGCAAAACTGTAGTAGGTTCTCCACTGAGGCCTGTGACGTCTCCAAATCCAGTCTGGGAGTGGCTGGTTCCTCCTGTAATGTTCATGCTACTGCTGTACCACTGGGCGCTTCTTGCCTAGTGGTCTGAAGACAGCACAGCAGCCATGCAGGTTGGGTATTCATTCCTGCCTGTTCCCAGAGCCTCGGAGGGAGTGTGCTCTCACCTTCATAGGTCACAACAGCATGCCCCAACCTGGGTTACTGCTGAGGTCACCTGCAACTTGCCTGGGGGCTAGGGGGGGGGTATCATACCTGATCACACACTTGAATCTGTCTCTGGCACAGGCTGGATTATCTGTCAACCTCTCATATCTAGGGTGGGGAGGGGAGAGGAATGTATTACCAAGTGGTACCCGATTCTGAAGCTGTGCCCAGGTCATGAGATGAGAGCCAGCAGGTGACAGGGGCAGCGTTGTTCTAGCTCATCACTTTGCCACAGCTGTCTTATACTGATGGCATGTCCCCATTGGGCTTAGAAGAGATGGGAATGGTTCCTCCAATACACTCATTCACACTTTTGCTCTGTGTTGCCAGAACAAATGAATACTTGGTACCAGTAAAAACACATAAGAACCAAAAGAAAAGAATAAAAGATTTCCCCAGACAGACTCCGAGTCAGAGTTCCACAGTAAGGTGATCTTAGGGCTCCCTTGTGCTCCAGAATAACGGTCACTGCTGACCGCTGCCCAGCTGGTTACCAGGCACATACCCGACCACACAGCAGGCTGGTTACTGTCAGAAGGCTGTACTGTGAGTCCTCTGGGTGGTCAGTCTCTTCCAGTAACTGTACCACTTGGGGAGGGGACAGAATGGATGGGCCCTTTCTTGTCTCTGTGATAACAGGAACCACGTGAGAGAATGGATGACTGAAGCCGCCTTTCCACCTGCAGAGCCCCTGGTCCGCTCCCCCCCACCCCCATCTCTTTTTACTGTTTCTGTTTTCCTTCTCCAGCTCTTGATCGTAACGACACTGTTTAAGTCTGTGAACTGTTGCCTTCATGTTCTATGATATTATCTGTTCTTTATCTTTTTTAGTCAAAGATGACTCGAATCATACCATAGGAGTGGAATTTGGCTCAAAAATAATAAACGTTGGTGGTAAATATGTCAAGTTACAGATATGGGACACGGCCGGACAGGAGCGATTCAGGTAGCCTTCCTTCTAATTTCCTAAGAATACTGGAACTTGGGCTTTTTAGCTAGACTCCCTCCCTGTGTCTGACACAAATTTCTTTTTTTTGGGGGGGGGGAGGGACAAAGTAAGTTTTACTTCACAAATACAGACGAATTCTAGGAAATATCCTCAAAAGATACTGGAAGAATAAGATTTGTCACCCTAATTGAGGAACTGTGATGACAGAAGGCTAAACTGAAAATCCCACATACTTTCTGTAATCTTCAAAGCTGACTTTCAGGACCTACAATTTTTTTTTTTTGACACAAATTTCAAACGATGTAACTCTTTCTGGAAGCTCTCAGTACTGAGGGAGCACAAGCTGGACCCCAGACACCAAAACAAACCAACCAAAGAGCACTACGCAAACAGAGTCCCAGGGGTAGCGACCCTGTCAGGGGCAGTGACATACCATGCAGCTGGTTTGGGGTTTCTTCCTGTCTTTCCTTTTGTGTTTTGAGACAGGGTCTAGCTGTGCAGTCTGGGTAAATGTCAAGCCCAAGACCTTGTATCAGGCTCCTCAGTGCCAGGACCACCCCAGCCATAGCACACTTTTTAGATTCAAATCAACAAAACAAAAGCGACAGGCAAAGCAACAGGACAAATGGCTTTTCCCACATTATACTTCTGTGAGGAAGTCTAAACACCCGCAGCAGGTTTACACTAACTAGAACGTGCTCTGACAGCTGCTGTGAGTCCTGCAGGACACTCTTGCATGACTGGCACCCAGAATGACTGACCGCCGGTCCCTGCGAATCAGGTTGTGCCGTTAGCATCCTGTGCACAGTGTGCAGATTATCTTAGTTGTGCTTTCTGTATAGCAGAGTCAAGGAGTCAAGGCTCAGTGTGGAATAGTGACACCCCCACGACAGACTTTTCAATTTTTAATCAAAATTGGGACTACAGGGTGGACTACAGGGTGGCCGTGCCCATAGTCCTAGCTACTTTGGAGATTTAGGCAGGGGATCAGCGGGGATCAAGGCCAGCCTGGGCAATACGGTGTCAGGCTATAGGAGGTGCCAGAGAAAATGTTATTTTGCTAGTATGAAAAACAAAATGATGGCTTGGTGCAGTGGGTAAAGGTTCTTTGCTGGGCAAGCCTGACAATCTGAATTCCATCCCTGGAACCCATGCAAAGGTGGAAGTGAAGAAATGATTCCACTTGTACATACATAGCACCCAACATCCTATCCACAGCAATAAAGTTGGGGGAAAAAAAACTAGCAAAGAGGGAGAAGTTGGTATTACAAAGGAGAAAATGTATTACTGAAAAAGAAATCATTGAAAATTTGAAATGGAACCAAGCTTGGTGGTGCTCGCCTTTAATCCCAGCACTCAGGAGGCAGAGGCAGGTGGATCTCTGTGAGTTTAAGGCCAGCCTGATCTACAAAGCAAGTTTGGGACAGCCAAGGATACACAGAGAAACCCTGTCTCTAAAATAACAAACCAGAGAGAGAAAGGTAGAACAAGAGGTAAAGGACATTGTGTGGGGCCGCTGGCAGGAATCCCGGCTGTTCTGTCTTGGGCTTTTCCCAGGAAGAAGGGAGGGCTAGTGCAGGGCACCCAGAGCTGAGGGTCTCTGGGTACTTGCTGCCCACACAGAGCTAAGGACACCCAGGCCACATGCAGACCCCGACCCTCCTATGCTTCCATGGTGCTGCTCAGCAGAGAGCACGCTGCTTGTCCTGGAAGCACAGTTTCTATGGGGAGAAGCAAAGGGCCTTGATTGTCAGTCAGAAGCCCCTGTCATCCCTCAGGTCTGTGACGAGGAGCTACTACAGAGGAGCTGCCGGGGCCCTCCTTGTCTACGACATCACCAGGTAAGGTCAGCTCCCCACCACACGGGCTGTCCAGTGCTCTGTGTCTCCGTGTTGGTGAGATGGAGGATTTACTTCGGTCTAGAAAGACAGTGTGTACCCAGGAGGCCTCTGGGCCCTTTCCTGGGGTATCACAAAGGCCGTTGGTGTCTGTGAGCTGCTGGGACTGAAACAAGCCTTCTGCCTCATCCTTCTTCCCACATGGGATGCGTTCCCCAAGGGCTGCAGGGCTCTGTGCACTCTCAGGAGTGAATCAAGAGGCTAAAGATACAGATTCAGGCTCAGATCACCTGGGTTCAGAGCCCAGCTCCAGCCAGTGGCCTTGAGGTCTCTGCAGCCTTGGGCCCTGTTCTGATCTTAGTTTCCTCATCCATAAAAGGAGGGTGACAATCTTTTTGTTTTAAGATTTTTTTTTATACAATATTCTGCTTGCATGTTTGGCTGCATACCAGAAGAGGGTGCCAGATCTCATTATAAATGGTCATGAGCCACCGTGTGGTTGCTGGGAACTGAACTCAAGACCTTTGGAAGAGCAGCCAGTGCTCTTAGCCTCTGAGCCATCTCTGCAGCCCAAGGGTGACATTCTTGAATCCTCAAACAGCTATGGTGGTGGGCAGGTTAAGTCAACTAACAAAACACTGTTCTAATTACTGGCTACATGTTACAACTTAGCTTCACTCCTGGGTTGCTCTGGCCACATTTCAAATGTTCCATGCCACACGTGGCCAGTTGTAGCACATCCCTCGTCCCTGAGGATAATCAAGGTCTTATCAATGCACTGACCTCAGAGCTGGCAGCATTGCCCTGGAAACACATTATCCAAAGGTTTTCACCAAGAGGTCCTTCCTGGAAGGAGCCTGACCCAGAACAGAACAGAACTGCCTTCCTCTTCAGGGGACTTCACCCTCCTCACCCCTCCAGTGCCCCGAGAGGCTCAAACTGCCAGGGTGTGACACCACCTGTACTGGTCCTTCAGTGTGAGAGCTAACATGTAGATCTGAACTTGTCCTGGGTAGACAAAGCCAGGAAGTCCTGGTCCCAGAGACCATCCCTGAGCCCCAGCTCCTAGTGGCAGGGGGACCCTGCAAGGCTGTGGTAGATTCCTGTAGCTCAAGGTGCCCACAGAGCTACAGTGATTAGTGTTGCAAGCCAAGCAGGTCCCTTGCACATGCTCAGGGCTCAGCTGCATTTGTGAAGTGAAAAGCTCCCTTTTCACCGAGAGTGTGTGACCCACGGATTCCATGGGAATGATGTATCGCCAGGCTTTTGGGTTTCCAAGTCACCCTGAGGTGCCATTGCCCTCGCTGAGATGTTGACAAGCAATGTGCATGGTGAGGATGACTGAAAAGAGTCGCTGGTTTTATAAAATACATGTATCATTTCCACAATCTTGTGTCACACAGCCGAGAAACCTACAATGCGCTTACTAATTGGTTGACAGATGCCAGGATGCTGGCGAGCCAGAGCATTGTCATCATCCTCTGCGGGAACAAGAAGGACCTGGACACCGACCGAGAAGTCACCTTCCTCGAAGCCTCCAGGTTCGCACAGGAGAATGGCAAGTGACTCTTTCCTCTTACAGTGACCCCCAGGGTGGGTCTGGGCACACTGACAGGTCTCCGGGTTTAAAACGCCTGATGGAGTTTTGAGGTTAAACTGTCGTGTAAAACTGCAAATCTGCTAGTTCAACACAGCTTAGTATGTGGCGTTCTGCTGACGAAGGCCCGTGCACGTCTAAGTCTCTGGGGTGTCAGCCACCTCAGGGTGGTGCGTTGTTTATGTGACTTGAAGCACAGTCGGTGAAATAGTCATCCTACATAGGAAGGAAGCAGATTAGCTAGGCTTCATTCTTATGCTGAGTCATCTGTTTAATGGTAACAAATTTGTTTAATTTTTTTTTTTTAAAGACAGTCTTTGTATGTAATCCTGGCTGTCCCAGAGCTCACTATGTAGACCAGGCCAGGCAACAAATTTATTAATATCAAAACTGCATTGCAAGATAGCAGTTGTTAATAGGGATAACAGCATTATGAACACTTAGGAAGAGCCATAATTCTGAGCCAGCTGGGACTGTCCTTATGTCCACATCTGGTTGAACTCAAGAACAGAAAATTGTTTTCCCAGCTTGATGGGTTGAAGCAAACATGAATCAGGAGTGGCACTGCAGGCCCGCAGGCCCTGTGCTTAAGAGCCAGGGTAGGAGGATGCCTGAAGGCTTGAAGCTAGCCAGGACTACCAAGTGAAACTCTGTCCCAAAAAGGACGGGAAAAAGCGGAAGGTAGGAAGAAAGGAAAAGGAGAGCGAACAAAGTGAAGTCTGCACACGAGGTGACATGCTCACCACCACATACAGCTGGCCCTTAACACACGCGGCTCACGTGCTGACCCCAACCATAACGTTATTCCGCTTCCATTGCTGCTTCAGAACTGTTGTTTTGCTGTTGTTATGAATCTTAGTGTAAAACATCTGTGTTTTCTGATGGTGTTAGGTGACCCCTGTAAAAGAGTCCTTCAGCGTCCCCAGGGTCACAACCATGGGTTAAGAACCGCTGTTTTAGAGCTATTGTTTATCTGTTTTTGGTTTTTCAAGAGAAAGTTGCTCTGTGTACTCTCCTGGGCTCACTGTAGACCAGGCTGGCCTTGAACTCAGAGATCCACCTGTCTCTGCCTCCCAAGTGCCGGGATTAAAGGCGTGCACCACAGCCAGCATGGCGACCCTGGTGTATTTAGAAAGCAAGCGCTGTTTAGTGTGACGAGGACAGTGCAGTGTTAGTGCAGACCAGGGCTATCGGCTGTGGGCCTGGCAGTGTGCTGCAGCCTCCCTCTGGACTCAGCCTCTGCGCTGGGGATAAAGAAGCATGAATCCAAGCAGGACTTCAGGGCTAAAGAGATGGCTCAGTGGATAGGCGCATTGTTCTTGCAAAGGACCCAGGTTTGATTCCCAGCTTACCACCTCCTTGGGCACCAGGCACACATGTGGTGCACAGACATTCGTGCAGGCAAAACACTCATAAAATAATAAAAATGATAACGTGGGGCTTCTACCCAACCAACCCAGTTAAAACTATTAATGGTTAATAGGAGAGCCAAGTTAGTAAAAATTATCTAGGCTGTCCAGATGCACACATTTTCAAACTGAGTACAAGTTAAAAGCCCTGTGATGGGGATGGTCTTTCGTGGACAGCAGGGCTGTGTCTGGCTTGGGCGGACACAGGTCCTGCTCGTGTGCAGTGTGATGCAGTGATTTATCAGCTCTGTGTCAGCATTCATGGTGGCCTGCAGATCATGAGGAGAAGAAAACCGAGGCTCTAACTCACAATTCTCGCCCACTAGCCCCACTCCTGGTAACCACTGACAGTGCTCAGTGTGCTTCCTCCATCTCGTCGGCTCAGGGGTCCAGGCATGGTAACAGTCATTCTCTAGGAAAGGTTAGGCTTCCCATAACATAACACATTGACATACCTGGATGTGGTGGTACCTGTGAGCTCAGCACTTGGGAGGCAGAGGTAAGAGGGTCAAGAGTTCAGGACCAGCCTCAGCTATATAAAAACAAACAATATATATATATATATATGTATAGTTATGTTAATTTTATATAAAAGAGTTAGGTACTGGCCTGTGTTCTGTGTGTTGCTGAATGAGAATCCTGGACAGATGGTTAGCAGTCGGGAGCCACTGTCATTGGGCCAGCAAGATGGCAGAGTGGACAAAGGCACTTGCCTCCACGCTGGTGGACCTGGGCCCCGTCCCCGCGACCCATATGTGGAAGAAGTTTGACCTGCAAACTGTCCTCCTACCACCAAACACGGACCGTAGAATGCACTCTCTCCAAAACAAAACTCTAATTAAAAAAAGTAGAAAGGTCATTATCTCACAAGTGTGGTTCGCCTTCCTTGACACTTTTTCAGAGCTCATGTTCCTGGAAACGAGCGCACTGACTGGTGAGAATGTCGAGGAGGCTTTCATGCAGTGTGCGAGGAAAATACTTAACAAAATCGAATCAGGTAACTGTCTGTGGGTTTTGCCCTGAAGCTCAACAGTGCCCCCTGCTGGCTGTTACGAGTAAAGCTCTGCTTTATGGCACACAGGTCACACCTGCTTGAGGGGGTCAGGAGCAGGTGTGCACAGGGAACAATCAGAATTGTGGATATTGCTATTGCTTAAATTTAAATTAACTTATTTTATGCATAATACTATCACATAGCTCCACTCAATCAACCAGAATTCAGGTTCAAGTGGCTCCAAGGAGAAAAACACACTGCTCTTGCAGAGGATCCACATTTGGTTCCTAACACCTACACTGGGCAGTTCATAACTGTCTCTCATTCCAAGGGATCTGATGCCCTCTTGTGGCCTCCTTGGAGCACTTGCACACATGTGTACACACACACACACACACACACACACACTTTAAATAAATCTTTTTTGAAAAATCCAAAAGTCTTTGAAGTCAGCCATTGTTATGGGCTCTTGGTCTTCCCAGGAATATTTAATGCCATGTACTCGAATGAACAGACTTTTTCCAGACACTGGGGTGATAGCTCAGGCATATAAGTGTGAGGGCCTGAGTCTGATCCCTAACACCCGTGTAATAATCTGGGTGTGTGGGCAGAGCCTAGTAATCCAAGCCCGGTTAAGGCAGAGTCAGACGGATGTTCACTAACAGTGAACCCCAGGTCTCAGTGAGAGCCCATGGCACAGAAACAAGAAGAAAACACACAAACTCACCTCTGGCCTCCATCTGCATACCCACCTGCACACAGGTGTCACACACACAAAGCTTAAAATAAGGCATTTCCTTCCCAGCCGGGTGTGGTGGCACATCAGGGAGGCAGAGGCAGGCAACTCTCTGAGTTCAAGGCCAGCCTTGTCTACCTAGGAAGTAAAAGGCTGGCCACGGCTACATAGTGAGACCCTGTTTCAAGAAACAAAAACATAAAGTATATTTTTTAGCAAATATAGTGAATATGTGCCTATTGGACCTCTCACGTTGCCCTTTCTGCTTACCATTTTCTTGGTCCTCAGGTGAACTGGACCCAGAGAGAATGGGCTCTGGCATCCAGTATGGAGACGCTGCCCTGAGACAGCTTCGGTCACCACGGCGTACACAGGCCCCGAGTGCACAAGAGTGTGGCTGCTAAGCACCCCAGTGACACAGGTGGGTGCCAGAGGCCTGCACCCTGCACAGAAGAGGGAGAGTGTAAAACTGCAGTGGGAGGCCAGGAGGAGAGAGACCCGTAGGATGCTCAGGGCTGTGCTCACTAGGACTGACACAGCAGGGACTCCTGCCCACGGCTCAGAAGCAAAGGCAGGCAGGCAGACAGACAGACAGAGCCCAGAGGCCCTGCTGTGCCCGGTCCCTTTCCTTCAACCACCGGGGCCGCCACAGGCGCACCCCTGAAAGCAGCCCACTCTTCACTAACCCTCTGATCGCCCCCATTTACCATGGTGGACTCTCATTGAGGAAGCTGAGGTAGGAGCCCTCTCCATAGCTCAGGTGTCCACCTCATGGCAATCCTCCTGCCTCAGCCTCCCCAAGTACTGGGATGACAAGCGTGTGCCATCGTGCTCAGCTCACAGTGGCGCTACCTAGCTGTGTGTTGGGCTCCGAGCCGTTTTGCACTTACACAGGAATGTAATCTCACTTCTCAGGTTCGGCGGCGGTCTCTGGAGCACAGCTGCCCGAGCCTGAGGTTTTCACCATCTTTTCTACCGCGCACAGACCTTCACGGGAAACGGCAGCGCACACTGGCACAAGGGGCTCTGCAGCTGCACTGCAAACCCACTCAGCGGACGATACCTTCAGATGCCACATGTATGCAAAGACCCCTGCCCACATCTACTCCTTCTTGTTCCGCCAGATCAAGCTTGTGCTGCACACAGCCCAGCACATTCCCACAGCACACAGCCAGTGACACATAACAGAACCCTGCACTCAAGGACGCTTTTTTTTTTTTTTAAACTCATAGGAACTGCAGTTTGTGAATGTGAGCGTGGTTTCTCATTGTGTTGGTTTCACCTATGTCGGTACGAAAGGACAGGCTTCCGGCCAGAGGCATTTCTTAGTTAACCCCTCCTACCCTTTTACACTGTTTCTGTGATCCACACCTGAAATGCTGAACCTCCGGGACTCACTAACATCTGGAAATAAAGTGGAACCGAGTGTCTCACGCACAGTGCACTGTCCTGCTCTGTGGACTGTGCGGCTCTCAGCTGAGGTCGCTGCCCGGCGGCCCCGGTTCCCTCAGCCTCCTCAGGCTAGTGCGCACCTGTCTGTAATCCCAGCACTCAGGAGGTGGATCTCTGAGTTCGAGGCCAGCCTGATCTACAAAGAGAGTCCAAGACAGCCAGGGCTACACAGAGCAACTCTGTCTGGAAAACAAAAACAAAAAGAGAAAGATCTTGGGCTCAGGAGTAAAGCACTTCACTTTGCATGTGCCAGGTATGGTGGCAGACACCTACCATCCCCACACTCTGTAAACTGACACTGCAGGAGGCTGTCGTGACTTCAAGACCAGCTTGAGCTGGAGACTAGAGTGAGCAGAGGCGAATCACCCTGTATCTCGTAGCTCTTCCTAAATTCGTGAATGCTTTACTGTACCCTATTATCAAGTTGACATAGGCTTGCTTGTTTGTTTTGAGGCAGGGTCTCATTATGTAGCCCTGGAACTTGCTATGTAGACCAGGATGACCTAAAAACTCAAGAGATCTACCTGCCTCTGCCTTAAGAATCCTAGGATTACAGGTGTAGTGGTCGCCACACCCAGCAAAACCCATTTCCATAATAATTCCTGAGTACTGCCTTTCTTGTGCAAATTTTAATATGCCCAAAGTTTCTCTA
Organism: Pachyuromys duprasi; assembly: GCA_028658305.1. NCBI lineage: Eukaryota > Metazoa > Chordata > Mammalia > Rodentia > Muridae > Pachyuromys > Pachyuromys duprasi. Next base: position 58,200,002 of record CM053744.1, read on the forward strand.
ATATTTAAAATGTTTTCCAACTGTGAGGCTTTTTCTCTTTGGCAATTTCTTTTATGTGTGTGCTGTTTAATTTCCACCTGACTTAAGATCTTCACTAATTTCTAGTTTGATTCTACCAGAGTCAAAAACCCATGATGCATGATCTTAATTATTTTGACTGGCAAGATCTGTTTCTACAGCAGGATTGGTGTCTTGGTAACGCTCTGCATCCCCGATGAGTTGGCATGGCCATGGCTGGGCCCTGGAGCCTCTGCCCATTGGCACTCGGTCCTAATCAGGCTCTGCTGTACTGTGACTAACCCCAGGTTGTCACTAGTGCTCATGGGGGACACAAGTCTCCAGTCCTCACTCTGAACCGGTCTGTCCCGTCAGACTATTGGCAGCTGACTCCTGCAGCTCTGCAGTCCACCCGAGCCTTCCACACAGCCTCTGCCTCAGTCCCGATGCAGCAGCTGGCCACGGAGTGTCTGCATTACCTGTGCCATTCCCTGGGCAGCGTGCTCACACATTCTGCAGAGTCGGGTGGTCCCAGGAAGCCTCAGCATCTTCGAGTCACAGCTGCCATGGAAACGCCAAGGCAGCACAGTATTCATGGATACGTTTCGCTTCTTTTGCATTTTTAATGGTTCTCAGCCTCTCTGAGCTGGCCCTCTTTCAGGTTAGACATTTTTAGTGTTATATAGCTCACTGTAACATTTTTTGAATGATTTTAATCTTTTCAGAGTCCTTGAGACAGGGTTTCACTATAGCCCAGCCCCGTAGTCAATAGAAATGCTCCTAATTCTGTCTCCCTCATGTTGGGTTTACAGTGTGTGCCAACATGCCCAGCCCTGGACACAGGGCTCCCGGTGGACACTTTTCTTTCACTCCGATGACCTTCCTCTGGCCTCCATGGTCTGTGAAGAATCTGCCATCACTCAAACTGTCAGTGTGACACGGGCTTCCTTTGTTTTGGGCAGCTTGAGGTTGTGACCTGATGGGAGTTTGTGGGACTGCGTCTCCCGACATAACCTAATGTATTCTCAGGTTCAGTCCCCTTGCCTCAGCCTCTCCAGCACTGGGAGGGATCATGGGTGCTCAGCGTGTTTCTTTGGGTCTGTCTCACACGGGGTTCCCTTCTTTCATTATTTCGGGGGTTTCCGGCCATTGCTCATTCCAACTTTTCGAAGCCTTCACTGTTTGTTTTTCCCGTCTTCCACATCCCACAAGGCTCTGCTTCTTTCCGTCTTTCTGCTGCTCAGACTGGCGGATCTCTCTCCTCTCTGTTCACTGAGATTCTCCAGCTGTGCTCAGTCACGGTTCCAACGTTTTCATTTCAGGTTTGTACAGGCTTGCTCTGTCACCTTGACTGCCCTGAAACTCCCTGTGTAGCCCAGGCTGGCTTCAAACGTGCAGTTCTCCTGCCTCTGTCTCCCCAGTTCTGGGATTAAGATGTGCACCCACACTCTTGCCCATGTGCTTGGTTCTTCATGGTATCTGTGAACAGTCAGTTCACATTCCAATCTTTCAGTGTATTCATTGCTCATTAGGGCTACGGTAGTGCCTGCATCGGAATCTTCTGTCTTTCCCTCTGAGCCCCCAGTCTGGATGCTGAGTGGCAGGACGTCGTCCCTGCACTGTGGCTATCTCAGGACCTTGCCTGGTCCCTGCTCTATGGCCATCACATCTAGCCCTGTGGAACTGTTTGAACCCGCTTCCTGTCACTACGACCCCAGTTCGGCATCAATTCCTGAAGTCCTGGCTGTGCTGTTTGGACCTGCCCTACCTGTGACCCAGAAGTCCCCTGCTGCCTCAGTTTCCTTTGGTATACTAGTTAAGGACAGGTGAGCCAAGTGAGCAGCACGCTGGGCCCCTGAAGTGAATGTGGCACTCAAAATAAGCTTAGAGCAATGGTTGAAACATTCCTTAAATAAAGGAAACTTTGTTAATATTTAGGAAATCGAGGATGTGAGCAATAGTGCGGGAATGAGGACTCACAAACTCCAGCTACCCCCATGTCCTGCTGCCTACAGACCCCCAGTAATTACTGCATTCCCAGGACACCGTCCATGGTGCTGGCCCTGGTGCCTTAGAAGGCCTGGGTGAAGGGCAGCTGATCCTAATGCTGTCATATCTGAGATGTTCTTGCAGGGATGTGCCCCAGGAGCATATCTACCTCGTGATTCGGGGCTATGTCTTGTACAAGTCT
>CM053744.1:58202289-58236938 GCA_028658305.1 Pachyuromys duprasi
CCCCCCCCACAGTACAGAGGCTTTAATATAGTACTAACTTGCCTCTTTGTATACGCAGCTGCTGCCAATCTAAAGCCTATTTTGAGGACTTGGAATATAACACAATTGGCAGAGCAATTGCCTAACATGCATTAGGTTCTTACATCAGAGCCCCTTTAACTAGGCATGGCATACACCGATAATCCCAGCAGTTCAGAAGCAGAGACAGGAAGAGCAGAAAGTTCAAGCATGGCTACTTAGTTCCAAAGCCAGTCTGAGCTACATGAGACCCTGTCATGAGAAGGAAGAGGAAGGAAGGAAGGAAAGGGGAAGAAAGCGTCATTATCCTCATCATCAGGCATGGTGGCAGATGCACTTGGGAGGCAGAAGTAGGTAGATTTACATAGTGAGTTCTAAGAGATTCAGGTCTACATAGAGACTCTGCCCCCCACCCAAATCCTCTTCAAATTCAGATGCAAGCATCTTGAAATGACCAGGTCATGTTTAAAGGGTTGCGCTTATACTGGCCACAGTGCAAACAGCAAAGCCCTTACCTGGCCAAACACTGCAGAGTCGGCCATGGCATAGCACGGGTTCACCCATGAAGCATGCCATGCAGCTCTCCTGACTTCTTTGAGCAGTGAGCTGAGAGGAAAGTGCGCCTCACTGTCCCCCTGTGCTGGCCTCTCCCGCTTTTCTCCAGCAACGCTCTGGCATCCTACGGGTCACGGAGTCTCATTCCATTTGCCAGGTTTTCTAAAGACACTTTACTTGAAAGTTGTGCAGAATCTCTGGCCACTGCTTTGTTTCTTGCCACACAGGGACCCCAGTGCCTCCTGCATGCCAGGCAAACACCCCATCACTGAGCTGCATTCTCAGCATGGTGGAATTCTTTTAGGAATAACGGCTTCAACAACAGCCTCTTGCCCGCTCTCTTCCATTGCAATCTAGTCCAGCTGTTGTGACGTGTGCACACAGGCCTCTGGATTAGCAGCAAAGGTGTCCCACAGCAGCGGACAGAGCTTGCACTGCTGCTCATGAGCAGGTAAGCCTGCCTACAATGCCAGAAAGTCCATGGGGTGGAGAGAGCGAGCAGACACACAAGCCACGCGTTCAGATGTCTTCTAAACACACAGTTTAGGAATACATTTCTACGGGACGGAGAGACAGCTCAGAGGTCAAGAGCACTGGCTGCTCTTCCAGAGGTCCTGAGTTCAGTTCCCAACAACCACATGGTAGCTCACAATCTTCTATAATGAGATCTGGCACCCTCTTCTGGTATACAAGTGTACATGGAGACAGAACATTGTATATAAAATAAATCTTAAAAAAAAAAAAAAAAGAATACATTTCTAGCCTGGCGTGGTGGCACCTACCTGTAATGTAATCCCAGCATTCGGGTGGCAGAGGCAGGAGGATCTCTGTGAGTTCAAGGCCAGCCTGGTCTACAAAGCGAATCCAGGACAGCCAAGGATACACAGAGAAACCCTGTCTAGAAACAACCCCCCCCCAAAAAAAACCATTTCTAATCTCTTCTCATTCCCCTCACTCCAGCAGAGCTGATGTTCTTACTTCAATATTCTACTAACTCTACAGTAAAAGTAATAAAGAACACAAAGGCTTAAGGAAAAGGGTTTTAATCAAACACAATCAAATCTTTAAAAAGACTTGTGTATTGTTTATTTTAAATATGACTGGATTCTCGAGCGTTTTCAGAGGTTTCTGCATGGAAGTTAATTCTAAATTATCTCCCTGCCTTGCAACTTGCCCCATGTTAGCTCCTAGGATAGGAAAAAGTTAAGATCGATGTGTTAAAAATTTAATAGATTCAAAAAGTATTCACCATCTTTTTAAAAGGAGAAAAATTGAACCCTAAACATTAGGGACTCGGGTGGGGGGTCACAGCCCAACCATACTGTCATGTGTCATGCATGAACATTTAATGTTCTCCAGAGTCCTGGTCATTTGTGCTTTGTGTAGAAAGGCACCGTGCCCAGCGCAGCCTTTTACCACCTCAGCCTGCACTTCTGCACAGATGGAAAGGGAGCCTGTCTGTCTTCTGAGCAAGGCTGAAGGCCAGGGTGTGCCCTCGCCACACACACCTGTCTTTCTGGGATTGTAAGGCGCAGTCTGATGATGTAGGCCTGGGTGGGGAACGCAGGCCTTCAAGGCTCAGCCTTACAAAGAGCAGTTCTCACCCTGGGCCACTGTCCCAATCACCCTGACTCTGTGATGTTTGGGGAGTATATAGTGAACACAGTTATTGCCAGCACGGTTGTATTTGGACAGCATGTAGACCTTACTCCTTAGTTAAATACACACCTCAGTGGGAGGGCTCTGTACACAGGGGCTGTACAAAACTAGGCAAATATTTTAAAAGCTTTTTTAAAAAACACTCATGATTCTTCAGTATGCATTTTGAAAGCTTAATGCAGTTTTCAGATGACCCTGTAATGACAATTTTATATGGAATGGGATCAGTCTGCATTCTAGACACTATCATACTCAGAAACCCAGAGTAAAAATACCAGGGAAATGCTCATCCGCACGCACGGCACTGGGTTTTACCCAACAAACTCAGATGCCGAGTGTGGCGGGAGAAAGAAGCTCATCAGGAAGGACGGGAGCGCGTCCTTCTCGGAGCCTCTTCTGCAGAAGGCACCCATCTCATGGAAACCTATGTTTTTCAAACCTTTTTTTTTTTTCACCCTGACAGTGGTTCCCTAGAGCCAGGCCATCCCTGTTCTCCTACTTTGGCAGCAAAGATCCCTAGGCCGGACATCAAGCAGTCACATTTCCAACCTCAGCTATCAACACTGTGCATCGTGAAACCTTTACTGCATTCCCTAGGAGGAAGAGCAGAACGGAGGTGCCGATGCACTGATGGTGACAGCAGGTCCCATCCGCACAGGCCGAACAAACTCAGTTCATTAGCTGTCATTTCAGATTACAAGTTCTCAACAGCATCGTCCGCTCTCTCAGAGAGGGGCTGGCAGGTCAGTCTTAGCGGCCGGCCATGCCGACCACGAATAAAGGGAGTGTGACGCTGGCTCTGAGGCATGCTGCCATCGTGCTAAACATGCACATCACTCACCCGATGTACCGGAACGATTCAACGACATATTAAACACCCAGGTGGTGATTTAAGGAGAAAGGGTGACCCTTGCTCTGGCCAGAAATTTCTTAAGTATCACAGTCTACATGAAGATGAGGTGAAATGAGATACATCGAGTGTAACTTCCGCAGTTGCCAGCGTGCCAGGAGCAGCACTAACCTCACGCTGATGCCCTTGCTTTCCTGGGCACTCCCTGCATGGATGTGCCACTGAGTCCTGCACCGTTGGACGGGATGCCCTGCCAGCTGTGGAGTGGGGTCGGAAAGGACAGCTCCGAGTGTCCTGCAGGAGGGTGGGGGTGGGAAGTGCCTAGAGCCAGTTAAAGGCATTCGGTGTGGGGATCTCCAAAGACTAAAATCGTTAAAATAAAACTCTTACAAGAATGTCAGGCCTTGGGGACTTGTCTTCATAAGCAAGCCAACACATATGGCTTCCATGGTCTGTCCCACTTAAGGTGGGTGACCAGCCATCAGGAAAGCAAAGCCGCCTCTATGAGGAACCTTGCAGGACAGTTTCTTCCACCCGTGAGCGGCCTCCCTTGACCGCATGGAGAGAGGAGGAGGTCCGGCAGCTACGCCCGAGCCGAGTAGCAGCGCATGTACTCCGTCAGCCAGGGGTTCTCTGCGGGAGGCGGCTTCACACTCTGGTTCTTTTCCTCGTCCGCAGAGTGAGCCCGCTGCCTCTGGGCAGCCAGCCTCCTTTTCTCCACCTGTCTTCTGTTCTTGGCTCGAAGTGCTGACTCGTGAATCTAAAGAAAGTTCAAAAATAAAGGTAGTAGCCTAAGTAGGTTGGGGCCGACTTTTAAGAACGTCAAACTACAAGTCTGGGGACACAGCTCAGCGCGGCCTAGCACACACGGAGCCCTGACCTCTATCCCCAGGCACAGTGATGCACACCTGCTACCCCGGCACGTGGGAGGTAGAAGCATGAGGATCCTAAGTTCAAAGCCATCCGTGGCCACACAGAAAGCTCAGTGCCAGCCTGGGGGAGTCGAGCCCTGCCAGTCTATAGGCCCAATGCTTCGCAGAGTAAATTATCCCGTCACAATTCACCCCGTTAGCAATGCGGAAAAGCTGAGCAACAGAAAATTAAACTTTAGGGCTGGAGAGATGGCTCACGGACAAGACAAGTACTGCTATTGCCAAGGACCCGAGTTCAAGTCCCAGAACCCAAGCTGGGCAGCTCACAACCATCTGTAACTCTAGCTCCAAAGGGATCTGATATCTCTGGCCTTGGAGACACCAGCACTCACATGCTCAGACAGACACACATACGAAAAATAATAAATATTTTTAAAATAAACGTTTAGGGGCTGGAGAGATCAAGAGCTTAAGAGTACTGGCTGCTCTTCCAGAGGCCCTGAGTGCAATTCCCAGCAGCCACATGGTGGCTCACAATCATCTGGTGCCCTCTTCTGATGCACAGGTGTACATGCAGACAGAATACTGCATACAGAATAAATAAATGAATCTTAAAAATCAATCAATAAATAAACCTTTAGATAGAAATGGCAAGCAACTAACTTGCATCAAGCTAGCACCAGCCTGGAAGAGTTGCTGCTCTTAGGATTTGTTTGTTGATTGGACAGGATCTGGCTTCGAAGCTCTCTGGCCTGGACCTCCCTACGGACTGGCTATAAACTTCCAGGAATCCTCCTGGCTCTGCCTCCCAAGTACTGAGATTATAGGTACGACACTGCGGCAAGCTCCGAAAAGCTGCGGGGACTCTGCCACAGTAAGCATGTAAAAGAGTCTCCGTTGTTGTCTATAATGCTTTAAAACACTGCACCAGGAAATGGGGAGGACAGCCAGGTGTAGGCACGCAAGCCTGTGATCCCAGGACTTGGGAGGAGGATAAGAAGTTCAAGGTCATCCTTGGCTACACAGTGAGTTTCAGGCCTAGTTTGGGCTCCCTGAGATCCTGTCTCAAAAATGTACATAGAGTAATAAAGCAGAACAAAATGTGAGGGAGTTTAATCCTGTGACAGATACACACTGTGAAATTGTCCCCAGAGACGTGTCAGAACCCTGTTATCGACAGCTTGTCCCAGTGTCCACTTCACACGCACAGCATCTGCCACCTGGACATTGCTCTGGGAACTCGCCTGACATTACAGGGGAAACTGAGTCTGCAATTTCTCTTCCTGCCTGTTCTTAAGGCATCCCTGGCACTCAGCTGGTGCTAGCACACTAACTACACATGAACACATAGTAACATGGCTACAACTGAGGGTCCTCAGGTCTAGTGTCTCAGGTCTTGACAGAATGACAAACCAAGGCTGAGCAGGATGACAGGAGCTCATGGGACCAAAACACTATTGTAGGAGAGGTGGCCTGGTGGTTAGAGCACTGGCTGCTCTTCCAGAGGACATGGGTTCAGTTCCCAGCACCCACATGTCAGCTCACAGCTCCAGAGGGTGAGACACCTCACACAGACATACATGCACGCAACACCAATGCAATAAAACAAAAAACAAATACGTAATTAAAAACAACAACAATGGAGGGTGGGCTCGGGAGGGAATGAGGGAGCGGGATTCACCTGGGATACAGACTTAATAAAATGTAACTAATAAAAAAATTAGATTAAAAAACCACCAACAACACTATGGCGGACAAATGGGAATCAGCGAGCTGAGTCTCATCAGAAGGGAAAACGGAGGTCCCTAGGAGATTCCAAGCAGTCAGACGTACCAAGGAGAAAGCCTTTGGCCAAGGACACCAGCTTACCAAAGCTGAGAGCTCTCCAGGTGGCCCAGACCACAGAGGCCACAATGACATGGACCCTCCTGTCAGCACACCCGAGCCCAGGCCGTAGCCCCAGGCTACCAAAGTCTGTTCCATCTTCCCAGGACCCCACACCACCCAAGGAGCCCCCACGGCCCAGCACATGGACGGCCGCGGGAGCAGCGGCCCACGGTCAGGGCGCACCTCGTGGACAGAGGCTGAGGCGCAGACATTGTGCGTCTTCTGGTTCCCCGTGTCCGTCTGTTTCTCTCCCCAGCCATAAAGGGCAAACGGGTGCTTCTTCTCTTTTGTTTTGCTGGTTGAACTTTGGGGGCTTCCGAGTGCTTTCTTACTTCCTCGGGCAAATAAGACACCAGGTCGCTGTCGGGGGTCTGGGCCGCCAGCTGCCCTATCAGCCTCTTGGGTCCCCGATCGCTGTTCAGATTTCTCGTCTACGCCTTTTTTTGGCGATGCTTTTGAAAAAAGGGGATGAGACAAGATACAAATACTTTGAATCAAGTTTTTATACAATTAACTTAATAAAAGTTTTATCGGGTCAGTTACACGTTAACTGTGGTTTCATCTTGCACGTTTTACCTAAAGCAAGTGATGGAAACAAATTTGGGTGGTTTTGTTTTGTTATTTTTGTCTGTTTTCGGTGTTTTGAGACACAGGGTTTCTCTGTGTAGCCCTGGCTGTCCTGGACTCACTTTGTAGACTAGGCTGGCCTTGAACTCACAGAGATCTGCCTGCCTCTGCCTCCTGAGTGCTGGGATTAAAGGCGTACACCATCATGCCCAGCTTGGAAAAAAAATTGTAAAATAACTGTTAAAGCTTTTATCCTGTTTTTAAAAACTGATGACAAAGGTATCAACATTAAACCAAAGCAATTCCAAAGCAACCTCAGTGGCCACCCTTAGGATTCACTGTCGCGCCAACAAGTGAGTGTGTGCATCTCGGGAGCTCTAGTCACAGGCCCGTCTGTACCTGTCCTCTGGGGGTGGGCGAGGCCGTCCCTGGAGTCCCTCCATTCTTCCTTTTCAATGCACATTGATTGTGGAAAACCTCCTGGATGAGGTGGCCATCCACCTGAGTGGAAGGGCCCTCGTCACAACAGGATATGGCCACCACAGACCCTCGGCTGAGGGCAGCCCTCTACAGCACAGGTGGGGTGCTGGATGTCAAGAGATGTTGGAACGGAAGTGACCTCATGAGTCAGGTTGTGCTAGAATAGGTAATGTCCTCCTCCAGTCCCCAGCTAGGGGTGTGGTTTTAGGGGGTTGTGGGGCCTTGCTCGAGGAGGTGAGTCACCACAGAATGAGTATTTTACAGGTTAGAGCTTGAGCCCAGTTTTGACCTGGCTTGTCTCCTGCACCATCAAGATGGAAGCAAGCAGCCTCACCTCAGGTGCCCTCTGCCATACCTTCCCCATCGTGATGGACCCTGTCCAGACAGTCGAGAGAAACCTTCCTGCCTTCAGTTGTTACTTATCAGGTATCTGGTCACAGTGAAGGGAAAGGTGACAGTTATGGCACAAGGGGGTGTCAGTAGACTTGGGGAAATGTTGTTCTCCAACCTGTTCAAGTATGAAAGAACACTACAGAACGTCTCCATTTTCCTTACCCACCTTTTGGGATTTTTGACATTTTAATCCCACCATCCTTCATAAGACATGTTTTTTTGCATAAATCCTTCCTGAGCCTGTTTCCTTCCACCTACACACACTGGAATATGAGCTCCGTGTGAGTCAGCCATTGCTCAGGCATCACACCCCCTCCGTCAGCTGCTCGGGCTTGGCTCTTCCTGACAACGTCATGGCCTGCTGTTGCAAAGCTGGGTTCCCCTCAGAGGACAGACCCTCAGCCCTGCTGCCCTCAAGGGGCATCTGTTTCATCTTCATGCGAGTGATCCTGCCAGGGTGTGGTGGATTGCAGGAAACCTTTACTTACCTCTACCCTAGATTTCTTAGCTCTGATAACTCAATCATGTTACTGAGCATCTGTACATTGCATGATGCAAGCCAAGCCCGAGAACCCAGGCCGCAATCCCAGCGGGGACCTTCATGGTGAAGGAACTTTAGTCTACTCACCCAAGTGCCTTTCTGCATGTCGTACCCTTCCTTGCCTTAGTGTAGGAAGAGGGAAAGAAGAAACCTCAGAGGCGAAGAGAAAGAGTGGTCCCTGTGGCAGGACCTATGCAGGTGAGTACACAGCATGAGGAACTGCACTGAGACTGAGGTTTGGGTCCCTCCTCCTCCTTCCCTCCAGATCTCCCAGGGCAGCCTACCCAGACAGGACAATAAGGCCCTTCTTCAAGGACCAGAGGGGGAATGCTCACTGAAGGGGAAGAGGGAATAATAAACAGTTCTAAGGACAAGTGTCTCCAGGCCGGGAGCAGGTGGCACTAGGGAAATAGGGCTTTCTGTGCCAAACTTGGATTGGAGGTGGGGGTGATTATATCCTAGAAATCACAGGGAATTGTGGACTTGAAGCTTAGAAATGACGTGACTCTGTCTATATTTTAAGATGGGTTAGATAAGAGAATAGGGCCAAGTGCCTGGCAGGAAAGGCTGACAGCAGACCAGGGTAAACAGACATACCGGTACCGTGCTGGCACTGGGGGATGGAGGTGGGGGGTGCAGAAGAACCTGATTGGTCTCCACAGATGCTCTAAGCAGATGGTCCTCCTACCCACGGACCCAAGGCACCCCAGGCAGGAAGGAGAGAAGTGTAGAGGCAGGAGCCACCAGGCAGGCTGACAGTGGACTCCACAGGTACCCTGAGAGAGGAGGCAGCTCTGCCCAGGAGAAACACGGAGCAGAAAGCTCAGCCCTGGGACAGAGAACAAACCCAAGAGTGGGACAAAGGGGGGAGGTCTGGAAAAGCGAAAAGAAACCTGAAGAAAACGTAAGGAAGAGCCACACTCTGCAGAAGACTGAAACCCTGCAACTTCTCAGAGAAGCAGTGTGGGGGGGTGCTAGGGGCAGGGACCCGAGGGATCAAGCCAGGCAGCAGAGCAGTGGAGACAGCTCCGCTGAGCTGCTGGAGCCCAAAACAGCACAGTACAAAGGTCACTGTCCACACGACCTATGCAGGACCCCGGAGTCCAAATAACTCCCAAACACAATTACCACAGTGCCACATAGCCCAGCCCCAGCCGGAGCACGAGACCAGATACTTAGGCGATCATCTACATCCCGTGAGATATTGGTGCTCACACCCTGTGCTTAAGAAGATAATGCCTGAAAATTACGCCCCACAGGAAGCAAAAGACGGACAGAAGAGACAGAACATATCACTGTAATTTTAGTATTTATAAAACACTCACAATCGTGCCTGCCACGTGGTAATTAGATATAAGTATATGCTTTTAAGATCCTATTTGAAAGAATGATGTTCAAAATAAGGACATTTTCAGGCAAACAAAACCATCATTTCCCACAAGGGACAGGGGAAGATTCCAATGCTTCTCTCACCAACCGAGAGAACAGCCAAACTCAGATAAATCCAGTCTTTAGGATGGAGCTGACCAATGCAATAGCCTGTGGCCACGTGTGGCTACTAAAAATAAATTCAAGTAAATAAAATGACTGTGCTCCTCTGTTAGGCACGTCACAGCCAACCATTCAGTAACACCCCGGTACCTATAGACCAGAGAAGGTCTACTACCACAGAGCATTCTCAAGAGCGTGGTAAGAGGAGGAAACGCAGAAGGACAGATGACCCGGTGGGGTGTTGCTAGCGCAAGCAGCTGTGTGGAACACACACAAGCTTTCCACATCCAAAGCCCCTAAAGGGAATCTTCGCTCATTTACAGATCCGGACTTACAGAAACTGAAGGTACACAGACGCTCTCTCAGCCACTGGGAAAGCGAAGCTACATACACTAAGTATAACTTTGGGTTCTCTTTCATTTTGAGCTCAGTGTGGCATCTAGTACTCAGAACCCCAGCACTAGGAAGGCCGAGATAACTGCATTGCTCTAAGTGTCAGAGCCCTACACACAGAGTTCTTAGGACGTGCTAATTACATGTAGGCATCCGCTTTTAAATCCTGTTTGAACAAAACGTTTACAGAGTGAAGCCCAGTCTCAAAACAGCAACAGCAGGAATTTACATTTTTGAAATTTACTAACACACCTAGGGACTGAAATGGCTACGTGGGTAAGAGTACTCAGGATGTAAGCCTGGGGCCTCGAGTTCAGATCCCAGCGCATATAAAGAGGCAGCGTCACACCGTGGACCCGTGACCTCGGCGCTGGGGCTCGGGTCAGGGCGGTGAAGAAAAGGATCGCCGCTGCAGCTCACTGGGCACCAGCCTGGTGCCTCGCTCGCTGGGAGAGCCCGTCTCGGGGAGTAAGTAGACCGTGGAAAAGCAGGACACTGACACACACAGAGAGACAAGAGACAGAAAAGCCATGTTTAAACAACCACGAGTCAAAACCAAAACATACGGTTGTAAAACACATGAAGTGCTTAGTGCCAGGAATTGTGCGTTTTTAAGAAGGTCACAATGCTAAACTTTGTGTTCTATACATTTTACCACAAGTTAAAGTTATCGTAATCACATTTGGGAAGATGAAAGCAGAGCAATGGAGGAGTTCAAGGTCACCTCCGCCCTTTACTAACTCTGAGGCCAACCTTGGTTATGAGGTAGCAGGAGTCTGTAATCCCAGGGGAAAGGGGTCGTCCAAGGAGAACCTCTAGGCCACGGTCAGCTTGGGCTATGTATATGGTAAGATTCTCTCTCCCCACTCTCGGTTTTCAAAGACAGGGTTTCTCTGTGCAGCTCTGGCTGTCCTGGACTTACTTTGTAGACCAGGCTGGCCTCGAACTCACAGTGATCCCCCTGCCTCTGCCTGCCATGTGCTGGGATTAAAGGTGTGCGCCCCATTCCGAGCTGTAAAAAATCCTCTTTTAAAAACAAAATCAGAGCATGGCAGCTCTAATCCCAGCACTCGGGAGGCAGAGGCAGGGGGATCTCTGTGAGTTCAAGACCAGCCTGGGGTACAGAGCAAGTCCAGGACAGCCAGGGCTATGCAGAGAAACCCTGTCTCAAAACACAAAACAAACAAACAAACAAAAAATCCAAAACAAAACAAAAAAAAAGGAACAACAAAAACAGAGCTGGACATGGTGGTCCATGAGGCACAGAGTTCTCACAGGCAGGGAGGTGGGCTTCCAAAGGCTCAGCTCCGCCAGTCCCCACCCCATATCCTTCTGAAAAGCCATAGACACACCTCCACTGAGAACCGGGTTAGGGCACCCACAATTCCAGACTTGAGCAGACTTCTGTAACTTCTTTTTTGTTGTTTTGGTTTTTTGAGACAGGGTGTTTCTGTGTAGCCTTGGCTGCCCTGGAGCTTGCTCTGTAGACCAACCAGGCTGGCCATGAACTCACAGATATCCTCCAGGCTCTGCCTGGGATCACCACCACCACCCAGCCCGACTTCTGTAACTTCTAAGGAAGGCAGGGTAAGAGAGAAAGACAGTGTCTGATCCAAAGAGAAAGTGCGAAGGCAGGGCCAGCGCAGCTTTATTGTGTGCTGTCCTAGAGACCATCTGCACAGGGTGAGGTGGGCCCAGCTCGGGAGGAGGCCTTACAAGTGTTGATCTCTCCGCAGAGGCCAAGGATAATACTGATCAGACAAGGTGTGCTGGCCTTGGAAAAGGGCCTGTGTCTAGCCCCTGATTATTCAGGAACTCGAAGAGGGGTCTCAGACCTAGGACCCCAGTACAGCAGGGTGGCAGCTTCGGACCAGGACAGCAGGCCTAGCACAAACAGCCGTCCTCGGCAGCTTTCCTCCTGGGCTCCAAGCAGGGGGTAGGAACTGGGAGCTTCCCCTGGGGCGAAACTGGAGGCACCACCTGGGAAGGGCACATGGGAGCCCTCCAGAGGGTAAGATTTAAATGTCCCAGAGAAACACCTGTGTCTTTCTCTTATCCAGCCCATGAACAACCCCAAGACCCCCATATCTGGGTTCCTGAAAGCACTTTCAGGTCTCATCCTTAAATAGAAGCAGATAGGTCTGAAGCAGACATCTGGTTATGCCTCCTCTCCTGTGACATTTGTGTGTGAGTGAGTGTATGTGTGGGTGTGCACGTGCACACGTGCAGGTATGTGTAGGTATCTTTATGTGTAGAGGTTAAAGCAAAACTTGCAGAAATTGGTTCCTTCCTTCTACCATGTAGGTCCCAGGGAATCAAACTCAGGTTGTCAGGCTCGGCAGCTGTAGCCTTTACCCACTGAGCCATCTCACCAGCCCGTAGGTACTTCACACCTGTAACCAGATAACCAGGTCAAAGCAGAAGGACAGAGAGTTCAAGATCGATAAGGGACACTGCATAAATGGCTTGGCAATTAAGAGCACTGGCTGCTCTTCCAGAAGACCCAGGTTCCATTCGCAGCGGCCAGATGGTGGCTCACAACTGTAACTCCAAGTCCCAGGAGATCTGGTCCCCTCTGGCCTCTCTACACTCATATACAAAACATAAATATTTTTTTCTACAGACAGGGTCTCACTATGAAGCACTGGAACTCCTGGAACTTATCCTGTAGACCAGGCTAACACGGAACTCACAGAGATCCACCTGAGTGCCAGAATTAAAGGCTTGGACCACATGCCCAGCACTAAAATAAAATTATTAATTTTAAAATGTTAAAAGTTTGATTTAAGAGGAAAGAAAGAAAGAGAGAGAGAGAAAGAAAAAAGAAAGAGAATAATCTAGGCATGATGGGACGGATTTATAATCCTAGTGCTCAGAAGTCTGAGGCAGGAAAATCAGTATGAAATCAGTCTGGGCTATAATGTGAAACCGTGTCTCGAAGAGAAAAAGATGGAGAGGAGAGATTCAATAGGAGGAAGAAAGAGAAGAAAAAGATAGTGAAACTCTAAACAGAGGAAATGATTTTAAATGGTATTAGGAAATCCTGAACTGCAAGAAGCTTCCATATCAAAAAGTCCAATACAATAAAAGAATGAATACAGAAAGGCACACCACTGAATTTGAGAACAAACTGAAGAGAAAGGATCTTCTGAAAGCTTCTGCCAAAAAATGCTAAGAGGTGAGAGGTGGAGAGAGCGAGGAGGGGTTACCAAAAGTAACATGCAGTTGAAAATGGAGACTGTGGAATAACAAACAGGCTGGCAGCCTGGCATTCTGTAGGCGGGCAGTGACACACTTGCCTGGCACGGAGAAGCCCTGTGTTGGATCCCCAATATCACAAAAATAAATCTGGAGGCGGTCTTCACCACTGTTCAAAGCAGGACGGCTAGAAAGGTACAGAATTCCCACAACCCAAGCACTGGCACCTCCAACATGGCACGTGGAACTTACAAAGAGCTTTTCACAGCCCTTTCTCAAATAAGAAAAAGAAGCCGTCAGATAGCGTTTATTTGGGGGGCGGGGGAAGCTTCCAGAGAGTAATACAGATTTTGAAACAAAAAGAAACAAGAGAAAGAAGGGGAGGGGCGCTGCTAAATACACAGAGACAAAGCCCTGTGATAACACCTTTCCAAAAGATACAATGTAACTGCGGCAGGTGCAAGCAGGGCTTGTGCCCTGCTGTGATCCCTGCGCTGACATCTGCCAATGCCTGGGACCGAACCCAGGGCTTCACATATGCAAACAAGCACTTTACTATCAACTGAGCGTCCAAGCGTTTGAGATGACGCACCTGCTTAACTGGATTCCAGCATTACACACTTCGTACATCTGTGGAAACATCACCAGGTGACTCGTAAAATGTATATAATTTTTATTTAACAAGTTTTTAATTTCTAAAAAAAGAAAAGCTAGAGCAGAGGATCGGCTGCTCAGTGCTTCCATAGTTCATAGAGTCTTGAGTTCCATTTCCAGCACCATAAAACAAACTCAAACCACCAAAAGAGGAGAAAGGAGTGTAATAAAATAATTCAACAAGACTCCCCAGAATTAAAAAGGGTTCGGGGGCTGGGGAGATGGCCCATTGTTTAAGAGCACTGGCTGCTCTTCCAAAGGACCAGGGTTCTATTCCAAGCACCTACAGGGAGGCTCACAACCTCCAGTTCCAGGGGATACATCGCCCTCTCCTGGCCTCCAGAGGTACTGCATGCACACGGTGCACAGACATGCAAGCAAAAACCCATATAGGTGAAAAATAAAGAGAAGCATTTAAGAGAGTTGCAGGTGACCTCCATCAGCTCAGAGAGTCAAAACAGACAAAAGATTCTAACAGCCCCCTGGGCAGTTTCAGCTTCGAGACTCAGGAGCATTGGAGCAATGCCTCCAGATGTCTTAGATACAATAAGCCATCACAAACTCCAAAATTATGAGGTTTTTTTTCCTCAGAAATTCAACTTCTCACTCATCCTTTCTTAAGCTGATAGATGACATCCACCAATGAGGGGTAGAAGCTAGGGGTGCCGGAGGCACCAGCAAGGCCGCTGCCCGAGCCTGCCACCAGGGCCGCAGGCAGGCCAGACAGAAGTAGGTCAGTGGCCCCGAGGGATGAGGATGAACTGGCTACATTGTGTGTGAGAGAAAAAGGACCCAGAGAAGCAAAGTGGGTCAGCTTTGAGCACCCGTCCATTCCCCTGCGCCCCAAATCACACTATGGTGGCTATGAAGAATGTGCGCAAACAAGCATGTGTGTGTTAGGAAAGCAGAAATAAAGTTACGAGCTAAGGTAAAAACTGGGGGTGGAGCTATCAATTACTGTCAATAAAGGTATATCAATATCAGCCAGGTGTTATGGTGCTCACGGTGGGCCAAGCTACTCAGGAAACCAGGACAGGGGAATGGCTGAAGCCCAGGAGTTTGAGGCCAACCTGGGCAACACAGTAAGACCTGGTCCCAAAACATGAATACAAATAAAAAGTGGCTGGGCTTGGCATCACAGGCCTATGACGCCAGCTACCCATTCAGGAGACTGACACAGAGCAATCCTACACCAGCTTGAGCTAACAGAGAAGTGCAAGGCCAGTGTGGTTTAGTGAGACCTGTCTCAAAGTGAAAGATACAAAGGATCTGGAATGCAGTTCAGCGGTAGGGCATTTGCCTGGGATACTCACAGTCCTGACTTCAATTTTCAGTACCACAAAAAGAAAAAAGGGGAAAGTCAGGCTGGGGATGGAGGGGTGGAGGGATGGGGGAGTGGGGATGCGGGGGAGTGTGGAGGGGTGGGGGGATGGGGAGGTGGGGAGCATCATGGCCTTGTAATAAGCTTCCCAAAGCTACAAGATTCTTTATGTAAAAACTGCAGCTGGGTGGTCCTGACACGCACTTGTAATCCCAGCACTCGGCAGGCAGAGGCAGGTGGATCTCTGAGTTCTGGGCCAGCCTGGTCTACAGAGCGAGTTCCAGAATGGCAAAGTCTACACAGAGAAACTGTTCTGAGGAGAGAAAAAAGAAGAAGAAAAGCCTTGCAGTAAAAGCAAGGTAAATGTATTTTAGAACGAGTCACATCAGCGGCTGCCCAGTTCAGCATACGCCAGGAGCACTTCCCAAACCGACACTGTCACTCAGGAACCCTGCAAAAGAGCGTGGGACGGAGAATCCCGAAAGCAGGGCACACCTATTTTCCCTAATGCCTACACACCAAAAATTTTAGCAAGGGTTTTGCGAATCTCTGGGGATGGCTCAGTATCTCTATGGAAACCCAAATAATCATGAACTCAGAACACTCAATAAGAGACAGACACGGGCACCGGACAAGCTGAGGTGTTAATGCAGCTTTCAGATAGCACACGCAGAGAGCAGGTAACCTCATCAAATCGCGGAGAGAAGAAAAGCCTGTTACTTGTCACAATAAAATAAGCCTCATAATTAGCAAGGGCTCAGTTTGCTCCTTAACAACCGGGAGACACGCTCCCAGCCCCCACCACCTGGCGCTCTGATTTCTAACCACATCAGTGAAGCATCGGGATGGTCGTCACAAGCGAGCGGATGACGAGAAGGCGGCCCAGCCGTGCCAGGCACTGGGAAGAGCCAACCAGGGTGACCAAGAGCAAAGCAACCAGACCCTTTCAGAGTGTGACCACGGAGCCCAGGCTCCCGAGTCTCTGTTTACAAAACTGGGATTAAAAGCCCCATCGCACGGCAATCTGAAGGTCGGGGTGACCGAGCAGTAACTTTTATCCCTAGACTCTGGCAGCCGTCGAGGAGGTGGCTGACGCCATGGAGATCTCCGGGTGTGCCGGAGCGAGGCCCTGAGCCGGCGGGCACCCGGGGCCTCTCCCCGACCGCCCTACTCCGGGAAAGGCGGCTCCCAGCCTAACAGGGTGTGGGTTCGTCCACAAACACAGCCTTCAGAAACGGCGCGGGCAGCCGAAGAGCTGACCCAGACAGCCGTGACCCCCTGTGACAGCTCGGGTGTCCTTAGCTTCGTGGGTCGCCTCTTGAATGAAGAGCTCCTCTCGCCGAGGGGGGTGCGCGGACACAGATGCCCCTTCCGGCGGAGCGAGGGCTCCCGAGCTGGCCACTGCCTGCGACCAGGGACCCCTGACCCAGGGGGCACTTGGAGGTCATAAAGGACTCCGCCGAGGGTCAGCAAATTAGGGAAACCCGGGGTGGGGAGGGGGAAACGCGGCTCCCCCCGGCCCCGGCCCCCGGTTAATTCCGCAAGCGGATCCTGCCAACCCCGATCAAACCGAACCAAACCAAAACAGGAAGCGCCCGCCGGAGAGGGGCGAAGCGCGCGGCCCCGCCGTGCCCGTACCTTGCCGCGCCGCGCTCGGCTCCTCCGCGTCCCGCAGCTCCGCGCCGCGCTCCCCCGCCGGCCGCTCGTCCTCCCCCAGCGCGCCGCTGGGCGCCGGGCTCGGCGAGGGCTCGCCGTCCGAGGCGCCGTCCGGGCCCCAGGCGTCCCACAGCCAGGGCGCGTGCGCCTGCTCCAGCAGCCGGCGGCCCAGGCGGTAGCGCAGCAGCTCCCGGTAGCACGGCGCGTACTCGTCCCAGCGCGGCTCCCGGTAGCGCTTCATGTACTCGCTCTGCACCCCGCTGCCTGGGGACATGGTGCCGCGCGCCGCCGCCGCCGACCGCCTACGGGCCCCGACTCCCAGGCGCGGCCCGCCGCGCCGTTCAAACCCGGAGCCCCGCCCGGACCTGCAGGCGGAGGCTGGGGCGAGGAGGGGCGGAGAGGGGGCGGGTCTGTGACGGGGTGTTCCGGGGCGAGGGGCGGAGCCCCAGGCGGGGAGGGCGCGGCGGCTCAGGGCGCAGCGGGGGCGGGGCTCCGGGAGGGCCGCGGGCGACTGGAGCAGCCGGGTGGTCGGCTGGGGTCGGCTCCCCCGGCGGCGGCGGAGACCAGCGGACGCGGGGCGTCGAGGCAAGGCGAAGCGAGGCGGGGGCGGGATGGGGCGGGGGACCCAGGCCCACAGCCACCCCCCGGCGCGTGGAGTGGGTTCCCGGGAGCAGCGGCCTTACCTCCCGCCTGTCCGAGCCTGCGCGCTCCGGAGGTCGGCGGAGATCGCGGCGCCGCGGCTACGGCGCGACCGGCGTCTTCCCCGCGGCGCGTCCTCCACCAAGATGTCGCCGACGAAGCGGCGGCCCCGCGGTCCTACGGCAGCCGGAGGCGAAGGCGCCGCCCCAGCCCGGAGCCCGCACCTCCCCGCGCGCCAGCCGGGCCCCCGCCCGCTCCTGCGCCCGCGCCTGGGGAGCCGCTGCGAACCCCCAGCTCGCTCGCCCACTTCCCTCCTGGCGCCCTCGGGAGCAGGCTTCAACCGCGCCTGTGAGCAACCAGCACCGGGCAAGGCCCAAAGCCTATGTCCCTCCTCCCTGTTCACAACGCCCGGGTACTCAGGCCTTGACGACTTGTTTTTCCTTATTTTAACACATTCCCCTCCCCCACCCCCCTTTTGAGACAAATCTCTTGTTAGCCAAGGCTGACCTAGAACTCATTCCGATCTTGAACTCCTGATCCTCCCGCTTCAACCTCACAAGTGCTGGAAAGACAGGTGTGAGCTGCCTCACCTGCCCTTGCCGCGTCTTAACTACAGGCCAACTTTTGTAAATATAACTAACATATTTATATTAGTTATATATATACTAATATAACCCTAGGCCTGCTGGAGGAGCTGGGGCAAACGTTTGGCTTGTTACAGGGTTGTTACTGTTGCAATCCTGCTCTACAAACTGCTTTTGTAAAAAGGAGCCTTGGTTGCGGTAGCTGCAAGAAGATTTGACAAAGGCATTCAAGAAAGATAACGTTCTTTAATATATATATTATATATATATTATATATATATATTAGGTTACTGTGGGACGCCAGCAATTCAGATGAACTATTCCCATGTGACTATTCCTGCCCGGACCCTTTCTTAGCTTAAAAATCCTGGACATAACACACTAAGCTGTGGCGGGGTTCAAAGGGCAGGAACCTGGGCTGGGTATCAATGTTGTGGGAAGAGACAGGAGTGATGAAAGCCCCTGCTGAGATTCCCACAGAGGCCGGACTCCTCGCTCCACCCCTCAGCAAGCCTCCAGAACCTCATCCTTGCATTCCCCTTTTAATGAAGCTGGTTGGGTTGATCTATGGTGTTAGCAACCAAAAGAAGCTTATAAATATTTAATCAGTCGGCATAGCGGCACACCTGTAATCCTGGCGCTTGAGAGGCTGCCTAAGAAAAGCCAGGTAGATACATTTTGAAGAGTGTGGAATAAAGGGTGACCTACCTTGACCTGAGAAATCAGGGCTAGGCTTTGAATGTCACAGCTTTAGCTTCCTGATTGCAAAATTTAGTGGACTGGGGGAAGACAGAGGCAGGAAGACTGAGATCCAAGCCAGCCTGAGTTACATACTGAGACCCTGTGAGAAGGAGGAGGAGGAAGAAGAAGAAAGAAGGAAAGAAAGAAAAAATTAAAAACAAACCAGGCTGCAGCACCGTGATAGAGCGCTGCTTACTGTGTGCCTCGCGTTTGAACCGAAAGAAGAGAGTAAGATGGTGACAGCAAGAGGTTGAAGACAGCCAACGTGAATTCTCCTGATGGCGGCATGAGGTGAGCTGAGCGTTCTGTGAGGGTCTAGGCTCCATAGAATGGTCCACAGAGATGTGGCTGTGTTGTTCATGTCTAGGGGGCTAGACTGGGCCTCTTGGAAATCAGACACAAGTTCTCCACATCATTCTAACGTCAAATAAGTTCCCATGTGAAGATTCAAGGGAGAAGAAGTCCCATCTGCCTGTATCAGACTATCACAAGAAAAGGACCACAGCCTGCTGGCCAAAGCGACTAAAGGTTACAGTATGCAACAATCTACACGCACTCCCAAGAGTGCGTGTTTATATCAAATTTTATATAAACAAAATCAGAATTATCATTGCTATTCTTACTAGTGTCCGTTTTCCATCCTTGAGATGTATTACTCTTGGCACTTAGGAAGAGGCCCATGAACTTAAACCCAGCCTGGCATACCTACTAAGACCCTGTCTCAAAGTATGAAAGACAAAAAAATATGATTTTTATTTTTTGGAGGGATTGCTTTGATCTTTTTCAAATGGTTCCTGGTCTGGCTTGGAACTCACTGTGTAGACAAGGCTGGCCTTAACCAGTGGGCAAGCCTCCTGTCCCCTAAGTGCTAGGATTATAGGTGTGCATACCATGCCTGGTTTATGTGTTGCTAAGAACCGATTCTATGTCCTCACAAATACTAGGCAAGTGTTGCAGGATATTTCATCACACTGTGAGCCCTGACGTTGTATTGTTTACTGGAAAAACCTGTTTCTAGTTGTGTGGCTCAGCCCTAGCATGCACCTTTAATCCAATAGCTTTCTGCTTGAGCATTATAAACAGGATTAAATAAAGTTGGTTGACCCTAGGTCAAAAGGCGTAACAAACAACCAGTTGATAGGAAATGAACATAGAAAAAACCCAGAGAGAGTAAAAGAAAGTGAGGAGGACAGATAGGGAGACACAAGTAGAAGGAAGGAGCACTCAGTTTTGAGGGATTTTGGAGAAGGCTTCAATTTCTTTTTGAGATGTTGGCTGAGGAGGAAGGTTGCCTGGGTGCTTTCTCTTCCTCTCTGAGGAAGCAGGCTGTCCCCCAGCATCTGGCTCCTGAGTCTTCATTACTAAAATTAAATAACTGAGATTTTGCTAAAAACAACAGGCAAGCACCTTACCATCTAAGCTGCATTTTTATGGGGCTGGAGAGATGGCTCAGGGGTTAAGAGCACTGGCTGTTCTCCCAAAGGTCCTGAATTCCATTCCCAGCAACTATAAGGTGGCTTATGACCATCTAAGGGAGATCTGGTGCCCTCTGCTGGTGTGCAGTCAAACATGCTGGCAGAATACTGCATACATAATAAATAACACATCTTTGATTCTGACACTTGAGAGGCAGAAGCAAGTGGAGCTGTGAGAATTTAAGACCAACTTGCTCTACATAATGAGTTCTAGGACAGTCAGGCCTATGTAGGCAGACCCTGTCTTGTGTGTGTGTGTGTGTGTGTGTAATTTTTAATGTAGAAAGTTTAATGTGCATAGGTATTGCCTGCATAAATGTCTGTACACCTCATGGATGCTGCAGAGGCCAAAAGTGGACATTAGGTCCCCTGAAACTGCAGCCATGAAAGATCATGAGCCACCATATGGGTGCTAGGTATAGAGCCTGAAGCCTCTAGAAGAGCAGGCGGTGCTCTTAACCACTAAGCCCTGTCTGTTACACAGAGAGAGAGAATCAACCCCAGAAAGAAGGACTTCTTTTGGCTCACAAGTTCAGAAGTTGGGTCCGTTGTTTCTGGGTGTGTGGCAAGGCAGACCATTGTTTCAGGGAGCATGTGGTAGAGCAAAGCCATGCACCTCCCGGTAGATCACTAGCAGAGACAGCAAGAGCAGAGTACCCCTGTTAAGGTCACACCTCCAGGGACCAGCCTCCTCCAACCGTACTCCGTCTCCCTGAGGGCCCATTCTCCTAGTGCCCTGTCAAGCTGTGTATGAATCCATCTATAAACCCAGAGCGTCTGGGATGTGTTCCCCGCCCAGAACTCCATTTCTAAATGCTGCAACACGGCAGCCAAAGCCTGAAAGACTGTGGGGACCGCTTATCCAACCAAAGCTTTCCGATTCATCTAGTTCAAAGAGAGCTCAACCCAGAATTTTAGTGGCCTTGCGTTGCTGTTTCCCTGTCAAGAGCTTTGCTCTGTCCACTCTGCAAATGAACTTCCTTCACACACTTGCAGGGCAAGCCTGACTATAAGACAGTGTCCCATTATCTGTCTCCCCCAGCCCTTCATCATCACCTTGGTTGGTGCTCATGAGCCAAGCTAGAACATAGTCCACAATTCTCTTCTTGGTCCAGCAGATCCAAAGTAAGGGCTTGCAACCAGGCTGGGCCCAGCTGAGCTGCTGCAGCCTCAGGGTCCCCTCACCTCTGGTACCTGAGGTCCAGAGGAATTGGCAGAGCTCTCAGATGGACTCAGCAGCTGAATGAGAGCAAAGGTCCTTAAAACAAGTCGGTGGGGCAGAGTTAGCTCGGCAGGTAAGAACACTTACGATGCTCTTACAGAGGCCCTGCGGTTAGATTCCCAGCACCCAGGAACTCACAGCTGTCTGTAACTCCAGTCCTAGGGGTTGAAGACCTGCTCCTGACCTCCTCAAACACCAGGCATCTGTGTGGTGCACATACATACGTGCAGACAAAACTCAAACACACAATAAATTTTTAAAGAAATAATATTTTGAAGTCCTCAATGACAACCCAGTGATGGCTTACTGGCCCCTTTCTTGGCCATCTGCAGGGGACACAACAGAAGCACTGGAAGGTCCAGAACAGTGTCTGTTGCTCTGGGCTGTCCCGATGGCCATATGCTTAATTCTCCTGGAAAAATCAAGGCTTTGAAATTGAAGCACGTTGGACGTCACACTAGGACTCTTGCCCCTTCAGCAGGTGACCTGCACCTCCCTGGACAGCAGAGGGCAGTGTCTGAAGAGCAGCTGCCCCCAATAGGGGCCCCTGAGGCTCAAAGGGAAAACATACAGCAACCTTCACTCCCTGAGGAGAGCCACAGATGTTCCTCGTGGAACCTGAGAACCATGAACCCTGATTAAACTCTGGCCCGGCTTCTGCCCTGAGAAGCCTCATTTGGGACTAACAGCCCCAGAGACCCCAAGTCTCTGCCTTTCCATATCCTCTGATCTTTTCCTGTTATCAGCCATGATTCCCTCTTCGACGTTCTCTTCCATTCTTCTCTGTCCTTCTTCCTCTATTCCTTCCTTGTGCCTGCCCTCCCTTCCCTCCTGTCTCCCCTCTTTTTCCTTCTTCCTCTCCATCTCTACTCTCCTTGCCTCCTCCTCTCCAAGCCTTGAAGCATGATGCCTCTGTCTCCCTCCAGCCCTTTGCCTGATATTCCCACATTTAGAACCATGTAACAAAGAAACAAACATTTCCCCAATTACTTTGACTGCTAGATAATAAGCTGTCAAGTGAAGAAGAACAGTGTGATTACCATGGCAATTTATCAGAACACAAAATTCTATGTGCAGCCTCATTTGGCTGTGTTGGAAACACCTGCTTTGAGAATGTGCCCAGATCAAGTTTCACCGCCTTCTGCTAAAATGTAGACTGATACTACTGCTTCTACTGATGAAAGTGATGATGCTGATACCACTGCTGAGGATACAGGAACTGATGCTGAGGATGCTGGTACCAATGCTGGGGGTGCTGGTGCTGAGGATGCTGGTGCTGATGCTGGGGATGCTGGTACCGATGCTGGGGATGCTGGTGCTGATGCTGAGGATGCTGCTGCTGCTGCTGCTGCTGCTGCTGATGATGATGATGATGATGATGATACTGATGAAAGTGACGATACTAATACTAATGCTGATGATACTGGTACTAGTACTGGTGTTGATGCTGTTGATACTTAGCTTGGGGCTTCTGTTTCCTTGCATTTCTTTTTAGTTTAATTTTCTTAGCTGTGCAGTGGTGGCTCACGCCTTTAATCCCAGCACTCAGGAGGCAGAGACAGGCTGATCTCTGTGAGTCTGAGGCCAGCCTGGTCTACAGAGTGAGTTCCAGAACAGCCAAGGCCACACAGAAAAACCCAGTCTCAAAAACTTCTTTAAAAGCTCTTTATTGGGCTGGAGAGATGGCTGCTCTTCCAGAGGTCCTGAGTTCAATTTCCAGCAACCATATGTTGGCTCACAACCATCTATAATAGAATCTGATGCTTTGTTCTGTCATGCATGTATACATGCAGCTAAAGCTCTCATATACATAAATAAATATTTTTTAAATTCTTTAGTATTTTTAACTGAAAGTTGTTTTTCATACAACATATTTTGAGCATGTTCTCCCTCAATAAAAACAGAAAACATGAAACAAAACTTCAAAAACAGAAAATAAAAATTATTTAAAAATAAGCAAAAGATGAATAAGGCAAAAAAGTCAAAACAAAGCAAAATGAAACAAAAAGTCCACAAAAATGCCATTGAGTTTGGTTTTTGTAGGCAACTACTCCTGTCGGTGGGGATGTCCCTGGGGTGTTGTTGACAGATGCTATGACACGCAGCGGTCCTTACATGACCAAGGAAGCTACTCCAATCACCCATTACTGTGGACATCTGTATTCATATCTTTCCATGAGGCTTCACACTTTCCCATGCCCACTTACTACCCACAGCTCAGTATTTCTACACGCCAACTCCTCTGCTGCCCGGAAAGGTGGGGTTCCTGATCTGGGAGCAGGAGAATAATTTTCAGGGATTGCTGGTGAGCCCTCTCAGCTCTGCTGCTGCAGGTTTTCCAAATTCCAAATTCTTGAACCTTAGCCAATCCATTAGAAAGCTGCTGCTCTGGGAGACTGTTCCAGCAGCATTGTCCTTGGTTTGGAGGCTAGGGTCCCCAAGAATAGCGCGCCAGCCACCATCACTCTCAGCCCACTGTCTCCTTTGTGAGGACCTTAGAAGACATTTATCTTCTTCCTTGATTAGTAAACTGACTTCCTTTCTACCTCCCAGGAAAAGCAAACTCTTTGTCTGTCTGTCTGTCTGTTTACTTTGATTGATGGGATACTCAAGATCTACACCTCCCTTTCTGCCCCCCAAAACAATCACAACTGGTGTTGTTTCATGTGTATGTGTTTGCTTATATTTTGAGACAGAGCCTCAAACTCACTGTGTAGCTGAACTTGACACTGAATTTCTGATCCTCCTGCTTCTTTTTTATATAATTTATTTAATTTTATTGATGTGCATTAGTGTGAAGGTGTCAGATCCCTTGGAATTGGAGTTACAGACAGTTGTGAGCTGCCATGTGGGTGCTGGGAATTGAACCCGGGTTCTTCATTAAGAGCAGACAGTGCTCTTAACCACTGGGCCATCTCTCCAGCCCCCTCCTCCTTCTTTTTTTTAATGTTTTTTTTTAATTTTTCCTAAGGGCAGGTTTATTGGAGGCACCTCTTGGGTGGGTTCACCAGTCCCAAGGCCCAAGGTCAGGAACGCTGCCATGCAGACAGGGAGACTGAGAAGCATGGAGGAAGAAAAGGAATGTATTCATGCAGAGAGAGGAGAGAGCGTGCAATACTGCCTCTACTTCTTCAGTGCTGGTCTACAGGCAGGCATGACCACTGCCAATCCGTATGCTGCTGGGGACTCGTATGTGGGGCTTGGTGGACGCCAGGCAAGAACTCAACCCACCAAGCTCCGCCCTCGACTCTTTCCTGTTATTTGAGACAGGGTCTCACTGGGCTGTCCTGGCTTTAGATTCACACTTAGCATGGGCCAGCCTTGGACAGCTTGTGACCTGTCCTGAGCCACCATACCCAGCTGTGTTTTTCTTGATCTTCTCCAGTCCCAACCACAACTAGAACCTGCAGACTGTTCAACAGAAACAACCATTTTCCCTTCCCCAGCAGCCAGTGCCAGAGGTAGGAGACTGCATAAGACCTTGGCTCTCTGCTGCTGAGCCAGCCGTGGTGCCCGGTAGGTGAGGCATACTTCCCTGTGGCTTTTCTCTCCTCTCTTTCTTTTTAAATTTATGTGTATAGGCACTTTGTCTGCAAATATGCCTGCATATCAGAAGAGGGCCCTGGATAGTGAGCTGCCACGAGGTTGCTGGGAATTGAATTCTGGAACTCTAAAGAGCCGCCAAAAGCTCTTAACCACTGAGCCATCTCCCTAGCCCTATTCATCGATTTTCAACTAAAGATTCAATCAGTATGAAATTTCCCCGGGTACCTCAGAGCACATCATTTCAAAGGCTGGCTCACGCACTCACTAGTTAAACAAGTCTTTGACCTATTGATTTACTTTAATAAACTAACAGTCTAACAGAAAGCTGGCATTTTTATTGGGCCAAACAAAAATATTTACCAGAGAAAGAAGCAGCTGTGGGTGTATCTCAGAGCACTAATCCAGCGTGACCAGGAGCCCAGGGGCCATCCACCTTCCACCAGTAAAAACAGAATGGGGGGGGGGGGAGGTGGCTCAGCCTTAAGAGCACTGGCTATAGCGCCCTCTTCCAGAGGACCCAGACTTTATTCCCAGCACCCACATGTGAGCTAGTAACTATCTGTATCATCAGGCGTGGGTGTGGCACACAGACACACTTGTAGGCAAAATACCAGACACATAAAATAAAACTAAACTAATTCATTAAAAAGAGGGGTGTGTTCTGCTCTAATTTGTGGAAGGAAAATAATCTAGGGGGGGAAATGTGTTAATATCAGGATATCAAGACCAAAATACAGAATTCTAGCTCTCCATGTAGTCCAAATCTCACTCTGAAATCAACAGCCTGACAGAAACAAGAGCATGAGTGAGAGGGCAGGCTCTGGCTAGCAGCCCGAGTGTGTAAGAGCAGAGCCCCCCCCCCCAGAGGTTCGTGTGCACATTCTCACACACACACACACACACACTCTCTCTCTCTCTCTCTCTCTCTCTCTCTCTCTCTCTCTCTCTCTCTCTGTCTCTCTGTGTGTGTCTGTACATGTGTGATTACATGTACTTATATGTACATATACATATATATGTAGATGCATATTCAGGTTTATGTTCTAGACCTTAGATGAGGATTTAGCCTTGTTCAAGGGGAGGTCCTTCTTCACGACCATTCCTAAGGAACAGTTGCCAACCTTCGGAATGTTCTTTGTCATAACTGGAAAACAGCCTGAGGGTAGCTGTTGATCCTGGGTCAGCAGGCAACACCTGGTTGAGTTCTTGCCTGGCGTCCTCCAACCCTCCTGTGAAACACACTTCTTTTAATTCTTTTTTAATTTTGTTTTTAAATGTGTGTGTGTGTGTGCGCGTGCTCGCATGCGCTCACACGCACACACAGTCGTGCACACTCACACATGTGCACATGTGCACAAATTTGAACAAACACATGAGTGAGTGCAGTTGCCCAATTTGTCTAGAAGAGGGTGCTGAATTCCCTGGAGTTACAAGCAGTTGTGATCAGCCTGGTGAAGTGCCAGGAACTGAATCCTGTGGAATCCTCTGTGGAAGCAGTATTCACTCTTAACGTCTGAGGCACCTCCCCAGCACCTCCCCCAGCCCCCAAGCCTTCTTCACCTCGATGTGTACGATAGTCTAGTTTGAAATTCATGACAAGGGGCTGAAGAGATGGCTCAGAGGGTAAGAGCACTGGCTGCTCTTCCAGAGGGCCTGAGTTTAGTTCCCAGCAACCACACGGTGGGTCACCGTCTCTAATGAGATCTGGTGCCCCCTTCTGGCTCAGGCACACATGCAGGCAGAGCACGGTATAATAAATACTTTTTTTAACGAGTGACAATCCTCCTGCCTCCCCCAGCACCTCCCACGCTCTTCGCTATGAGCGTGAGTCACTATACTAGGCTACTAAACATTCTTTTGTGGTCGTTGCTGTGTGCGCTGCCCTGGACCCCCTTTGGAAACTTCGTCGGAGACATCCCTTAGAGCTTTCAGCCCATTAGAACTTTCCTCTATCTGTACAGCTCATTTGTCGCCTTCAAATGGAAGTGCACATCCATAATAGAGGTTGAGAGGTGGGGTGAGGGGGGCAGCTGCAGAACGGAGCGCTGTCTCTGCAGCTCTGGCTGGCTGTGAAGGTCGCTCTGGGCTCAGGCTGACTAAGCAGATTAGTGACCCCGAAGCAGAGCACCTGACCAGTGAGATGGGTGGCAGTAACTTGGTTTACCAGCTGTCCCTCACCTGGTGAGCCACTGTCTTTCCACCTGGGGAGCGGCAGAAAACAGTTCATTCTTCCCCACCTCGAAGCCTTTCCGTTGCCTCCTGTTTGGAGACAGATGCATCGTTAGCAAGCCGTTTTCTTCAATGCCCAGGTAGGCTACAGGACTGAAAGGAAGTCCCTCTCCGGGTGCAAAGGGAACGGCTTTGGAGCCCAGCCAGCTCGGCTTTACCCTCTCCACAGCAAAAACCACCCAAAACCACCCCACATGGGTGTCAGGGTGTGTTCTCACACACTTCACATTTGTTGTTTTGTGTTTTGTTCTGTTTGTTGTTGTTTGAGACAGGGTCTTACTACGTAGCCCTTGCTGACTTGGAACTGGACTAGGATGCCTTGGAACTCAAAGAGATCTGCCTGTCTTTGCCTCTAGAGTGCTGAGGTTAAAGGGATGTGACATCACACCCCAGTGCACTTGGGGGTTTTGTTTGTTTGTTTTTGTTTTTCAGAGACAGGGTTTCTCTGTGTAGCCCTGACTATCCTAGACTCACTTTGTAGACCAGGCTGGCCTCGAACTCACAGAGATCCACCTGCCTCACTGCCCCCACCACCAAGTGCTGGGATTATAGGTGTGCACCACTGCACCTGGCTGTTATTTTTTTAATTAAAATAACTAAAATCGTATATATGCACTAAACATTGACGTTTAGCTTGGAGTGGGTGCTGTAGGGCCCCTCCCTGTTCTTCTGCCCTCCCCCCCCCCCCACTCCATATCCCTGGGCTGGCCGCTGTTCCTGGATCTCCAAATGCAGGTGGCTCAGCAAAGGCACGGAGCAGACTTTCTTTTACAATGAATGACCTGTGGTGATCCACTTGGTGTCCCAGGAAAGAAAGACAGGGCTGGGAGTGACCTTAACCAGCCGTGACACAGTCTGGTCTGTTGGACTCTCTAACGCTCTTTAGCAGAATCTTCCAAGAAGTCTCTCCATCATGCTAAATCTCAGTGCAGGCCTGAGGATGTGGCTCAGATGGCAGGGGGCTTGCCTAACATATACAGTCTGGTTTGATCCCACCACCAGCACTGAATAGACTTAGTGCAACCCTAGTGCTCAGGAAGCTTGAGGCAAGAGGATCAGAAGTTTGAGACCATCTTTGGCTATATAGGACATTCAAGGATAGCCTAGGCTACATGAGACTCTGTCTAAATATGTGAAGAACCTTAATGCAAATCTGGAAATTACCTTGACTGACATTTTATTTTACATATTTGTATGTGTGTGTGTGCACGCACATACCTCAAGAGTGTGGAGGTCAGAAATGGTTCTTACCCTCTACCATGTGGGTCCTGGGCATAGAATCTAGGTTGCTTGGCTTAGCAGCAAGCACCTTTACCCACAAAGCCATCCCAATGGCTTGATCAGCATTTCACTCCCTGGCCTGAGCCCACAGTTGCAGGCTGTTGAATTCAGGAGATGGGTTTGGTCATTGTCTAGAAATTTCCTGACAAGCCTTGTGCTAGCCACAGACTTGGCAGGTTTTCTCCTTCCAAACATCAGGGAGCAAGAATGAAATTTTGGTAGTATCATTTTTAAAATGTTCAATAACCTGATCTGTGACCAACAAATTTTGCTAGCACACAGGATTATACACAGGATTAATGTGGCATGCCTTGTAGAGTTCTCGTTTTTAATTTTATTTATTTATTATTAGTGGGAGGGTGCATACAGAAAAATCAGAGGACAACTTTGTGGATTTAGTCCTTCCCTGCCACCTTCCCATGGGTTCTGGGGTTCACTTCACTACTGAGCCATATAACCATATCATCAAGAGCAACTTGTAGATGTGTGTGTGTGTGTGTGTGTGTGGTTAATGAGACAGGCTTTCTCTGTGTGGTCCTGGCTATCCTGGAACTCCCTCTACAGACTAGGCTGGCCTCAAACTCAGAGATCTACCTGCCTCCGCCTCCAAAGTGCAGGGAATTAAAGGTGCATGCCATATAATTTGACGCTCTCTGCCAGGTTTCTCTGAGGTAGCAGCTGAGCACCGTCTAGCAGAGAGTGGCATGTATTTAACTTGATGCATTCTCTGGGAATGAGCACGGTGTGGTGGTTTCAATGAGAGTGGTGCCCATAGGTTCATAGATTTGAGTGTGCAGTCCCCTGTTAATGGATCTGTTTGTGAAGGATTAAGAGGCGTGGCCTTGCTGGAGGTTTTGAAGGCCCCCAGCAGGCTCAGGCTCTCTCTTTGCCTGCAGATTGGGATAAGCTACAGCATTGAGCCTGTCTGCGTCCCGACGCCATGGTCACAGGCTGCAAGCAAAGCTCCCAATTAC
Organism: Pachyuromys duprasi; assembly: GCA_028658305.1. Classification (NCBI taxonomy): domain Eukaryota; kingdom Metazoa; phylum Chordata; class Mammalia; order Rodentia; family Muridae; genus Pachyuromys; species Pachyuromys duprasi. The sequence continues at coordinate 58,231,516 of CM053744.1, forward strand.
ATGCTCTCCTTTATAAGGATTGCCTGGGTGGCGGGGTCTTTACACACAACACTAATGAGGACACACAGAGTCCTGGTAGTCTTCACTGTTGTTACTGTGGTCACTGACCATATATTCTCCAATCAGCCCCTGGCAGCAATCTCTTAGGGTCAGCTGCATCCACCTTTTCACTGGATTTTAGCCAAAGGCCAAGAAACAAAACATCTTTCTTTTAAAAAAAAAGTTTAAAGTTTTTCTACAGCCATCTTATCATTGTGGTTTTTATTTACTTACTTATTCATTCACTCTGAGAGAGGATCTCACTCACTATATAACTCCAAATAGGCTGAAATTTGATATATAGATCAGGCAGACTGCAAGCTTGCAGTAATCCTCCCTTTTTTCTGCTCCTATAATTCAGAGATTACAGGCTTGAGCCGCCAAACATGGCTTCTCTCTGGTACTTGTACAATTCTTCACGGTGCCTTAAAAATCATCCCAACCATCCGGAGCCCAGTGTAGTGGCCTACATCTTCAATCCAAGCACTGGGCATGCAGAAGCAAGATCTCTGTTTGAGACCAGTCAGAACTACACAGTCTTGAATAAATAAATAAATGTCTCTATGAATAAATAAATAGCCTCCCCCTAAAGCATCCCCAGTTATGCCTGGGATGGTGGAGCATGCTCAGAAGGCTGAACCCTAGGTCCAGGGTCAGAAGCTACATACAGCCCGGCACAGCATCTCAGCATGCCTGAGTGTGCCATCTTTTATGAGAAGTGAAACTTCTTCAGTGGCACAAACAAACACAGAAAGTCAAACTGCTTCCTTTTCCACCACCAGCACACATGGCAGGCCCAGACTTTTCCAAAACCACCAGCTGGGGTCCTCAAGGGACCATGCCTTTCGTTAGGCAGCTCCTGGGCGGGAGGCACTGTGGATTAGGAGGTAAATGATACCATGGGCAGGTTCACATGCCCAGACAGCCAGCCGGGGCGGGTGCTCATCAAAGCCTGCCCAGCATGTCAGGCTATAAATAGCACCCCAGCCTCTGCTCTGGGCTCAAGGTGTTCCCAAGAGTAAAGGGCACTGCTGAGGTGAAGAAAAAGAGTAGTTTTTCATGATTTCAAGCATCAAGTGAAGCTTCTATAGAATCCAGGATTTTCAGGCTAATTTTCTTTGGGATTTAGATTGGGTTTATGACAGCAAAGACCAGACAGAACAAATCCAGAAACCTTAGAGGCTGGGGCACTGGTGTGTGTGTGTGTGTGTGTGTGTGTGTGTGTGTGTGTGTGTGTGTGTGTGTGCAGGGGGAGACAAGGGACAGAGGACACTCAAGACTTAGTTTCCAAATAGCTTAATGATCCCACTTACCGAGAAGCAGAGAAACGCCTCCCAGAGAGACCCTCAGCAAGGGTCTAAGAGCCTAGCTGGGAAGCTTCACCTTCCCAGGTCACCGTGGAGCTCAAGGCTCAGCTTCTGGGAATCAGGATGGGTTTATTCTATGACTGTCCACCCAGCCTGAATGACAGAAGAGGAGGTACTCAGATCCTGCCTGCCATGTGCTGGCATTTGAGGCCTATGCACAGCTTCATGGCATTTCAGACCCTGACCTCTGCTTCAAAGCACAACGCTGGGGCTGAGCCAAGCAGGATGGGTTCCAGGCACCAATTTTAATGCAAAGGACACACTTCCCTGTCACCTTTAGAACTACCCCCCTCTCACTACAGCCTGGAGCCACTGGACTAGAACCCCACTCCCAGCCATGGGGTACAGGGGAACAGGGGCAGGTCTGCAGTTGGAAGCTGGTGTGGACTGCTCCTCTGAGACTTTGGGGGAAGGCACAGCTGGGTCTGGGGTCTGTGAGGAAGGACGCAGAGCCTGAACCTGTCCGCTGGCTGGAGGTTCAGGATGGGTTCCATAAACTCCCCTCTGCCTGCGAAGTGATTAGGGTGCTGGAAGTCCAGGGCTCAGCCCTCGGAGGACAGCCTAACCCAAAAGGAACATTCCTAAGAGGAAGTGCATGGGGCTGGAGGGATGGCTCTCAGGTTAAGAGCACTGGCTGCTCTTCCAAATGGTCCTAAGTTCAATTCCCAGCAACCACGTATACATAATAAATAAATAAATAAATAAATAAATAAATAAATAAATAAATAAATCTTAAAAAATAAAACTTGGTGTCTCTTGTTTAAAAAAATAAAAAAGAGGAAGTGCATGTATTCAGGGCTCCTTTGTTCAGTTGATTGGCTGGGTGGTTTTGGTTTGGTTTGGTTTTGAGGCAACATCCAGGCTGGCCTCAAACTGTTGATCCTCTTACCTCTACGTCCTGAGTACTGGAATTCCAGGCCTGTGCCACCATACCCAGCTAGGACAGTGGATTCTGAAGAAGTGCCTGCATCCACTCTCTGGCCTAGTGGCTCAGATAACCCAGCATCAAAGACATATCTCCACCCAACCCAGAGCCCAGGCAGGTCTGGTGTCTCATCAGAGCCCAGGAAGCAACCTCTAAACACACCGGTCACCTCTCCATTTCCCTCACATTGTCACATATCCCAGAAAAGAGAATTACATGCCCACTATCCGTGACAGCCCCTGCCACAAGCCTCAGAACCAGTGTGAAGACCACCATTTGTGAGCATGAGTCAGAGACCAGGGCTGGCTCCCAACACAAAGCACTCTCAAACCTCTCAGGCTCTATAGTCCGTTCTAGACCTTCCTTCTCAGCCAGCCTCTGGTGGACTCAGCCCTTGCTTTGGCTTTGTCTGTCTGTGGACTTGCTGTGAAGCCCTGTCTGGGCTGCTGCTTAGTAATTCAATGGATATTCCAGTTAGGCCTCATATGTGTCCTCAGCTTCTCACATGATAGGACTGACAAGGCTCCATCATCACACCTGGCCCTGTATTTTAAATAGGATTAGCTACATAGCCCAGGCTGGGCTAGAATGTAGGATTCTCCTGCCTTCACTTCCCACTGCTGGGATTCTAGGCACGTACCTTAGCATAGCCTACATCTACCTTTCCTGCTAGAAACTATGGACTCCTCCCATAAGTATCATCCAGAGTGCCAGGTAACCCACCAGTCACCAGCCCCATGGGTAGGGGATGGCTTGTTCCTGCTAGAGAGCCACCCTCCCAGGAAATGCTCAAGATTTTGCTTCTGGAAGGCCTACACTAGACAGAGTAACTGATATTTTTTTGTTCTATAAAGGTACAAACTGTTCTCTTTGGCTCTTGGAAACAATCTTCCTGCACACAGACGGTGGGCCAAATGCCCTGAGGTGAAACATCGGCAGTGCTGGACCTATCTTACTCCTCACCACAGCCTCATTTCAAGGCCTTCAATACAACAGACTCAGCACCGCTCCTGAAAGTCGGGCTCTTCCATTCGAAGCAGAAGCTCATAGGGATATAGGGACACAATGATGGGATTTCACCCTACGGGTGCAAGGCCACAGTGTCCAGGCATCGCATTCTGGTGAATGTACTTCCTATTATTGTGTGAGTGTGCACGTGTGAATGTGGGCGTGCACACTCACACCTCTGTTCCACATATGTGCAGGTCAGAAAACAGGTTGTGGAAGTCAGTCCTCTCCTCCCATCACATGGGACTCCAGGGATCAGACATGGTGTCAGGCACGGCAGCGAATGCCCTTACCTGCTGAACCATTCAACATCCCTCAGCTCTGGTCCCCACCCTTCTTCCCTGGATCCCTTTTAAGACACATGAGTCATGACATCTGCTGGTCTTGAAGCAGGAAAGTACTTGGGGCACCATTGTTCTCTGCATGACTTTCAGGAGAGTGGAGGCTGGGCCCAGCACAGCAAAACCTTGGCTTCAACTTCTGATCTGGGTCTTAAGAGCCACACCTAAAGCTGCCACTCTTAGGGGAACACCCCTGCCTTTCTGAGAATGTTGTGCGTGGCGTCGTCTGAGCCAGGCAGCAACTGTCTTGGGGAGTTCAGCTGTGCACCCTTGCAAAAAGATTATTCAAGCTGGGCTGTGGGCTGGTCAGGCCCCCTCATGGAGAGGTGGGGAGTGTCACACGGCCCTCACCCAGGGATCCTGCCACTCAGCACTGTAGAGGAATTTTAACTCAGAACATGGCAAGAGGTCACATCCAAAGGCCTTCCAGGTCTGTGTGACCTGGCTTTAACCATGAGATAAACATGCTTTAATCTAGGAGACAGAAACAATCAGATCTGAGTTCAAGACCAGCCAGGGATAGAGCACGTTTCAGGTAGCATACATGCCTTCAATCCCTAACAATGAAGATAAAGTTAGTCTGTAGAAGGAAGTACCTACGTTTGAAAGTGATGTCTTAATTGAGTGGCAGACAAAGTGACAAATCAGAGAAGATCTGACAGAATAGGACACGCCCAACTCTCAGACAGAAAAGAAAGGAACGGTAAGCTACTTAAGGAGCAACACCGGGAGGGAAGAGCAGTTTAACGGGGACTGTAATAGAGAGACAGGTTCCAGAGACAGAACTCAAGTGAAGGCCAAATGAGCCAAAGAATGAGAAGGAGCCAGAAGATTAGGGCAGATTGCTGGAGTTAGTTTGAGGCCAACCAGAGCAATTCTGGGGCTGAGAGAGAAGCCAGATTGAACCAGTCAGCTGGGAGAAGAGATTGAGCCAGGACAGCTGAGTTGAACCAGCCAGCCCAGGGCTCAGAAAGAACAAGAAAGGGTGAGCTTATTAAGCAGTAAGTCTCAGGCTGAAAATGTTCTAGGCCTGGGTTAGATTGTATGGAGGCCGGAAGCTTCCAGGACTAGGGCTAGTTTAGCACAAGGAGGTAGTAGGCCTCGGGGACAACTGAAGCAGAGGAATGAAAGTTACCTTTACAGCAGACACTATGGTAGGCTCCTGTCCTGTTCGCTCTCTTCAACTGGTTCTAGTGTGTCTTCTATTTGCCCTTCAGAATGAGAATTAAGCATCCTCCGAAGGGCCCTCCTTGTTACATAGCTGACTTAGGTCTGTGGAGTGTAGTATGATTATCCTGTATTGTAGGGCTAATATCCACTTATGAGTGAGCACATACTATGTGTGTCTCTCTGGGTCTGGGTTACCTCACTGAGGATGATCTTTTCCAGATCCATTCATTTGCCTGAAAATTTCACGATGCATCAACCAAGGACCATGCATGGAGAAGACCTAGACCCCTTGCCCAGATGCAGCCGATAGGTAGCTCAGTCTCCATTTGGGTCCCGGAATGAACAGAGCAGGTGCTGTCTCTGACATGGACTCTGGTGCCTGCTCCAGATCATTTCCTCTGGATGAGGCAGCCTTGCCAGGCCACAGAGGAAGAGGATGCTGACAGTCCTGAAGAGACTTGAGATTCTGTGGCCAGCTGGTAAGGGAGGAGGCCCCCCTTTCTGAGGACTAAGGGAAGGAGATGGGGGTGGGGGAAGATGGAGGGAAGGTGAAACTGGGAGGAGATGAGGGAG